>OX375868.1:24351739-24787644 GCA_947359475.1 Heligmosomoides polygyrus bakeri
GAAGAAATATCTGTTTTATACAATTGTTTCTGCTGTACTGTTGACGAGTGTGTAATACCGTGCAAACGGAATTTATGATACCAATCCTATAAAGGTCGTGACTGGAAGAATACACTGAGTAATCTTTTCTATTAGAACGGCAAAACTGATGCCTTTCTTTCTCTAGAATAAGTTTCAGAGCACATATTTTCCTTTCCTGCTGTATCACTAAAGCTAAAATAAAGTTTTAAAGTAGATATTTTATGAAAATTTCAAACAGCGTATTCACTTATTGAGTGAACTGAAGAAAATTTGAAGGAGTGTCACACTAGGTTTGTATGGACAGAAGTTGTCCCTACCTTCTCATAGAGTCTCCATCTTAAGCAGGAAACGCGCTTATTTTATTTTCGAAAATGTTAAGCTTGACTTTAAAGTCGTCCAGCTGTCTTGGAAGACTGTCTAATTTGGTTTGAAAAGTGTGCAGTTTCATCTGAAAGGTGTCCAACGAGGTTCAAAAATGTGCAGTTTGATATGAACTGTCTACAATACCGCCCGCATCGCGCGGTCAAAAAGACGGTTTGCGACGGAAAAATCCTTCGCAAACCATCGCATGGCCATAATATTTTTAATTTTAGTTGCTTGAGAAACTTTTAGCACCGTTCGATACGCCTCCTCGAGGTCTACACAAACAACCAACGCCTTTTCGCAGTGGGTGGCCTAAAAAATAACTGCAGCAGGCTTCTGCGGTTAGAGCACCTTATTTTCCAGGACCTACATGTGACGTGCAGGGTTTTCGGAGTATCTCAAACATGGCATGCGTTGTCAGTGCTCTGTCATGCCTGGAATGCTCCTAGAGTGCGCCGTGCACAATGTATATAGGATCGAACCTATCAATCGAGGGGGAGAAAGCATGTTCACTCCGCTTCTATCTTCCCTTACTGGAAATGTAAAGATTTCAAGGCTATTTCGAGCCGCTTGGAAAATTTGATCAGAAATATCTAGCCGTACTACTCGGGAATTGCTTCAGTCTGTCCCGGCGAACTCAAGTGTGCGCCGTGTGCAATAGATGAAGCTATCAATCGAGTGGGTTCGACAACAGGTAGAGTGAGCGTTTGGGGAATTCAATCATATATTTCCATCCAGCCTGAGAAGAATTAGGAGGACGATGTACTTACAACGCCCGCACGCTCGCATCGGAAGCATCCGTCGAGGATCTGATGATGCAAGCCAGGAAGATCAAGTACGACGTCATCGGACTGACCGACACGAGAAGACACCACCCCTACACGCCGCCTACGACTCCGGAGAAGCTCTTCCTCGGTACATGCGAGAGCAGGGGCGTAGGCGGCATTGGTGTCCTCGTCAACACGCACTTGGCCATGAACATCGACTCATACGAGTCTCTGACAAGCCGAATCGGACGTCTGCGACTGAAGCGATGCGGCACCGTGCCAGCTTTGACTGTGTTCGTCGCGTATGCCCCAGCATCCGACTACGACGACGAAGAAGTCGAAGCCTTCTACGTGGAGCTGGAGAAGTTCTATAAGGAAGATCACACCCTACACAAGGTGATCGTCGGCGACTTCAACGCCAAGATCGGGCCACGAAGGTCGCCGAAGAACTTCACATTGGAACCCACTGTTTGGAGTGAGACGAGCAAGGTAAAAGGCTGTCTGACTTTATCATGTCGAGCAAGACCATCCATGGAAACTCACAGTTCCAGAAGCCTCCCTCCCTATGATGGACCTGGGAATCTCCCAGTGGCCAGTTCCACAACGAGATCGACCACATCATCTTCCATCGCAAGTATTGCCTGACCGACGTCTCCGTTGTCCCCAAGTTCTACACGGGATCGGACCACTGCCTCCTTCGTGCGAGGTTTCGCTTTTCGCGTCAAGGAGAGAAGGCCGCGAAGTTCAAGAAGAGGAGTTCCAGAACGACCATCAACTGGGACCTCTACACCTCTCTTGCCGGCCTTTGTGAAGATACGGTCATGGACAACATCGACGAGGAATACGACCACTTCGTGCACCATCTCCGCGATAGTACTAAGGGAGCCGAGAGCTTGAAGACCACCAACAGACGCCTGTTTCCGGAAACTCTCGAGCTGATACGCCAGCGTGGAGGAGCACGACTGTCAGGCAACTACCAACTGATGTCCGAGCTTGCGAAGCTATGCAGAGCGGCGATAAAGGAGCATCTTAAGGAGAGAAGGGCGGAAGTTGGCTGAAGCAGCAGAGGCAGAGTTGAGCATGCGCAATGCCCTCCGGAACTTCGCCAACTTCAAGACCAAGATGACCGCTCTCCGACGTCCTGACGGAACCGTCACCTCTTCCAGAAGGACCATGGAGAAGGTCATCCACGACTTCTATTCCGATCTCTTCGATAGCCACGTCCACCTGCCCCCATGCCATCTTCCGCAGGATGGATACGTCGTCCCCTCTGTTCTCCCTTTCGAGATCCGACACGCCATCTCGTCGGTGAAGAAACGTACAGCACCCGGTCCCGACAGGATCAGACCCGAACACTTGAAGAGTCTCCCGCCAGCGCTAATCAACACCTTGACGCGGCTCTTCACACGCTACATAAATTAACGTGAAAATGGCATATGGTATGGCACACACAGATTAGCTTTCGCGTTCGGGATACGATAGATTTGATAGGTTTCGGAACGGACAATACCGATAGAACAGTGCCAAGCAATGTGTGTGATAATTTGACTTCCACAGTCTGCGATTGGCCTCTTATATCTCTCCATAACGAAGTGCACAGGATCTATTCTAGTCGGGAGGGGCAGTTCTAACAAGGGAAGGGTCTGAAACGTATGTCTGAACGGGGAGAGCGAGTCATATAGGTAGAGTCCTCACCCCTCAATCAGTATAAAAATGTGCTTATTTTTTGCCAATTCGTTAAACCGATGGAGTAGGGGGTCCTTAAAGTCGCAATGGAATACGGCGCATCACGAGTTTGGGGGGCCTTCTGCCGGCAAGCGGCTCGGAGCGCATTCGAAGTGGGGTCGCTTCATGCGAGGGAGGTCGGGGGTTTGTTTCTTCTGCGCTGCTGCATTTTTGCATTTCGACTAACTGGCTGAGATTTGGGGATTCTGACGTCTATACCATTTTCGGACGTTTTCTGCGCATTTTCTAGCTGTACGTTGTGGGCTTCAACGTGATGATGTAGAAATGTTCAACATCAGTGATACACAGATACAAAGTACATGAAGCAGTACTGGGCACAATACGAGTAGCGTACAAATGCTACAGGCTCCTCGTAGTCTGCTTCCATACATGGACCAATACCTCAGGAAAAACCGTCCTGCTCGGATTTTTAGCAGAGAATAGGATGTGACGACGGAGGTGGTTCAAATGAGAAACGATGTCTTTGGATCTCGCAAATTAACCTAACCGGCATCGATACACTCGTCTCCTCATCTTTGCCTGTCAACTGGAAATCAGAGGTCTGCTGAAGGCTTTCTAAAATCTAACACAAACAATGTACGCCGATGCTCGAGTGGTGATCCACCTGCTCACGGTGAACTCTGGCCCAAGTCGCAAGAAAGGTACTCCCTACACCGTACAGCTGGAAAATGCGCAGAAAACATCTGAAAATGGTATAGACGTCAGAATCCCCCAAATATCAGCCAGTTAGTCGAAATGCAAAAATGCAGCAGCGCACAAGAAACAAACCCTCGACCTTCCTCGCATGAAGCAACCCCACCTCCACTGCGCTCAGAGCTGCTTGCCGGCAGAGGCACCGCGGGCGTAAACTCGTGATGCGCCGTATTCCATTATGACTTTAAGGACCCCCTACTACTTGGGTTTAACGGCTTAGCAAGAAATAAGCATACTTTTATACTAACTGAGGGGTGAGAATTGTCCTTGTATGACTCGCTCCCCCGTTCAGACATAAGCTTCAGACCTTGTAAGATGACAGTTCCGCCAAGCATACCACGATACGACACCACACTTTTATTTATTTATTTATTTATTTATTACAAGGCACGGATAACAATCACATGCGGTAAGATTCTAACAATAACATATAACAAACAAAAAAATAAGCCTAACGAAACCTTAGTGCAATTAAACGTTTAAAAGAGGATAGAGACATATTACCAATGTTCTCGTTCTCAGAAAGCAAGATGTTGAGCTCTCTGATGCTCCTGTGAATGAGGAAACTTGACCTTACTTTTGACTTGCAAGTGGCAGGTAGAGTCGGAGATGCCCTCTTCTGTCAGTTTTCAAAGGGGTGCCAAAAAATCCAATTGGGTCAATGGAAAGCCTTCCTGTTAGTACTTTGAACAACATAACTAAATCTGCTCGCTTTCGTCTAGAGAAAAAGCTTACGGGTTATTTTTAAGTTATTCTGAACACTTTCAAGGAGTTTTATGTCCTTCTTTTGACAGGGAGTGAAAACTGAGACACCACATTCTACAATGGGCCTTACGTAAGATTTGTAGGCTCTCACAAAAGAAGGTTGATCTTTGGTTATCAGTACCTTAAACAAGTTATAAATTCGGTAGTTAGCCTTCTTTACAAGTGCTTTATAATGATGCTCAAAGTTTAGGTTACTCGAGAAATGGAACCCTAAACCTCGTGCACTTGTAATTGCTCCAAAATTGACCCGTTGAGTGTGTATGTTGGACGGTGACTTTGAGATTTAGATTGAATCACGAGACAATGCGATTGTTCAGCCGAAAGGGGTAGTTCCCAGGTGCTTGCCCAATTCTCTACAAAATTTATAGCCGCTTGGACATCACAGGAGCTTTCTTGATTGTCGACTTCTCTATAGACCTTTATATCATCCGCGTACATTTTACAAGAAACTCCAAACCTTTTCTGCATCCGCATGAGTGTCATCGCATCATTTGGCAGTAGCTGAAGCTTTGGAACAATTTCAAGGAAGGGGATGGAGAGACAAAACATCGCATGCTCCCTCCGACTAGGATACATCCGTGAGACAGCTTGTGGCTTGTTGCAACAGACCCTATTCTTGGCTGCGTGCAGTTATTTTAGATAGTTTTTTTTTCGCGAGATCTCGATGATGTTAACAAGCTCTCCAGAGTTAGTAGTGGTAGGTGTAGAATTACGGGCTTTAATGGAAGTTCTAATAAGGCGAAATCTAAGAAATACGCAATATTACATCAAGGAAGGCCTTATCCACCCAACACATCTACGAGCGTCATGAACTTTTCAGAATGTGGAAATCAAGCCGTATATAATGGAAGGCGCCGACTGTGACGAGTGCACGGATTCCGCAGCCGACCAGTTCTGCAAGCTTTGCCTGCAGTACTATTGCAAAGGTTGTTGGATGAAGCTGCACGAGAGGGTAAATACCATCCTGATGCAGAAGCACAGCGCGGGGACCGTTGACCTTCGGAAGGTAAGCTGCACGAAATGCAGGCGCTTGGGGAAGGTACACACTCCGAAAGGCGGAATGACGTTAAATTTCACGTGAAATTTCGCCTTGGGGTTTTGGTATGTGCTCTCTTCTTGAATCGTATTACATCTCTGAGTAAATTGATTGCAGAGTAGCGACGAGGAGGGATTTGGTTTTTCGAGCGATTTGGTCGGACTTCTGGACGGCCTGACGATTTAATGCAGTATATACAACATATGTCCCTTTTACCGCCAATGGCAGTGGGAACTCGCAAAGACTTTATTATACGTAAGCGCCGCTTTATAAGGTGGTGCTGGCTTTCTTCCTGAGGAACAGACATAGTCATGGGCACAACATTGTCATTTGTCGCGTCTTGCAACAGGCTTTGCATTGAGACTGCTAGATCCTTTTGTAAAACCTTTGGTAGAATTGGATTTAGCTCTTCCTTTGTAGTTTTTAGACACTTCATATTGCTAGCGTCTGAAATGGCTTTAAGCAAAGACGTTTGTAAACCATCCCGATCTCTTGAGACGATATCCTCTCCGGATGCATTTCAGCCCATCAAAGCTCTTTATCTCTCACAAGGAGAGCTTCCAGAGTCACGGTGAACTTCTGCGATGCAATTTTTACAGGATGTAGGTTCGAGTGAGGAGTCCAAAACGATGGTTACTTTTTTCGGAATGGTCTTCTGTGGTCGAAAAAAAGCGTGTGGAGGCGTGAGCGCGAAGTTCATGGAGCCTTGCTGCCACCACGGTTGGCATATTGGCAGCGGGGTCGCCCTTCGGGCGCACCGATCGGGCTTAATGGTTCGGTCCCCGGTGTCGCCAATGTTTTTGCAGGCATCGGATAGTTATTATTATGGGCTTGCGTGATCAGAGGAGTCAATTTGTAAGCGATTAATGCTTTTAGTATTTAAACCTAGCCTTTTTGGACTTTCATTCGAGTTACCTCTCAATGGATCGTATTTGCGCTGTATCATTCCATTATATTTATATATTATTATTATATATCATTATATTATATCATATACTAGCATAAAAAATTTCTTTCACAAAAAAATTTCACATGAAGTAACTGTGTTTATTGCTGACAATGATAATCAACAACTATGATGTAGAACTATAGAACATTTAAAACATTCTCGCTTATCACACCAGCAGCATCTTACAAACGCTAGGGGCGAACAATCTCCTCTCCCTGACAAGGCGTCGCTACTTGTTCTTCTTCGCCGAAGGCATAATCGGTAGGCGTAGAGAAGGGCCCTGCGTGATCATCAACATATCCATCCGACATCTTATTGTTAATGTTAAGCTTTTATCGGTATCAAACCAAATTCATACTTATCTCGTGAAGTTTATGTGTTTGTGTGCATTTACGGCATCCTTGATACAGTGCAAATACGATCCAATGAGAGGTAACTTAAAGAAAGCCCAAAAAGGCTAGGCTTAAATACTAAAAGCATTAATCGCTTACAATTTGACTCCTCTGATCACGCAAGCCCATAATAATAACTATCCGATGCCTGCAAAAACATTGGCGACACCGGGGACCAAACCATCAAAACCGCTCGGCGCGCCCAAGAGGCGACCCCGCCATCACTGGGTGGCAGCAGGGCGCAATGCTTCGCAGTCACGCGTCCACACGTTTTTTTTGACCACAGAAGAGCATTCCGAAAGAGTATCTATGGTTTTGGACTCCCGATACGAGACCCTACTGTAAAAATTGCATCGCAAAAGCTCACCGCCACTCCAGAGGCTCTCCTTGTTAGTGCTGTGCCCAAACAGGATAATTGAAGGATAACGTCCGCAGGTGAATCGCCGTGTTTGATTTCACGTCCAAACCGTGTCGCACTGCGGATGGCGGCTCCGTCAGGCACGGTTTGAACATGAAGTCAAATACATACGGGAACTTCCAAGTACGACGTGGTCCTGGAGCTGGCTGGACCCGCGCTTTGCTGTGGTTGCTCGCCCGCCGCCTCCACGTATCGGGATATCTGAATCGGATGCTCGACAAGGATTTAAAAATGAATACAACCTATACTGGGTAGCGACTGCGAACTGGCGAGTGACTGATGGACCTGGCTTGGGGACTCCAGGACATTCCTCCAACGCGACGTTGCAGGGCTGGCTGAACTGCGGACATGCGCCGGGTCGTGGTCGAAATGGATCCCAGAACGATCAGGCGGCGTCGTGCCGCCGTGGAGTACGAAATCTTTCGAGCGTTTCGATGAAGGATAGTAAAGGAAGCCAAACGTGGAGACTCAAAGAAACCCATTTAAAACGTGTCGAAAGGCTTACCACACACCAGTGAACGCTACACCAGTGAACGCTTGAGCTGTTCTAGTGGCCTTGGAAGCACTCTTACAGACCATAGCAGTGCGGTAAAATCTTGCACAAATTCGCCACAGTTTAAATGTGATCGCTCAGTCCGAGTTAACCGAGTAAGCGCGCTATCCCAGTTGGGTGGGTGCAGAGATTTGTCTACGTCCACCTCAGATGAGATAGGGCACATCCTATGTGGTCCTAACGCGAGAATGTTTGCCATGTCTCATTTTTGCATTTTAGGTCACCCTCGAATACGCTCTATCACATCCCAAGTGGATCACTGAAACTCTCTGCACCCACCCAACTGGGATAGCGCCCGATGAAATATTGTTCACTCACCGGAATAAACATAGAAGTGCGCGTCACAAATGCTCGTTCTATAGACCAATGTAAAGCAGAAGTCTATGCTATTCTATAGACACCTATTCTGGTTGTTTATCGCTGGACTTTTCGCAAAACTTCTGGGCATAGACCTTTATTCCTTATGATCTTTCCTATCTATTTAACGGCGAAGGCAAACAGCACATGCTGTTAGCTGGGAACACAGCCGAGTTCAGTGTAGGAGGATATCCTCGAGTATTTACCTCTCTTCCAGATTTTATGTGAGTGCTTTTACGCTTAAGTGAGAACCCCTGGAGCAGATGAGGCGTTAGGTCAGGTAAATCGCATGTCCTAAATCTTGCGTCACATGTAGTTCTCTGACAAAGACTAATCCAAATCGTGAGGGCGAATAGAAGTATTCACCTACGAGCCTCCATTATTGGCAAAACACTGGGAAAGCAGGCGGATGACTGACCCTGCTTCAAGGTTATCAACAAGAGAAAGTCGAGCTCTGCAAAAAGGCATTTTTGCCATTCCGTTGCTCACTGACTCTACCTCTCCTTTCCCTGTTTGTGCGCAAGCACTCTACTGAAGCTGCTTCTGGAGACCGCTATGGTTTCAAGACGTCGGGCTTTTTTAAGAGGTGTTTCTAGAAATGGACATTTTCATTGCAGCTTTTCTCTGATTTTTCTTTGATATCATTGATAAGGCAGATTTCATAGCGCTCAGCTTATGCTTTTATGGTCTTGTTCAAGCTCCAATTTGTTATTTTGTTTTGTCATACACAGTTTTCTTCTGTCCAGTTGTTTAGCTACAGCTTCAGTTAATGACCGTTTTTCGTGAGTCTTGTTGTTCTGGAGCGCCTACGCACGATGATCTTGCAAGTCAAGTTTTACTACACGCATTGTCACCCTGTGAATCGTTGTTGCTTCTGTAGCCATATAGGGCTTTCTGTACATTAGGGTCAGTTTTAGAACACATTGTGTGATATTGAAACCTTGTTGCAGCTGATTGTGTATTGCGCTGATTTTAATAAAACATACTGACCCAAACTGGAAGTCGAAACATTGGTATTCCAAAAGATTTGCCTTATCAAGATTATTATTCTTCGAAGTTCTGAGCTACGTTCGAAGATCGGAGACGCTATTGCGTGGGCCAATCTGTCGAAAATTAGGTGGGCCGGCTATGTAATGCCCTTCGCAGACACCCGCTGTGCAAGAGCCGTTACTGACCGACCGAACGCGGGACGTCAAGAGAACTCCAGAACGCCACCAACGCGTCGATGGGACTTCTTCGTGAGAACCCTGAAAGTACGATATGACGCTCTTCGTGTCCCTCAAGCGAAGAGGATTCGTTGGATCACTCTGGCACGCGACAGGACGAATGGAGACACTGCTGGCGCCTGCTCTACCAGCTCGTTGATCAACGGGAAGACAGGTGATACAGATGATTATTATCCTCAAGACGGCACCGCTCACCGCAGTTGCGAAAAGTATTTTTGGTAGCGCGCACAATTAATAATAGCAGCATAAAAAGTGCATATAATAGTAAATAATATACATCACTTTCTTCCCTGGTATTAGAGTCAGGCGCAGGTCAGCTTAAACTTCTTGTTCAGGTAGTTTTCCCTTTTAAACCGACACTAGTACGAGTGCTATTGCATTTATCTCTTTATCAACAAATGTATGGCACAGTAAGAGCGGGAAAGGATGACACTACCACAGAAATTGGAAATGGATCACGAACGAGCGACATAAGTGCATTATATATCACTATTATACATTCATTGGCATCAGGGATGAGCGGTTAATAAAATTTTGAAACCCGGATAACGGATAACGGATAATTTTGTCCAAAAATGGCCGGATAACGGAAAAACGGATAACGAACAAACAACAAAAATTAAACTACTTTTAAACCATTCTTTCTCCAATGGTAGGTCGGTAATTGTGACACTGGCCATGTCATACGTCAAATTACCCATTTTTCAAATTCTTATTGGTGTTTTTTCTTCAAGGCGCGTGGTAGTGGTTGGAAGTGCGCCCTGTCACATGCTCTCTAACTCAATGTTCTTGGTTCGGATTTTCCCTGCAGGTCAACCAAGCCTTCCATCCTTTCGGGCTCGACGTATTGGTACCAGGCTTGTCCGAGCAGGATAATGCATTGATTTGTCTATCGGCTGACAACCGCAAGTCATTGTACTGACCAAATACGCATTCAAAGTGCCTCCATCATGTCACGTAAGAGTAGAATGCGTGTCGCATCTGACACTAACGTTGTCTTTTATTCATGTTTTTCGGCTGCAATGAAGTCACTATGGATAGATCCCGCGGGAATTTTTGGGCTTGGGTGAAGCAGGCGTTAAAAGGAGTCGCTTTTTGTTTACTCTCCACTTAAATTTAACACTAATTCTGCTCAGATCGAATAAAACTCCCTCTATTGCTTTAGAAAGGGGAAATTGTAAATTGCTGATAGTGCCAAACATAGTTTCAAAGAGCGCTAAAAGGTCGTGTAGATGCGAAGTATCTGGCACATCCTTAAAACGATGTGATTCGTATGGACGTTTGTCCTTTTCTCCACTGATCCACTGGTTCATTCCAGATCGTACAGTGTGCTAGAAGAAATTTTGTTGAAAACCCCACATATAGAAATGAGTGTTACAGTGTTCAGTAACTGAAAACACGCTATGAGCAATTAGATAGTTTAGTCTATTTATAGCATTGAGAATCCTTAGAAGGCACCGACCTGGCATTGCAAGCGTATCTCGACTGCCACTGGAAAAAAACACGAGACGATTTCTTTAAAAAAATTGTCCTTATATTGAGCTAAGTATTCACAAGCTTGCCACATTTCGTTGTTCGTTATCCAGCGAAAAATCCCCGGATAACGAACAACAAAACGGATAGGCTAAATCCCACCGGAAACCGGATAACGGATAACGCATAACGGTTAATCCGCTCATCCCTGATTGGCATCATGTTTATTACGATTAGGTTGGAAAAAGTCTCCTCACACTTCGGAACGTTTTTACCGTTCTCCTTGTAAACACACTAGCCAGTATTGATAGCTGATTTCATAATCCTATCACACTTGTCTAGCGTTCGCACGCGGACACAGGTCAAGACCCTTCTTGTACTTCGTTATCCATCCAATCTTCCGGACTCAATGCCAGATCTACCTCATGGCCACTTTCGGCACGCATTCTTCATAAATTCATTAAAGGATCTACAGCATGTCAGGCAGTCGATCAATTTAACCATATAGATGGCTTGGGATCTACTACTCATCGCACCTGTTATGAATGGTTCGGAAAGTTTTTAAAGGGAGATTATTCACTCGAAGGCAAGTCAAGGTCAGGAAGGCCAACTGAATTGGACGACACTGAACTACTCCATCTTTCTCGTACCGACAGTAGGCAGATGACACATCAACTGGCAGAGAAGCTCGGAGTGTCTCATAGGATAGTGGGAATCCATATGAAGGCTCTTGGCTTTGCATGGAAATTTGGAGCTTGGATTCCACATGTCCTGTCAGACAGTGAAAAATCACGTGTTGCAAGACTCACAAGAGAAACATTAGAGGAGCTGGGCTGGGAGGTAATGCCACATCCACCGTATAGCTCTGACCTCGCCCCGAGCGACTACCATCTCTTCCGTGCTCTCAAGCAAGAAATTGGAGAGAAACGGATGAAGACCTCAAAAATTGGATTCAGCAATGGTACGACCCCAGAACTGCAGTCCTTTGAGCGAGAGGAATTAGAAAAATTCTTGCTCTTTGGAGAAGTGTGGTGGAACAAAATGGAGTTTATCTCAGTTGATTTGACATTGTAGTTGTAAAGTAATAAATCCTTGAAAAAAAAGAAAACTTCTTTTTCCAACCTAATATCATATGTACTGTAAGATATAAAGGGTGGAGAGAACTGGAGAGCAGTAGCTGGATGCCAATGAGTCCAGCCACTTCTTGGGCTCCGTTTATACTTCCGACTCTGAGCGACGCGTTTTGCTGTATAGTGTAGTGACAAGCTAATGACACTTATAAACGAAGGTATTTGCTTATTTACTGTCGGTTCGGCCATCTAACGACAAAAGTCTGCAGCTTGAACCTCGTCGCGGTGTTGTTTGTTGAGAAGTGTAAATTTCAAATAAGGATAGCTTTTTAGTCAATTCTTATTCTAGAGTTATCAACACGTGAGAAAGACCGTTGTGCTGTGATCCAGTCGACTACGAGCTCTCGTCCTCCTGTGTTTTGTCGTCTTCAGATGATCCTTTCCCGTAGCAATTGTAGCGTTTCACGATTTCCTTCGACGGCAAGCTGTCACAAAGTAGCTCCAGCTGATAAAGTCCGTCGACGTAGCGCTGAAATTGTTGGTGCCCTATTTCCTGCAGCAATGAGAGGACCAACAGGGAAAATCTCGAGCTAACGCAGTGAGGCAGTTGAAATTGTGGGTTGTACTGTATTTCATTGCCTACCATACGCACATAGACATGGGCATGTGGCAATGATCCAAGCGTAGTAATTCAACAGAAAAATATCAACAAAGCTTGAACGCATAGAAGCCTCTAGTTCCCATGAAAAAGTGCTGCTTTGAGAATTTTGTGCAACTTTCGGTGATTTGAGCCCTTTCCGCGAATGAAGAGATTTGCCTGCACAAAAATTGTAATAAACCTACCTCATCAGGTTTATTCACTGCTTTCCTCCAAAGGTAGATCTGACCGGGCTCTCGAAGCCCTTACACAACAGAACGCAAGGAAAATAGGAGAGATTTTATTAGCAGCAAAACAATAGCAAATGCTTCAACAAGAAGGGCGTTGGAGAAGGGGGGGGGGCGGGACTAATTGAGAAGCGGAGGACCGAGATCTCCTCAGGAGGGAGGAGGGGCCGCAGCTGACACCACACGGCCGGCCACCAGACATCCTTTTCCATTCTTCCTTTATACCCGGACTCCCGGGCAACTTGTGGCAAGGCCCCGGACGGCTAGAACTTCCAGCAGGCCCGTGAGGAAAGAGTGGTGGCGGTCCAGTGGGAGCTTCAGTACAAAACGCTAGCTGTGAAAAAAGAAACAGTGGGGTGCTAGCGATCTTGTCTGAGCTCTCTTAACTTCTTACAAGGGAAGGGTCTGAAGCGTATGTCTGAACGGGACGAGCGAGTCTTCTAGGGAGAATCTTTACCCCTCAATTGGTTTGAAAATGTGTTTATTTTTTCACCAAGTCGCTAAACCCAAGGAGTAGGGGGTCATAATGGGAAACGGCACAGCACGCGTTTGTGGGTTTTGTACTCCCGCGATGCCTCCGCAGCAGGGGTGTGCGTAAATGAAATCCGAAATTTCGTAAATCGTAAATCGTAATTACGAAAAAATCATCGTAAATCGTAAATCGTAAACCGTAAATCGTAAGAGGTGCCTGACTTATAATACATCTAATTCCTTGTTTTTTCTATTATGTTAAAGCTAATCGAAGCTAACTATGTTTTATTGAGATGTTTTCAGTTCGAGTTGGACACTTTTCTGATTAAGATGGAAGCTATTAAAATCAATTAGCAGTTTTCAAATCGAGCTGGACAAGTTTTTGGAGAACCAAAATAAACAGCTTGTTCAAAAACGCTATCTTAAAAGGCGCCTATATAGGGTGCCCAAATAAAAGGCTTACACTGCTTGGACGATCAAAAATGTTTATCATTCTACATACTAGCCACTGGCTTGCATATAAAACTATGACTTTGTAGGAACAACCGCAACAACTACGAATAAACCAACAAAAAGCATTCCATCCGAAACCAAAAAAAATTTGATCGCTGGCCAACTCGACGAAAACAGTATTTGCACAAATAATCCAACAAGCATCCCCTACTGAGTGAGCGCATGACAAATTTCTATGCTATGACACACCTAAAGTTCTAAGCCTTCTCACATGATGGGCACTATTCGATATCATCGACTGCCGCGTTGCGACGTGCCTGCTGCCGCGCGCGGCGTCGCAGCACCCCTTAGCGATTTAGCCCCCTGCTTTGGAAAGCGCCATTCTAAGGAGCACAGATTTCGTCTTCAGCAGGTATCTGTAAAGATTGCATTGAGAAAAGGGGCGAGCGCCGGGAATGGGAACACTGAATTGGCGGGAACCAAAATACCAAGATGGGGGCGAATGTAAAAGAAAACCGCCATTTTTCCAAAAACACCATCAAGAGGGCCACAAGTTCGACTATTCAATTGTTCACACCGTTGGGATGGTCATCAGCTTCTCTTGTAGCTTGAACTAGAGAAGTGTCTATGGCTCAGACGATATGTTGTATCTGTTTTGAGAAACTGTCTGCCATACACCTGTTCAGATTGTTTCGTTAATGGCGGAAATCCCATAGAAGCAGAATTGTGCGGTAGATAGTTGAGAAATTTTCTTATTCTGCCTTAAAGAATCATTTTTTAAAGCAGCAATCTTGATTGCTTGACTCGTTCCTGCAAGTTATGTTAGTTCCAAACCTACTTGATCAGCTGAAAATTAGGTAGTCCAGATCTCCAAATAACAGTGCAAGACAGCGTCTTTTGCTCTCCAAAATATAGTTTTAGAGTTTTTGTTGCTAACGTTTTATGTTGTTGTGTTAAGATTTTATATTCTTCCATGTAGGTTTTCCTTCTGCTGGCGCCACCCACAACGTTTTAACTGCAAAGAACAACTGTTGAATTCGATAAGTACCAAATCATGTATTCACGATTTCAGCCCCTTTCCGTTTCCTCCTTTACCTCCAAATATCTGGAACTAGAAAGATGGATATATATGAAATGGTCGGAAACTGGATTCATCAAAAGTGTCGCCTTGCTCCTAGTCCTCTTTAATAAGTCCCTATCTTTCCCTTGATGGAACTAAAGGATCATAGGTCTACTTGACGTCATCTCCCAGGTAGAAGACCTTATAGCTGCATGAGTACCCTATTATATGTTATTTACCTCCACTGACCACTTCATTTGAAATTCAGTCGTAACAAATGTTTACATATAGCCGTTATACTCGCAGCACGCGGGAAGTCAAAGGTGAAAACATTCACGTCCCTGGTTTTCACATTCAGTAATCACTTTTTAGTACTCTCTGCGGTCATTTCTACTAACAGCCCTACTTGTAGGGTCCATGTCCTGTTTCTACTGCCTAATAAGGAACCTGCACGTCCATACTTGAGCGAGTCACGGAACAGATCAGTTCGACGAAGCTGTGCCGCGGCGCGACCGCGTCGCAGCCGGTGATACCGAATAGTGCCCATCTTCTCACATTTTGAATTGTATCCAACAGCATTTTTGTAGCAGACGGGGAGGAATTGTGTGACGATTGAAAGAGTAGGATCACATTTTGGATACTCATCATAGTCGGATTTTTTACTAAAAATTATAAAGAAAGATATTTCACAATGATTTTTGTGGCATTCTTTAGAAGTAAAGTAGAGAAGCAAGATGCAGCCTGAATTGAAAGTGTTTAACTGATTCGCACAAGGTGCATTTTGAACATATAGGGGAAACATATGGTAGAGAAGTCGGAGGAGGATGGCTGCTTGAGAATAGTTCTTGATTAGGATCCTAGCACGGGCAGTCAAGTCTTCCATATCTGCTGGGTTGTGAATTGGTACCTGATTTGCCTGGGAAGGATAAAGCACTGACCTCTACATCGGCGGCAACTGCAATTCACCCTATAAGGAAAACCCACACTCGAATGACCTCTACGATATCCCACAGAGGTAGAAAGAATGGATGGCGCATCTCAAACAGGGACTGGTTAACGTCATGCTTTGTCTTTTATCATTTTGAAAGGCAACCACAACTTCTGGAATGAAAGATCGTCGTTCGACGATACCAGGAATTTTACTTTTATTTTACTTTCGGCATTTACTTCGCTCGCAGGTTTGCTTGCACTTGTTAAACTTCGGAAACTCCGAAATATTGCATTACTAATTAGTGACTGCTTGCATTCGCCAGTCCTGCCCTTCACTACTTTTGTAACAAACGCTATCGTATCTTTTGTCAGGCCTTTAGCATTCTGAACGGATCGCATAGGGCGAACGCAAAAGCCCCATCAAACCACTGAAAACGAGACCAAAAGTGTCAAAGTTTTCCACCTTTATCATGAAAATGTCAGACGTTTTGCCTAAGGCGCACCTCGTACGTACATAGACTGCGCGCCATGACGTGCAGTGATAATCAGATTGAAACATAATTGTTTTACTCTTTCCAACAGTTCAGCTGTTATTCCACAGCCTCCAACCAAGTCCAATATTCCTTGATGGCTCTGCATGAGTTCTACTCGTGTGCATTGGAAAGAGTCGTCTATGTGGTGAACAAGTGGTGAAAAAGTTACACGTTGACTAGGGGGTGGTTGCAGCATAGAATATGGTTCAGCAGCTGATTCCAGTGCAAGGAGAATTCTCAGGTTTTTCTGTGGTCAGGAGCGAAATGCTCTCAGGCCATTCGAATGTGAGATGTTGCGCTATAGTGTTAACAGAAAAAAGGCTAGTCCAGTTCCATTGCCAGGAATTAACTCGAGCGGCCTATCCGCAAAACTGCGTTGCTCTGTCACAGCGCCACAGCAGAACATAAGAAAGTAAATAGGAAATAACAATGAGCTTTGAGGGAAGTCTTTAAAAGTGGGTACATCGTCATAATCTAAATTGTATCACGTTATGTGGACGTTTGTTATCCGTGGACCGAAGATCACATTTACGAAAATTTACGATTTACGACCCAAAATGTCGTAAATCGTAAATCGTAAATCGTAGATCGTAATTACGCACACCCCTGCTCCGCAGCCAGTGGCTCGGAGCGCAGGTGGGTAGAAGGTTGACTCCTGCGAGGCAGGTCAGCGGTTTGGTTCCTCTGCGCTGCTGCATTTTTGCATTTCAACTGATTGGTTGAGATTTGGGGAATTCTGACGTACCATTTTCAGACGTTTTCTGCTCATTTTCGAGCCGTATGCTGTGGAGAATAACCTTCTTTCGACTTGTTTATTACTGACCGGATTTTTAACCACAACGTCTTCGTCAACTTCAAGTTGACGTGCTTCGAATTCCTTGAGTATGCTGGCCATCCGTTCGACCAGCTTGATTTCTTTCCTCGAAGATTCCTTGTCTGGAGGTGGGCCACACATCAGCGTGAGCAGGTGGATCACCACTCGACCTTCGGCGGACATTGTTGGTGTTAGGTTCTAGAAAACCTTCAGCAGACCTCTGATTTCCAGGTGACAGGCAGACATGAGGGAAAGAGTGCGTCGATGCCGTTTAGCTTAATTTGCGGGATCCGCACACCTCGTTTCTCATTTGAACCACCTCCGACGTCACAACGTGGTCTCCTTTGAAAATCCGAGCAGGATGGCTTTTCCTGAGGCCTTTGGTCCATGTATGGAAACAGACTATGAAGAGCCTATAGCCTTTATACGCTACCCGTAAGGTGCCCAGTGGTCCTTCATGCACTTTGTTCCTGTGTATCACTGGTGTTGAACATTTATACATCACCATGTTGAATACCACAACGTACCGCTGAAAAGATGCGCAGAAAACATCTGAAAATGATATAGACGTCAGAATCCCTCAAATCTCTACCAATCAGTTGAAATGCGAAAGTGCAGCTAAGCAGAGGAGCCGAACCCCTGTCCTCTCTCGCATGAGTCAACGCTCTACCCACCTGCGCTCCGAGCCACTGGCCGCAGAAGCATCGGGGGCGTACAAGACCCCCAAACGCGTGCTGCGCCGTATCCCATTGTGACCCCCTACTCCTTCGGTTTAGCGACTTGGCAAAAAATAAACACATTTTCAAACCAATTGAGGGATGAAGATTCTCCCTATATGACTCGCTTCCCCCGTTCAGACATACGCTTCAGACCCTTCCCTTGTTAGTTTAACAAGCAAGCTTTTTGTCGGCTAAGGTAGCTTGAAGGCCTCGTATAGCGCACTCGGAGGAGGTGCCCGTTGTTGCGTGCAACCAACACCAGGTTCTTGAATAGGATTTCTCGCTCAGGCCAACCAAGCCTTCTACCCCTCCGAGGTCGATGAATTCATACCAGACTTGTCTGGGGTGGACAAAGCGTTGACATGTTTATCGACTGGCCACCGCAAGTCGTTGACAAGCACGCATTCAAGTCGCCTAACCGACTTACGCAGCAGTAGAATGGGTAGCGCTTCCCAAAACTATTAGGCTGAGTCATAAATTTCGCAACAAAATTCGTCTTCCAGCAAAAACAAAGTGATACCACCAAAGAATGGTTGACTCAAACGATGTAATTGCCGTTATTCTCAATGAGTTTCTTCCGCAATTCATCAGCTGAGTGGATTACATCTCTGTAGAATTCGGTCGGTTTCGACCTGAAGAAGTCGTGTACCACCGCTGTGACCTCATCAAAGATGGCGGTCAGACGGCGCAATGTCCTGGGTGTATGGTGGTTGCTTGATTTTGGTCCAGCTCATTCACTAGATTTTTCCTAGCATATGAAGTGCCGTAATCGGTCGGTTATTGCCCTGGTGGATGAAGCTTTGGCTCGTATCGACTTCTTTCTCTAATAGTTTTTGATGGGTCTAGTCGAGTTGTTGGGAGGAGCGAGTGTCGAGGATGGTTTGACTACGTGGAGCAGCCGTGCACTGGACCACTACACATCCGCCAAACGCACAGCAGGACCTTCTTTCGGTGGAGCTCCGGTTTTGACGTCAGAACCTCCGGTTCGTTGCGCTCCAGCTATTGTTCTCCGGCTCTACAGTTGTAGTGAAGCATCTCTTTTTCATCGCTGGTAAGGATTCGATCCAGGCCAGTCGCTTGAACCGGTGCCGGAGCTGTCACCAGTCGGAAACACAGCGATTTATTAGGGTTTCCGTCAGAGCATGAGGCACTGACGAAGACGATTTTGGGGACCTTCCAATCTTCTGCAGCCGACGAGCGGTGGTTCACTGGGTTGCCGGTAATTCCTACTAGTTTAAGAAGAAATCGTAGTAGTTCCTCCTTGAACTCTAGGCGAGGTTGGTAACAGTTTAAGAAGAATTCGAATTGATGGGTTTACGCAGGCGCCGCCCTTTGTTTACAGCAGTTGGTCTTCCCGGGAGTGGTCTTTTTTGCCCTTCTGAGCAGAAAAGAACTTCTGATACCATCTCCAATAATTTATTCGGTTGGGAATGAACTTGCCGGTGACTTCTTTAATGTGCTTGACCCCCGCCGCTGGGTTGCTGCCGAGCTTAAACTAATTGAAAATGAAACCACACACTTTTTCACTTTAAGTGGTCATGGTTCTAGTGAATAAAACTTTTCAACAACGCAAGGAAAATTAACGATTTGTAACTCAAAATGGTTGCTAGGAAGCATGATTTCAAGCAGAATATAACACTTCAGCAGGTTTACTTTGAATTCCAGAAAAAACAACAATGTTGCAAAATTTATGACTCAACCTAATAATTGGGTAACGGCATGCTTTATTCTTTATCCCTTAAGGTAACCAGACAAAACTTTAGATGGATCTGCGGTTTACCCAAGGGATTATCTTTCTATACCAAAATGGCAGACGGGATCCAACTCAAAGAATAAAACTGGAATTCTCAAAAACTGAACTTATTTTTCTTTCTCTTACCTGATCACGAGAATGTCATCAATATGTCTGCGATTTCGTTCAAGTCCTCAGTGGTCCGCAAGAATCTATTAGGGGGGGGGGGGCAAAAGTAATGAGACAAAATGAAAAATCTTTATCTCTTTATAACTCAATTACAACTCAACGATGCTGAGGAATGTATTTGCCATTAAAGGCAAGGACTTTGCTGCCATCGCTCAGCCAACTTCCTGATCCCATCCTTCCAAAACTGCTTGAGCCTGGTGTTGATCAACTGCTCGATATGGTTGTCAAGCACTGCTTGGGTTCTTGTGTCCCTTCCGACCAGGAAGTCCCGTAGGCTCAAGTAGTAGTGGTAGTCGCATGAAGAGATGTCCAGCGAATACGGTGGGGTGAGGCATGGGAACGTAGCCCAGCTGGCCAAGCTTATCCGTGGTTACTTGTTCCCGATGGGGTGTTGTCGAAGAGGAGAACCTTCTTGAAGCGCTGCGAATGAATAAGAGCGAGTCTCCGGCCCATCTATTCTATTTCGTTCACCATGGCCTTGGAGTACATCGTGGTGCTCTTGGGAAACAGCTTCCAGTAAACCGATCCATGGGCGCAGACCCAAAAGCTCCAAAGATGCTTCTCGCCGTGAACATCTCGCCGAACGAA
This sequence comes from Heligmosomoides polygyrus bakeri, assembly GCA_947359475.1. NCBI lineage: Eukaryota > Metazoa > Nematoda > Chromadorea > Rhabditida > Heligmosomidae > Heligmosomoides > Heligmosomoides polygyrus. The sequence goes on from OX375868.1 coordinate 24,371,943, forward strand.
GGTCGGTAACAGGTCACCAGGCCTCACCCAGACTCGCTGCTTGGCAGGGTTAAGGTAGAAGACGTACTTCTCATCTTGCGTGAATATTGAGCCCAGGCTGCTCGGGGTTGGGAATTGGGCGAGATTTGCGCGACACAGGTCGACTCGTCAGACTGGGGTTTCGGCATGAGACAGGCTGGGGTTTTGGCCTGCTTCTGGAAAGGGTGGAAGTGGTAATTTCTCAGATGGGCTTCAGTAAGTAGCATACAAACATACAAATACGACAAGCACGAAACCAGACTCCAGCCACGAGATATGTGGACACGGCATGGGGTGTTTCATTACTTTTGGCCCCCTAATATGTTAGTTATGTTGTGCTTAGTGGCGTTCTCTTCATCTCGGACACTCGCTCTCGAGAGGCCGCACAACCACTTGCTATTGGGGTAAAAACCTGTTTCTATGTATATACATCCACGTACATATGGATATACATGTGTATACATAGTATATACCTACTTATATACGTATGCTCAGATATATTAGGTTGTCCTTGCCTTTTTTTTCAACGATTCACTGCAGATTTCGCCGGCGGTCTCTTGCGTAGCGCTGCATAGCCTTCGAAAGAGAACGATTTTATCTATCAGAACTTGTATTGCATTTTTTTCAGTTATGAATTTTGTCAATTTTTAGGTCGTTGAAGTGAAAAGTGAAAAAGTGAAAAAGTAGCCATTTGCGCAATTGTTCTCTCCACTTTGGTTTGTAGTTTTTGCGCAGTTTTTTTATAGCATTTGGAAGAGAATGTTTTGTACTACAAGAATATGTTTTGGTCCTATTTTCTCACTTGTCCTTTATTGATTTTTAGGCCATCAAATTGGGACATCCGACTTTTCTGTCCGAAATTTTACCGAAACTCCTGCTCTGTGGTAGGACTTTTTTGCTTGGTGTAATATGTCGTTCGAAAGAGAATGTCTTGCTCTATAAGAACTCAAGTTGCGTTCATTGGCTCATGCTGATTTTTGTCGAATTGTCGAATATCAACAAAATTCCAAAAAGAGAAAAATCAGCTTCACCAACAAATCCTTCTCCTTCTTCAGTCTGTCTTGCTCAGTTTTACATGACGAGTGATATGACACTCGAAAATGCAATGCAATGAGAATGTCTTATTCTACCAGAATCTATGATTTGTTATTCGGCCATTTAAATTTTTGCTAATTTTCAGGTCATCAAAATGGAGCAGTGCCAAGTCGACAAGGATGAGCACTTTTGGCACCTTCTTCTCTTTACTTTCAACAACAGTTCTAGTGCGGCCAAGGCACTAAAACCCTGGTTGACCGTACAAACACTATTCTTCATCGCTAGTTACATTTCTGTGCAAAAACGTTGAATATGTCCGTTTGATGAATGATGACGGACAAGCAGGCCGGCAGCAATCGTCACTCGCAGGATCCTGATGTTCATTCATCACATCACATCACACGGTCATATTCATATATTCTGGTAGAACAAGAATTGCACTTTCGAGTGTCATATCACTCTCCATATAAAACGGAGCAAGACAGACTGAACAAGGGGAAGGATTTATTGATGAAGATGATTTTTCTCTTTTTGGAATTTTGTTGATATTCGACAGAAATCAGCATGAGCCAATAAATGCAACCCGAATTCTTACAGAAAGTAGTAGAAACATTCGTTTTCAAACAATATATAATAGCATATAATAGCGAGCAAAAACGTCCTACCACAGAGCAGGAGTTTCGGTAAAAGTTCGGACGGTGTCAACGATGGTTCAGTGATCTCTTTATCCCAATCGACCAATCGACCGCAAACATACCGTAGCCAAAAGGCCCCGAGCTCTTCTTGAGCGGCCTTAAATACAGCATAAACATTACAACAAAGACGTTCCCAAGAATCTTTCCATCAAAGAATGCAACACATACAGAGATAAGCCGAACGAAGTCGCGACTGATCGCGACAGACGGAAAAGTCGGATGTCCCAATTTGATGGCCTAAAAATCAATAAAGAACAAGCGAGAAAATAGGGCCAACACATATTCTTGTAGTACTGAACATTGTCTTCCAAATGCTATAAAAAACTGCGTAAAATATTACAAACCTAAGCGGAGAGAACAATTGCGCAAATGGCTACTTTTCACTTTTTCACTTTTCACTTCAACGACCTAAAAATTGACAAAATTCATGATGAAAAAAGAAACGCAATACACGTTCTGATAGAGTAAATCATTCTCTTTCGAAAGTTATGCAGCGCTATGCAAGAGACCGCCGGTGAAATCTGCAGTGAATCGTTGAAAAAACGACAAGGACTTACGGGACAACCTAATTTGCAGCCTAACCTATTTGCCAGACCAACCTATTTGCCATTCACCTGGCCAATCGGCCAGGTGAATGGCCCCGGTGCTTTTACCCGTCACACCCACTGCAACAGGTTTTCACCCCAAAGCAAGTGGTTGTGCGGCCCCTCGAGAGCGAATGTCCGAGAATAACTATCTGAGAAACAAAGACAATACCAGGTACTTGCGTCTAAGATCCCTTATAAAGATATACTGGGAGCGACATTATTTTGTAATGGAAAAATTACCTTTGAAATAAAGGATAGGATGCAGATAACTACGGAAGCCATCACGACGAAAATCATCAGTGGCCACTCCAGCGCTGTATAGTTGTATTCGCCATGGCGGCACTCCTAAACTGATATGGAGGCGTAGATTATTTCTTTATTTATTACATTTGTCTTCCAGCACGTATAAAGAAGAGATTAAACTAACCACATAAGATGGGATTACATACAGTGCAGTAATACAGAACAACACATAACTGATCAACTGTAGAGCTAGTAAACGGTACTGGTTGTTAACTTGCTTCAGGAAATTTCATATCTAATCACATATCATGCCAATGTCATGATTCGCTAACAAACTGCTTGAACTCTTTTGTCGGTAGCAAGTGCTCCGCCTAACGGCGTGTCCGGCACTTGCATGCTTCGCGCGACCTTGCAACATCCGTGACCTACGGAAAGAAATTTTTGTAAAACCTAACATTTTGTAGGTACATGCACTATACTTTTACGGCATTCTCCTTCTCCGCTTTTTTCTTCTCCCCACCTCCGTAGTTTTTTTCATAGGCATTTTCTCCGCACCCTCCATTAACTCCATTGGTTTGTGCTGCTCAGTACAATACCCACCATAAGGATTGGAAAAAGGGCGCGGTAAGAGCGTTTTCCGCTTTCTCTCTGTTCTTTTGCTGTAGCCGTCTTGATCTTCATCCTTTTTCAAAAACTCACATACTGTCGTGATCTCCTTGACGATATCTAACCAATAGCACAATTTTTTCGTTACTCCGTTTTTGACCGCTATTTTTTCAAAAGCGTCGGAGGATCATTAGCGAGTGACGTCTCTACTAATTGCGCCCAAAGGACATTTAAGCGCGCGGATTCAAAACCAGCGCGTTGACAGCAGCTCCTCATTCTGTAAACCGATAAGCTTACTAGACCATAGATATACCATTTTCACATCGAACTGGACCCTCTTCAAATCAAATTGGACACTTTTCACGTCGAATTGGACACTACTCTAAGTTAGCTTATGACTTTTGAAAACAAATCAAACTCTTCCGAACCAAAGTAAACTTCTTTTACGTTAAACAAAATACTCTTAAAAACGTTATTTTCAATAATTTTTTGTTTGAGAAATACCTTTCTTTGATTTCTTTGTACTTTTAATTCACTTGCACAACAAGTGAACATTGTTTGAAATTTTATAAAGTTCTTATTTTTTGTGGAAAAATAAAGGTCTATAGCTTGTCTTAAGAACAGGAGGACGGCAATTTTTGGGGCCAAGAAAGGGATTGCCCTCGTCCAAGACGTCGCGATTTTTATTCGATTGATGTCAAAATGTCGGTTTTAATGGAGTCACACCTCACACTTACAAGAGATGCAACTTAGACAATTGTAAAAACACTCATATTCTCGCTTTGATGCTTATGTAAGCAGCATTTACACTATCAATCAAATAAAAATCACGAGTCTATCGAGGTTCGTGGCGCAATCTGGTCTTTTATTGACTATATAATTGCTACTTTGTTGCGCTTTAAAACAAAATTTAATTTGTTATTTCTTTTCTAGAAATAATTTTTAAATTACTGCAATCATTCGGGCAGCTGAAGTAAAAAAAATCTTAACACTTCCCCTCCTTTTAACACTACCTGAGTAGAGTGTCCACTTTAACGTGAAAAGTGCCCAATTTGATTTGAAAAGTTGACTTGGTATATATTATTCTACTCTATATTTTTTTCGATTATTCTGTTAAAGAATAACTAATTTTTTCTTGATTTACCGAGTACCAAGGAAGAGGCTGCAGAATAGATGAGAATTCCTAATTGGGACGCGCCGTGCATACCACTTCTGCAAGATATCGTAGAGAAGATTTGAGGTAGTGGTCCACACAATAAATTATGCATAAGTCAGTGATCGTCTTTGCTAGACAAGGCTAGCATACCGGTTATTTGACTCGGGAAAATTGAAGGTTTGGTTGGTCTGTGCGGCGCCCAGCCAGAAGACCTCGACTCTCCAGCATGCGACAGCCTCCAATTGCTCTACGACTCGCTCAAGAAATAGCTAATTTTTATTACTGGAAGTTTCTTTGCAGCTCTACTGACTTAGAAAAGCTATCATATCTGGAATAATGTCCAGATTTCGCATTCCCAACGAGCTTTTCCTGTGTAGTAGATACTGTAACTTTTAAGAAGGAAGTTACAAAGTTGAAACTTTCTCTGAACTCTGGAGCACCTAGGTGAATTGCAGATGGGCCACTTTAACTTGCAAAAAAAAATTTTGCTATCCACGAATCCATACCGCACCACCTTCAGCAACGTTTTCACAGCGTTTTGTGTACTGCAATTTTCTAAGGACAGAAGCCAGTATGCTGAAATCTTTTCTGTGCAAAATAGGCTTGCGTTTCTCTGACACATGCAAGGTAGGAGGAACTGAGAGCTCACTCTAATATAGTTTCTCAGGTGTCTAAGCTCGAGAAAAATCAACAATTTCTTGACCCTGTTTTGTTTTGAAAATTTAGAACTCCGCGCTAGTCAGTCACCCAAACGCTTAACATGGCACCTCTCCCCGTTGAAAGCGCTTTCCAACAACATAATTTTATAAAATTTGAAGAAATCCGACATTGTGGCCTTATGCGCCGAGGTCGAGTTCTAGGCGGCCTTCGGCTCGACCTGGGCTCTGTGTGCATCGCCCCTGCCTGATCAAGGCCTCTTCGCACCTAGGTGCGAGTCCCAGCGGTATTATGCCAATTATAGGGAACTGCACAGTGCCGTTCGGTGAACGGTACCATTGATTTGCCTTACTTGGCATATTTTTGAAAACAGGCTTCATAGAAACATATTTTTGTATTCTTCTTCTTTTTCCTTTTCCTCTTTTTTATTCTTTCATTTTCTTTTTTTTTTAAGAACACATGTTATATAATTACCATTTAATGAATCCGGTCATTTTTCACATTCGGTTTTCGCCGTGCACTCTCTCTTTTCTTTTATATTCAAGAGAAGCACTTCAATCATTAACCAAGTGTGCTTGAGTTTCGGAACCGCAGGGATTTTCTGATTTTTCCAGATGGCTCAGGCCAACCGAATTTTCCATCACTCCGGGGTCAGCGAATTGGTACCGCTCTTATCTGGAAAGCGTGAAACGCTGACTTGTCTATTGGTTGGGCACTGCAAGTACTGCAGAAGCCAAATACGAATTCAAATTACCTTTCCCGGTAGCATGTACAAGTAGGATGCGCTGTTTATCCCGAACAGAGATCGTTCAATGCCCTCCTTTACTCTTATAGTTTGTGCATTTGTGTCTTTTATATTTTTTCTTTATTTTTACGCAAAATATTCGACAGTTTAAGTCACTCTCATTGCGTAGCCTGAGCAATGTAGCCGCAATTTTCCAACAAATGGAGAAGCTCTGTTCAAGCTATTTTTAGTCTGAGGACTTATAATGATAAGTGCTGTTAACATTTCCACTTTGCAGTATTCCGCACACTGTACCTGTAATTTAAAAAATATTTCTGGGGAAGAAATAACAAATTAAATTTTGTTTTAAAGCGCAGCAAAGTAGCAACTGTATAGTGCAATAAAAGACCAGATTGCGCCACGAACCTCGATAGACTCGCGATTTTTATTTGGTTGATAGTGTAAATGCTGCTTATATAAGCATTAAAGTGAGAATATGAGTGTTTTTACAATTGTCTAAGTTGCATCTCTTGTAAGTGTGAAGTGTGACTCCATTAAAACCGACATTTTGACATCAATCGAATAAAAATCGCGACGTCTTGGACGAGGGCATGGCGCAACCCCTTTTTGGCACTAAAAATTGCCGTCCTCCTGTTCTTAGGACAAGCTATAGACCTTTATTTTTCCACAAATAATGAGAACTTTATAAGATTTCAAACAATGTTCACTTATTGGGCACGTGAACTAAAAGTATAAAGAAATCACACAAAAGTATTTCTCAAACAAAAAATTATTGAAAATAACGTTTTTAAACAGTATTTTTTAATGTAGGAAAAGTCTACTTCGTATAGGAAGAGTTTGATTTGTTATCAAAAGTCATAAGCTAATTTAGAGGAGTGTCCAATTCGACGTGAAAAGTGTCCAATTTGGTTTGAAGAGGGTCCAGTTCGATGTGAAAATGGTATATCTATGGTCTAATAAGCTTATCGGTTTACAGAATGAGGAGCTACTGTCAACGCGCTGGTTTTGAATCCGCGCGCTTAAATGTCCTTTGGGCGCAATTAGTAGAGACGTCGCTCGCTAATGAGTATCCTCCGGCGCTTTAAAAAAAATAGCTGTCAAAAACGGAGTAACGAAAAAAATTGTGCCATTAGGTAGATCTCGTCGAGGAGATCACGACAGTATGTGAGTTTTTAAAAAGGATGAAGATCAAGACGGCTACAGCAAAAGAACAGAAAGATTCCAAAAAGGCGCCTACCGCGCCCTTTTTCCAATTCTTATGGTGGGTATTGTACTTCTGTCCCTCAGGTTGCTCCGCAAGCGCTCTCGTGCTCAACAGCACTCCTTCCAGGACACCGTTGACTTGTCTTCCGAAACCAAACCCTCGTTAGTCCCCGTTTATACTTCGTCGCGGCGCGATGCGATGGGCACGCAATGAGGCCAAATTGATCGATCGCGTCGCACAATCAATATGGCCACTATACGTGGCGTCGCGTCGCGCCGCGACGAAGTATAAACGGGGCCTTAGGCCTCGTGCATACTTCCCGTCGCCGCGATGGAATCGCGGCGATGAGTTTTGCAGAGCGACGCGAAAGAATTTGAATTTCTCAGTGCTCGTCACATTGCCCATCGCTCTGCAAGGGTGATCCGCGCAGGACCAACGTTAAACACCGCGCGCGCCGCGAAAAAGTATGCCATGCCCGCGATGGGCGCGGGAAGCCATCGCGCATGCCGACTGCCACTGTTGCGGCGACCGCGGCGAAGTTTCCTTTGACTATTCGACCGCGTGCTGCGGAATGGCCATGAACTAAGCGCCGCGATATCATCGCGGCGATGGAAGTATGCCACCGGCCTTAGGCAACGTCCGTGCCACATATTTTGAATTCAGACGCAGGTTGCACGACGTCGGTGACACGTTATCTACATCTAGACTTCGTTGCGTGGCTACGGTGGCACCTTGTCTGAATTCGGAAGTTTATCCGGCGACGCGTCTTCTGAATCAGGATGCGCGTTGCGCCACATCGGTGACACGTCGTCTGAATGCGGACGCTCAGAAACGCGCGCAGTTGCTGTTGTGTCAAGAAGGAAGAATCCACACATCTCGGCTGCAGCAATATCCCATGTTGAATGGCAAGGTGTGCCAGCGATGGACACGATGAGGCGTATCCCAAGCGCGAACCTCATTCCAAGTCATTGTCGACTAACTAAACTATATAGTGGTGCACAGTCGTAGATAGATACATTGGACATGTTTTTCGGAAGTTTTCGTTATGCACTACCTGCTTGATACGAAAAGTTGACACGTAGATATCATATAAATCTGCCCTTCAAAGGATTAGAGCGATCTAATGCGCGAATCAGACAAGCTAAATAATTGCTTCATAATAATTCCTTTACTAGTGTACCTAAAGTGAAGCACCCTACGAACTATGCAAGCGTTGAAGACTCTTCCTCAAGAAGCAAGCGAAGGAAGTTAAAGAAGCCTGCTTCCTACTAAAGCATTGCACGAATGTCGCTCCGAAAATTTATACGAGGGATCCGTCTGTCCTCTCATAGTATGAAGAGTCTCGTGCAAAATTCAGGGTAGCGATGAGGAGTGGACCTATGGCCAAGAAAATCAGATCGAATAGATTTTGAGCGCGAAACTAAAAATTGAAGCGTGGTCTCCCTCGCGCGAGCGCTCAACACTAACAAGGAGAGACTTCAAACTGGCGGTGGGCTTTGGCGATGCAATATTTACAGGATGTAGGATCCCGTGTGGGAGTCCAAAACCATAGTTACTTTTTTCGGAATGCTCTTCTGTGCTCGAAAAAAAGCGTGTGGACGCGTGAGCGCGAAGTTCATGACGATCTGCTGCCATCCAGCCCAATGTGGTCCGTTGGCGTAGAGGTAGTGTTGTATCTTCACAGGTGCATTGTCATGGGTTTGATTCCCCTTTGTATTGCTGTTTTTGCATTTTGTGAGTTATCGTCAATGGGCCCCTTTATCCTCATTTCCAATACATTTTTGAACAAAAACACGGCAACGAATGTCGTCTACGTTCAACGAGTTCTTTGAAAGTGGAAAGGTGAGAATTTTTGACTTCCAGGTTAAGCAAGTAAAAAACTGATGTCAGATTCGTGATCAGCACCCAAATAACCCCCACGCACAAAGTTTGGGCGAAATTGGTGCTTAAGCTTCATCACCCTGACTTATTCACCCCTTCTCTAACCTGTCATAAGAAATCGGGAAATCCAGAAACCGATGTTAGATTCATGATCAGCACTCCAAGTAACACCCGTAACCGAAGTAACTATTTTCTATTTTGTTGAATAACTATTTTCTTCGACCTCGCTAGTACACTGCATGACCCCTTTTGATTTCCGAACAGTCAAGCTGCTTCAAGATGAGAAGGTGTTGTAGATAGCAAATTCTATCATATTCTCGGCATAGATGGAGTCAAAAACGTATTAACGAACTGGTAAGAATGGCTAGTGATGTAATAACCTTCTTCAACAATGATAGAAGATTGGAAAAAAGCATGTAAGCGAAATTCACTGCTCACAAACTGAACATTACGCTTCTATCTACCACCCGTTCAAGAAGAGGACGTAGTAGTACCGATATTTTACTTCCCGTGTAGCCCTCCACTGCCTAACGTATTCAACTGGTTTTCATCTCGTATGGCTTCACACCTCAATAACCGTCCTTGTTTGACCATGAAGACCGAGGTTCAAAGCCTGCTCTAGGCCCAGGATCGAGTGAGGGTGATCAGGACAGAAGCACCAATATCGCCCAACTTTGTACTTGGGGGTTATTTGGGGGCTGATCATGAAAAAGGCATCAGTTTTTTGCTTGCTAACCTGGAAGTCAAAAATTCCCACCTTCCCACTTTCAAAGAACTCGTTGAACATTGCCATTCGTTGCCAACATTCGTCAACATTCGCTGCCGTGTTTTTGTTCAAAAATGTGTTGGCAATGGGGAAAAGGGTCCCATTGTCGATAAATCGCAAAATGCAAAAACAGCAGTACAAGGGCGAACCGAACCCATGACCATGCTCTTGTGAAGCAATAACACTACCACTACGCCAGCGGACCTCATTGGGCTCGATGGCAGCAGAGCGTCATGACCTTCGCCCACGTTTTCACACGCCTTTTTTCGAGCACAGAAGAGCATTCCGAAAAAAGTAACTACGGTTTTGGACTCCCACACGAAACCATCTAAAAATTGCATCGCTAAAGCTCACCGCCAGTTTGGAGGCTCTCCCTGTAAGGCAGGCATACCTCCATATGATGACTCTGAACGCACTAATACTGCTTAATCGGGGAAGTGCGCAGAACCAGGCTAGGCAAGAGACTCCGGGATGTGATCCATCCGAGCTCCCCGTGTGGAAACTGCTTTCGTCGTCCGGAGGGGAGTCCGCAGTTGCGTTCTGCAGAATCGCATACAGCTGGAAAATGCGCACAGAACACGAAAAAAACTGTGTGGATGTCAAAACCCATCGAATCGGGACCAGTCACTTGGAGTCAACGCAGGAGAACCGAGCGCTCGACCTCATTCGCATGAATCAGTGCAACATCCACTGCACCAGGAACCGCCTTCGAGCCGGCGTACAAGAGACCGATGCTCATCGATCGAATGCCGTCGTGGACGCTGACGAAGTCCACGTGTGCGGCGCGTCGAACAAGTGTACTCCAATTCCAACGTGTTCCTATGCCACGCATCTATTCAGATCTACATAGTTCTGCTGGGGCCGGATTCATCAACGACTAACCCACGGGTATAAGGGGTAGAGATACCCACAATGAAGCCTGCGTCTCTGACTCTTGCGTTATCTCTGCCTGACTCTTATCTTATCTCTACCCCTTATCACCCGCATACCCACGGGTTAATTGTTGATGAATCCGGCCTCTGCTGTTGGTCTTAGTTATTCCCAGTGATGAGCTTGGCGTGGTCTTGGACAAGAGATGCAGCTGCCGGCTTGCTGTTTGCTCCTCCCGACTAGGATTGATCCGGAAACTGCACTCGCCCGTCGCCCATGAAACTCTAACAAGAAACCTATTCAGTACTTATTCTTACCACTAATGGCTCACCACGCCACCCATAGTCTGAGGAATGTGATGACATGAGCAGCCGCTTCTTACAGCTCTGGGTTTCAAAATGTTCGGCAACGATACGACCAACAACACTCGCTTCACTAATGCACAAGTGCTCCGACACGAATATCAGCGTGTCCCGCGCTTCTTCACTTCGCGAGTTCACTGCGCTTTTAAGGGTTACTCTCATGTTACTACGCACGACCCTCCTCTCCTCCACAAAAGGGGCAATATCCTGAAGGTCATTGTCGATGTTGCCGGTGGCTGATGGAGAGGGATAGGGATAAAATGATAGACGACGGCGTTACTTAATCTCCTTTGGGAGGCGCCACGCATTCTACTTGTACAGGATGTCGTTGTGGACATCTGCATGCGTTTTTGACCATACAATGACTTGCGGTGGCCAGCCGATCAAAAAGTCAGCACTTGTCCTTCCCAGACAAGTCTGGTACCAATTCACTGAACTCGGAGGGGCGGCTGGTTTGCGCGGTAGATCTGGCCCAGGAACCTAGTACCGGGTGTACGAGACGGCCGGCTCTTCCTCGGAGGGCGCCGAAGGGGAGCGGCTCTCTTATAACGTTATATTGACGAAGGTCGTGTCGCTGGTGTACCAGCTTCTGTGCCATCTTCGCGTTGAAAAACTGGTTGCTTATGTCTGGTTCAAAGCTAGGTATACGACCCCGCATCCCGGTTCTGTTGAAACTCCGAGCAGGGTCGTTTTCCCCGAGGTCATTGGTCCATGTTGGGAAACAAGCGGTGAAGAGCCAGTACTAGCTCTTATAACTGCCCGTATTCGGCTTCTGATAAAATTACCAATTCTTAAGACCTCTAAGATTTGAGCTCTGACAAAGTCACGTGTTATGCTGTATCACCTGTACCACTCGTTCCGTTGATCAGCGAATTGCTCGAGCGGGAGCCTATGTGTGGTATGGTGTCCAGAAAGTATCTGCAGAAAACTTCGCAATGTTCCAGATTTTTTTTAGAATGTTCTGAAGATTTTAACAGAAGTGCTATATAAAGACACTATCCTGCTGTATCTGCATAACATATCCACAACGATATCTTTGGATGAACTGAGGCAACTGGCGGAGCAGCATCCATATGAAGGTGTGTGTTATTTTGCTGTTGCTCTTGGCTGTTCCCGATCCACCGTAACAATGGACTGCGATCTCTTGGAGTTAAAGAGCTCGGTCAGTGGCTCCCACACGAACTGACCGACGACAACAGGCTAAGACGTCTGGACATATGCATTCAGCTGCTCTCACGAAGACGCACCTTCAACTGGCTGGACACCATCGTCACAGGAGACGAAAAATGGCTCCTCTAGGTCAACCACGCTCGTAAACGTGTGTGGTGCCAACGCGATGAAGTGCCGAAATTTTTCGTAAAAGGTGAAATTCATGCGAGGAAAGTCATGCTGGGCGTCTGGTGGGGAGTTTATGAGATCTACCGTTTCGAGCTGCTGCCTGACAGCACGACTGTCACTGCCGAGGTCTACGCTACTCAAGTGCAGGGACTGGCCGACAAAATGCGCAAGGAACAGCGCAGGCTCAACAAAGTTCGCTTGCTACACGATAACGCGCGCCTACACATCGCGAAAACGACTTCTCAGAGAATTAGAAACTCGGAAGTTGGGAAGTTCTGCCGCATCCACCGTACAGCTCAGTTCTGGCCCCAAATTACTGCCACCTTTCTCGATCACTTCAGCATCATCTGGAAGGGAAGCGTTATGAAGATCGTGACCACCTCGAAAATGACCTCCGAGCTTTTTTCGCCTCCAAGTCGCCGGATTTCTATGCCAGAGGAATTCGAAGTCCTGTGGAACGTTGGCGGGGAGTGGTCGATGTTGACGGAGATTATTTGGTTGATTAATAAAAGGTTGATGAAAAATTGTGTTATCTTGAAAAAATTGTCGTATTTCTGAAGATACTTTCTGGACACCCATTATATAATACGATGCTATTGAGGTGATTTTGGTGTGTTTGATGAACTTGGCGTGGTTAGTCGATGTATGTATAAGCCAATGTTTTGTCCTCCGTAGACAAATCTGGCAGGAATCCACAACCACGGAGGAATGAAAGGCTTGGTTGCTCATTGAAAGACCCAAACAAAGAACGTCAAGTTGCTTTGCACGCCGCACTTGGCTCCACATTCGCTTGTGTTGCTCGCACCCCTAAAATATATAATTAAAGAATATAATGATTAGAAGCACAATTGCAGCACAACTTCAAGCATTTGGCAGGTATTGTACCTTTATCACCTTGTAGTCCCGTCAAACATCGGCTTGCTAGAGCGAGCGCCAGCAGCGTTCCCTACATCCGTGCCGCCTGCCAGAGTGGTCCAATGGATCCTCGCTCGAGGAACACGAAGAGCGTCATAACGGTCGTTCAGCGCTTTCACGAACAAGTCCGACCCACGCGTTGGTGGGCGTCCTGGTGTTCTCTTGACATCCAGTCGGTGATGGCTCTCGTCCAACGGGTGTCTGCGAAGCGCATTACGTGGCCGGCCCACCTAATTTTCGACAACTTGGCCCACGCGACAGCGTCTCTGATCTTCGAACGTCGGAGAAGCTCGGAACTCCGGAGGCCTTCTCTCACTTGCGTGAGTCGTGTCACTCCGAGCATCGTCCTCTCGATTCCGCGCTGCGTGACGCTGATCACATGTTCACCCTGCTTTTGTATGGCCCAGGTCTCTGAAGCGTGTGTTAGGGCAGGAAGAACAGTGGAGTCGAATTGGTGGGCATGGACTCGGGCGTCCTTCGTCTTCTTCACGACTTCTTCGACGCTCTTGAATGCTGCCCAAGCCCCTCGTTTCCTCCTGCCCAGCTCACAGCTAGGTCGTTGGCCATCTCGACTTCGCGATCCAGATACACGTGTACGTGATACACATGTGCTCGGAGATGTTCATTCCGTTGAGCGAGAATGGCGCACCAGGAACTCGTCTCCCTTCGTCATGAATGCCACGCTGTATTGCATCTAAATACGTGGCTGCTGGAAGTGGGGCTTTCTTTGATGAAGGAACGTTTAGTTTTCTCACAGTGGAAGCAGCTCTTTATTTCTTCGATTTAGTCATTAAAAACTCCTCCTCGAAATAACCATGTTCTCTGATTAACTGCACCAGAGGGCTCTCAGGAAGCTGAGCAGAGGACTCTCATGCAGTTGCAAGAGCGATAGGCACCGTGACTATGGCAATAGCCTTTGCAGGTGTCGTCCTTGCCGCAGCAGTCGCCGCTCTCGCATGTTCTGCTTGGTCCCCAAGGATTGCCGTCGTTCGTTAGGGCCTGTACCCACCTCTGCTGCTGAGCCTGCTATTTTTAGTCCACATTTGTTTGCTCGAAATGAGTAAATTACATCAACTATTCACCATTATTAGGCTCAGTCAGATCCCCATGCACCGCATTAATCAACCAAACACTTTCTCTTTCTCGCCGACGCTGTGAATCCTTGCCTTCAGTGCTGCAGTTAAACACATTGTATTTCGAATTCATCTACTCGCCACTTATCCTCTTCGAATTTTGGCAAGCAATTCACTTAGAATGAATTTCACCTATCGTGATTCGATAGTATAAGCCAAAACAGTTTTTATCCTACGCCGACATTTTTCACTTTTCTTCGCTGCAAGATTTAAAAAGTAATCTCCAGCGTTCTCCTCTTGACACCCCCCCCCCCATATTGTGAATTGTTAGATGGTGTTTCCCGTAAGATTTTGAGGTGGATCTTATTTCGCAGAGCCAGAGGTTTCTACTTCACGCCGTACTGAGCAGTCTAAATTCGATTCATAGGTTTTAGTTGGCGCTCTACTCCATCAAGCGCCTCACTTCCCCTAAGATCTCGGACTTGCATCTAGAAACACAAAGCCAATTATCGCATCTATAACTTCTTTAAGACTTCGAAATCCAATCTTTCTGAGGTTTATATACATGCAATGATGCAAGATCTGTAATTTCTCTTCTGCATTCCGAATAATCGGCGCCAAGTTGGTATAGGCGTCGCTGGTACGAAAGGTACAACGTGTTTGGATATGTGTGAACAAAAATGGATATTTGCGTAAAACGTTCTGTAGGTGTGTGCTATTGTCTCTCGAATTGCCGTCATTTATCTTTCATACGCGAATGCTGTTTGCTGTACTTTATGTGTATGTGACGAAGTATTCAGATGGATGAAAACGAGCCGGACGGTATGAGGGGTACCCTCCACATATCTCATGCGATAAGTGCTGTGGGACTGGTTGCTTTCTGTCTGGCCAATTATGCCATTTTTAAATTTACTCCTCGTAGCATGGGGACCTATTCAAAGTTTCTGCTAATCACTACGGTCAGTCATACATTTTCATTCTCCATAGAACTATCCCTTCTCTGTACTTACCACAGTTCGGCGCGAGGAGCGCAGTCGGAGGAGGCGCCGACTGTACCCGTTGCCGGTTTTTTCTTTTTATTTTTTTCCTCCGATTTCTCCCTCCGGCCAAACAGAACCCCCAGCCCCCCAAGGGTATTAGCCTTCTCTTTGAAGGGGAACTGCTGACTTGTTCATTGGCTGGCCACCGTAAGTCACTGTTGGGCCAAATTCGCATTTAAATCGTCTCCATGACATCCAGTAAAAGTAGAATGCGCTCCACATCCCAAAAGGGGATGAGTGGCGCCGTCCCTTATCCTTACCCTACATAGTGTACATGTCTACACTATGATAAGGATATGTTTAATCGAATGAACATGGGAGAGCTGACTTTGCATTAGGATCCGTCCCTCTGACATCTTTCTTCCAGTGGGGAGTAGAGAAAGTAGTATAAATCTGGCTACGATAAGCATCATCACACTCTATAATAACACGCGTGTGAGTCATACTATTAGTCATAAAATAAAGAAATTAGTCATAAAATAGGGGGAAAATGGGGGGGGGGAATTATGGCACGAAAATAGCAGAAATTACCAGACGCCTCCTACTTGTGTAGAAACTTAACCCCTGGTGGTAGTTTAGGTCGCTGAACACGAATTTGAAGCTCGTTTGTAAAGCTTCGATCGCCATCAATCGATATTGATCAAATTATCGATTTCTTCTGAGGATGTCGTTCAAGCGGTTCAATACTTCAGCCCTGGGGTAATCTGAACACGAATCTGAAGTTCGTTTTTAAAGTATCGATCGCTGTCCATCGATATTGATCAAATTACGCGGCACGAAAATAGCGGAGAATACCCAGATGTCTTCTACGTGCCAGGGGATTTAGAGGACCTACGGAATACGTCGCATGACGTGCCTGGGGACTTAGAAGACGTGCCAAAGACGTCGCTCAACGTGTTTGGGGATTCAGGTAGACGTGCCGAAGACGTCGTCCAATCTGCCTGGGGATTCAGAAGGTGTGCCGAAGACGTTGTCCGCTAAGGGTGGATCATTGAGGGGACCAGTACCAGTAATGGAGGACCAGTGGTGAGGAACCAATAGATCGCCCTATCATACTATATACAGTACTCATTGTGAGCCTTTTGTACACCAAGGTAGGGCAAAAGCTGAGGGTAAATACTATGAGAAATGGAAGTGGGGTAACCGCTTTATATCTTCCCATTTCGATTGGTGCTATCTAAATTCTCATACATTTGGCGTGGTTCCTTTACTAATTGCCTGGTTATTCTTTCAAGATGAGAAACGAATAAGTACAGCTGGAAGGAATCTGCTAGAACCAAGAACAAAAAATGGCGTTTGTCTTCTATTTCTGACAGACAGCAAAGCAATTGTATGTATTTCCTTTATTGAACCGATTCAGCTAAGATGTTCAATCGCAAGCGTAAGGGTGGAATAACTAGGTTGCTTTACGCAAAATTAATGCAACGCAACGGTGACGAAGAGGACTGATTTGCTTTCAGTGTTCAACGTATAGCCACGAACTCATTGTCTGTCTTCTATTTACTCCTGTAGTTTTTCCTCCGGATCTTGCAGCTATAGGAATCGGCTTGCTTGGCAACTTCCACCCTTGTGCAGTGGAGGTTCTGTCGGTAACAATGTTGTTTTTAGTTTGCTTTCCGGACATTATTCTGAAGCACAAGCGAGCAACAGACAAAAAATCGTATGGAAGTTCAACAGCTTATTTAAGCAAATAGCTATTTCATTGCAGTAGCATATTAACATGTAAACACCTTCACTTGCAGACATAATCAATAAGTTGCCATAAAATGCTTCTGAGAGTTAAAAAAGCGTTTTAACCAAAAGGAAGAAGATTAGCATAACGTGGGTTGGGAGGGGGACGTACTGCCTGAAAGCGGCGCGGGCCAAGACGCGGGACAGTGCCTGCGGAGCCAATTAGCGTCGACTCGCGCAGTTACACCCGCCGCTTCGCACTCAGCCAGACAGCCCTCGCCGCGGAGGCGATGCTGACCCAGCCAACTATAGGAGCCTGTAGAGCCAGATTTGGTGTGATTACAACCGATGGAGGGATAGGAGGCTCAGACGGCTTGAATTGGCAGTCCAGAAATTGGGATTGATCTGAACCCTGCCATCTCCTATATTAGAATTCCGAGCTCTATCGAATGAACCAGGAAAGAATCTTGCCTCAGTACCCCTTGCAACAATTTTTTCAGACGCAGTTAATTTTCGTTATATCAGCTTTTATTTATATCAGCTTTAACTACGAGGCACGCTTCCAGGCTACTAATGTGAACTCGATCATCCCCTGCTTTAGAATTCCGATCTCTATCGAATGAGCTAGAAATTATCCTGTCTAAATAACCCTTAAGGTGACTTTTAGGCGTTGTTTATTTTCCTTAAGTATCAGTTTTTATTTATATCAGAATTAATTGCGAGGCATGCTTCCAGGCTGAAATCGCGCGAGGAATATAGCTAGATAGACGATAAACCTTCTTAGAGCATCCGAAGTGCTCAACCTTTTTGAAAACGACATTAATGCGTAGAGCATGTTCACAGTCTGAAATTGCCCAAAAAAGCCATGAGCAATTTGAGGTATTGTGTGATGAAATTTATTCTCGGTGAGCATTAGATTTGATGAACCATCTATCCGTTTTAGTCTCGATATATACGGTGTGTGCATTATAAAGTTCAATAGAAATATCAGTTACGAAATGACAAAGAGATGGCGTGTTGAAAACAATGCTTTAAACTTCTGTTAAAAGATCTCTCGTCTATCTAATTGGATTCCTCGAGCAATTTTAGCCTGAAAGCATGTCTCGCATTTAATCCTGATATATGTGAATAAAAACCGATATTTAGCGAAAAATAAACAATGATAAAGGATAAAAGGCAGCGTTACTTAATCCCTTCTGCGATGCGCCAGCGCATTCTACTTCTACGGGATGTCGTGGAGGCGACATGAATGCGTATTTGGCCATACAATGACTTGCGGTGGCCAGCCGATGAACAAGTCAGCGCTCCTTCCTTCCCAGACAAGTCTGGTACCAATTCACCGACCCCTGAGTGATGGAAGGCTTGGTTGGCCTGGGCGGGAAATCCGAACCAGGAACCTGGAATCGGGTGCACGCGACATTCGCGTCTCCTCCGACTGCACTACACGCGCCCAAAAAATAAACAAGGCCTGAAAAAATTTCGCTTTAAGGGTTATTGAGGCAGAGTTCTTTTCTGGATCATTCGATAGAGCTCAAAATTCTAGTACAGAAGATGGTATGGTTCAAATCAGTAGTATGGAAGCATGCCTCGCAATTAATCCTGGTATAAATGAAAATTTAACGAAAATAAACAATGCCTAAAAAGTCGCCTTAAGGGTTATTTAGACGGGATATAATGCAGGAGATGGTAGAGTTCACATCAGTAGCCTGGAAGCATGCCTCATAGTTAATTCTGATATAAATAAAAACTGATATTTAACGAAAGTTAAACAGCGCCTGAATTTTTTTTAGTAAGGGTTATTGAGGCAAGATTCTTTCCTGGCTCATTCGATAGAGCTTGAAATTCTAATATAGGAGATGGTAGAGTTCAGACCAATCCGAGTTTCTGGACTGCCAATGCATGCTGTCAGAGCCTCAAGCCGTCTGAGCCTCATATCCCTCTATCAATTATAATCACACCAAATCTGGTTCATCTACAGGCTCCCGTGGTTGGCTGGGTCAGCATCGCCTCTGCGGCGAGGGCTGTCTGGCTGAGTGCGAAGCGGCGGGTGTCACCGCGCGAGTCGACGCTAATTGGCTCCGCAGGCACTGTCCCGCGTCTTTGCCCGCGCCGCTTTCAGGAAGAACGTCCCTCACCCACGTGGGTTACGCGACTCTAGGTTCTCCTCAGTGCGTTTGGGCTGTTGCGTTTCAACAACACTTATGCATGCTCCGCAATTAACAATCTTTTCAGTTAATGCTGATGATGACGTTCGTAATCACTGGCTGTTCAATGACACTGTGTTTCATATACAGGCTGTACGTCGTTCTGTGCCCAAGTACCCAAAGGCAACTTCGCAAGTTTGGCCTGTACGATTCCTATTTTGTTTGCAAATGTTTTTGCTTTAAAACAAATGCAAGAGCTTCCTGTGACTACATATACTGTTTCTCGTCAAATTGGAAACACTTCATGTCAATTTGGACGTTCTTCCCAACAAGACTAGCATTTTTGATATCGAACCGAGCATCTTCAAAATCAAAACGGCCTCTTTCCAATTAAAATGGGAAACTCTCCAAAAAGATTAGAGTAATTTTTTGGTCAAGGAAAATTTCGTGGGGAGCGTAGCGCAGTCGGAGTCGGTGTCGACTGCCGCGTGCACCCGATACCAGCTTCCTGGTTCGGACTTACCGCCCAGACCAACCAAGCCTTCCATCCTTCCGGCTCGGTGAATTGGCACCAGACTTGTCTGGGAAGGGCAAAGCGCTGACTTTTTCATCGGCTGACCACCGCTGGTCAATGTATGACCAAATTCGCATTCTGGTCGCCCCCCACGACATGCCGTCAAATTAGAATGTGTGCTACATCGCAAAGGGAATGAATGACGCCGTCCTTTTTACTTTTTAAGGAAAAATTTTAATAAAACGTTTTTAGAGTTTCAATTCAGTTTCTCAGTAAGCGAAATTTTATGCACGAACTTTTATTAAATTCCGAATTTATGAAACGCCGGATTTCTACTATCAATCAGAGCGCGGCAGCGATACTCATTTTGACCGTGCGGTCGCGCGCATGCGTCGGCCGGGCGGAGTCCTCGCTGCTCCGTCTGCTTATAGGACGAGTTTTAAGGCCCCCGCAGACTTTTGCGGCGTCGCCGCTGCCCTATGCTTAACCATAGGGCAGAGACGCAGAGCTCGCCGCCAGCGGCGCCGCTGGCCGGCCGGCGGCACCGGCGGCGTCGCCCAGCGGCAGCGGCGGCGTCGCCCAGCGGCACCGGCGGCGTCGCCCAGCGGCACCGGCGGCGTCGCCCAGCGGCACCGGCGGCGTCGCCCAGCGGCACCGGCGGCGTCGCTGGCGGAAATGACTTGAATCATTCCACCCGGCGGCGCCGCTCCAGCGTCTGTCTGTCTGCGCTCTGCGCTCTGCCCTTTCGCGGCGGGATCCAGAGCGGAGACGTCGATGCGGGCGCGCGATCGTCATCGGGGCGCGTTATTGTTAAGCACCAGTCGGTCCCGACTAGAAACAGTACAGTACCTCGCCGTCACCGCTCCCACTGATGATGAGTCAAGCCGCTGAGCGGCGCCGCTCAGCGATTTCGCCCGCCGCTCGCCGCAGAAGTCTGCGGGGGCCTTTACGCTGCCGTTCCGAGACTGGGCTAGTTGAAGCGCTAATTTGTGTGCAGACGGATGCACTGATGGTCAAAACGTGGGTAGAAAACGGCAGAACGACTAAATATAGTGGCATAATGTGAGACTATAATAGTGTTCATTAATCGAGTGGCATTAAGCCACGTTATATAAGTGGAAGAAGAGAACCAGGAGAAAGTTAAGCGAAGGGGAACATCCAAAGACGAAATCTGGTAACAGGAAAATGATAAGGGGTTCTAGACGGACAAAACTCTGTTTTTAAGTTCAAAGTTGTGTGTTAAAAACTGTTAAATGTTTAATTATTAGATTATTCATTTGAAGAGTAGATAGAGTACATTTTGAGTGTTTCCTGCAGCGGATACACATTCACATTTAGCAAGGCATATTGTGTATTCAGAGGCCAAGGTCATAAAAAATTAGCGACTATAAAAATTGAATTTGATAATCTTTTTTGTGAAAGCTTCAAAACTTTTCTTAATTCATGACAACTTATTGGCAAAAGTGCATATTCATACAAAACTATTGATCAGTAGCTCTAAGCCTGACAACTGTTTCACGATGTAGCGATTCCTGATGATAAACTGGTAGGATTAAACTTTCAGGTCCAATAGCAAACTAAATACAATCAATCTGTGGAAGATTTTGGAATTTTGGAAGCACCAAAAGCCCATGAAAGCTTATTCGTATAGTCTGCAAATAAAATGAATCTAATGGCAGACGATTATTAGTAGTCAATGTAGTGGAGTAGGTAGCCTCTAAAAACTTTTCGCACAAAAATTGTGCTCTCTATGTACAAACGATACTCCTCTTTTCCCTCTGAAACGACTTTTCACCCTTCACCATTAGGTCTCACATGTATTTTAGGACTCATACCGCTCCTGAGCATTCATGAAGCTCTTACTTCTTACCTTAAGAAGGAGTACCCCGTTAACCGTGCCACACTCTATTACCTTCCTTTTCTTGCCTAGGCGAGATGATTCAGTGGTAGTTCGGGGCTTGCCTTCGCGCTGCAGCATGCTGGGCGCATCGCGCAACTCGTACGCATCCCTGTAATAACTAGAGGTGCCCCTTGCTGCAGCGCCGCACCGCAACCGCACGCGTGGCTGCGAGTGAGTATCGTTCCTCGCAGCCTATCAACCACATAAAAATCGCAACGAGCTTTTTGAGCGCCCGGTTCAATATCGTTTTTTAATGCACTAAATATTTGCTGCCTTGTTGTGATTTGAAGCAATTTTATTTGTTATCTTTTCCTCAAAAACTTCATGAAATTACTACACTCATTCGAGCAGCTGAGCTAAAAAATTCCTTTAAAGTTGTACCAAATTTTCCGTGAACAATGAATTATTCTAGCCACCTTGGTGACTGTAGCTTAACCTGCAAAAAGCTCTTTTCGATTTCGAAGACGCCCACTTTGATTTCAAAAGTCTTAAAGCTAACGATTTCAGAAGCATCACGAATATTTAGAGAAGTACCCGATTTGACGTGAAAATAGTATATGCAACTTTCAGGTCGGACACTTTTCAAATTCAATTGGACAATCTTCTAAACTAGCTTTAAGACTTTTGAAATCAAAGAGAACTCTTCCAAATCGAAATGACCTTCAGGCTGGTTAAACTACAGATTCAATGAGTTGGTTAGAACAATTTTTTAATCAAGAAAAAATAGAGTTTGATAATTTCGCGCCCCTGATGTTTCCACCTGTTAGCTTCCTTTAAAGTTTTTTAGCTAACCTGCCCCAATAACTGTAATAATTTTATTTTTAAGAAAAGCTATTTTAAAAACAAAGAAATGAATCAAATTATCATACTCTATAATAACGGGTTGAGCGATTAGCGATATGCAGCACGTCAAAAAATAGGGGTGGAAACATCAGGGGCGCGAAAATAGCAGGAAATACCCAGACGCCTTCTACGTGCTTGTGGCGATGCCGTAGATGTACCGAAAACGTCGGCAAGCATGCCTGGCGATGCCGTAAACGTGCCGAACACGTCGGCAACCGTGCATGGCGAGCCGTAGACGTGCCGAACACGTTGGTAACCTAGCATGGCGGCGGACCGTAAAATAGAGCGGTACCATTGCAAGTGTCGAAAACTCAAATATGGGCGAGAAAGAGTGGAGGAAACTTCACCGCTGCCCTCCGCCGCTCTAAAATGGCACCTGCGGTTAAGGCAGTTTAGGCAGCTGGAGAGCTGTGAGCGCTTCCTCTTGATACCTTAAGTGGCCTGCTTGCCTATGCATTTGTAGGTCGCCAGCTCATCGCGTCTTCCTGCAGGGGTCCACTGAAGTCAGAAAAAATCGTGTCACAGAAGCAAAATCTGACATAACCTGCATATTTGCACCGCTGTAATTTAATTTGTTTAAAAACTACAACGCTCCACTTTTTCGCGCTACTAAAGCTTTCTACTACCTACAAAATCCACAAGCCGCAGCCGGAACGATTTGATATCTGCAGTGTTATTGCGCTCCGAAC
This sequence comes from Heligmosomoides polygyrus bakeri, assembly GCA_947359475.1. Taxonomy (NCBI): domain Eukaryota; kingdom Metazoa; phylum Nematoda; class Chromadorea; order Rhabditida; family Heligmosomidae; genus Heligmosomoides; species Heligmosomoides polygyrus. The sequence goes on from OX375868.1 coordinate 24,394,895, forward strand.
ACGCCCGTGCGTCCAGTTTAGCATCACCCCTCCAACATGCGCCTTAGTCGATTTAATTGCAGAACTCATTGTTTGTTAGACAGGCAGATGCTAATTTGCTATACTCTTCGCACATGTAGGTAAGCTGTTTTCGTCGAGCTAACTTCACCCTACAAGCTTTCGCGCCCACTCGATTGATAGGTTCGATAATATATGCATTGTTCACGGAGCACTCCAAAGACAAGCTGGACAGTCTTAGAGCAATCCCTAAGTAGGGCGGCTGGGAATTTTCGAAAAACTGCCTAAACGCTCACTCTACAAGCTCTCGCGTCTACGCGATTGATTATGGCCGGCCTATATGCATTGTTCCTCCATTGATTTATATGTCAAAAGTTAGAGCTTGAGCAGCTGAGCTCAAATATACAGTACCGGACATGCCGCTGCATCCAACAAACACAAGCAGCGCGAAAGATGAAGAGCGGCGCAAAAGGGCGCCGGAGAGCGCTCGCCACGCGTCGCGTGTAATGCAAGTCGCGTTAGGGCGCTGCGCCCTCAACTTCTGAACATTAGGGTGATGGAAGGAGCCTACCCACGCGTTTGGACGAGCATGGACTACTGTTTGGAGCTAACTGCCGGCATGGCACGCCCTGTAAGCAATGCATATAGGCCCCGCAGAATCAATCGAGTAGGCGCGACAACCTATAGAGCGAGCGACAGCTTCTAGAGTAAGCGTATGGGGAGTATTAAAGGAAATTCCCAGCCGCCCTACTTAGGAGTTGCTCTAACTAGGGAAGGGTTTCGACCTCCCATGGAACTTCAAGTTGAGAACAGGATCATTAGAAAGAGCTCGGAATGCTGATTACGAATATGGGTGTTAAAATTGCAAAATGAAACTCCTGAGCGGGCCGAACTGCCAGCCGAAATCTGGGGCCTCACCACAGGCCGCAGGCTGGCTGTACGACGCACCGGGCGCGAGAGTGGTAGGTCATCAGGGCTCCGTAAGAAGGGTTCGCCAACTGCGGCGGTGGCGCAGGGGTAGCGCTCAGGCTCGTGGGGTGCGAGGTGGTTGGCTCGGTTCCCGTTGCTGCGCGTTCTTTTGAAAATCATAATTCGTCTTCGAAATGACCTTTTGTTCTGAATTATGACACGTGTGTGATTAAATAGCCGGGAGAACTACCATACACATTTTTAAAAATGCTTGAAGGCAAAAAACTGCTATGGAGGCATTTTTATCTACTATTTTGCACGAATAGATTGTAAATCATATAATGAATAACTTGAGATGTTTCTAACAACATTGGCGTTCTCATGGAAGAAAGCAAAAAAATGTGTGAAGTAAAAAGGTAAGTAGAATGTATGATAGGGAAGAACTAGATGTCGTTGATCTGCTGCTTTTTCTTCACTCACCATGTCCTTTTCAGCAGCAAAGGTGGTGTCCATTCTTTTGGCTGAATTTGGGATGCCAGAGTAAATAAAAATGCCACCATAACAGTTTTTCCCTTCAAGCATTTTTGCAAACGTGTATTGTAGTTTTTCCGTCTATTTCATCAGACACGTGTCATAATTCAGAACAAAAGGTCATTTCGACAATGAATTATAATTTGCAAAAAACACGCAGCAACGGGAACCGAACCACCGACATTTCACCAGACGAGCGTGAGCGCTACCCCTGCGCCTCCGCCGCGTCTGGCGGACGCTTCTTACGGAGGCCAGATGACTCACCACTCTCGCGCCCGGTGCGTCGTACAGCCCGCCTGTGGTGAGGCCCCCGATTTCGGCAGGCCATAACTCGCTCAGGAGTTTCATTTTGCAATTTTGACACCCATATTCGTAATCAGCATTCCGAGCTCCTTCTAATGATACTGTCTCAACTAGAAGTTCCATGGGAGGTCGAAACCCTTCCCTAGTAAGACTGCCCAGCTATCTCCGGACCGGGCCGTGTTTGTTACCATTCGATAGCGCTTTTGATGGTGAATGGAGTGCACCGTGAACAATGCATACACAATAGAACCTATCAGTCGAGGTGGCGCGACCGCTCGCAAATTGAACGCGTGGGCGAGTTTGGAGCGCGATAACTCTGTCAGTTGTGAATCCTTCCAGCCGCAGCTTGTGTATTTTGAGGCCAGTAAGAAGCTCTAGCAATCGCTAAAGCACAGCAATGTAGCCTAACAACCGGCAAAGTTACGGTGGTGCGAAAATGCAGGTCAGGCTTGCACAACCCATTTTTTTTTCGAGTTCAGTCAATCACTGCGGAAAGGGGCGACGAGCTGACGGCCTACAAATGCATAGGCTAAAACATCGCTTAAGGTACTTCACGAAGAAGCGCAGGCAGCTCTCCAGCTGCCTAACCTGGCTTGGTTACAGATGCCGTTTTTAGAGCGGCGGACGGCAACAGTGAAGCTTCTTCCGCCCTTACTCCTTTCGTCCTTGAGTTTTCGGCACTCGCAATGAAACCGTTCTGTTCAGCTCGGTGAGCTCTATCGAACGGTGTCAATCTCGACCAATTTTGGAGATATCGATTTTTTGACAATTTCGCGTCGGGTGAGGCCGCAGCGGAGGGCCGATGACGTCATCGAAAATCGATATCTCCGGACCGGGCCGTGTTGGTTACCATTCGATAGCGCTTTTGATGGTGAATCGTAACGGGGTTACTTAGAGTGGAGAGAACTGTGATGTGGGCGAGGAAGAGAAAGGAGAACATCGACCATTGTTGTGCTAAATTGCGCGAGCGGCGTGTTCTGAACGCGATAGCTCTGTAAAGTGTGAACTTTTCCGGTTGCAGCTTATGGATTTTGTAGGCAGCAAATTGTTCTAGTAGTGTGCTGAAACACAGTAATGTAGCTTATGATTGGACAAAGTTAGAGCGCTGCGAAAATGCGGGTTAGTATTGTGGCCACGATTTTTTCCAATTTCAGTCGACCGCTCTCCTGCGATCTCGCTCACATCACAGTTCGCGTCACTCTAAGCACCACCATTCCATTCACCATCAAAAGCGCTACCGAATGGTAACCAACTCGGCCCGGTTCGGATATATCGATTTTCGATGACGTCATCGGCCCTCCGCTGCGGCCTCACCCCGACGCGAAATTGTCAAAAAATCGATATCTCCAAAATTGGTCGAGATTGACACCGTTCGATAGAGCTCATCGAGCTGAACAGAACGATGTCATTGCGAGTGTCGAAAACTCAAAGACGGAAGAAGTAAGGGCGGAAGAAGCTTCACTGTTGCCGTCCACCGCTCAGCTGCCTAACCTGCGTCCCTCTGTCGCGTCCTTGAGCGGCCTCGACCTCGATGCGAAACCGTCAAAGTATTGATGTTTCGAAAATCGGTCGAAATTGATACCACTCGATACCGCGTTTCATGCTGAACAGAAAAGTACCATTGCGAGTGTCGAAAACTCAAGGAAGGAAGGAGTAAGAGCGGAAAAAGCTTCACTGTTGCCGTCTGTCGCTCTAAAACGGCGGCTGTAACTAAGCTAGGTTAGGCAGCGGGAGAGCTGTGAGCGCTTCTTCGTGAAGTACCTTAAGCGATATTTTAGCCTATGCATTTGTAGACCGTCAGCTCATCATATGCATTGTTCTCGGTGCACTTCATATGCAAGCTGGACAGTCCTAGAGCATCTCCTAAGTAGGGCGGCTGGGAATTTCTGATAAAACTTCTCAAACTCTTATTCTACAAGCTTTCTCGCCCACGCGATTGATAGGTTCGTCTCTATATGCATTGTCCACGGCGCATTCCAGATGCAATCTGGACAGTCTTAGAGCAATTCCTAAGTAGCAAGGCTAGGAATTTCCTTTAAAACTCCCTATACGCTTACTCTACAAGCTGTCGCTCGCTCTATAGGTTGTCGCGCCCACTCGATTGATACTGCGGGGCCTATATGCATTGTTCGCAGGGCGCGCCATGCCGGCAGTTAGCTCCAAAGAGTAGTCCATGCTCGTCCAAACGCGTGGGTAGTCTCCTTCCATCAGCTTAACGTTCAGGAGTTGAGGGCGCAGCGCCCTAACGCGACTTGCGTCACACGCGATGCGTGGCGAGCGCTCTCCGGCGCCCTTTTGCGCCGCTCTTCATCTTTCGCGCCACTTGTGCTTGTTGAACGCAGCGGCATGTCCGGTACTGTATGTTTGTTTTCACAAGTGCTTAATTTTTAAAAAGGTTATTTAAAAAGCCGGTTTGGAACGCTCCAAAACGTTCTTTTCGGCAAATGACCAAAGTGTTTGCGCTGCACTGTAGAATTATGCGCACGACGGGAACGGCTTTAAGGTGAAGTGTAGTATTCTGGCTATTGAGGGGAGGCAAGGAAACGTTAGAGGCGTTCTGAATTCTTAGTAGAAATCCAGTAATGAGCAACCGAAATGAGTGCCTCTCTGTTAGGCGGCCAGCAAAGTCTTGCGGATGCCGCGGACCCGCCATGACAACGGCGGGTGGTGTGGCGCCGCGAGGATTAACTGCGTACTTTTGCCGGTAGTTGCAACCCGGGGGTAGACATAACTCCAACGCCGCGCGAACCCCCCTGGCATCGCACACGCGCGACGGAATTGGACTAGTTGTCGCGGTCCGACTGCTTCCGACAGGGACGGCTAGTGACTGCCGCTAGAGCGCGAAAGCGTGTGCCGGCGACTACCGAACATGTTTTTCGGGAAGATGAAGGAAAGTAGTTGGGTGAGACGTCTGATGTCTCCTGCTAGGGAATTCCATGCCCAATTCTATGCATACCTCGCTCATACTAGTGTATTGTTAACCGGTAGCAAACTAGAGAGCATCGAATTCTAATGAAGTTAGCTGTTATATCTCCATACATATCTATTGCACATGAATTTAGGAGCAATAGGCCTTCTTGAAGATTCCTTCTTGAAGTGGGAGCGTTCGCTAACAAAGTAGGTGGAATGAGATCTAATGTATTTGAAATGAGTGAAGAGAAACGGCCAAGGACCTGGTGAGGAAAATTCGAAACAAGAACTGGGCCAGGACAATTAATTAGAAGTTTCAAAAGCAAGTGCTTGTATGTTCCCAAAAATTTTAACAGATTTTCTTTGAACAGTTAGCCTTGTTACCAAGCGTTTGAAGTTTACAGGGATTGCTGAGACGTGAGACTTTTGCCAGGATTAAAAGTCAGGTTAAGGGCACACTAATTCGTAGCTTTTCCCTCAATTCTAACTTGTTCTACACTTGACCGTCACTTTTCTCCAACTCAATTGTCATAGTTTAAGCGTAATGGCATTGATAAGCATCCTTTTTAGTAAACACTAAGAACCTTCGTCCTTCTCCATTTTACACGCAGAGGCAGAGGCATTCTACAGCTTCCTTTTTCTTTTAAGCGTCTCCGTGGAGGGTGATCGTCTCTTTCATTTCATTTTTTGGGGCTCCCTGTGGTGGCACTGAGGGTAAACTTGTTAGGGTAACTAAGGTGTTTGATGGAGTAGGCACTGGCAAAATTTCATGCTCCGCGGCTAATCACGCGTCATCGAGCACATGTCCGCGTTTCAGCACTGCGACGTCGCGTTGGAGTTACGTCCTGGAGCCGTTGCGACCTCCAAGAATACCAGAAATGTAGTAAGCAAAGCCTTTTGTTTTGTGAAGAAGCGCCTTCTAAGCCAAGCTAGGAATTCTTGAGTGTAAGCCCCGAAATCTAATAGAACACTCCTTATAACCCAACAGTTCTGTATCATTTTGCGCTCCCTCTCACTTTTGTCGTTCTACCACCACTAAAAATTCCTAACAGCTCGACGATAATGTGGTAGCCCTTGTGATGGCAGCATTGCCTCCAAAACCTTGTTGAGTCCGAGAGGTCTGTCCGATGCAGTTACTGCCTTATTGTTGCATTTCTGTGCAAGGGTTTTCCATAAACCTCACATGGCTAACTTGTGGCTGGAAGACCACGAAGATTTGCAGTGCAATCAAGGTTACCTAATACAGTGACAAGTTTTTTTTCTTACGTTTTAAGTGCAGGATTCCATACGCCTCCATCTGTCCATACCCTAACGGTGATTGCCTTGTTGGTTGTCAAGCTCTTTTATAGACAGAAATTATGACCATCCTATTATATTCCTAGTATGTAGATTTGTTTAAAAATGTTTCCAAATAGATGAACCATAATAGACACCCATCTATCACGCCCTCGGCGTGAACTACGGCAGCCTTCGAGGACCTGTGCGGCCGGCGGCTCCACGACAACTCGTCCGCTACGCGGCTTCCACCACTGTGGCAGCGTGGGTGCTCACTGCGGCGGGAGCGATATGGACGGGTTCTCCGGATGCTGCCGTGAGACCCTGTAGGTCGGCGACAACCCGCTCCCCGGGAGGGTCTCATTCGCCTCTACTGGTCTAGGGTGGCTAAGGCGCTTGGTGGAGTAGAGCGCAAATGCTGCACTTTCAGGCCTCGAAGACGACGGAAAGTCGAAACGTCAGGTCGTAATAATAAAGATCCACCTAAAAACCTCGTCTGGCACAGCATACTGACAACACACTAACTCACCATGCCGAAGTTTCAAGGAGAGAGAAGTTGGAAACCTCAAACTGTTATTTTTCTTCGAAAAATAGAATTTTTATAAAATTTCAAACAATGTTTTCGCTTATTGGGTAGATGAATTGAAACTTCAAAGAAGGTGGTTATACTAAAATTTTCCTTGAACAAAAAATTACTCTAACCGTCTTGAGAAGCCTCTACTTTAATGTAAAAGAAGCTCGTTTCAATTTGGAACAGTTCGTTTTGACTTTAAAAGTTTTAGGCTTAGGAAAGTGTCAATTTGACGTGAAAATTGTGTATATGAAACTGTGCGCAGCGCTGATATTTTCAACTTAGGCATTTCAGGATCACAGTTCTTTGCATTTACGGCGTCAGCATCACAATGGCTGTGCCATTGATCTACTTCTCTCAGCCAAGTCGTGCTGATGCCGCACGCTTCATTGCAGAGGTTAGCTCCAACGTTTCTTTTCGTTTCGTTGCTATTAAACTGGAGTGATCACCATTCTGTCCATAAAAAGTAGGAACACTAAACACGAGAAAGGAATACCGTATAGCAGTCGACGTTTCTTTTCTTTGGGCGACTTTGACGACTTTGACACAGCCACGTTTTAGTTTCGCCCGGATATTATGTTTCTACTGGATCGATCGTTTATTATTGTGATGCCGAAACAAAATACACCGTTTACGATTCTCAGCATTTTTGTTGCTTTTAGTGTAGCATACAGTGTTGCCTTGATACTATGCTGCTTTATCGTAATACTTATCAAGCTGAAGGTAACTTTGTTTTTCAAACTCTAGTTTGTCTCATCTTGAAAACTCGGCACTGACATTTTATACGTCTTGTTTGCTCCCTGCCAACGCGGTTTTTATGTGGATTGTTCATTTATGGCCTGACGTTTCGACACTGTCGTCGCCTTCGGAGTCCAAGACTCCACCGCTGGCGAGTGGCGACTGCGCTACCACTCAGATTTAGTCGATCACCAGTGGCGAATACGATATCGAAAAAATCTGTCGCAAACCCGCGATCGCTCCTCTGTCCTGTGATTTTCGCTGTTTCCCACAATTGGTTCCGATGAGACAACTCGACCGGCTCGAGGCATGGGAAAGTGGCTGACGTCAGCAAGTGATCGGCGCAAGCTCCACCCTTGCGACTCTGCCAGTCGACATCGATCCTCCCTGCGATCCGACGGGGAGTTAAGGCCCACACAATTCTGCGGCAGCGCCGCGGCCCTATGCTCGACCATAGAGCGGGGACGCAGAGTGCGCCGCAGGCGGCGTCTTTGCTCTATTCTTAACCCTAGAGGCGAGTGGCGCTACCGCAGAAGTGTGCGGGCCTTTAGCCGCTCTGTCGCCTATACTCCTCATCGTCGGATGGCCATCGTGGGAGCCCAGATATGCACTACGTATTCACTGCTCACTACGGGGTGACAACACCAGGAGAGGGCAGTGGGGTCTAGTGAGCTCTAAGCTCACCCCACGGCCTCAGTGATATTCGATCAATACGATCGAAAAGGACTCCTGACTCTACTCTTTACTCTGTCCGATGTATTGCATTCGCTGTTTAATGTGGACTGCAATAAATCTCATGGATTTGCCGTGTGTCCAGCCGGAGGAATTGGGTGAGTCCTTCTGATGTCTATCAGGCCACAGTGGGGACGGACGGCGAGCTAGCCACCCCGCAGACCGCGGTGTCCCATGTATATATTGCGTGGGTGTTTATATATCTTGTATGAGTCTTCGTGTCTTCTTTCGATGGATACTTGGGGAGGAGCGGAGTTGTTAGGTAACATCTGGGTGTCCCTCGGGTGTCTATGGAGTGGTTGGGAGCTCTGCTGGCAGGGAATCTTCTTTGCCTGTGAGGCCACCACTTGCAACAATTTCGTCGACGCCATGGTCATCGAGCAACTCTGGGTGGTAACACAATCGCTACTCGCCGGCGGTGGAATTCTGGACCTCCGGAAACGACAACAGGGTAGAAATGTCAGGCCGTAAATGAATATTCAATGTAAAAACCTCGTTGGCAAAGAAAAAAACCAGAGCGTAAATGAATACTCAATGTAAAAACCTCGTTGGCAAAAAAACAAGACCTGTAAAACTTTGCTTTTTGTTTTTCGATATGCCCATAGAATTCATATGACACCGTGTCAGATTAGTGTCATGGTTATAGAATTCATTGCAAAAAAAGTGTGAGTAGAAATTAAGCCTTTGTCGAAGAGGTAAGCCGTCTGCACATGGCTAAGGTGCACAGTTTTCAGAGAAATACAAGGCTTCTCAGCGCGAAGACGCTAAGAATCCAACGTTCTCTCACATATCGACTCTTCATCCAGGTGTGCATCTGACTCAGTATCGACAATAAAACAGAAAGAGTCAAAAAAGCATTGTTGCAGATAAACGTACCCATATTGTGCATTATGTCTCCCGCACTTATCCTTGACGTAGCGTTATTTTTCAATCTCTTTACAGACCCTCAAGGTGAGCTGCGATTTGAGGGAGTAATACAATTGGCTTGGTAGAGATAAAGTCCCATTTGCGATTTAGCACCATATAAGGCCGATTTCAGTTTGGATTCGCTGTGCTACCATTCTTGCCTGTGCGCATTCCAGTATTCACTGCACGATGATAATAATCACTGTTGATCCCTATCGCAGAGGTTACATAAAACTGCTGGTTGAGCTCAGCAGACGATATCTTCCATGTGTGTTCAAGAGCAAAGAACAGGACACGACTGTGGTCGTAGTGCACACATCGTCTCTTGCTTTTCGTAATCGTGTGGCTGTTGCAACTCGCTAACGAATGTGAAAGGGCTACCGCAAGTAGCTCTTATAGCATTATCGGAATATAAGGAAGACGGGCCAAGGGAAAGGGTGCCCTTCGAGCGCAGGGGGTCTAGGTTAGTCAAACGAGACCCCGCCGACCTGCGTCTTTCCCTTCACGACCTAGAGCATGATCTTGGCGCAAAAGTTTGCATACAAATAGGGGTAGGCTGCTGTAGGGACAGTGTCTCTTACTCCTTCTGCCAGGCGGGCTAAGCCGCCAATTCGAGGACCCCCTCGCCGTCTCGGACACGTTCTGCTAAGCCCCCGCGTCGGAGGCACCCGTCCACTGGCCCGCCGCCTGAACATACGCCAGGGTTCCAATTTTTTGTTTTTGTCGTTCTGTTGCTTTTTAAATAAATATTTGTTGAAATCTGGCTTCTGACCGCACGACATATCGAGAACTCAGCTTACTTAGCTCAACGACATTTCAAACTACCCTGTCATCCGGCCTACAACACTTTTATTTTTAAATATTTGACGTTGACGACCGCGCGATTTTAGGGTGTCTGGTGAGTTGGAGTAATCGTTTTTTTGCAGGGTCGAGAGTGATAATTGTAGTTAAAAATGTCGAGAAGCTTAAGAAATCAGCAACAGGGAATAGTATTCGTATTTTGTGGACCATGCTTTTTACCACAATGCCTAAAGATGAGGTACACTGCACAGAAAAGTTCCTTCGAAGCATTTGAATCCAACGAGATAAATCAATTGCAAGGCTGTGACACGATACCGTGTTAGGCCTTTGTCATGCCATCGCTCACCCCGAGCGACGCCTAATGATATGCACCCATATCGATTCCATCGCGCCGCCCGACCGATATGGGAGCATATCATGGGAGGCAGTCGTTAGTCCCGACTCGGATGCGCACTGACGATGCCGACAGTGCCTGTGGTGCCAATTAGCGTCGACTTGTACGGTGCCACTCGCCGCCGTGCGATGGTGACATAGCCGAGCACGGGAGCCTGCAGATCGACCGCGACCCCAGTGAGGCCGAACTTCACAGATCCACCAGATTTACAGCTACAGCGTATAACTTATTTAGAGGGCATACAAAGGCAGTGCAAAGAGTCGTGCTGGTGCGAGTCCTACACACTTTCATGTCAGAATTTCGAGCTCTATCTGATGGGCTGTATAAGAACGCTTAAAAATTCCTCTGCAGAGATATTTTGACGCAGGCTTCGAGCTAAAGGCTTCACGAACAATTAGGCATGAATTTCGTACACTTTATAATGAAAATTTTACGGTCTATCTGAAGGGCTCTACAATAATGCTTAAAAATTTTCTTGTAGAGATATTTTGGCGAAAGCCTCCAGATAAAAACTGCACGAACAATGCAAAAAAAGCTTCTCCAGGGCATAAACTTGGAGGCGAAATGATTACTGATGCTTAAAATAACGGTGCTCCTCCTCAGAAGTTTTTCTTCATTCATGAAGGATACAACTTTATTCTACTGACATGTCACTGGAAGAACAACCTGATATGTTGTGTGATCAAATTCAATTACTATGAATTTTTACTCTTACCTATTCGGTCTTAGTTTCGAGAAATATCGTGCTGGGTATCATAAAGGTTCATAAAGATGTCGAAGATCTTAGAAAAAATCTGAGAAATACTATGAAAAAACTAGAACAGGATTCTCCTAGGAAAGCTCTCTACTAAATGGATTGCTCGTGCAGTCTTTATTTGGAGGCTTTCGCCAAAATGTCTCTACAAGAAATTTTTTATGCAGCCCTTCAGGCAGACCATAAAATTTTCATATAAAGTCTACGAAATTCGTGCCTAATTGTTCGTGAAGCCTTTGGCTCGAAGCCTGCGTCAAAATATTTCTGTAGAGGAATTTTTAAGTGTTCTTGTACAGCCATGGGCGCGTGTAGCGCAGTCGGAGGAGGCGCGACTGTCGCGTGCACCCGATACCAGGTTCCTGGTTCGGATTTCCCGCCCAGGCCAACCAAGCCTTCCATCCCTCCGGGGTCGGTGAATTGGTACCAGACTTGTCTGGGAAGGATAGAGCGCTGACTTGTTCATCGGCTGGCCACCGCAAGTCATTGTATGGCCAAATACGCATTCATTTCGCCTCCACGACATCCCGTAGGAGTAGAATGCGCTGGCGCATCCCAGAAGGGATTGAGTAACGTCGTCCTTTATCCTTATCCTTATCCTTGTACAGCCCATCAAATAGAGCTCGAAATTCTGACATGAAAGTGTGTAGGACTCGGACCAGTACGACTCTTTGCACTGCCTTTGTAAACCCTCTAAATAAGTTATCCGCTGTAGCTGTAAATCTTGGTTGATCTGTGAAGTTCGTCCTCAGTGGGGTCGCGGTCGATCTGCAGGCTCCCGTGCTTCGGCTAGGTCACCATCGCACGGCGGCGAGGGCTGCCTTGGAGATCGTCGCGCAGCGGCGGGTGGCACAGTGCGAGTCGACGCTAATTGGCACCACAGGCACTATCGGCATCGTCAGTGCGCATCCGAGTCGGGACTAACGACTATCACCCGCATATCATTAGGCGTCGCTCGGGGTGAGCGATGGTATGACAAAGGTCTTACGGGGCATCACACGGCCGAAAGAGTGTGGCCCGCCGTCGTGTCACGGTGGTCAACGAGTTAGGATATTTATTTAATTCAGAATTCAGAACACAACTTTGTGCTATCTTAACGCAGCTGTAATATTTCAGTCCAAAGGTTGGGATAACGTTTTTATACAAAGAGACTGACGGACCTAGGACCCGCTTTTATGATTATTAGCAAACTCTTGGTTTTTTGGCCAGGTTACATACTATATCCGAATAATGCTAGAGAAAAGGCCTTGCAACGGTTCGAGAAACTTCGATCTCGAGATTTCACCTTGAAGATGCAACATGCACCCCGAAGGGGCAGACGTACAGCAGGAACCAGATTCATCAACACCTCTAACGGCGCATACCGCCCTCTAACGGTGAATATAGCGCCAAACCTGATGCTGATGATTGTTATATCAGGGGGTTTGGTGGTACTTTCTCCGCTAGAGGGCGGTAAGTGGTGTATGAATCTGGATCCAGGACGACGATTTCAATACCTTCGTGGAAGTTTATCCATCGCAAACGACCCGAGAGAATGTGGAAGGTCTAGGTCTAGGTGTCCGTAAAACTGCTGTTGCAGATGGTTCGAAACACCTTGGAAAGGTGAAAAAGCGCGAAAAGTGGGTGCCCCATGATCTGGTGATCGCTCGAAATTGTTCCGTTTCCAGGTCTGTCCTCCTTTGTTTTGCTTCGCTTCTCCGGAATCAAAACGACCCGTTCTTTATCGAGTCGTCACATGAAAAGTAGGTTTTGTGCGGTAACTGAAGACGATCAGGACAGTGAGTTCACGTCGACGAACATCCCAGGCACTTCCCAAAGCCTAATTTCCCCAGGAAAAGACGATGGTAGCAGTGTGGTGGTAGGCGGCTGGCATGATTCACCGCAACTTTCGGGAATCAGGGCGAACCATAACGGCAGGGTCCTACTGTGACGAAATCGATGAGACGCACTGAAAATTGCGGGAACTGCGGCCGGTATTGGTCAGCAGAAGAGGGCCGGTTCTTCTGCACGACAACGAACGCCCACACGTTTCGCAAATCACCATGAGAGAAGAACTAGGAGTTGACGTTCTGCCTCAGCCGCCATACTCGCCGGACCTTGCTCTATGCTCCACGCAACACCGCCCTTTTAAGCACTTTCAGAACTTCCTCGCTTGTAGAACCTTTGCAAATCAGGACTGCTCAAAAACAGCTTTTCTAGAAATCGTCGCATCTCGACCAGTGGTGTGCGTTAAATTTTTTTCAGTAAATTTTTAACGACCTTTTTCAACGAAAAATGTTTGCGTTAAATCGGTAAATTCGGTAAAATCGTTAAATAAAATATCTCTTAGCTGCAGTCAGTTTGACTGTATTTTAGTGTTTAGGTAAAAAGCCAGATTGTTCTTCATTGATTTCCCTAGTCTATCTACATGACCATTATATGTATGTTATATCTTCATCTTCAGAAAAGTAACGGCAGTCTTACCAAAAACTGCTGAACGAAAAAGTCACTAAGATTTCAAAACCAAACAGTAACAGCAATACTTCTAAAATAGAGAGTTCCCCCTAATGGATGATTCGCTTTGGTTTCACAGGGAAGAAATACTTAACCTATTACTGAAATGGCCACAGTCCGAGAGCCTCACTCCCGACCACATTCCTTTGAGCTTTATTAAAAGAATCGCACATATAATAAGTAGTCCTTTAAAGTACCTATTTTATCTTAGCTTTATGAGGGCTGAGGTGCCTAGCAGGTGGGTTCATTCCATTGTCACTCCCATTCCTAAGAAGCCACCTTATAATGTACCCATGAGCTTTAGACCGGTTAGCATTACTTCCATCTTCGCAAGGCTGTTTGAGAAAATATTAAAGAAGGTAGCGAAGAGGACTTGCGATGGGACAGCGATTAGCTCCAACTTTAGCGATCTGCTTCATGAGCAGAATTGAACGACCGGTACTGGAGCGCCTTCCCATAATGTACTGTTGGTACATCGATGATTGTTGTATTATAACGGCAACGCAATCCGACATGGATGAACTGTTTGCCATTCTCAATACACAATCTGAGTACATAAAGTTCACCCGTGAAACTCCGTCCGAAGGCTAGTTACCCTACCTGAATACTCAAGTTAGGGTATCAAATGGAGTCTTTAATGTGAAATGGTATCGTAAAGGCAGCTCCAAAAACATCATACTCCATGCAAGATCTGCTCACCCTACAGCAGTAAAGCGTGCCGTGCTCCGTAACATGTACAAAACGGCACTAGGTGTATGCACGGGGCTTGAGGAGCGAGAGGAATCACGTATGTTGGCCTCTAATATCGCACGTCTAAACGGGTACGAACCACGACGACGAGGTGATCGAATACGACACGGCAATGTTGAACATCTGCGCGAAGACAAAATTTGTCTTCAACTGTCCTTCATCTCTGATGACGTCACGGCAGAAGTACGCCTTTGCCTATTACGAGCAAACCTGAACGACGATGTTGTCCTGGTTAACATACCAGGAAACAACATCAAACGGCTTCTTGTTCCGAATAGGTGTTACGACCGTACTTATGTGATGAGGGATTGCGTTATCTGCCCATTTGGGAGAGATGGAGATTGCGCACAAAAAGGTCTTGTCTACCAAATCCAGTGCTTAACCTGTGGCGAGCTATACATAGCTGAAACAGGAAGGGTACTTAGTGTTCGCATCAATGAACACCTAGCTGGGAAATTGAAGCGAAGCTTGTTAACCCCACTGGGTAAACATCGACAAGAAGCCCACGGCGGAGACGACTTTGACATTAAATGCACTGTGTTGCTACATGAAGATGAAATCGGTACCAGAAAGACTCTTGAGGCTTTCTGGATTCGGGAGCGTAATCCAGCAATGAACAACCGAAACGAGTGCATTTCAATAACCAGCGACTTCTTGCCCTTCATCCCGTTGTGTGAGCTCTGAGACTGCGCAGTCTATACTCATTAGTATAGATCTGCATGGTAGGTCCCAGTTGCTCACTGATGGTCTTATAGCTGAGCCCCCCTCTCAGCGCTGGTGGAACAACGGTGAGTCTGGTATGCTTTAGACGGGCACTCCTTGACCTTCGTGGGAACCCACTGTAACTAGAGTTGTGAAGAAGTATGCCTTTGACGGAATGAGTTTCTGGATCTAAGGTTTCGAAGTACTTTCAGGCCTTTGAAAAAGACAAGTTGTGTCGAAACGTCGGCCGAAATAAAAGTTATACCACCATAACAAACCTGCGTGGCAGAGAAGGATCAAATATATTGTTATAAAATGCCCAGGTTTTATGAACGTCGGACATGGAGATTAAAGAAGATAATTGTAGAACATCTTCAAAAGTACTCTATCATATCGGCAAATCAACATGGCTTTCAAAAGGGGAAATCTACTGTAACTGCGATGATACAAACTCTTAATCAATGGACTAGGGATTTGGAGGACGGTAGGAATGTGGACGTTGTCTATTTCGACTTCAGCAAAGCCTTCGACAGGGTTTCACATAACAAGTTGTTAAACAAAATGAGAGCTGTTGGCATCCATCCCCGCATAGTTTCCTGGGTTGCATCGTTCTTGTCTAACCGAAAGTACGTTGTTCGCGTAAACGCCTCCTTTTCCGCTCCTAGATCTGCCATCAGCGGAGTTCCCCAAGGGGGTGTCCTTTCCCCTATTTTGTTCAACATTTACACGTATGATTTGCTTAAACTTCTTAGCGAGAGTGAGGTTGCGTTTTGTGCATCTGCTGACGATCTCAAGATCTATAAGCCAGTAACTAGTGCCGGTGACATAGACGTTCTTCAGAAAGCTGCTACCGGTGTCTACCAATGGTCATTGGATTGGGACCTCCCTTTTTCTGAGGAAAAATCACGAGTACTTCATTTAGGCAATAGAAACAAGAAACATCAATACTCTATTAATGGAACTCCGCTTAAATGTGTGAGTGAACTGCTGGACCTAGGGTTTCTTGTTCGCAGCGATCTCAGTTTCGATAAGCATTGCACTATGATAGCCAACAAAGCTACTCAGGTAATGTTTAATTTGTTTAGAGCATTATCAACTAAGGATGCCAATGTGTTTCTTCAAGCGTACAAAATATATGTCAGGCCTATATTGGAATATGGTACTCCTGTTTTTAATCCCCATAAAAGGAAGACAATTGCTTTGCTAGAAAGAGTTCAGAATAGCTTCACAAGGAAGCTCATGGTACGTGCGCTAGGGTTCTTATATGACCGAATTCCTTCGAGTATTGAGAGAAATCTCAATTTTGGATTGCCCACTCTGTCTATTAGAAGAAAGCGTAACGACCTCCTCCTTTTTCACAAAATCGTTCATCGGGAAATTGGCATCAAACTTGAGGATCTTGTGACCGTGAGAGTAACAAGCACTCGAGGTGGTCCAATCAAATATGATACTGGTACTGCTAAACTAAATTGTAGGCGTTTCTTTTTCACTCATAGGGCACTTTCCTTGTTTGAGAAGCTTCACAGGAGCACGATTTACCACGGAGCTGCAATGCCTTTAAGACTTCCTCAAATTACATCTCAGGCTATAATACCGTCGCAGCCTTAAGTGTCGTCCGACGACTCGGTCGCTGATCTTTATTCTCCTTTCTTTTTAGTTTCGCTTAGTAGCTGCTTCTTCTACTGTTTAGTTTGCGTTTATTAATAGATAATTTATGGTCGTTCCTTTTATTTGTGTCTCTACGATAGTTGGTTGTCCACACGATGTTTTTCGTGTAATATATATATATATAGCAAATTTCTTAATATGCTTAGTTCCCTTAGCTTTCGGAAAGTTGTCAAGCTTCTGGGAAGATTCGAAGTGCGTGGCGCAGCGATACTCATTTTGACGCGTGCGGTCGCGCGCGCGTGCGTCGCGGGCGGAGCCCTCACTCCCTCATTGGTGGGGAGAACGAGCTTCGAGGGAACTCGCCGGAGCTCAGGGGATGGACTAGTGTGCACTGCAACGGATGCAGTGCGGGCGCAAGAGTGGGAGAACAGTGGAGTCTCTGAAAGTGGGCTGGTAGAGTGGAGTAATGTGCGAGTGTGCTCTTCAATCGAGTGGTACTAAACAAAGTCAATTGAGTGGGGAGGGGAACCGGTGAAAATTAAGTGATAAGAAACACCCAAGAGCAAAAACTGGATAATGATGGGTTAATGAGGAGGACATTAGAGAGACAAACCTTTTTTCTTAGGTTTAGACTTGCATATTGGTAAAAGTGAGAGAATCTTCAATTATTACATTAGACACATTAAATTATTCATTTGAAGAGTAGGCCGAGGATGTTTTGAGTGCTTGGCTGCAATGATTACACCTTTAGCAAAATTTATTGTGTGACCAAAGGCCGAATGCATAAAAGATTGTCGAACCTATGGAAGTTGCATTTGATTTTTTTTGTGACTTGAAGGTTTCTATGAATTCATAACCATCACAATCACCTCTCTTTTATTCTCATTGGCTCAAAGTTCCAGTATGATTGAAATATTTATCCAGTAACCATTAACCCATAGATGAGATCTCGACGTTTCATGGTTTACAATTCTCGACGATAAGATGGCTTGGCTACAGGTCCAAATTTCAAAATATAATATGTGGGGATTTCGGAACTTCACCTGAAGCTCATGAAATTTCCTTCGTATAATGTAGAAATAAAACAGATCTCATAACAGTAGGAACCCTGTAATATCAGTAGACAATGCGGTGGTGTAGGTTATATACTACCAGACGTTCAACGGCCTAGCGGCCGCCAAACGTCTGGTTTCGTCTGGTCGCCCCCAAACCCTGAAACCCTGAAAAACTTCTTTACACAGACGCATACCATGCTGATTCGGTTTGCTCATGTCCGAAACCTTCTGCGATTGTGATACAGCTGTTTCATATAACTGCTCTCTTGAAATGAAGTTCCCAACAAAGTCATCACTGTTAGAAGATGGAAAGAATCACACAGATATCATCCATTGAGGAGATAACCTCTCTCCTATGTTTTAGAAAAATGTTTTCCTCAAAACTGTCCATAATAAGAGATACTAAACGGATAAGCGAACGCGCCTGCCTCTGTACGTCGGTGACACGTCTTGCAATCCCAAGCGGCCTTTGACCGACATCGGAGACACGTCTTCTGAACGAGGAAGCCCGTTGCCCCACAACACTGACACATCTTTTGAATCCGGACGCCACCCCCCCCCCCCCCCTCCCCACCCCACCTTACTGGTTCTCTCGAACAGGTCATCCTTTAGTGGTCCCCTCTTGCCCGCTTCAGCTGCTGGACCCCTTCTTTTTGATTGCCCTTATTGGTAACCATCCTTAATTAACTCCTCCTTTCTTGTTCCCTTATTGGTAACCGTCTACTGAACACCATTATTGGTTTCCCCATTCCCTTGGACCCGTCTACAGACCCCATTTTAGAGATCCCGTATTACTGGTTCCCCGTCTCCGTGTCACCTCCAGCCCCCTCCCCCTTCCAGGTCACTTTCACGAATTTCAAGAATTTCACTTTTCAAGATATTCCCCCCCCCCAAACTTGTCCTCCCACGCTCACGGCGTGACATCGGTGACATGCCTGAACCCGGACATCGTTTAATCGACATCGTTGACTCGTCTTCTAAAGCCGGACGTCTTTTGAAGGACATCGCTGACATGTCTTCTGTACCTGCCCTCCCCCCTTCCCCCTTTGCGCGACTTCGGCGACAGCTCTTCCGAACCCGTTCGCCTGTTGCACGACGTCGGTGGCACCTCTATGAACCCGGACGTCTGTTGAACGACGTCGGTGACACCTTTTCTGAATTCGGACGCCTGTAGAACGACGTCGGTGACATGTCTTCTGATGGTGAGTACGAAAGCCCTTTGCGCGACATCGGTGACACGCCTTCTGACCCTCTCGACCTGACATGGGTGACACATGGTCTGAACCCGGACGCCTGTTACTCGACGTCTAGGATAGGAAAGGCCAGACGGATAGGCAGACGGACGGACAGACGGACGGACAACCGCTTACTCTTTTATATATAGTAGGATAGGATAGGATTGTTCCCTTATTGGTAACCGTCTACTGAACACCATTATTGGTTTCCCCATTCCCTTGGACCCGTCTACTGACCCCATTTTAGAGATCCCGTATTACTGGTTCCCCGTCGCCGTGTCACCTCCAGCCCCCCTCCCCCTTCCAGGTCACTTTCACGAATTTCAAGAATTTCACTTTTCAAGATATTCCCCCCCCAAACTTGTCCTCCCACGCTCACGGCGTGACATCGGTGACATGCCTGAACCCGGACATCGTTTAATCGACATCGTTGACTCGTCTTCTAAAGCCGGATGTCGCAAGTCGGCGGCCCCAGTGCAGCGGCTGTGCCGTATACACGTGGGACACCAACCTGCCCCATGGGGCACCCGAAGCTGCCAAGGCCCAGTACCCCGGGGAGGTGAAGGGTCCCATGCCCTGAAGTGCCACATACGAAGTAAGGATTCCCCGGGTCCGTCCCTTCACCCCCACCGAATTGAGCCCCTTCAGCCCAGGGCTGCAGCCAACAAACTACCGTGGGGGAGACACCAACCCAGTACATGAATTGCCAGCCTGTATTACGATGACACTGCCCTCGCGGCGTCCAGGCGGAGGGCCAGAGTCTGCCCCTCCGCCCGGACCCCGCGAGGGGCTTGACAGGCTTTCCCCAGCAACCCAGCAAGACAATACGACAGCAATACCACAATATGGAATGACTGCGAGGTATGAACGGACTCAGCGCACTCCTTCTTGTAGCACACCAAAGGCTAGCACTGATTTGTTGCACACCATCATGCCGGCGTAGTAAGACCATGTGAGCAACGATGACGCAGTGAGAATACAGCCGGCAGAGTGGAGTGCAGCGGGGGTGGATAGAGATGTAGTGGGCCGGGCGCTTCACAGTGGCTACCACTCCGCGCCCTCAGCCCTGGCGACCCTTCTTGGAAGGGTCGCCCTCCATCCGATCGGCAGTCGATGCCAGGCTGAGCTGCGACGACGATGTGGCCAGGCCCCGCGGCCGGCTCCGGCTGAACTGACGAGAAGCTGCCGGTGAGCGCGACCGCTCACGGTCGGCGCAGGCGTCGAATGGATCCCCGGCTTTGCGCGGGGAGCGGGTTATGCCCGCTCCGGTGCGCGCGCCCCGCCCGCGGATCGATGCCGGCGGAGGCGGGGGCAGGCCGCGCGACGGGCGCCCCGTCGGAGCGCCGCGAGCCTGGACGCCCGCAGGAGGACTGAGGGGACTGCGAAGGTCGCGAGTCGCGACACTCCCGCCCAGAAAGAAAGCCTCCCGCGGGGGGTAAGGTCCAGGAGCTGCCTGGCCACCATTAGGCTTAAGGCCCTTTTGAATTTTAGGGGGGCATCGACTGCGGACCACACGGAAGGAACGACGCTCCCCGTCTGAATCGGCCAGGACCTTGGAACGCCATGAGAAAAAAGGCGTAAGTGGAGCACCCGACCGACTGGCAATGAAATGATGAGGAAGAATCTCTGCCGGCTGACAACAACATACACATGAAATGACTACCACTGCGGTCGACCCTATCTAAAATGCCTCAACTCCACACATATCTGAGGAGGCTCGCACTAAATGCGGACACTAGGCTAGGAACTACAGGATTGGATGAGATGCATGATATAGGATATCTGAACTAGACTACGATATTATGTGGCTACTAAGACAACTACATTAACTAAGAGATCAATCTACGGCCTAAAATGTCCACAATTAATGAATTGGCTACATAATGCCTCCTCGAGGGGAGTGTGACCGATGGAATAATCTAGGTAGTACGACATAGCATGAATGTGCAAATACGAAGTGAAATAGATATATAAACAACATATACAATAGAAATACGCATAAAAAACTTTCTAATACATCTGATAATTCAAATATATACATAATATATGACCATACAGACATACTGAACTGCCGCTGGAGAGGCTGGGTTCGGCCACGAAGGGCCTACTACCATCGCCTAGGTCGGTCCGCATGTCCTGTCGCACCTCGACCCATCCATGGGTCCCATACGCCATACCAGAACCATACGCCGGATCTCGACTTCCACGCGGACCGTACGACCGACACCAGAGCTGTAAATACGTCTGTTCAAAATGGTCTTAACAATGATTATAAAAATTGAAACATAGAGAATAAAGAATATAAAACTGACAATTTGAATTAAAGTGCCTTAAATAAATCTTAGCCCTGTTGAAGTGTCCAGCGCGGGTAGGCTAGTCGATCGAGGGCACGGCGCGATCCTGAACATCCATTAACCATCAATTACACTCTAAACCCACGTCTCCTGTTCGGATTGCTGGCGATGTTGACTCGACCTCGTAGGAGACCTGCCTAGATGCTAACTGGAACGAGTACAAGGGCTAAGGGACCTAAACACCTCTAAGGCTATTTCCACTAAGTACGCTGAAGCGCTGAATTGAATGAAGCCTTAGAGCGGTGTCAGACTGAACTGAACCGTGATTGAACTATACAAACGCTTTCTGACCCACGGGGAGCATATTGAGGCTGGCCATGGGGGCAGAAGGAGCCTGTGAATTGTCCCTATGCAGTGCCAGCTGCTCATCCGTGAGCTGGAGCGTGGCTATGCCGATTCTCGGTCGGCCGGTCGCGCCTGAGATGTAGTGGAAGGCAGACGACCGTCAGGACCGATCGAGCCGGCCACTGTAGTGACCCCTACTGACCGACGCGGACTTAGCTGCGGGGGCGTTGGATGGAACTTGCCCCGTCCGCAGCTTCTCGGCCTCCTCCATTGAGGCCCTCAGCGCCTTCACCGCCTTGGTGACCTGAGCCTTGACGGAACCGATCGTCGTCATCGTCGAAGTCAACAACTGCGATTACCTGCAGTGCGCACTATGAATGACGACTCACGGGGACGCCTAAATGGCGGACACCCGTGGAAGCGCGATAGCGAGGTAACAAGCGGATGGGTATGAGGATGAACTGGATGGGCTGAGAGCGACTGCGGCCCGAACACAGTGGAGCGCCACGGAAAGGAGAGATAATGGAAATAGTAGAAGTAGAATGGAGTAGAAGAATACTAGGGAGGAAAGAAAAAAAACTACTGACTAGGAGAGAGTGAAAGACTAAAAGAAAGGGATGTAAATAAATAAAAAACTATAGGAAAGCGAGAGAAAAAAGGGGAGAAGTGAAGGGGAAATGAAGGAAGGAGTGAACTAAAGAAGAAGTGAATATGAGGGGAGGAACAAGAAAAATAGGAAAGGGAAAAAAGGGGGTGAAATAAACAGGCTAGGTGTGGTATAAACCAGTACTAGGTGCAAGGAGTGTGATGAGTTACCTGTTACTATGAAGAAAGCTACGTGGGGACGGGGGTGGCTGCAACCCATTCCCTGCTGAATTGACACTGGCAGATATGAAGGGGGACCCAGTTCATCCGTCCTACGGACGGAGCCCAAAAGGTGATGGGGTTGCCTGCTGTAGGTGAATTGAGTACTAAAGGACAGGAGGAAGGGCTAGAGGGGCACGGATAACCCAAGGGAACCCGGGGACCCAACCCAAGGGGGGACCCGATGTACATGCGACGGCGAGACTGCCCTAACACCGACACCAAGCTACCTAAACCGGGTGGCCAGCCCGTACGGTAGTGGAATTGCAAGCGCTTGCCCTAGGTGTGGCCAGGTCCTACCCCTACCTGGCGCTAACATGCTCGAAGCTGCAGCTGTTCCCGTCGCAGACAGTGCGTCGCCCTACCCCCCTGAGGGACCCCTGGCCCTGGTGGAACCCAAGGGACTGCACGCCCGGGGACGGCGCACAAGTTGGCTGGTTGCCACAGTCCAGCCAGGACCCCTGCGCCGTTGACTCCCCGGCCGTGGCCCTGAAATGCCCACTTTTTGCCCCAACCCCTGCAAAAGACCCCTTAGCCTACAGCCCCCCCCCCCCCTAGGGCAACACAGCCCCTGCACCGGGCGTGGCAGGGCCGTTTTTACGGCCAGCCGGCTGTCTCCAGACCGACTGGCCAACGGGTGCGCTTGCCAACGTCCGATGCACCATGTCGCAAGTCGGCGGCCCCAGTGCAGCGGCTGTGCCGTATACACGTGGGACACCAACCTGCCCCATGGGGCACCCGAAGCTGCCAAGGCCCAGTACCCCGGGGAGGTGAAGGGTCCCATGCCCTGAAGTGCCACATACGAAGTAAGGATTCCCCGGGTCCGTCCCTTCACCCCCACCGAATTGAGCCCCTTCAGCCCTGGGCTGCAGCCAACAAACTACCGTGGGGGAGACACCAACCCAGTACATGAATTGCCAGCCTGTATTACGATGACACTGCCCTCGCGGCGTCCAGGCGGAGGGCCAGAGTCTGCCCCTCCGCTCGGACCCCGCGAGGGGCTTGACAGGCTTTCCCCAGCAACCCAGCAAGACAATACGACAGCAATACCACAATATGGAATGACTGCGAGGTATGAACGGACTCACCGCACTCCTTCTTGTAGCACACCAAAGGTTAGCACTGATTTATTGCACACCATCATGCCGGCGTAATAAGACCATGTGAGCAACGATGACGCAGTGGCAGAAGGAGAATACAGCCGGCAGAGTGGAGTGCAGCGGGGGTGGATAGAGATGTAGTGGGCCGGGCGCTTCACAGTGGCTACCACTCCGCGCCCTCAGCCCTGGCGACCCTTCTTGGAAGGGTCGCCATCCATCCGATCGGCAGTCGATGCCAGGCTGAGCTGCGACGACGATGTGGCCAGGCCCCGCGGCCGGCTCCGGCTGAACTGACGAGAAGCTGCCGGTGAGCGCGACCGCTCACGGTCGGCGCAGGCGTCGAATGGATCCCCGGCTTTGCGCGGGGAGCGGGTTATGCCGGCTCCGGTGCGCGCGCCCCGCCCGCGGATCGATGCCGGCGGAGGCGGGGGCAGGCCGCGCGACGGGCGCCCCGTCGGAGCGCCGCGAGCCTGGACGCCCGCAGGAGGACTGAGGGGACTGCGAAGGTCGCGACTCGCGACACCGGACATCTTTTGAAGGACATCGCTGACATGTCTTCTGTACCTGCCCTCCCCCTTCCCCCTTTGCGCGACTTCGGCGACAGCTCTTCCGAACCCGTTCGCCTGTTGCACGACGTCGGTGGCACCTCTTATGAACCCGGACGTCTGTTGAACGACGTCGGTGACACCTTTTCTGAATTCGGACGCCTGTAGAACGACGTCGGTGACATGTCTTCTGATGGTGAATACGAAAGCCCTTTGCGCGACATCGGTGACACGCCTTCTGACCCTCTCGACCTGACATGGGTGACACATGGTCTGAACCCGGACGCCTGTTACTCGACGTCTAGGATAGGAAAGGCCAGACGGATAGGCAGACGGACGGACAGACGGACGGACGGACAGACGGACGGACAACCGCTTACTCTTTTATATATAGTAGGATAGGATAGTTGTTTATAAGAACTGTTTCGCACAAAATCTATCTGTGGACAAAACGCAGCACAAAATACTCCCTTTAATCCATCATTTAGTAAATTACAACTGTGTCTTGACTGTACTCAGTCCAACTCCTGATTGAGTTTCACTAGTTATCTCTCCTCCACTCACTTGAGTTAATTTAGGCCTCACAATACTCCCGAGCATTCGGGAAACCCTATTATTTTTCATTGGGCAGGATGAGATACACAAGACTGCGTCGAATTCCATTGTTTTCATTCTGTTACGCTAGCCGAAATCATTCAGTTGTTACGCTGGAACGTACATTTGCTCTCTAGCACGCTGGGCGCATCGAACAACTCGTACACGTTCTTGCTGCCGCTAGAGGAGACGCAGGCAGCACCGACGCGCCGCGACCGCACGCAGGCGTGCGAGTGAGTATCGTTGCTCGCAGCCCTGTGAATGGTTCCACGATTTTGAGCATTCTCACTTGTCCTGACAACATTTTTGAAAGAATTTGCGTTCGCTAAGTAGACTCTTACTGTCTAACATTTTTTCTATACTTCCATAATTGTTTCGGAGAATTACAGAACTACAACTGTTTTAACGAAGAATGCAGGTCAAGCAGTTACGACAGGGAATTCCTTGGTGCACTTGGTCTTCGGAAAATATTTACGAAGTTCAGATCTGTCTGTTTTACAGAGTGGTTCCCTCTGTCCCACAAAGTTCCGCTCTCAATGCAGACGACAGCAGAAAATAAAATAAACAGTCACGGACCGTCGGTAGAAATTTAATGGAATCAAATTCTACTGCATTGAGTGTGTCTTTCTCACTAAAGAGAGGTAGATTTCAATTGTTAGCTTTTCCTCCTCTTTCCTCCGAGGGACTACATAAGGGACACATGTATTTGAAAGGGCGTTTCTCCTTTGCAGTTCATTTTCTTGAGGTTCGAATGTGTTTTGGGTTTCTCAGCTTCTTTCTAATTTTGTAGAGCACATTTTGGATTGATGCACGGTACTATAGTAAA
Source organism: Heligmosomoides polygyrus bakeri (assembly GCA_947359475.1). Classification (NCBI taxonomy): domain Eukaryota; kingdom Metazoa; phylum Nematoda; class Chromadorea; order Rhabditida; family Heligmosomidae; genus Heligmosomoides; species Heligmosomoides polygyrus. The sequence goes on from OX375868.1 coordinate 24,420,124, forward strand.
TTCGCAAATTAGACGAAAAAATGAAGCAAATTTCTTGTTAGAGCTAGACCTGCACCTTAAAATATGTATTGTTTTCTTAACTTCTTTAAAAAATCTTCGTGCAATAAATTGCATGGAAAGCGCTAGTTTTTGGACGACCATCACATATAATAACTGATGTAGAGTGTTCATCACTTATCTTTTTTATTTAATTTTATTGCTTCCGTGTACACTTGCTCACTGTTTTACGAGCGTACTGGTTGTAGTTCTACCAAAGAAAACTGCCAGAAGGGGAGGCAGTCGTAAGTCACGACTCGGATGCGCACTGAGTGCCGAAAGTGCCTGTGGTGCCAATTAGCGTCGAATCGCACCGTGCCACTCGCCGCTTCGCAACGATTTCCAAGGCAGCCCTTCCCGCCGTGTATGGTGACCTAGCCGACCACGGGAGCCTGCAGATCGACCGCGACCCCAGTGAGGCCGAACTTCACAGATCAACCAGATTTACGCTACAGCGGATAACTTATTTAGAGGGCTTACAAAGGCAGTGCAAAGAGTCGTACTGGTGCGAGTCCTACACACTTTCATGTCAGAATTTCGAGCTCTATCTGATGGGCTGTATAAGAACCCTTAAAAATTCCTCTGTGAAGATATTTTGACGCAGGCTTCGAGCTGAAGGCTTCATGAACAATTAGGCATGAATTTCGTACACGTTATAATGAAAATTTTATGGTCTACCTGAAGGGCTGTACAATAATGCTTAAAAATTTTCTTGTAGAGACGTTTTGGCGAAAGCCGCCTCCAGATAAAAACTCCCTTTGTACTGCCTTTGTAAACCCTCTAAATAAGTTATCCGCTGTAGCTGAAATCCTGGTCGATCTGTGAAGTTCGTCCTCCGTGGGGTCGCGGTCGATCTGCAGGCTCCCGTGCTCGGCTAGGTCACCATCACACGGCGGCGAAGGCTGCCTTGGAGACCGTCGCGAAGCGGCGGGTGGCACAGTGCGAGTCGACGCTAATTGGCATCACAGGTACTGTCGGCATCGTCAGTGCGCATCCGAGTCGGGACTAACGACTATCACCCCGCCAGGAGAGCCCCCGTAGAAAACGAAAAGCAAATTTGTCGACATGCACGGCACGAAATTCAATAACAGCGAAACACTGACAGTTCCAGCAGCCATGCTGTGCCAGTTGAGCGGGGCTCAACGTTGCCCTATCGCAGTCCTACCATCATTGTCTGAGGCCTATGTCATACCTTCGCTCACCCCGAGCGAAGGCGACGAACAGAGCGATGAACGAAGTCTCTTCGCTAGCGTGAAGCTAGCGAATAGGCGCGCAGTTAATAGCGTTGTGTGCAGCTGCGTCGTAGCATCGCTACCGATGCTGGCCGACGCTCTGCTCAGCTCAGCGACGCGGTCGCATCGGTAGCGATGCCGTATCGCTCGAAAGTATGACACCCCGCTAGCGAGGCTTCGCTAGCGGTGGATCGGACAACTGCTACAGGCGTCTGCCCCTCCACAACGTCTGATACTCAGAAAACTTTGAACAAGTTACTTGCAAGCTGCATGCAGGTAATAGATTGCCTCAAACTAGTCATTAGTAAGCTGCTGCAAGCTAGCATAAACGTCGCATGTAGGTTACACAGACCTCTGCTAGTCATTCGTAACCTGCTGCAAGCTAGCAGAAGATTTCGCATGTAAGTTGCACGAAGATTCCTGCTAGTCATTCGTAAGGAGAGCAGCAGAGTCTTGCGGGTGCCACGGGCCCGCCATAATAACGACGGGTGGTGCGACCCCGCGACGCAATACTGCGTACTTTTGTCGGGAGAAACGAAGAAATACAGAATGGATTTCGGCGGCATTGGATTATTTCAGCTCGTTTGAACGTTTCGTAAGAAATGCTAAATAATAGATAGTTAAATAATAGACGTATTATAAAATAAATGAGTTAAATAATAGAGTTAAATAATAGACGTATTATAAAATAAATACTAGAGAAAAACTATCAGAAACAGTTACAGAAACCATGAAAGAACAGTGTCACAAGAGGTCTAGGAAGGGCAGCAGAAAACTAGAATAGGTACAACTACTCGCAGCAATGGCATAATAACCCCAGTCATTCAACGAGAAGGGAGGGATAGGAGAATAGCATGGTGGAAAAGAGGGACGGCTTGGTTGACGTGGTGAGGAGCAACCACCCAATGATAAGGAAGACCTCCACGCTGAACCATCAAAGTCCTCCAGTCCACTGTCACGATCATGAAATGTAATATTATAATTAGATAGTATAGATCGTAGCTTTTTTGATATCAGCCGACAGGTTGGTATTCAAATTAAGAAAACTCGATATTTAAAGTTAAATGAGTCTGCTATATTATAAGGTTTAATAATTATTTTACCATTTATCATTTATCAGGACATTTATCTCCAAGTCTAAAGAGTTGTATGATAGTCGTTGTCCTGAGTAGTATCTAGGCCTAAGTGCTCTCCCACAAATATGCTGCGGATAGTAAATAAGTGTGAGCTGCCAATTTCCATAAAAGGTTAACATCAGAACTGGTCGTAACTAGAGCTAAAGAACATCCTATAAATTATTTCCCAAAGTGTGTCAGTAAGCCAGCGTTTCTTCATTTTTTCGATTAAGCATTTCTAAAGTCACTCTTACTTCAAATTTGGTAACACCGTTCCCCAAAGGATGCCACTGGAAACTACCCGCTTTCGCCCAGCTGAACATGGACGTTCAAATGCAGGTGACCGGCCGGCCTACTAATACCCGCTGTCATTGTGTCAAAAAGTCCCGCAACGCAAAAAAACTCACGTGCCAACGCTGAGTGTGGTCACGCTGTCGCACCCCGAGTTTGCAGAGGCACTGGATCGATGAAAGATGACATTTATGCGGTGCAAAAGATGAGGTGGTCCAGTAGCAAGTCGAGACATAGGCTGAGGCTTTAAGTCCCTTCTCTCTGTGACAGTCCCAGGACCACTAGCAGTGTTGGAATAATCGTCTCCGAATCGCCTTCGGAGACGCGACTGCTTGCATGAAACGTTTCAACCAGCTTAAAGAAGATCGTTTTCGCTGCTGAACGGCGACGGTGATACTTTTCGGCTTAAGCTCCACAGACTGGATGATCCGAAGGGCATAATAATGAGTATTGGTGCCTCCTTGATGAGAAAACAGCAGAAGTTCCGCCCTTGACGCAATTGCTGTTGCAGGTGACTTCATGATGCCACGAAAGACGATTACAGCCGTCATGGTGGTTTCGGATATGGGTCACCTAACGCCAATAATAGTAACGCCGTTACTTTGCGCGTATTGTCGCAAATGCGATAGCTCGCTCTCGCTCTGCGATAACTCAAAAAAAACCGGCGGGCTGCCGTATCCGCGAGGGACCACGAAGAGGCGCTCCTGAAGTCCGGGATGCCCGCGCACGCTATAGATCAGCGCTGGCTCGGTGCTCGCTGGCCCGCTGGGCTAAGTCCTCACTTCGTCCTAGTCTCAACCGACTGCGTGGGCGCGGGTCCTCGGCATCGACCTTGTGCGCTCTCCAAACCATCTCCGGGTATCCTCAAGTGGAGCCTTGCCGCTCCCTCACCATCACTACAGCCGGCTGCACTACAGGAACGCGGCGAGCCCCGATGGGAGCTGGGCTAAGCCTTGGATAGCCACTACACCTAACATCAGCTGGAGCGACCCCATCCCGTCTCGGATATTCTCCTCATGGCATCTAATGCATTATATATGGTATTACTAGTATTACATTCTGGTGCTATTTGCATGTGACACATCGTGCGGTACTAATCTGTGCAGTTCAGGAAAAAGAAGTGTTGAGTCCTTATATTTTGTGTTGTGGCACGAATGTACAACTGCAAGGGACAGCTGATCATGTTGGTTGATTTGTCGGTTGCTATTGTTGTTGTTAGCTCACGTGGGACTGCCTCTCGTTCAAAACAGGATCTGGGGGCAGACATAACTCCAACGCCGCGCGAACCCTCCTGGCGTCGGGCACGGTGCGCGACGAAATTGGACCAGTTGTCGCGGTCCGATGCTTCCGACGGCTAGAAACACTTCCTACAGGGACATGCGGCATCAACTCAACGTTTCTTGGGGATGGTATATGAATGTGGTTTCAATGGGACGATCAGCGACAGTTTATACAGGAATCCTGGTCATGTGGATGGTTTCTAGCGCCAGCATTTGCCAACTACAGCTTCTTCGGCCAACTTTTACCCGTGGTTATGGTCAAACTACGGAAAAAGGTCACTACCACCCATTCTCGGATCAATTGTCCTACTGAGCACACGTCCGCGTTTCAGCGCCGCGACGTCGCATGTGGCAAGCCCGTGACGTCGCGTTGGAGTTAGGTCCTGGAGCCCTTTCTCACACGCCGCGTGTGAGGACGCGTTCGTAATCTTTCAAACCAATTACGCGCGAAACACTAGCTTGCATGAAAGCTTCTTGCAAGCTTGCACTGCAGTTAGTTGCGTGCAAGTTTAAAATTCCTAGGTGCAACCTTGCAAGTTAGTTAGCCGCGAGGGATAAGGCGCAAGTAACTTGTTTTGGAGCTCATAAGGAGCAAGTAACTTGTTCAAAATTTTCTGAGTACCGTCCCTTCCCCAATTATGTTAGTTGTCCATCGCCTTCGCTAGCGAAGAGCGATGGTATGACATAGGCCTGACGCTGCACGAAGAACCCATCCAACTTTGCGGAAAACTCGAGGGGGGGGGGGGGGGAAAGGGAAGAGCCTTTGCCTTCCTTCGTTTCGTTTCTTGCACTTATTTTTTCTTGTGGTTTTAGCGTTTTCTTTGCGTCTTCTATGCTTTTTCAACCCACCCTTATGGATAAGTACCAAGAAACAGTGCAAAAAGAGACTCGTTGGGAAATACGTATAAAAATTCTTGTGTAGAAATCAAGCGAGAAAAGTGCTCCATGGAGTTCAAAAGATACGAAATAACTGCATGGAAAAGTGAAATCTCATGCGAATAAATTGGTCAAGGAGCAAGAAAAATGTTCTCAAAACATAAACTCGAAATCGACTGCCTATTTCCACTGATTCGAATATGTAGAGGGTTTTCTCGGCATTACAATGATACTACGAGAGCACATCGAAAACATTCGTCAGAAGTGAATTTTCATGAAGAAAAAGTAAAAATTCAAAAAATGGCGCGTAAAATGTCGTTAATGCAATTTAACGGAAATTTTCGTCATTAAAGTTCGTTAAAAAGTTTTAGCGAAAAATGCCGGTAAATCCGGTAAATCGGTAAATCGTTAATCGTTGAAAGCACTCCCCTGATCCCGACCATCGCCGATGCAATTCTTCAACAAGTATCGAGCTGGGAAAAGTGTGCTTGTTCGAATGGAACTTCTTTCGACTGAATTCGCTGAGCATGGAGAAGGTTATAATGGCTTGGAGTGGATCACTCAAGACCGCCAGAACTTTCCCGCCAACCTAATACAAACACACGAAAGGTTGCTGGTGGGAATAGGAAATCAGTCATACCAATCATGCATTTACAATCGATCTTCGAGAGGCCTGTTGGAATTATGAACTATTTGCTTAACGAATTAGATACACAGGTGGTGTGCTAAACCGAATCGCCGTATGAAATAAGGAAGAGTTCCGGTATTGGTTGGTTTATAGGGGGTCGTGCCGCTTGGATCCACAGGAGCTGATTCTTAAAGAAGGACTTCTAAAGGCAGATGATTTGAAACGCCAGAACATGGAAAGAGGAGTGCGAGGCTCAACATGGAAAAACTTGAAAGCCATGACCCATGACAATATCCACAACAATACAGTAATACCATATAGAGGATGCTCTTCGTACCAAGTCCTATCAGTCGTTCTCTTTACGAATGCATGTCTATGGAAAATGGGGAATACCCGGTTACAGAACACCCTTGTTAATATCAAGCAAACCCTTTTTGTTTTATTAACAAGCCTCTAGAATAAGGACTCGAGACTTAGGTGCAACATTGTAGACCAGGAATGACGAATATTTCGTAGAGTTTTAAAAGAACGGCCGACGCAAATAAGCTCGAGAGGGTCATCTTTATCTGCCTTGGTAAGAAGTCACATGTATTTCCAATTACATCAGTACAGTGTGTCCAAATGGCCTACCTCAGATGACCGTAGGGCAGGGTCAAGCTTGAGGTTCGGGAATCGAAGGGGGAGGTCGTAGTGTGGCGTCGTCTTGACTACCTCAGATGACCGTAGGGCAGGGTCAAGCTTGAGGTTCGGGAATCGAAGGGGGAGGTCGTAGTGCGGCGTCGTCTTGAGGGGGGGGGGGGTCGTACTCTCTCGGTTTTCGCAGAGGATTTTCTCTAATTTTAGTTTTTTTTAGATGTTTGCATGTTTTAATAAGTTATTTTTTCCAGGTGTGGCTACGACCATGACCGATACATAAAAGCACTCGCGTTTTCTGGAGTAAAAAAAGGATTGAATATCAAAAAAACTGTACAATGAAAAATAAAGATTTCCTGTTTGCAGATTAAGAGTCAACAAGAGGTGTTCATTTTTTCAGATTTTCCCAGGAGGTCATGAACATGGAGTTTTCTACCTGAAGGAGCGACATCTACTTCCAAAATTGCACTCTGCACAATTTTAAATGTCAATTACTAAGAACGTTCCCTACAAGATTTTTGAATCGAATCGATGAAGGAATGGCAACCGAAAGACGGATTTGCCTCGAGAAGAATTTTCTCTCTTCTGCAGGAAGCAGCGCCCGAAAGTGAAATCGTACCCTATAGAATTTTAAGCCCATTTGATCCACAGTGATAAAACGATTTTTTTCTGAAACGACTTCTATATGAACTTGATTTATGTTACTTGCCGAAAAACATATCGACTCAAATCACAGTGGAATAATCGCATATTCTAATCACATGTAAGATGTCAGTTTTAAAACCTGCGTTTTGACACATAGAACCCACATTTATTAAAGCTTTGTGAATTTTTTAGAAGTCTCAAGGTCTACGAGTTATAGCAGTTTGCGTGCGGCTACTGCGTTCTCTGACATGATCGACCGCGATTGAAGGATCGATGAACCCTTCGCGAAAAAAACTTTTCTGACTTCTGAAGGAAAGAGCGACAGAGAGTGGAATTGTGCCATATAAATTTTTAAGTCGTGTTTACCATACAGTAAAAAACTAAGCTCCGCTGTGATGACATTATGATTAGGATGGATCGCATACAAAATTCTCGTTTTTCATTAAAAAATTCTTTTTTAGCCGAAGCGGACACCCATACGAATAAAATTCTGCCACAAAAGCTTTCAAGTCTTAATCAATGCTCAGTGAAAAAACCATGATTTTCTGGACCAAACAGGATGAATCGACCTCCGGTCGACTTTGCACCAACGTCATCAAAGAGGAGCATAAACTTGAACGTTCACAAAAAGGTTCACAACTCGGAATGTTTTTCGAATTTAGAAGATTACGCTAGCTTTTCGAAAACTAGAAGAAAAACGATATCCCATCATGTAAAAACCATTTTCAAAAAAGGGTTCTTCGTGCGCAGCGGACGGTTCAATTTTTGAGCGAAAAAATTGAAGTGACTACACAAAAATGCTCATAACTCGGTAAAATCTTCTCTAGCTTTTTAGAAACTAGAAGAAAATTTCTTTCTCGCTATAAAAAATAAATTTCTAAAAAAGGGGTCTTCATGCGCGGCAGGGGTCCGATTTCTGGTCCATTTCGCAAAAATATGTACCGGAAATCGAAGCTCCCCACCCCGCATGAAGACCCCTTTCTTGGAAATCAGTTCTTATATGATTTGAGAGCATACTTGCTCTATTTTTTGATGGCCAAGAAGGATTTTCGATTTTCGGAAAACTGGTCGAGATATGATCGATTTTCGGAAGTCGTGAACTGTATCCTTCACCATAGTCATCGGGATGATTTCACAAAAATGTTCATAACTCAGCCAACTTTTCGGAAATCAAAAATCTCACTTGGCTAAAAAATAGAACAAATATGCTCTCTAACCATATAAAAACTGATTTCCAAGAAAGGGGTCTTCATGCGGGGCGGGGATTCGATTTTCGGTACATATTTTTGCGAAATGGACCAGAAATTGGACCCCCTGCCGCGCATGAAGACCCCTTTTTTGGAAGTTTATTTTTAAAGCGAGAAAGGACTTTTCTTCTAGTTTTTTAAAAGCTAGAGAAGATTTTACCGAGTTATGAGCATTTTTGTGAACGTTCAAGTTTATGCTACGATGACGTTGGTGCAAAGTCGACCGGAGGTCGATACATCCTGTACGATCCAGAAAATCATGATTTTTTCACTGCGCATTGATCAAGACTTGGAAGGTTCTGTGGCAAAATTTTATTCGTATGGGTGGCCTGCTTCGGCTAAAAAATAATTTTTTTCATAAAAAACAAGCATTTCGCTTACGATCTATCCTAATCATATCGTCATCGCAGTTCCGTCATCGCTGCGGAGAATCTTGTTTTTTTTTGCTGTATCATGCACAGAGTTAGGGTTTATGAGCTTTGTTTTCGTTTTTTTTATGTCGTTTCCTTAGGATGGGAGAAAATTATTTCCATAGGGAAGTCCATCGTCCATCCTTCGTTTTTCCGCTCCATAATCGATTCGATGAACGCTTCAAAAAAATTTATAATAAAAGCACTTGAGACGTCGTAAGAAAATAATACTCAAAATTTTATACAACACAATTTCAGAGCACAATTTCAGATGCAAACGTCGCTCCTTCAGGTAGAAGGATGTTCCCTGTCCATGACGTCCTGAAAAAACTGCATAAATTTAACATTGATGATTGGAAGACAGCTACCACAAAATCTTTATTTTTAAGTGTCGAAAAATAGCATTCAACATTTTAAAGAATTTTATTGTGTTTTGAAAACATGGATTGTTTAGGGAACTCGTTTCATTGTTCCCTTCAGTGCCGAAGCCGCACCTGAAAAGAAGAATTTATTAAAGTGTTCAAAATGCACAAGAAACCTTTAAAAAATCAAGAAATACAAGAAATAGAACAGTGGAAGAGAGAGGGAGGGGGTCGTACGAATTCCGCTTCTGAGGGAGGGATCGTAAATTTCCAGCAAAGATCGAAAAACAAACATTTTCAGTTTCGTACAGCACAAAACGTTGTGTAGGGCTGACGTCTAACCCAATCGGACTGGGCATGTAGTGACTTTCGCCTCAAACCCTTTCTTGGACAGTCCCCTTACATACGAGAGAGCTTTTATTAAAGCGCAGGGGATGTGATTGAGGAGCACATGACGACGAACGCACTTGACACTTTACTGCTGTCCGTCCCGGCTAGGATAGATCCGGGCTGTCATACATGATGACCCTCCCTTTCGAGTTGCGCCGAACGAAAAAAATGGGTAAACTTTAAGTTTCTGAAGAAAGTATGAAGGCACCGTTCTATTCTGTCAAGGAGTGGTTCATATGGGTCTTGCAGCTAAGGGTGGTACACACAATGACTCCCAGATAGTAGATCTACTCCACAATAGCGTCTACGCAGCGATGATAGAGACTCGCTTAACATGCTAACATTATCACTACTTCGAAGGAAGTGATCCGTTTGCTGATAAGCTCTCAAGAGAAGGTATGCTCCAGTTTTGTTATTTCCATTCATCTGGTTGGTTCTCAGAGAGAACTCAGCCTCATCATCAAGCAAGCTTGTGCTGAAATTTCACCAACATAGATTAATTACAATGGGGAGGCTAATGTCTAAACAGGCTGCAAATGAGCCGGTAAGTTCTTTGAAACTATTAAGGCCCCCGCACACTTCTGCGGGGAGCGGCGGGCGACGGACGGCGAAAAGGATGAGTCATTCCATTCAGCGGCGGCCGCCGGCGCCGATGAACGGCATACTCATCGTCTGCGGGCGCAAAGGGCAGAGCGCAGACAGACTCTCTGAGTTCGCCGCCAGCGGCGTCTCTGCCCTATCCTTAACCACTGCGGTGAGCGGCGTTGCCGCAGAAGTGTGTGGGGCCTCTAGAAGCAACAGTACTGGCGGAATGCGCAGAAGAAAGGCCCATCAGTATTCAATCACAAGCGCGAGGTGGCGCAGCGTTTCCCACGTGTACGACAAGTTTTCAACCGTTTAGGTCGAGCGAGACGTAGCGTTCGACCCAAGCCCTTCTCGCTGTAACCTGCTTTGCACGTAAGTACGCGTCAGCTTGTGTACAATGTAGGAAATTCCACGTTACCACATCCAACTGCTACGTTCCGCTACGTGGAACCCCACAGACTGCCTCTCTCTTCCGCGTATTGCGCTACAGTTTTCAGCAGCAGTTCCCAGTTCATCGTATCGCCGTTATTCGACTCAGTTAAGACAAAACGGAAACGTATCGGACTGATCAATGTCGAAGCTGCAAGTCGCTATAAAAACGGATAGGGGAGTGCGAAGGCGCCGCTAAAAAGCGAAACGGACATGAACAGTGCGATCACAAGCACGATTTTGTCATACGGCCACAAAATGGTGGTGGAGCGGGATGCATGGCCGAGTTGGCAAGGAGGCGGAGTCGAGTTCCTATCCTCGGGTACCGAGGGCCCGGAAAATTTGTTCTGTGTCTCTAAAGTTTCGAAAGCCGGCCATTAGACTCTCAAGGAAGCCTAGGGGGTTGGGGGTGAGTGAGCCAGGGAGATGAGGGGAAGATCGTTTGCCCCCTCCTGCGAGGGGCGTGGCCTACTTCGTTCATCCTGGGGCCGTATGCTCGTCTATCCCGAGTCTCCCCCAATGGGGGATTAGGGTGTGATACGATATGTTGATATTGATTGATTTTCCCCCAACGGGGGAACACGAGCATACGGCCCCTGACCGTTCTCCCCACAAAATCTACACCGTATCCTTAGGCGTCGGGTGAGGTGTACCTTGTGCAATCGCTGAACCAGGCTAGGCAAAGGGGCTCCAAGGTGGGTGCCATCCAAGCTGCTTGTGTGGAAACTGTGTTCGGCTCTCTGGGAGAATTCGCGGGATAGCCATTAGAACTAACCACTTGCTCCGCTGGCAATATGCCAGCTCCTGCTAGAGTACCACGCAAACTTGCACATCAATCCGTGCCGAGACTGCTTTCGTCGCTGAGGGGACATCGGAGATGGGTTGCGCGCTCTTCGGGTGTGGGCCATCCAGGCGGCTCGTGCCAAGAATGCTTTCGTCGCTGAGGGGGACATCGGAGATGGGTTGTGCGCTCTTCGAGCGCACAACTCGGCAAGGGAAGGGACTCCAGGGTGTAGTGCGTCCAAAGTGCTCGTGCAGGAACTTTCGACTCGACGCTACACTTACATCGATGAAATTCTCAGGGACGAGTTGTCCGGGGCTCGCCGATGGGCTTGGGGTGCGGTGCTTACCGTGGAAGGCGGAAGAATGCCCCACCCTTCAGCACAATTCCACAACTTCGCTCCGCCCGGATGCCACGAGCACCCCAACCAAAAATTGTGGTTTCAACCCAACCGCCGAAGCACTGGGCCCGAAGCCGTGCTCTACGAAACACCGCTCGTCGCTATGCAGGCTGTGGCGTATGCAGCGCGGGTTGTCCGAGAATCGCTCTCGCGGCAAGGAAAGCAAAAATCGATACGGTGGCGTTCCACCACGTTGTTGTTGTTGTAATCCGCCCCGGACAACTCGTCCGTGAAAATTTTATCGTTGTAAGTGTAGCGTCGAGTGGTCCCGTCTTCCAGTGCTCTCCTGTAGCGGTGGTGGAAGAGCCGCGATCCGCCACCAACCGCTCAACGACCCTCCTCCATATCGACTGACCATGGTGTCGGTGGATATCGAAAATGGCCAAGTCGATATGACGCAATATCAGGAGAATCTGGTTAGATCTAAGTAAGACCGAGTTCGCGGCTGGGTTCTGCATCAGGAATGGGCGGATTAACCGTTATTCGTTATGCGTTATCCGGTTTCCGGGGGTTTTGGCCTATCCGTTTTGTTGTTCGTTATCCGGCGATTCTGGGCCGGATAATGAAGAACAATTTAGACCAGTCCTACGTTTGAACGTTGTGATGGGTGGACTGTGTAGATGATCCTTCACGATCGTAGGATTGGTCGTCAGAAACAACAGAAGTCCATCAGATTCAGAAGGGCTAATTGAAGCATTTCCTCACTTGAGAACTGGTTACGTAGTTTCAAAGATACCCCACATACATAGTTCTAGAGTCGCTAAACATGAGTAGTACGTCAATGAGGCCTACTAGACATAGAATCGTTCCTTCATCTCTACTCATTTGCACACCAGGAAGGCATATAAACTGCTATTAGCGACCATTGGAAGGGTAGGGCCTGGCTCAAGCACGAAAGAATTACCGCCGACGTTTGCGTCGTGTTATTTGTGGCTTCATGATTGCAGTGTGTTCGATTCGATTGTATGGTATTGTGAACTATCAAACAAATACAGAAGTACAGCCATGAATACGAGCTAAAGAGAAATAGGTTTAATCCAGATATATAGAGAGAGTGAATTCTCCATTAAAAATTGTAACGGTACAACAAACTTCTTACTAAACAAACTTATCATAGCTGATGCTGCAAGACATGCACATTCGTTCTAGTTTGTGAGCTTCCCGGTGAAACTTCTCTATTGCATAAGAAAACACTCACCTTTAAGGCTTGAGCACACTTCGCTGCCTTTGCTGCGGCAGCAATGATGAAAGATATCATCGAGCTGCTGCCTGATTTGCTGAGCGGCAAAGGCAGCGCCGCAGCCGTGAGCACACTTCGCTGCGGCAGCGGGGTCGGTTTTGCTGCCGCAGCAAGAAATGTCGACCGACATTTTCTAGGCGCGCGCTGCTGTTTGCTATCCTTATCTTTATACTTATCATTTGCGAAAGCAGCGTGCATCCTCATTTGCTGCTCGAGCCGGGTTTGCAGCGGCAGCGAAGTGTGCTCGAGGCTTTAGGGATGCGTCGGCTATACCTGCTCCTCTGGGTTCGTATTCATCAGCGACTTACATAACTTTAACAGAGAGATCACAGCGGAAAACTCAGATAACGCGGCTTATCGCTCACCATATCGCTTAATAAGCTGCACTATTTGGGATTTCGGCTGTTATTTTCTCTGTTAAATTGCTGTAAGTCGTTGATGAATCCGGCCCTGGATGCCAGTCGTTGAATGTGTGTTTGGCCTACACGATTACTCACAGTTACTACCCGATAGAAAGTTAGTGGTATTGCGTCCATTCCAGATAATTCCACGTTTAAGTGACTTGGATCTTGGGATACTAATGAGCAGCGATAACAATAACCGTTTTTGTCATGGCGTAGAGTCAAGATTGTTTTGTAGGCTTTATCTGGGTGGACGTCTGCTGCCTTCTTTATAGCATGGAAAAGTCAAGAGATATCGGGAGAAATGTTCTTCCAAGGACCATTCTATTTTTAGCAGTTTCAATTGAAAAAAAGAACTAGGCAGCTGATAAATAAAAGAATAGAGGCAACCCTCTGGAAACAGGATAAAGGCGGAGTTAGATTATCTTCCTTCTGTTGGGCAGGAATTCATATGCAGCGTCAATAATACGGCGTTACGCTACGTTTAAAACTATGCGAAAAAACCAAACTAAACTACTGATGTAACGTAGCACAAAGCTGCTCCTCGAAGTGAGCTAGAGAATGAGGTCACGTTACTGGAGGAGGGCTCAGCTAAGGGGAGTCGACTCATCGAGCAAATCACCGTCCTAGAAATGACCCCTCCAAAGAAGCAATGCGCGCTCTAGCACATCTCGTAGGGAAATCTCGTCCGAGACGGCGCCGAGCCCAGTCTGCCTGCGGTAATCGAGCGTGTCGCCTCGTCTTCTACTGTAGTGGAAGACACCTAACGTAACGCACCGCGCTTGCGTGCAATGACGAGTGACACTCGTCGAGCATAAATGAGAGACAGTTCCAGTTCCCTAGAGTGGACTTGATGTCTAACCAGGAACTATCTGCACGATAGGTCGGAACGACCCAATTGTTGTATATGGGCAGAATCGCCTTTCTCTGCGAAACAATAAAGTGCAAGTATCTCGACCACAAAGCAACTCTGTCAGAGTTAAGGACGACGGAAGCTGGGCCGTTGGCAGTGTTAGTCCTCTGCGCGCGAAGGGCGGTCTCAAGTTGGCTGGAAACAGCTATGACGAGCGAGTGACAGTGGCGCAGAGGGTAGAGCCGTTGCTTAATCCCCATGATCGCTGTTTCCAGCCAACTTGAGACCGCCCATCGCGCGCAGAGGACTAACACTGCCAACGGCCCAAGTTCCGATTTCCCTGGCGCCTTCATACTCGCCCCGCCGCGCGCCGCGGCGTGATGGTTGGCATATCTATCGATTTTTCGCGTCGCCTAGCGGCGCCTCATCGCCTCCATACTCCGCCGCCCAATTTTGGGTCACGGTATTCGGCGAATCGCGCCGCAGGAGGGAAGGGCGTGGCGCGGCGCGATCACCTGTGGCAGACTCGATGTGGAGTGGGAGGTTTCACACCCGGATGGACTATTTTTGTTATGACCTTTTTGTTTAGGTTCCCCGTCAACAGAACAAAAAGTGCGTAGCAAAATGATGGCACTACTGTACAGTACCGGACGCGTCTTTTGAATAGACGCCGAAAAAACCGCACTTTTGCGGTTTTTGCGTCTTTTTGCTATAACTCGCCCAGTATCATCCTTGTGAAAAACCATAAGTACATTTGAGCTCAGAAGATCGAGCTCTATCGTTTGGTATATACATTTCGTATGAAAGATCAAAAATGGCCAAAATTGAAAACTTGGGCTCCATGGAGAAGGCCGGCCGCGGACGAGTTGTCGGCCGCAAGGCGTCGAAAACCGTTCCATGCTCACAACTCCTCTAATTTGAGATTTTTTGAGAAAAGGTTGGTACCGTTCGATTCGTCTCTTCGAGATCTACACAACCATGTATACAACTTCGCCAAAACACCGCATTTTCGCAGTGGGTGGTCAAAGATGACTGGAGCAGACTTTTTGGCATGGAGAAGCTTGTATTCCAGAACTTGCATGTTCTCCGAGCATCTCAAGCATGGCGTAAAGTGTTCCGTCGTGCCAGGAATCCTCTGAGAGTGCGCCGTGCACAATGCATATAGGATCGAACCTATCAATCGAGGGGGACAGTTTGTAGAGTGAGCATTTAGGGAGTTTTGTTAGCAATTCTCAGCCGCCCTACTCAGGAATTGCTGTACTCTGTTCCGGCAAGACTTTGGAGTGCGCTGTGCACAATGTATGTGGGATCGAACCTATCAATCGACTGGGCGAGACAGCTCGCAAATTGCACGCGCGGGCGTGTTCGGAGCGCGATAACTCTGTCAAGTTCGAGTCTTTTCGGCTGCAAGTTGTGGATTCCGTAGGCAGTAATATGCGCTAGTAAACTGTCAAAGCACAGAGAATTATCTTACGAATTGGCAGGTTATGGCGGTGTGAATATGCAGGTTGGGTATGTGTGACACGATTTTTTCAGATTTCGGTCGACCGCTGAGGGTACATAAGACGAGTTAACGGCATGGAAACTCGTGGACGAGCAAAGCACCGAAGGCACTTTACGATGATCTGCTCCTAGCTCTCCAGCTGCCTAAACTGCGTTAGCCCGATCTGCCATTTTGGAGCGTCGGAGGGCGACGGCGAAGTTCGTTCCGCCCTTACTTGCCCACATTTGACTTCTCGACGCTCCCAATGGTACCGTTCTGTTCAGCTCGAGAAGCTCTATCGAACGGTGTCAATCTCGACCAATTCCGGGAATATCGATTTTTTGAAAATTTAACATCAAAGGCGAGGCGACTCAAGACCGCGGCAGAAGGACAATGACGTCATCGAAAATCGATATTTTTGAGCAGGGCCAAGTCTGATACCGTTCGATAGAGCTTTTGGTGGTGAACACAACGGATCCATCTGGTGCGTCAAAAACTCAAATTTGGGCGAGTAAAGGGCGGAAGAAACTTCAACGCTGCTCTCTGCACCTGTAAAATGGCAGCTGGGACTAAGGCAGGTTAGGCAGCTTGAGAGTTATGGGCACTTCATCGTGAAGTACCTTAGCTGATTTGCTAGCCCACGCATTCGTAGGCCGCTAGCTGATCGCATGTTCCTACAGTGGTCGGCTGAAATCGGAAAAAATCGTGTCACACAAGGCTAAACTGCATTTTCGCACCGCTGTAACCTTGTCCAATCATAAGCTACGTTGCTGTGTTTCAGCGCACCTATTGAGCGTTCTTCTGCTTACAAAATCCACCAGTCGCAGCCGGAAAGATTTAAACGTGACAGAGTTATCGCGCTCCGAACACGCCCGCGCGTGCAATTTAGCACGACAACGGTCTATGTTCTCCGTGCCCTTACTCCCCCAGATCACAGTTCTCGTCACTCATAATAACACTATTCAATTCAGCACGAAAAGCTCTATGAAACGGTATCAAACTCGACCAATTTCGGAAACATCGATTTTCGATGACATCGTCGTCCGTCTGGCGCGGCTTAGAGGCCGTCTTCGATGAGAAACTGTCAATAAGTCGATGTTCTCAGAATTGGTCGGAATCGAAACTGTTCGATAGGGCTTTTCGAGCTGAACAAAATGGTACCCTGGCTGGGGCTCGAAAACTCGAACATGGGCGAGTAAGGGCTGAAGAATCTTCACCGCTGCCGTCCGCCGCTCTAAAATGGCAGATGGAGCTAAGGCAGTTTAGGCAGGAGAGCTAGGAGCAGATGGTCGTAAAGTGCCTTCGGTGCTTTGCTCGTCCGCGAGTTTCCATGCCGTTAACTCGCCTCATGTACCCGCAGCGATCGACCGAAATCTGAAAAAATCCTTTCACACATGCCCAGCCTGCATTTTCGCACCGCCATAACCTTGCCAATTCGTAAGATAATTTTCTTTGCTTTGGCGTTTACTAGAGCATATTACTGCCTACGGAGTCTACAACTTGCAGCCGAAAAGACTCGAACTTGACAGAGTTATCGCGCTCCGAACACGAAATGTATATATGAAATGTATATACCAAACGATAGAGCTCGATCTCCTGAGCTCAAATATACTCTTGGTTTTTCAAATGGATGATATTTGGGCGAGTTATAGCAAAAAGACGCAAAAACCGGAAAAGTGCGGTTTTTTCGGCGTCTATTCAAAAGACGCGTCCTGTACTGTATTCTCAGGGCTCTAGAGGTAGAGAAGAGATCGAAAAAAGTTTTCAACCTAACTTCATCTGGGGGTTATTTAGGGCGTTGATCACGAATCTGACATCCGTTTTTGAAAATGATTACGGTAGGTTCGGGTGACTAAGGCAGTCGAGGTCATAATCACCGATTTTATTTTCTCCCTAACTTCGCCTAGGGGTTATTTGGGCGGAGATCACGAATCTAAGATCCATTTTTTGTATCACGCTGAAGCTTGGGCAAAATCCGTGACCATGACGTTACAAGGGAAGGGTCTGAAACGTATACCTGAACGGGGGGAGTGAGTCATATAGGGAGAATTCTCACCCCTTAACTGGTTTGAAAATGTGTTTATTTTTTGCCGAGTCGCTAAACCCAAGGAGTAGGGGGTCACAATGGGAAACGGCGCAGCACGCGTTTGTGGGTTTTGTACGCCCGCCATGCCTAAGCAGTCAGTGGCTCGGAGCGCAGGTGGGTAGAAGGTTGACTCCTGCGAGGATGGTCAGCGGTTTGGTTCCTCTGCGCTGCTGCATTTTTGCATTTCAACTGATTGGTTGAGATTTGGGGGATTCTGACGTACCATTTTCAGACGTTTTCTGCGCATTTTCGAGCCGTATGCTGTGGAGAATAACCTTCTTTCGAGTTGTTTATTACTGACCGGATTTTTAACCACAACGTCTTCGTCAACTTCAAGATGACGTGCTTCGAAGTCCTTGAGTATGCTGGCCATCCGTTCGACCAGCTTGATTTCTTTCCTCGAAGATTCCTTGTCTAAAGGTGGGCCACACTTCAGCGTGAGCAGGTGGATCACCACTCGACCGTCGCGGACATTGTTGGTGTTAGGTTCTAGAAAACCTTCAGCAGATCTCTGATTTCCAGGTGACAGGCAGACATGAGGGAAAGAGTGCGTCAATGCCGTTTAGCTTAATTTGCGGGATCCGCCAACCTCGTTTCTCATTTCAACCACCTCGGACGCCACAACGTGGTCTCCTTTGAAAATCCGAGCAGGATGGCTTTTCCTGAGGCCTTTGGTCCATGAATGGAAACAGACTATGAGGAGCCTATAGCCTTTGTACGCTACCCGTAAGGTTCCCAGTGGTGCTTCATGCACTTTGTACCTGCGTACCTGGTGTTGAACATTTATACATCACCATGTTGGATACCACAGCGTACCACTGGAAAAATGCGCAGAAAACGTCTGAAACTTCTATAGACGTCAGAATCCCCCAAATCTCTACCAATCAGTTGAAATTTGAAAGTGCAGCAACGCAGAGGAGCCAAACTCCTGACCTCTCTCGCATGAGTCAACCCTCTATCCACCTGCGCTTCAAGCCACTAGATGAAGAAGCATCCGGGAGTACAAGACCCCCAAACGCGTGCTGCGCCGTATCCCATTGTGAGCCGCTACTCCTTGGGTTTAACGACTTGGCAAAAAATAAACACATTTTCAAACCAATTGGGGGGGGGGTGAGGATCCTCCCTATATGACTCGCTCCCCCCGTTCAGACATACGCTTCAGACCTTTCCCTTCTTAGTCAACCGTACCTACCGTAAATCGCGCCGTTCCGCGGCGGGAGTATAAAAGCGCGGCTTATTACGCGATATGGTGAGTGATAAGCCGCGTTATCTGAGTTTTCCGCTGTGAATTCTTCGTTAACGTTATGTAAGTCGTTGATGAATCTGACCCCAGAATGAGCTATGTGAACAGTTTTCGCACAAGTAGCAGATGGAACACATCCTATAATTCCTCTCCAGGATCTCGTGTAAATTCCTTAATTCCGACCACCAATCCGTACGCATGCGGCCGCGACGCGCGCAATTCAAACTCGGCGTTCGATTAGAGCGCGCTAACCCCAAGGCGCTCCGCTCACTCACGCGTTGCGATATCTTGTACGCCCTTGATGGCACTCCCGGCAAGAAGGTCGTGGGGCAGTGGATAGTGGCGATGCTTCATGTGGGGATAGTCGCGGTTCGGTTCTCCCGCGTTCAGTAATTTTTGCATTTCAAGTGAGTGGTTGAGGTTTGAGGAGTTTTGACGTCTACATAATTGGCCGGTGTGTCCTGACCTGGCTTCGCCCTCGAAGGGCGCAGAATCCTGCTGCGGACTCCCCTGAGCGACGAAAGCAGTTGCCACACGAGCAGCTTGAATGGCACACACCCATCATCCACCAGTCAAGTCGCGCGACGACTGGAGCGCCTTGTGGTTAGCGCGCTCTAATCGGAAGCCGAGTTTGAAGTGCGCGCGTCGAGGTCACATGCGCGGCATTGGTGATCAGAATTTACATGAGACCCACCCCTAGCATGATCCTGAACTCAAAGAGTGCAAAACCCATTCGCAAACCGAATGAGCTCCTAAATCCCCGCAGAAGTATTGAGTATTGAAGCAGGCCATGTAGGAAAAAACGTCGCGGCCAGGGGTCAAGGCGCCGAAAATTTCCGCGCTCCATCGCCAACGGACGTGTGGATCGGTTGTCCCCAGTGTGCTACAGTTCCACTACAAGAAAAGGCCGTGTCCTAGGCTAGCTCAGTATGTCGTCATTCTACGCAAAATCGTTTATCTTCAATTCTGCCTCCGTTCTTGATTGTCAGGCAATTCTTGAGCTAATAATTACTGGGTTCGCCTTTCTTCATTTATTTTTTCGCCGAACCATTAAATAATCAGCAATAAATATATAGCTTTCTTCTTTCAGAAAACGGTCGCAGAGGCGAAGGCTGAAATATCAGAAGTACTTAAAAAAATAAAAGTATGTTCTGAAAATATTTATATACGTCTTTTAGGCTCTGCTTTACTAATTCCCGGCAATTTCCTTTGGTAATCTATTCTGCCATCCAGTTAGCCTCGACTCACGCTTAAATCGCTTAAATGGTAGCACCGAAACAAATCGCCTAACTTTTTCATATTGTACAAGTGCTAACGGCGTGTCTCGCACTCGCACGCCTAACGGCGTGTCTCGCACTTGCGCGCTTTGCGCGATTTTGTAGCATCACTGACCTATGGAAAGTAGTTATTGTAAAAGATAAAATTCGCTAACATCTAGGACTTGGTGCGTACTTTATCGGCATCAAGCCCTTCACAACTTCGGTACATTCACCATAGACGGTTTTTCCTGACCGGCCAGTAATGTCATTGGTTGTGCTGCGCAGTACTTCTGTCCCAGGTTGCTCCTCCGCAATCGTTCTCATGCTCAACAGCAAGCGTTCCAAGCTGTCGTTGACATATCTTCCGAAGCCAGGTTCCCCCTCACTCGTTTCTTCTTACTGGATCTAATTGCTGGTCCGCCTTTACAGGCCCTCTTTAGTCCCCCACCTTCCTGATCCCAACTACTGGCCCACTTCTTTGTTTCCACTACTGACACCTACTGGTCTATTCTTGCTGGCTTCTCCGTCTTTGCCTCTCCTCCAGGTTCTTCCTTTCCTTCCTGGTCGCTCTCCTGGTCCCACCATAGAGGTACCCCATACCGCCCTTCTCCACTATCCCTTTAGTGGTCCTCCCATGCTTATGGCACGGTCGGTGACACGTATTCAGAATCAGGATGATTGCTGCGCGAAGTAAATGGTCCGTTTTCTGGATCAAGAAGCTCAGACGCGCGCGCAGTCGCCGCTGTGTCGAGCATGACGAGGCTATGCGCATGGCAGATTCCTTCTTCTCCGTATGAATTCCCTTACGGCTCCCTTCTTGTTGGTTCCCCGTCCTGGTCCCGCCTCCAGGTCCCTTCTTCAAGGTATATTCCTCCTCACCCCCTCGGGATCATCCCTACTACTCTACCCTAATTAAGTAGGCCTCCCACGCTCACGACACGACGACGGCGAGCGAACGCCCATTGTGTGACATCGGTGTCACATCCTCTAAATCCGGTCTCTCTTAATGGTAATGGATCTCCTTGTTGATCTTCCTTACTGTCCCCCTCCCCTGATTGGTAACTCCCTAATGATCCCTACATATTGGTTAAACTCTTCTTGGTGCCACCTCCTGGCCTGCTTCATTGCTCTCCCCATCGACCATCACGATGCTCCTCCTGGTCGCTGCCTCCTTATCGCCGTCTCCACCCTCAAAGTCCCCCTTCTACCCTTACCCTTTTAGTAGTCCTCTCATGCTAATGGCACGAAGTCGGCTTCTGAATCTGGACGCTCAACAACGCGCGTAGGTGCTGTTGTGTTAAGCAGTAAAGGACTGCGTTTTCCCTGCTGCAGCAACATCCCACGTTCAATAGCAAATTTCACCCGCGCTGTAGATGATGAGGCGTATCTCACTCAGGTTAGATCATTGGACCGCTCTCACCGTGGATTATGCGGGGAATCTCACTTAGGTTAGATCAATCGACCGCCCTCGTTGTGGATGATGCGGCGTACCTCACTTAGGTTAGATTACTCCAAGGACAAACTCTTTTATATATAGGTGGTGATTTGTCAGCCGCTTTTAAGGTCCCGCTATCATATTATATTTGTCAGCCGCTTTTAAGGTCCCGCTATCTGAATAGAGTGCCCGTTCGCCCCATATCAGTGTCCAGTTTCCAAAAACTAATCCAGTAGTTTCCCAACCTATGCATCTCCGCGGTCATCTTCTATTCAGTAAGCATTCGTATATTTTAGAAGAAAGGATTACTCCTAGGCTGGGAGTGGTCGTGGTGCGCACAGCATGCAATTTTAAGTTCCATACCAGATATAAATTTTCAAAATTTTCTACATCATTTCCTCTCGGTACTAATTCTTCTTTCCATATGATTATTTCTAAGAAATGGGGCATTGCAGGATCACTATGACGCCATTAATCAAATGAGATCATTAGACCGAAACAAATGGAAATCCTATAATAAAAGAGTTGAAGATTTGGAAGTGGTGGTAAGCCTTCCGGCTCACAGTTTGTGAGGAACAACTCGTCACCTCTAGCGCCGTGCTTGTTCATAATGCCGAAATCGTTCATCAATTCTAGAAGGCAAGGGCTCTAAAAGAAGAAAGGAAACGTCATCGAGACAAACAGCGAGAAGAAGAGAGAAATCTTTTAATCGAAAGTAAGCTCTGTCGTCTTCAAAGCGAGGCTTACCTACAGCTCATAAGGAAATTCGATTCGTTCCGTCGAGCTCATAATGGCCAAAACATCAAACTTAGGTAATTAAACCATCAATAAAATTGCCACACAAGACAGCAATGTAAAAACCATCAACGGACTTGTTGTCCATACACTGCAAACAAGGGTTAGGTAAAACCGCCGCTCATTCCAGACAAATCTGATGAATTGAAACCCTTTTCTCCCTTAGATGGCTCACTTCACATTCTGCGTTCCTTTAAATAACTCATTTCACTGTCAAACATAGCGCAAGCTCAGACGCAATCGGTCCTACATACTGCATTATGTGTGGATACCGGCAAGTCCAATATGTTGGCGTCTTTATTCGGTCAAAGTTTCGGCTGTTTCACCTTCGTCAGAGCCTGGAAAGCCAAAGTCAAATGTGAACGAGGCGTTCCAAAGTCTTTTCATTTCCAAGCGATAGACAGGATAGGAGAGGAATCAGTATGAGGTGACATGAATTGTATTATTATTCGCTTTTTCACTTTTCACTTTAACGACCTAAAAATTGACAAAATTCAGGATGAAAAAAGAAATGCAATAATGCTTTGATAGAGCAATTCATTCTCCTTAGCGCTATGCATAGCGTAAGAAGCTGTATAGCGCTATGCAAGAGACCGCCTGCGAAATCCACAATGAATCGTTGAAAAAAAACTGCGGGAACTTATGGAACAACCTAATATAATAGTTGCAAATAGTGCTCTCGAAATTTTTTCGAATATTCGAATGGCTTCGAATGCTCACAAGCTTCAAATGTTATAATTCGAATACAAAAAAGTGCGAAAAGTGCAGTTCTTCTGAATACTGAATTCGATTGCATTCGAAAAATGCGTTTTTTGAATATCCAAAAACGAATATTTAGATTCGAATGAAAATCATTCAAACACCTATTCGAATAGTGATTCCAGCACAACTGAGTTGTGCATGCAGCAGGTAGTCTGATAGTCAGATGATGACGGCCCTTGACATGAAGGCGTTTAGGCCAAAGTCAACAGATATTAAGGAAAGATGTGATATAAAAAGACCCCCAAGTAGTTGTCCATACCCAGCATAACCTATGCTGAGAACAAGCGCGAATTAAAGGGAGGAAAGCCCTCCTGGAATGGTAAAAGGGATGCTCTTTTTTCTTTGCTTAAGCTGTATAATCTGCTCGGAAATACTTTGTATGATGCGCTGTGCGAATTGTGCATTAGCTGGGCCGAGGGATCGAGAGAATAGCGCAATCCACTTTGCTGTTGTTTTTTGGTTGTATGACTCGGTTAATCTCTACCATGCACAGAACTCCAGCCGCTGGGGGTATGATTCTGCATCAGAAAGTGCTACCTGATATGCATCAACAATTAACGGGCGACTCTGACTGACCACGCTTACCTTGATCCTTTCCTTCACTCTCATCTAAAAGCTGGTTCTTAGGAAACTTCTCCAGTCTTCCTGCTCCAAAGAAGCAAATCGCATATAGTGCACCAGGGTATGCCGACTCAAGTCCCACTACAGCAGTCGTACCAATGCTTTACTCTTTTTGTAAATTCAGAAGCAAGGAGAAGGTATCAAGGTCAAGAGAGTCAATGTCGCGAGAATCTTATAAGGCGCAGGCTGCCGTTCGCGAATCATCAGCGACCGCTCGAGATTCCGCAGTTCGTCGGCCTGCTCTTCAGGAGTCTGCCACTGCTCAGGCGGCTGTTCGTGATTCCTCTTTGGCAGTGAGTTGTCAAATTCATTCTGCCACCAGTTTCGTGGCTTTTGAGAAATTATAGCCCTTTTAAGATCGTCACGAGCGGCGTGCATTTGTCAGAAGTAGACAAAGCTCAGCTCCGGGAGCGAGTCGAAGCTGAGAAACGGGTGTGCTTGATATCCTGGCTAGGGCTAGGACGAATTCGTGTCCAGAGTTGCAGTGTAAAGGTGCCAGAAGCATTCTAATTCATTTGGCTCAAACCTTCTTCAGGCAACGAA
This sequence comes from Heligmosomoides polygyrus bakeri, assembly GCA_947359475.1. Taxonomy (NCBI): domain Eukaryota; kingdom Metazoa; phylum Nematoda; class Chromadorea; order Rhabditida; family Heligmosomidae; genus Heligmosomoides; species Heligmosomoides polygyrus. The sequence goes on from OX375868.1 coordinate 24,444,185, forward strand.
GTCAAAGAGCAAGACCACGTCAGAGCGGAAGAGTCGTCCGAAGACACCGTCGCCTGGAGAGGAGGAAATCATACACATTGAACTGCCTCCTCCAGTAAGTACACTTCGAAAGGACGGAAAGGCAGTAAATTCTCTCAGAATTCTGCCAAATTTCAGGCTCCGAAGAAGCCGGATACTATAACGGACTCTGACAGTGTGCACAGAGCCAAACTTGTTAATCTTCCTTTCATGATGGAAGATTCTGATGTGAGCGAGCTTTTCAACCGTGTTGGTGTGCACTAGATCATGAACATAGGCGCATAGCTGTGCAGCTCCTTTACTTCTAAGGTTTTCAACCCTTCTATTAACCACAAATGTTCCGACACTCCTAACAACATCCTTCTGCTTCGAGTATTCACTGTGCTTTTAGAGATTAATGTATTCTATTTACTTAGTGAAGGCGTAGTCAATGAGTCTTCGTGTTGCAAACGTGCAGTAAAGCTATTCGGAGGCACGTTTTGTGGAAGCAGTAGGCCGAGTACCTCATAAAACAGTCTTCGGTCTCCATTAGCAGCATTTTCACGTCGAATTGAACGCTCTTCTGAGTCTAAACCTAAAGCTTCTGAAATCAGAACGAACTCTTCGAAATTGAAATAACCTTCTTGCAGGTTAAAATACAGACTATCCAAGATGGTTATAACAGTTTTTGTTCAAGAAAAATGAGTTTTTTTCAATATTTTTAGTTCAAACGCTAGAATGAATAATGTTAAATAGCGCTAAATTTTATTCTTACGCACAACTAAGCAGCAATCGTATAGTGTATTAAAAGGCTAGATCGCGCAATGAACTCGAAATGTTCACCGCATCACCTATCTATTTGACTCACTGTAAAAATGCGACTTACACGAACCATTAGAGTGAGGATAGGTGTGTTTTTGCAGTTGTTTTTGTTATATCGTTTACAGGTGTAAACTCCATGAATACAGAAATTTTGCTGCCAATCGAATAAAAATCGCGATGCCCTAAACGAGGACATGGCACAATCTCTTCTTAAAAAAATAAAAGATATCCGCTCTCCTGCTTTTCTAAACAAGTTTTTGGCCGTCAGTTTAGCTTTAAAATAAAAAAAATTACAAACCTGTAAATAACAGGTTCGCTTATTGGAAGGGTGAACTAAAGCGTCAAAGAAACTTGCATTAAAATTATCCCTTTGGAGAGTCTCTAGTTTGATGCAGAAGGAGCGCCTTCCGACTGCGAAGAGTTCGCTTTGATTTCAAAACTCTCGAGCTCACTACAAGAGTGACAATTTGATGTGAAAATGTTTTTTCCTCTGTTTTCCTTCTGTTTATCTTCTGTTCGAGATGTGGTTGTGCTGGCACTCCTACCACCGAATTCTTCAGAGCCAACACAGCGATCAGTCAGCTCATGTTCGTTCGCCTTCAGTGGAGTGGAATCGTGATGGTGCCAATGAAGTGACTTCACGTTAATAGCTCAGCAACTAACCTCGAGGTGTTACTTTATATATTTTTTCAGGTAGACAGGTCCAACAGTTTTAAAAAAGGTGAGTATTGCTTTCAACAAGAATGAGGGGTTCGTCATATAATTTGAAGATAGCGGTAAATCCCTCTGATTTGAGCTCCTCCGATCCTCTTAGTGTTGATTCTAATAAAAAGCAACGGTCATTGTTCATACCGCTGTGAAGAGCATTAAAAACAACAGATGCTTGTTTTTATGCTGAGCTCCGTAGACGCTAGAATTTTCAAACTAAAAACTGATAAGCTAAATTTGTCTAAATTGCAATGTTCAGATGATGCAAGCGACAATAGAACACCGAGTAGCAGGAGCAAAAAGGGTAAACGGAATAGGGACGAATACGTGGCGTCAGTCGATCTCGCGGAGGACAAGTGTCGGTTTTAGTGAACGATCGTGGATAAAATGTTCAAATTTCTCTTCTGCAATGCGCCCGAGTACAACAGCTTTTCATTCATGAAGTTCACGAAGCGATTACGTCGTGCTGCACGAGTGTTTCTTCACCCGGCCGCGATACGCCATGTCTTTCCGATACTCATCGGTCTACTACCTCGTATCTTAGTTCTTTGCGAAAACAACCGCATCGAACTCGCAGCTGCGCACGCCCGGTCGCAATACGCCGCTGTCAAAAACCAACGTGATCGATATTTTGGAATCTTGATACCATTCGGTAAAGCTCCTCGAGCTGCACAAGCTGTACCTGATTTTCAGAACCAAGAACGGTAATCTGGGAGAGTACCAGAGCAGAAAACGTCGACCGAAGGCGTCTGCAGCTCTAAAACTGCAGCCAACGCTAACAGAACTTTCCAGACCTTCAGCGGGCTAGGCGCCGCTAAACGTCTGGTTGGGGCTTTACCCCCAAACCCCGAGAATAGGAGAGCCCCAATCTTCCTCCTTTTTCTTTAGGCCTTCTTACTTTTATTACAATAGAAACTGGTTTTACTATACAAATTAGTACAGCGGGATATGGAGGGTCAGAATCTTCACTGCTCCTATGAAGCCCATCCACCCTCCATCGCATGTTCTCGATTTATTCTCCGAAGTGCCCGTTTTCTACGTGTCGAGAGACAGGTAACGAAAGTCCCAATCCGAAGTGCTTAATCTGCAGAAACATCATTGAAATTAATCGGTGTTTGCCGACACCGCTTACTGACCGACGGCACTAATACTCCTTCGAATCCCGTAAATCACTCTTCCTAGCTCTTCTTCCCCTCCCCGCCAACACTCCCTTACCTATGTGCTGGCAAAGAAACGGAGTGAGAGCCAAGCACGCACATGTGACACTGAGTACCGATTTACGTGTCACCACGTTCCCACGAAGTCTCCTGCATTCCGACACACGCGCCACGACTTCTGTAAGCCTTCTTCAGAAACCCGACACACAATGAACGGTGTTGAGGTAAAATACTGGTCCCCTTATTCACCATCCCCCCCCTAGTGGTTCCCCTTTGTTGATCCCATCCCTTCCCAAGTTCGACGTCTGCGACGTTGGACGAAGTCTTCAGAACGTAATCTGATGCACATCTACGCACGTTGGACGACGTCTAGGGCATGCCTTCTAAATCCCTACGCTCTGCGCTTGATCCCCATTCATACCCCTGCTGAATATGATCAGCCGCCAAGGTTACCAACTTGCCAGTAATCGCTCACGGTTAGCCTCAAGGTAAGGCGGCAGGAATACGCTGCATTGTCGTAGGCATCCCTTGACTTCATTCCACTTCCACGTGACTCTCGGATTAAGCGAGTTATATATAGAAAGATACTACTTGTCAATAAGCGTTCCTATCAGGAATTTCGGCTGTGCTTTCTACGTTAGACTGCTGTAAGCTGTTGACGAATCCGGCCCCTGGTGAACAAGTTTCATAGCATTTCCATGCCGCCAAGTAGCCATTCGCTGCATTATTCGACTGAAGTCGGAAAATAAACCCGGAACCTGCGTGTTTGCGCAGCTACAATTTCGTCTCTTCAGAAGCTAGAACAATGTATTTTTGTGAGCTAAAAAACCTTTCTGCGTTGTATAAGGTGAATAGAAGCGCAAGGTCATTGATTTGGGTCACTGCATTTCTTCAGAAGAAGAAAAACAATATCTTCTTTTAAAAAGTAAAATCTAAGTAATTTAAGCAAAGAAAAATAGACCGTTTCAACGAATATTTTGGCTTCTATTATAGCAACTGCTGCTTCACTTTCTGTATCAGTTGCTATTATTCTCGCCCACAAGGGGTTAAGATCCTTGATCTGTTTCTTAAACAGTCCACATCCACCCACAACTCCTTTTTTAATCTTTCAGCACACGGCTGAAGGATGAAGATGTCATGGTGTCAGCACTTATCTTAGGAAGATGTGGTCCCGCTACCCCGGTAATGGCTTGAAAACGTGGCAGCCCAATAAGAGCGTTTTCTCCGCATCGAGTCTCAATCAGTGACCATGCTTCGTCGCACTTGAACAAAACATTTCCTTGAAGTTCTGCAAAGATCGCTGTTTGGAGCAAAACTGTGCTGAGTCATTTGAGATTGATAGCAACCGTAGCGGCCAAGTGTGCTTTGTTTTTTTGGTGGGGGGGGGGGGTCAGGGTCAAGCGTGGGGTTCGATTTTTGCTGAAAATTTGCGACCCCCCCCTCCGAACCGGAATTCGTACGACCCCCTCCCTCCATCCTCCATTGTTTTTCTTCTTCTTCTTATTCTTCAGCGTTTGTCCATCGTCGCGGGGTCCGCTCTTCTGGTGTTACGACGCCACCTTTCCCGATCCTGCGCTTGATCAGGGTGGACACCAGCTACTTTCATGTCCGTGTGTAACGTATCGGACCAACGCTGCTTCGGGCGTCCTCTAGGCCGCTTTCCAGATACTTCCAACTCAAGGCCTATCTTGCGGACGCTGTCTTCTTTTCCGCGCAGAACGTGGCCGTACCATGGCAGACGAGCTTCGCGCATCTTGTCCGCTATCGACGCGACACCGAACTTCTGCCGAATAGCATCATTTCTGATGCGGTCCATGCGCGTGACTCCAGCCGTCCAGCGCAGCATCGTCGTCTCCATGACGCTGAGGCGTGTTTCAACTTCCTTAGTCGCAGGCCAACACTCAGCGCCGTACATCGCTACCGGGCGCACGACGGCTCTGTAAATCTTCGACTTCAGGTGCTCTGGTACCTTCCTATCGCAGAGCACGCCAGTCAACGAACGCCACTTGGACCAAGCTGCACTCACGCGTGAGTTCACTTCAACCATCAGACCGCCGTCAGACGCTATTGCTGATCCCAGGTATTTAAACACCGAAGTGCGTGCAAGTTCAGTGCCGTTAATCTTAATGGAGCTGGACTCGTTCACGTCAGTCGTTAGGTACTCGGTCTTCTTGACGTTCAATTTGAGTCCGAACCTCGCTAGACGGTCGCACCAATCTTGCACCTGCCGCTCGAGATCGTCTTTCTCTTCGCAAGCGAGCATCACGTCATCAGCATAAAGCAGCGTCCATGGAACAGGCTGCTGAAGATCTCGCGTAATGGCATCCATGACGAGAACAAAGAGGAGTGGAGAAAGCGCAGAACCCTGGTGCACCCCAACAGAGATGGGAAACTCCATTGAGGTTCCAGCTGCAGCTCGCACTCTACTCTTTGGGCAAGAGTAGAGCATCCGCACCCACTCTATAAGTTCCTAAGGTACGTTGTGTCGTCGCAAGGCGTACCATATAAGCTCACACGGTACGCGGTCGAAGGCCTTCTCCAAGTCGAGGAAGGCTATATGCACCGGCTTCTGTCTCTCGCGATGCTTCTCCACCAGGAGGCGGGCGGCGTGTATAGCATCAATGGTCCCACAACCAGACACAAAGCCGCACTGGTTGTCGGAGAGCTAGACGATTTCACGGATTCGTCTATCGAGGATTCGCTCGAAGATCTTCATGCTGTGCGAAAGCAAGCGAATCGGACGGTAATTGAAGCAATCCGCAGGACTGCCCTTCTTCTTCCAAATCGGAATCGTCGTACTGTTGTGCCAGCACTTCGGAACTTTCTTCTCCTTTACTACCTGGTTGAAGAACTCAGCCAACCACTCAGCAGGATACCAGAGCTTCGACTTCCAAACATCGGCTGCCAGATCATCCGGCCCTGTCGCCCTACCAGGCTTCATCTTCTTTAGAGCCGCTTCTGTTTCCTCCACGGTGATCTTGCGAACGGGACCGTGACCAGAAGCCACAGAAGGGATGGCCGGATGAGGAAATTCCATAGTGGAAGTTTCCTCAAAGTAATCACGCCATCGCTTCAGTGCCTTTTTGCGGTCTGTCAGAAGATGGCCGCTCTCATCATTGATGCCAACAAACTTTTCAATGTCCTCGGTTTGGCGATGGCGGGTCTTAGCAAGTCGGTACAAATACCGCTCACCATCGCGCGATTCGAGCTTTCGGTAGACATCACCATAATGAGTGGCTTTCGCAACAGCCACGGCTTTCTTTGCAGCCTTCTTCGCCTTCTGATACTCCTGCCAGTTGTCGGCTGTTCTGTCGCCGAGAAACACATGATACAGCGACTTCTTCTCTCGAACCTTCGCTTTCACATCGTCTGTCCACAGCCATGCCTGCTTGTCGACTTTGCGTCGTCCAGGCTTCGTAGTGCCGAGTTCCAACCTTGCAGCTTGGCGTATCGCGTCGGCTGCTTTCTTCCAAGTTTCATCGACAGTCGTAACCGTCGGTAACCGCACGCGAGAAATCACAGCTGCTTCCTTCTCTTTCATTCGCCACCACTTGATTCTTGCAGCACCGCATCGCTCGAGCTGCTTCAGCCTCGGAGAGGCGATCTTCAAAGTACAGATCAGCGGACGATGCTGTGGGGCGACCGTTTCATACGGCACGATCTTCGCGTCTGCGACGAGATTTCGGTCACGATCCTTCACAAGCACAAAGTCTATCTGAGACTTGGAGCTCCCACTATAATACGAGATGAGGTGGGAGTCGCGTTTTCGGAAAACGGTGTTCACAATGGTGAGGCTATGCGATTCCGCATACTCAAGAATACGCTCACCATCGGGGTTACGAGACCCGTATCCGAAACCGCCATGACAGCTGTACCCGTCCTTCGCAGCACCTACGTGCCCATTAAGGTCACCAGCGACTATGATGACATCTTTCGACGGTACCTCTGCTGTCTTCTCATCAAGCAGGTTCCAAAACTCATCCTTGGCTTGATCGGAGCAGCCAGTCTGCGGAGCATACGCAGAGAAGAAGTGATAGAGTCGCTCCTTAGCGGCGACAACGATCTTCATCAATCGATCGTCAAAGCGCTCGACGCTTATAATCGAGTCACGAAATCGTTCGGAGACGATTATTCCGACACCGCTGGTGGTCCTGGGACTTCCACATAGAACGGCCTTGAAACCACGTCCTATGTCTCTTGACTTGCGGCAGGACCACCTCGTCTCCTGCACCGCACAGAAATCAACTCTTCTTCGCTCCAGTGCTTCAACCAACTCGCACGAGCGGCCCGTCAACGTACCCACATTCAGCGTAGCCACGCGGGTCCTGCTTACGTTACGGGACTTTCGGACTAGCTCAGTTACCCCCCGATGCCGTCCTCGCATCAGGGACCCTCGCATACTTCTCACACTCGCCGGGCTCTGCGAGTACGCGTCGGCTCCCGCGGACGCCGTAGCACTATCTCGAGAAACTTGACTTATCATACACCATGTGATGTGACATGAGTCTTCGTAGGCCGGCCTGTCACAAGGGCCTGTCGCCTGCATTCGAATATCCGTGATTAGCTTAGCTCGCAGAGCGAGCAGTTTCCAGTGGCACCACGTGGAGGAACGGACATCGCCACCCATCCTCCACTGTTTTATTCCTTATATATCTTGATTTCTTCAAGTACGAAGTATAGAACACGAAGCACGTGACAACGGTAAAGAAACCAGTTCACCCGTCAAAATGAGTGAAACAATTTTATAAAAATTTTATTTTTTTGCGAAAAAATAATAAATCAAATTTTTATTCGCAACAAAGTAGTAATAATTTAGTGCACTAAAATACGAGCTCGCATCATGCGCTCTTCAAAGTCTCGCGATTTTTAACTGATTGGTGGAGTAAATACTCCTTAAAGGAATAGTCAGAATGAGAATATGTGTGTCGCCTATCTTCTCCTTAAAACAAGCATTAAACCTACTTTTCCTCGTAAAATAAGAATTTTATAAAATTTCGAACCGTATGCGCAATTATTGGGCAGGTGAATTAAAACTTCAAAAAAGCTATACTTAATTTTCATTGAGCTGAAGATTACTCTAACTTTTTTTGAGAGTCCCCAGTCTAATGTAGAAGACGCTCATTTTGACTTGGAAGACTTCACTTAGATTTCAAAAGTCTTAGGCTAACTTAAAATAGCGCCCAATTCGATCTGAAAATGTCCTATTTGATTTGAAAAGTGTCCATTCTGACGTGAAAAGTGCCCAGTTTAATTTGAACTATCGAAAAAGTTGCGATGTGTTATATTAGGTTGAGTCATAAGTTTTGCAACAAAATTTGCCTTCCAGCAAAAATAAAATTATATCACAAAAAAATGATTGACTTAAACGAAGAAAAGACCTTTGCGACCCCACACAATATAAGGTTAGGCCTATCATAAGCAGCGTTGGTGGTCTTGCAAATCGTATTTCCTGGCTGCTGAACTTGGTTCTCACGCAGTTCCTAGGGTTCGTACCTGCCCACCTTCCTAACACCGCTGCCTTTTTGGGTAAACTTCGAAACACAGTCCCGGAAGGTAGCTCTGTGATGGAGTCATTTGATGTCACGCCACTGTACACGAATGTCTCCAATGACAATGCTATGCAGGCTATCCATGAAATTATCGTGGAACATCAGGACCAGGTTGTACTTTTTGGACTAAGTGTGACTCAGGTAATAACACTTATAAATGAGTGTCTTCAGTGCAACATCTTCAAGTGGTCCAATGAGTACTACAGGCAGGTCAGAGGGTTGGCCATGGGTCAGCGTCTGGCTCCTGTGTTAGCCATAGCTTTTATGTCTAAAATCGAGAGACCTGCTCTGGAACGCAGACCCATGTTGTATTGCCGGTTTATTGATGATTGCTTTATCGTATGTCCCACGCAAACCGAAATGGAACCTTTTTCGATTTGCTCAATCATCAAGCGGAGCGCATTATGCTCACAAGGGAGAAGCCGACAAACCACTGGCGTGGTATCGGAAACCTAGAACAAGAACATCATAGTGACTTCCGTTCTGCACATCCTCGCACTACTAAGGGGCCATTGTTCAGAACATGTTCCGCACAGCTGCACTAGTGTCTTCCGATGACGGCTTGAAGTCTTCATCGATGAAAATGGCTTCTCGCATTGCTTTGTCAAATGGGTATGTGCCCGACAACATGCTTAAGAGATGTCGTCGACCGTCAGCAGCTCGAACACGTAGCGCTCAAGAACGCAGCAAGGCTCCTTTTTCAGTGCCCTTCATAACGGATGCACTCTGCGCCCAACTTCGGGACTGTTTTCGCAAGGCCGAGCTAGACGACCTCGTAAGGCTCGTTGAGATACCCCCCGCCAACCTTAAAGCGCAGCTTGTTAAAAACCGCCTCTATGACAGCGCGTGTACTACTCCCTCTTGCATGATCTGCCCGTACGGTAGGGAAGGCAACTGTAGAGTCTCGGGAACGGTGTACCTCATAACTTGCAGTCAGTGCAACGAGGAATACATCGGTGAGACGGGCAGGCCTCTTTGGGTCAGAGTGAAGGAGCACGTGGATGGACTGGACAAGTGCAAAGTCTCCACGCCTTTGGGGGAATACAGACTGCAAAGTCACAATGGCGCAGTGGTTGGGATAGCGGTGACGATCCTAGCGCGTAAGTTCGATATCGCGGCGCGCAAAACCCTGGAGGCGCTGTGGATTGCGTTCAAGAATCCCGCGATCAGTAGGAGAGAGGAACGCGTGGCCGTAACCCAGGAGCTGGCCCCATTTGCCGACCTCTGTGGGCTTGACCCTGGAGGGCCGCTGAGGGGCTGACCCGAAGGGAGAGTTCATTCATCCAGTCGTTCTCCATCCGAGGGTGACCATCCAGCCTTTCGGCTGTTTCATTAAGGTCAGTCGGGTTGCCCTACTCCCTATTCGTTTCATTCCCTCAATAATTTTTGAGACTCCTGTAGCTTGAAATGATCTTTGGACGAGTAATTTCTCAAACTCTTTTTGACTTTTCCAGGCTCTGAAGAAGGCGGTTACGCCGAAACGTAAGCCGAATAAAGCTTCGATAACAATCTTGGCTCAACAGCTTCACGACATCCTACACTACAGTTAAACGACATGCTAAGATTCAACGACCGTCGGACATGGAAGAAATTGCCGTTATTATCATTGCGTTTCTTCCGCTTTTCATAAACAGAGTGGATTACATCTCCGTAGAATTTGGCCGGTTTCGACCTGAAGAAGTCGTGCACCACCGCCGTGACCTCATCGACTTCGGCGAAGCACCTACCATAGATAAAGTGATCCATCGACGGAAGCAGATGGCAGTCAGACGGCGCAATCTGAGATGTCTGCATGGTGCTGGCTTGATTTTGGTCCAGCCCAATTCCTAGATTTTTGCCAGCGTTGGCAAAGCGAGCGTCGAAGATAGCTTGACTACGTGGAGCTGCTCCCGATGCCCTGGACCACTACGCATCCACCAAACGCACAACAGGACCTTCTTTCGGTGGAGCCCCGGTTTTGACCTCAGAACCCCAGTTTGTTGCGTTTCAGCTATTGCTTTCCGAATTTGCAGTTGCAATGAAGCATCCCCTTTTCATCGCTGGCAAGGGTTGGATCCAAGCCTCCTCGCTTGTGCCGGAGCTCTGGGCAGTCGGAAGCACAGCGATTTACTTGGGTTTCAATTAAGGCATGAGGGGCACGAAGGCGGTTTTGGCGATCTTCCAATCTACTGCAGCTGACGAGCGGTGGTTCACTGGGAGTTGTGGAGATCAGCGGGCAGTCATAGTGTGGTTGAGAAGAATTCGACTTGATGGATTGGCGCAGACGCTTTTTGTTCACATCAGTTGGTCTTCCCGGGAGTGGTTTGTCTTTGTTGCCCTTCTGGGCGGAAAGGAGCTTCTGATGCCATCTCCAATAATTTATCCGGTTAGGAGTGAACCTGCCGGTGATTACCTAAACGTGTTTGACCTCCGCCGCTGGGCTGTTGCCGAGCTTGAACTAATTGAAAATGAAATCACACACTTTTTCACCTTGAGTGGTCATTGTTCTAGTGAATAAAACTTTTCAAAAACGCAAGGAAAATTAAAGATTCATAACTCAAAATGAGCGTCAAGAAACAAGCTTTCAAATAAAATATAATATTTTAGCGGGTTTACTTTGAATTCCAGAAAAAACAGAAATGTTGCAAAATTTATCACTCAACCTAATAGAAGTTGCGACGTCTTGAACAGGGACACGGCGCAATCTCTTTTTTGGCACAATGCCCACCTTCCTGCTCCTTAAAACAAGTTTTTAATCATTATTTTCCTTCCTCTTTCCTTTCAAACAATATGTTTAGTTATTGGGTAAGTGAATTAAAACTTCAAAGAAAGTTATGTTAAAATTTTCCTTAAAGAAAATTCATTCTATCTTTGTCTGGAAATTCTATATAATGGGAGAGAAGCCGTTTTACTTAAAAATTGTTTAGTTTGGTTTAAAAAGTGTAAGGCTTGAATAGAAGAGTGTCCATGTTAACGTGAAAAACGTCCAATTTTATTTAAGAAGCGCCCAGTTGTACGTGAAAATTGGATATATCCAACCACATGGCGTCGTCACATTCAAGTTTCCACACCTATGCACATCTCCTTTCCAAGGCTGCGACATCAGCAGGAGTTGAAGCTTGGAACGTGCAGCGCGAGCTTGCATTGACTTTTTTAATTTGAGTGAAAACCGACACCATCCAACATTTCGAAAGGAGTACGACACAGCTTCGATCGCAACAAACATCATTACAACAGCCTACTACCGCAGCAGCAGCCACTCGAGGCTTAAAGAAAATGACTTGGCTACGAGAACCCAGTTCGTTTTTTAGAAGCTCTTCTTGAACAAAAAACTTACTTGATATTGAAAACTCACCAATTTATGGCTCGGGATTTCTGAGCGTTTATGCAGAAGCAGAACTTCTCCCTCCTCCGCGGCTATTACCCACGACAGCACCGGATGTAGACCCGTCTCGGTTGTGAGGTTACGCGTCTCGCAACAGGGTTATTGCCAGCTGTGTGTCGGATAGCAATCCGTGGCATATATGGCCCTCCGCCGGGCTATTATCCATAATAGCACCTTGCCGAAGGTTGCCATTCTCGGCCGCGTCTGGAGTTCAACACCGACACCACTCTACTTCGGCTCAAGCCAACCTCCACTTCATCTCGACGACTGCACGAACGATTGTTGCGAAAATAGTGGTCGTTTTGCTATGACAGGTTGCACGGTCTCATCTGCTTCTCGAGTTTGATAAGAAGACATTTCCTTGGTCATTGTTCGTCAATAGATTTTCCTCCGTTCCCTTCATTATTTCCCCAATGATAAGTCTCGGGTATTCATCATTGGAGTTTATTACTCGGTCTTATGCCGTTCTGGCGGGGCCATTAAAAGTCTTCTCGGCCTCACTAGTTCCAGGCACACGGCCTGCGTTTTCTAAGTCATGCCCTCCTTTTCAACACATTTATAACTCCCAATTTGCAACTCACATTGCTCAATCGATATCATATCAATCAATAAATACACTATGGTCGGCGCCAGTAAAGGTTTTTGTGGGATACGCCCCTCATCCTACTTCTGCGGGATATCGTTGAAACAATTTGAATGCATATTTGGCATTAATCGAATGGTCATATGTGAAGGTCCTAGTTCCAAAAGCTAGAAGTAATATAAGGACGACATTTTTCACAGACCGAGCTGTAACCGAATTTCAAAATTTTTGAAGAAAAGCATCTTACCAAAAAAGGGTAGCAACAGTAGGCACCTAACAATATATTAGGTTGAGTCATAGATTTTGCAACATTTCTGTTTTTTCTGGAATTCAAAGTAAACCCGCTGAAGTGTTATAATTTGTTTGAAAGCTTGTATCCTGATGATCATTCTGAGTTATGAATCGTTAGTTTTCCTCGCGTTGTTCAAAAGTTTTATTCTCTAGAACGGTGACCACTTAAAGTGAAAAAGTGCGCGGCTTCATTTTCAATGAGTTCAAGCTCGGCAGCAACTCAGCGTCGGGGGTCTGGCACAATCAGGAAGTCACCGGCACGTTCATTCCTAACCGAATAAACTATTGGAGATGGTACCAGAAGTTCACTTCTGCTGAGAGGGGCAAAAAAGGCAGAATACTCCCGGAAAGACCAAGACCAACTGCTGTAAACAAAAGGCACCTGCGTAAACTCATCAACTCGAATTCCTCTCAAATTGCACTAGGACCAGTTTTACCTCCCAGTGAACCACCGCACGGCTGCAGAAGATTGGAAGGTCGCCGAAATTGTCTTCGCCAGTGCCTCATGCGTTGACCGAATCCCAAGTAAATCGCTGTGCTTTCCGACTGCCGAGAGCTCCGGCACCGTCTCAAGCGAGGAGGCCTGGATCGAGTCCCTGCAGTGATGAAAAGGGGATGCTTCATTGCAACTGCAAAGCTGGAAAGCAATAGCTGGAACGCGAGGAGCTGGGAGTTTTGACGTCAAAACCAGAGCTCCACCGAAAGAAGGCCTGCTGTGAGTTTGCCGGTTGTGTAGTGGTCCAGTGCACCGGGAGCTGCTCCTCGTAGTCAAGCCATCCTCGGCGCTCGCTTTGGCCAGAAACTCGACTAGTTTCAGCAAAAATTAGTGGAGAAGAAGTCGATAAGAGCCAATGTTTCATCCACTAGGGCAACGGCCGACGCTTGAGGCACTTCAGACGCTGAGAAAAATCTAGGAATTGGGCTCAACCAAAATCGAGCAACCACACTTCGGACATTGCGCCGTGTGACCTCCATCTACTCCAATCAATGGACCACTTCCTCCATGGTAGGCGCATCGCCGAAGTCGATGAGGTCACTAAGGTGGTACACGATTTCGACCAAATTCTACAGAGATGTAATCCACTCAGTGCATTAAGAGCGGAAGAAACTCATTGAGATTGACGGCAATTAATTCGCTTAAGTCAATGTTTTTTTGTGGTATAATCTCATGCTTGCTCGAAGACAAATTTTGTTGCCAAATTTTTGACCCAACCTAATATGTTTTATTCGTTCTGTTCTGATTTTCGTGGATCTCCACGTCTGAATAAATAAATAAACTATAGCTTGGCATGGCCTGATGATGAAGAAGTCAGCGTTTTACCCTTCCCAGACAAGCCTGGTACGAGTTCACTGACCACGAATAGAGATGGAAGGCTTGGTTTACCCTACACCTAAACCGAGGACCTCGATTCGAGGTCCACGCCACAACAGATGCCTCCCCGACTGCGCTGCCACGCGCCCTATTAATCGGATAGTAGTAGCAGCAAATTTGTTTTCGAACTTCGAAATCGTGGGACTAAAAGTTGCCATACCCTAGCCCTACGATTAGCGAAGAGTGGCCGAGAAAAATGCAAGGGGATCAATACCACGAGACGGATCAAAAAAGCCACATTTTGTAGCAGTTGTAGAATTAGTAAGCTAAACGAAATGCGTTCTCTGTCGTAATCCGAAGACTCAAGAAGGCGAAAAAAAGATATCAGAAAAAATTACGGTTGCTTCCGGATATAGCCATTTCAAGTGGCTACATGGCGCCAAACCGCAGTCGGAGATCTCAGGGATCCCGTGTAAACAAACTGCATCTCGTTCTACCCTTCATCTCCGATAGAGTCACTGCTGGAATTCATAGAGTTATTGTAAGAGCACAACTGGAGAACGACGTTATTTTAGTGAATATTCCTAAGGACAACTTTAGACGGACGGCAGTTGGTACGAAATAGACTCTATGATAGGCAGTGCATTTCGGAAGACTGCGCTATATGCTCAAATGGTAGTTTAGGGGATTGCTCAAAGATAGGAGCAATTTATCAGATTTAGTGTCCGGCATGTAACGCAAAATATATCGAGGAGACGGAACGAGCACTAGGAATACGCCTAAGGGAACATCTATCTGGGAAACTACGTGGATTGCACACCAGCCCACTTGAAAAACAGGATTGATGCGCATAACGGGAATGACTTCGAGGTGAACCGCGCAATTTTGGCCATTGAGGAAGATACTTCCACGGGAAAAGCGATGGAGGCATTCTCGGCTTTCGCAAGAAATCCAGTGATGAACAATCGAAATGAGTGCCTTTCTGTGACGCGTGACTTCCTGCCGTTTGTGTATCACTGTGAACTGTAGAAGACCGTTCGTGACAGCAACACACAGTGTGTCTCCCTCTGCTGGTCAAATTACGTGGGCGAACCAGCCCCTGCGGAGTTTCCAACTGGTAATTTCGTTCCTTCCATTTGGACTCTTGCTGCGGTTGTAGGTGTGGGTCGAAAATTCTAGGGCTCTTAACCCTCTTGGTGGAGTGGAGCGCAAAGTTCTTCCGCACCACATTCAGGCCTCTGAAGACGACGTGATGTATCGCCTAAAGACCTCGTGTGGCTCAATATAGACTAAGTGAAAACCGGAAGGCTGATTTGCACATTCTCGAGATGGACCAAGGCAACAAGTGTCGGTGATTTTCTTGAATGAACTTGCGCTGGAAAAGCGAAAACTCTTCTTTTCCGAGGTCAAGGATGACTCTAAAGTTACAAAACCAAAAAAGCGTCCACCCAACCACCACAAACCCGCGGTGGAGTCGAACCCGCCAGCGTTCTCCCACGAGTATGCATCGCTAATCACTCGGCCACCCATTCCCCGATGTGCGCGCTGTTCATGATTCACTTGAATGTAGGTACCCTTCGGCTTCTTCAGGAGAACCTAGGAACCTATCAGTTTGCTATGATCCTATAACTAAAGCTCCAAACCTTCGCAGGTTAATTTCTGAGTACTATAAGGCCATCAAGCCGTCACTTCTGCCTACCTGGACTTAGGTGTCACAATTTTTCGCCATTTATGACCTACACGGATGCCGCCGAAAATTTGAAAACACTCACGGTGCTTCCGTTCAATCCTTTACTACAACCCTTAATAGGTTAATTTCAAATCTCCGTGTGAAGTTCATTGACCTCCCCTCAAGGCTGGAAGCGCAGATTATCCCTGCCAAGCGTCTATAGCTGTTATACTTTGGTAGATGTTTCATGGTTAACCAAGTGCATGTCCTAGAAATCTTTACTAATAAGACACGGTTGAAGACCACATGGGAACAGAGACTTCCCGGCAGACACCATTAGTTCAGCGAAATCCATAAGAAGTGTGCCATGCTTTACTCTGACAAAGTGCCGGCTTTTTCAAAGCTCCGTTGAGGAGATGGTCATTCCTTGAAGCTGAGGGCTTATGCAACCAGCCTCTCCAGCGAAAAAATGGTCCGTCGACCGAGAGAATGATGATTTGTGACACCTTTGGAGACGCTCGCACCCCAGTACCTTTCTTGCGACCTGCATCGACAGCTCTCACTCCTTGACTTCCTAAGGGAAAACGTCAGGAGGAAGGCCAACTAGCCAAACTAGCCATAAGGGATTTAGATATGTAGTTCTCAAGCAGAGTATCTTTTATGCTGAGTTCCTTACGAACTGCTGCGCCGTGAACTATCGGATTTGTTCCAGTGTTTTTATAACTTGCTAGAGAGCTGCTAGAGTTGTCTAAGCAATCGACGACAGCTTTCCCAAAAATCCTTCTATTTCACGGGCTCTTCTTCTAGAAGCGAAACAGCAGAGCAACGGCTCTGACGCGAAGAAGTTCAGTCATTCTTTCCTACCACACTTAGAACTCCAATCTTCTTCCATAACCGCGTCTCGAACCTTCTTTCCTCTGTGATCACGGTATGGCTGCCGCATGTCGTCCACGTCGTCATTCACGTGAGTTAGAGAGGCCGAGCCGAGGGCGTTTGCATAGAAATTGCTTAATTTCTTCAGTGTCTTCATCTACTTTCTATCACTCCCATGAAACTGGAGAGCTCAGCATGTGGGGCAAAAGTGCCAGTTTTTCAGTCGCTAGTTCTTTTGCCTTTTTTGATTTTCAAGTTGTCCAACAGTGTTTCAAGTTGCTCCACAACAACAGTTACCATCTCCTACTCGTTTTCTTGCAGCACCACCTCTTCTTCACAGTTCGTCGACGTCGGCTCCTCAAAACAGTAGCGGGCGGGGGGGGGGGGGGGGGGGTGGTAAACGCAGCTGCTTCAACAACTGTAATTCTATTGAATTGATAGACAGCTCGGGAAGATTTTGCTGAGCTACACTTTCGTTCAGGACAAGAAAGAGCTTTATGAAAATCACCCACACCACTTTAAGAACGAATCATATGTAGATCTAAATGATTGACTTCGAGGGCTGAATCCATCTCATATTTTTAACAATTCAAGTAGATTTGATTTGTCATTGTTTTCCTTCCTTCGGCGGTTACCCGATAACATGTCACCGTTCATGTTGTTAGCAGATATTACAGTTGTGTTTATTTTTCTTTTCCGACGTACACCTTATATGCCGTCGGTGAATACATAAATAAATAAAAGTTTATTCAAAAATGCCTCTGTAAGTCACGCCTTAATCCTAGGTACGGGTTACACTCCATTTTCACTATAAACTGAGCACATTTAAATGAATGTGTCAACATTAAATTGACACTACATTAATTATCTTGACATTATATTCAACATCAAATGTGTCACATTAAATTCTTAATTGGGACATCCTCCATTATGAAATGGATCTCTTTAAAATTACCTTGGACATGTATTAAGGAACTTAAAATGAAATCTTAACCCAAAATGTACAAAATGGCCTTGAACTTCTATTTTTGAATTCACGTCATTTTAATTATTCCTTCCCTCAATGCATGCTCGATATCTATACAACTGCCCTGTTAGAACGTTCATAATTTTTTAATAGTTTTTTTTCATGTACCGGGATGTTTTACGCTTATCTCGAACCAAAATATGAAAATAATTACGGTGTGTAGTGCGATCAGATTACGCCATCGCTTAGCACGAGAAAAATAATGCAGTTTCGCATTGTGTGGCTCCAGGCGAGCAATATTTTCACTATCAGTCAAAAATATAGCGCAGTTCTGGAAGAGAGTATGGAGAACCATTTCGTACGACGAGCCACACCGAAAGTGTTATGATTTTTGGACTTCAAAAAAAAGCACTTAAATGGAAAATTTATTTCCCTTATTTCGTCTTCCCTTAAACGTGTCCAGTTCAAAAAAGTTTTAAAAAGTTTGTTTCGATTTGCAAAGTATCTAGAAATCTATTGAATGTCCTTTCTGACTCAGCGCCTTGCCTCTACAACCACTGAAAAGTCTTTAAAAAGTAATTCTAAAACTCTCTGAAAAGTAGCTCTCTGGTGCTCCAGCACAATAGGGATGGCAGATGGTAGATAACCCTTTTAAATTCAATCCGAAATACTCGGTGCTCTGACTGGAACTCCATGGCTCATTTATTTTATTGGATACGCGAGACCGAGCACTTTCCTCTCTCCTCCACGGGCTCACGACCAATTTTGAAACCAAACTATTGACCACCTATTTATATTTTTAAAAAAAATTCTGTCGCAAGACGCGGTATTCATTCTTAAATCAATAAAACTCTCTTATTTTTCTTTTTTTTCATGACTCGATGGCAATTGTTCCCGATCATCTGGAAATAGCGCCGATCAGACCAAAGAAGAGACCTTCAAGAGATGGATTCGCCGCCAGTTTCTGCAAGAAAATGGTCAGTTTTATTTCACTACGCAATCATTATCTTGATTTTATTATGTCATCCAATAAATAACGCCGTTTTTTCGACGTTAACTTCAACTGGACAAGTTTTATCAAAACTTTATTTTCAACCAACAATATAATCACCTTCATTAACAACAACCTTTCGACATCTAGTGTGCAAATTCTCAATACCGAAATGACAAAAATGTTGGGTTTTTCTGTGAAATATCTGGACATACCACTTTGAACATCGTCTAAATTTTCCAATATTTGCCACTAAGGAAATGTTGTAGGGATCAGTACAAGTTGTAGTCCGACGTGCGAGATTGGGAGGTATGGTCGGTGAGGCAGAAACCCCCAACCTAATTCGTTACTCTTTTTCGCCGGATACATTTCCACAGAAGTATGGTTCACTCGATCCAGTTGTTCACAGTGAAGATCTGCGTCAACAGTTTGTCCAGGTGAAAGCACTTCAAACTGACCAATTTCACTGACATCCTACCAAACATGCTGAAACGCCTTTTTTCGATGTAAAGTCGGCTTCGCAGTACTTCTTGGTGATCCACTTAGTGACAGCCAGTGCTTTTCGGGGTTGGGTTAAGGTACAAAACCCATTTTTCGTCTCCTGTGATCAGTCGAAAAATGGGTCCGTAGGGTGTCGTTCGAGCAGTGCGTTTCGGAGCGTGGATCGGTTAGCTCGCTTCTTGACGGAGAGATTCTGATGTACCCAAACACGTGCCCTGCACACTTTGCCAATCGAGCGTAGATGGATGGTTTGCGTGAGGACACTCCATATTTCCTCCACTGTTTGACAAGGATTTGCCTCCATCTCTGCCCTTAGCATGTCGTTGTCAAATGTTGCAGGTCTTCCTGATCGAGAAGAGTAAGAAAGATCAAAATTACTGCAACTGCACTTGGAAGACGATCCATCTTTGGCATTTGCGAATGTCCAGTGCACCGCGATATACATCGCATATATTTTTGGTAGCGACGCACTCTTACGAGACTCGAAAAGCATAAAACCGGGCGTACTCCTCTGAAATTTGGCTGACCATCTTTCCTGAACTTGCAAACAAAAAATTTAATAGATAGTTGAGTCTTATTTGCTTTATAATAGCTTGGACATACATTCGAAATACACGTATTAGTCGACAAATAGTAAGCAAATATAGCCATGCACAAAAACGAGATTACTTATTGGAGGTCCTAGTAAGAGGTTTTGTGTCTACGAAGAAATATGTAGGTCACAGGCAGTGCGAAACTAGTATAATAATTATAGCTATTTTAATTAATAATAAAAACGTAATTTCAGCGATTTCGTGCTGCACTGGTACATCTGGGCCTCGTCGTCACTTGCGTTGCCTACATCGTGCTCGGTGCTTACCTCTTTCAAACCATAGAGCGACCAATCGAACTTCAAAAAAGGGCCGAGGCCCTGAACGTGTTCGACCGGCTCCAGAACGTGGGTGTTTGCCTGTCGTCGAGGGCGTAGCCCAGCTAATCCCCTCTTCCAGGAGTTCATGTCGAACGTCAGTGAACGCGGCGACGACGTGGAGCGGATGGTCGACTCCTACATAGAGAGCATTCTGTTGCTGTTCGAGAATCCGCACTACGCTCACGTGTTCGAGACCCACTTCACGAATCAGTCGCTCGACAAGGACATCTGGACGTTTCCGGCGGCCGTGCTCTTCACCACGACTACTGTCATTCCCGTTGGTTCGTGTGGGTCACGGTTTCACCTTGCTGTTGATTCCTTCCGCTAGTCATGGCTGTCGAGGATCTACGTCTTTACAGGATATGGAAATGTCTGTCCTAGCTCGGAGCTCGGCAAGTTGTTACTGATCATCTACGGAATTATTGGGATACCTTTGGCACTGGTTACGATGGCCGACACGGGCAAATTCCTCAGCAGATTTGTTACCGTTTGGTTTGATGAGGTAATAGCTCACTGTGGAAGCTTATTTAAGGAGTGGTGTCGTGTCCTTGAAAACACAGTTTTATCTGTCCGCTGAGGTCTGATGTATGTACACCACTTTCCGTCAAAGTTGACACTTTTCAAATCAAAATTGGACACTTTCTAAAGCAAGCTTAATGTTCTTAAAATCAGCCTGAACGAATCAAAACGAGTATTTTTAAAGCTTTTCCAGTAGAGACTCTCCAACAAGGTTAAAATGATTTTTTGTTCGAAGGAAGTTTAGCATTACTTTCTTTGAAATTTTTTAATTCACCTGACCCAAAATATGAAGACGCTGTTAGGAATTTTTAAAAATTCTAACATGCAAATAAAAATAAATATTCGAACTTTCTTTTAAAGCGAAGAAAGGCAGGAATCAATATGTTCATGAAAAGGAGAGATCGGGCCATGTAATCGATTAGATCGTCATGATTTTTATTCCACTGATAAAAAAAATGTTCGCGGAAAGTAACACATGTAAACGCTACAACAAGGACAGTTATACATTTAAAAAATATAAAACCTCACAGCTCTGTCTCAGGTAAACAGCATTACACTATCAATCAAAAAAAACAGCGACTATTTAGTCGAGTTCATAGCCGGACCTCGTCTTTTAATACGCCAAATAATTCTCGCCATCGTGTGCTTTAAAGCTAATTTAATTCATTATTTTTTACTTAAAATATAAATTTAATAAAATTCAGTTACTAGGACAGGTGAATTTAAAAATTTCCAGAGAGGTTACACTAGATTCTCCTTAAACAGAAAATTATTATAACCGTTTTTAGAGAGGGTCTATTTTAATGCGGAGAAAGTTTATTTTGAATTGAATTTTTTTTGAATTTTTTGGAATTTTTTTCAGTTTGATATTAGAAGCGTCAAGCTTGCTTAAAATGGTGTCCAGTTTGATTTGAAAAGTGTCCGATTTGATTCAAGAATGGTATGCACCTGATGACCGAGGTATGAAAGTAGTCCGGGTTGCCATTATTCGGCACCGGTAGCTGCCGCGCCGCGACGTCGCGTGCGGCACATCGCGCATTTGCACCTGCTGCGCTAGCAGCTCTTTTCATGTAGCTCTTTAGTTGAAACCTCTATGTAGCTCTTTAGTTGGTTTCAACTAGCCTACAATTTACGATCATTCAAGGAAGGAACGACTTTGGGATGAAATGCGTATCAGTGGATGCAGCTTTGAGCACTGTGGATGCCTATTTCCTATCTGAAACGAAAATTTAGAAAAGGAATTAAAAAGAAATAGAAAAATTGAAAAATTATTCTGCAGACTATTGTGGGACGGTAGTGGTTATTCAGCATATACATAATTTTTTTATTTTGTATGTGAAGAACCACGCAGATAAGCAATCCACATACGGTCAACAA
Organism: Heligmosomoides polygyrus bakeri; assembly: GCA_947359475.1. Taxonomy (NCBI): domain Eukaryota; kingdom Metazoa; phylum Nematoda; class Chromadorea; order Rhabditida; family Heligmosomidae; genus Heligmosomoides; species Heligmosomoides polygyrus. The sequence continues at coordinate 24,465,775 of OX375868.1, forward strand.
ACAGCATACAAAGCAACAATGAATAAAACAATTGAAGTCATCAAAACGGAATAAACTAAGAAGCGTCCTGAATATATACGCGATGGTCAGCGGGCAAAGGAATCTGTGCTTATGCTTCCCAAACAAATCTGCTACGAACTCACCGCCCGCAGAGCGATAGAGGACTATGCTTCCCTTGTTGGGTCACGAATGTTGAATCAAACAGGGATACAAGCGATAGCCGACGTTGCTTTTACCGTGCTGCATGCACGTTTATTCCAGGTATATTTGTTATGCGTCGCCCCTTCGTAAATTTGAACTATACATGCTACGTCCAAGTGTCACTGCGACCTAGTGTGTCCTGCTTTCATTAGTACAGATATAGATTTCTTGTCGTGTTCTTGTAGTATTCGGTGATGTTTTTGCGAGTATTCGACAGTTGGTCATCCGAGCAATCCCTTCGAAAAGGCGAATAGTTGGTCATGGACTCCCTGAACTCGCCCTTCATCTGAATTGGACTACAACCTTTTTCTTAATACGATACACTTCCCCTATAGATCGAGCAGTGATGGGCTGGCATTCGTCCTTCAGTTATCGACGTCCATTATTCAGCCAGTGAACAGGCGGTAGCCATCATTATGACAGTCGTTGGTGGAACTGCATAATATTTTCCTGCGGTAGATGAATTGTGATTCCCAGTAATTTCCATCAATGTAGGACAGCCCCATGTTCAACTCACGGGTCAGAATACCCGCGTGTCGGTGCATCGCGCTCACGAAGCAGCTGAGTCATAGGCCTATGTTATACTCCCGCGGATGCTCCCGCGGGACGTCCGCGGACGGAAGGTGCACGGTCGTCGTCGTCCCGGGGCGGTTAGCATAGTGGGCATAGGTACTGTAAGGGAATAGTACCTACTAGCCGCAGTGGGTAGTGGGTACGAATCGTATCCATGAAAGGAATCAAGGACAATGTAGTATAAAGTCTCTCACGAGAAGAGCTTATCTCATTGGGGCGCCATTTTGTTAATGGGGCGCGGAATCCTCGCCCGTATGCGGATATACCCACGACGATCGTTGGGTATTCTCCACCCACGGATTTACCTACGATGTGGCGAGTAAGGCTTATCATGAATGCCTCATCGTGGGTACGTCTACTCCTTACCCATACCAGCGGGTGCAAGCGTTGATGAATCCGGCCACTGATGGGTAACTGACGGTTGCGTTCCTACTGCGCGGACTTCCGTGTATCGGTTCCCCAGATCCAAATTAAAATACATTTACGCGAAAAAGACCATGTGCCAGACCGCCGGGTCTTTTTTCGTGCAAGAGGATACGTAACCGTTTTAGCAACCTTGCCAACAAATTGTTTCCAGTCCATGGCATGGCCAACCGGCCTGTTTCTCTCATTGCTCTGCTTCTACCCAGTGATCGGCGGGCTGCTTTTCCATCATTTTGCAGACCTCGAGTTCCGAGACGCGATATACTTCAGCTTCACTTCAATATTCACCATTGGATTCGGAGACTTGATGGTGAGCTTTGCCGTCGTGGGTCTACAATTCATAGCATTCAATAAACCACAGTGCTTTCAGCCGAGCATCAATGTGATCTACCTGGTGTTCTTCCTTATCTTCGGGGTGATTCTGGTGACAATCACTATCGACTTTGTGGCCGCTGAAGTGATCGACCGTATTCACTACATGGGACGACATGTCGGCAAGGCTCGAGAAATCGCGGGGAAGATGATGCAGGTTCGTCCTCCTCTACGTGGAGTACGTATGCCGTGTTAGGCCTATGGTATACTCCAGCAGGGATCGGATTCATCAACTACTAACCCATGGGTATAGGGTAGAGGTACCCCCATGAAGCCTGCGTCTCTGACTCCTGCCTTATCTCTACCTGACTCTTATCTCTCCCCCTTATACCCCGCATACCCACGGGTTAATTGTTGATGAATCCGGCCCCAGGAGTGTCTGCGGACGGGCACAAATCGTGCCAGTAACCCTCACCTGACCTCGCCCAGCGGACGACAGCCTTCTGTGATACACTGCTCCGCGGAAAGCTGCCGTCCTGAGTCCGAGCCAAAAATGCGCTCCAATGCGACGCGGGCCGCCCGGGTCGGCAATGACTGTCCACAGACATGCCGCAGGCACGCCCGCGGGAGTATACCATAGGCCTTAGGAGTCCGGGTTCCTGGGCCAGACTTATAGGCGCTCAGAGCTCACCTGCACTTGCCTGCGACCCATTGCAGCTTTCATCAGTTAAGTAGCAGAAGTGCTAGGACAAGGAGTGTCGCTAACCTTTCCTCGTGGAACGGAGCCTGCCCAGACGGTGTGGGACAGACAGTGGCTGACTGCGACGTCGGGTCCTTGCAACGTCGCACTGTTATGATTAGACGGAATTCCCACTACCTGCAATACCGGACATGCCGCTCCACACTTGCAAGAGCGATGTACGAGAGCAATAGCGGCGCTTTTTGCATTTTTTTAAATTTTTCAACTCGTTTAGAATTCAATTCTTCGAAATTAGACATATATATCCGAGTTTACCGGCACAAGCACTGTTTTTTTTTTGACTTACGAATCCCACTAAAGTTGTGCAATGCATATAGGCCCGACAGAATCAATCGAGTCGGCGCAACTAATTGGGTAGTGAATTTCCTTTGACGAAAGCTTGACGAAAGCAGCTTATCTAAATACACGAAAAGTATGGCAGACCACTTAGCTTCTATATGTCTACCATGTAAGCTTCGCAATTGCACCAAGTATGGCAGATGTTCAACTTTGTGCTGTATTGAACGCGCAGCCGTATTCGGAGCGCAATAATATGTATGTCAAGTTCCAAATATGCCGTCTGCAGCTTGTACATTTTTTACGCAGTCAAAAGTTATAGTGGCACGCGAGGGCACAGCGATGTAGCTCATCAAGATGCGAAGTTGTAGCGGTGCGAGAAGCAGGTTTCGCTTGTGTGACAGACTTTTATCCCATTTCAGTGGACCATGCAGGAAGACGCGGTGAACTACATAACTGCGAGGCAATGTCAACCAACGAAGGATTTGGGATGCCTTCACACATTACTTGAATGCAAGGGCCTAGCTCGCTAGAGACAAATGTCGACGTCGTCAAATTCAGACGTCTCCTTGAACGGCCTCGTCCACGACACTAAACTGTCAGAAATCGATTTTCCAAGATTGGGCGAGATTACTTCCATTCGATATACTTTCTGTGTTTAGACAGACGGTGTTACGAGTGTGGATCGACCTTTTTCGGGCGCAGCTCTAAAACGACAGCTGGGCCTTTAACAGTTTAGACGACTAAGTTCTGAGCAAGACATCGTCAAGTATTGCAAGTCTTCTGTCTGCGGACACATTTGTGGGTCGTTAGCTCGTCGCGTCTTCCTACAGTGATCGACTAAAATGGAGAAAACCGTCATACAAGCAGAACCTGCATACTCGCACCGCTATCATCATCATCATCATCATCATCATTTTCAGCAGCGTTTGTCCCGCTTGGTGACGGGGTCCGCTCTTCTGGTGTGGTGACGCCATTTCTCCCGATCAAATGCTTGATCAGCATGCACACCAGGGGCGTATCCGTTACGCCGGATCTGAGGCTGGAGTGACCGGTAACCGCTACCGGGGTGCAGCGGTTGCGCTCCACGGCTAAAGGGTGACCCAGCCGCAACGAATTGCCATCACTTAAGGCCCCCACAGAGTTCTGCGGCAACGCCGCTCGCCGCTATGGTTAAGGATAGGGCAGGGACGCCGCCGGCGGCGAGCTCTGCGTCTCTGCCCTATGGTTAAGCATAGCGCCGCGGCGCTGCCGCAGAACTCTGTGGGGGCCATTAAGGCCGGCGGCAAGCTCTGCGTCTCTGCCCTATGGTTAAGCATAGGGCCGCGGCGCTGCCGCAGAACTCTGTGGGGGTCCTTACCGCGAATTTGATGAATCGCAACTCGCGGTTAGTGAGCCGCTGACGGATAGTAACGGTAACGGGAGATAAGATTTACCTCCGTTCTCGTTGATGGATCCGGCCCCAGCTGTCATTAAGCCTCTTCAAGTCGATGTCCGTTCCTCCACGAGGTGCCACTGGAAACTGCTTGCTTTTGCAAGCCGAGCTAATCACGGACAATCGAATGCAGGCGACAGGCCCTAATGATAGGCCGGCCTACGAACATTTTGTGTCACATCATATAGTTAATGACGTTTCAGAGATCTCGAGATAATAGTCGCACCGCTACAACTTCGTCTTTTTATGAGCTGCATCGCTTTGCTTTAGCACTCTACTGAGAATTTTTTACTCTATACAAAATCAAGTTATGGGGGTTGATTCGAACTCGGTTATTGTAGCGCTCTTAAAACGCGTCCAGTTTTTTTCACCCGTGGAACATCCGGTATTGTCGGCCCCGACGAAACTGTAAAACTCATTGTATGCTAGGCTTACAAAAGTCAATTATTTTCAATGCTTCTTGCGTACTTACCATTAGATCAACTGTTTTCCATAAGCTATGTTCACTTCGAAAGTGGTCGCGCCGACTCGACTGAATCTGGCGGACTTTATTGGAAGTTGCATGGGAAAAGATAGAGCTTGAGCTGATAAACTCAAGTATATGCCTTCTATTTCGGAATATGGAATCCTAAAGAAGTTATTAAGAAACGATGCATTGCGACGCAAAAAAAGGACACTATTACTCTTGCATGCCGCCGCTCTTGCTTGTTCGACATTGTACATACGTATGGTAACACGACCCTTGGGCCCATTCAATACACTATGGCTTCTGAATAGTTTATTATAATAAATAAATAAATTTCAAATTAAACCCCTTCAATAAAAGGGGATTCACCCCTCCTCTAAAAGATGGTAAGACTCGCTGGTTTTCATCACACGTTCATAATGAACACATTGGAGTCCATTCCGATCTTTAGTGGGTATTCTTAGTCCACAGACGGTACAGTTCAACCAGCGCATAGTAATGAGGTCTGTTTAGCTAGCGCAGTCGTTGCATATGAATCGAGGCATCACCGGGCTCACGGCCGGAATGAGCCAGCTGCAAGCCCTGGCTCGTTTCGGACTTCTCGGCAAGCTGGATCAAGAGGTACTTGGCCTTCACCTAACCGTCAGGCTCCCTAAAGCTCTGGCTGTATTTAGGTCCTTGATCAAGGCCAGGAAGCCTACGCATTTGCGCCGTTCCTGGAGGACATGGACTACATGGACAACGCGTCGGTCTACTCTCCCGACGAGAAGCCTCCTCTGATTCTCCTTTCGAAAAGCCTTTTCATCAACTGACTTTCCAATTGATGTCGTGCGATGGGAGAAAGAATAGATTCTAGAAATGGTTTCATTGTAGGAGCTGATAAAACCACCAATTGATCTACTACTTGTATATGAACTATGTTCAACTTCTTCCTTCTGCCTCACCGGACGTACTAGCTTTACTGGCAGCTGGAACAATCGATAGTTGCAGGATCATTGAAGAAAACAGGAAAAATGAGGAATCCTCTCACCCAAGCGGATACGGGGCTGCTTGGAAGTTCTTAGCCTTAGGTGCAGCTTCTAAATGTCAAGATGTGGTGTGATATTGCATACGTTCTTTGTGTACACCTTCTCTGTGTCATATCCTACATCATTTTTAGAAACTAAAAAAATCACTCTTCCAAAATCTACACCCACCTGGATTTACTGCCTTCCTCGATCCACCCGACCGTCGCCTGCGTTTTCCCCTTTGGGACTTCTAAAACGAGTGCTCATTGTTTTAAGAACTATAGGGCGCGCGTAGTAGCACAGCCGGAGGAGGTGCATCCCGAATCCAGGTTTCTGACTCGGATCCGCCCTGGAGAAACAGGCCATACACCCCTCTGAGATCAGCGAACGTGCCCAGCAAGGATAAACAGCTGACTGTTTCGTCTGATGGCTACCGAAGGCCAACACACAACCAGATGTTCAACACAATACCACGTAGAATTATAAGATGTGGTGCATCCTAGACCAGGTTGACCAACGCCGTTCTTTATCCTTGTTCTCATTACAGAGCTGAATCCAGTCTGCATGAAGCGCGATCACTTCGAACCCAACCGTGCCGTAGGTAAGGAAGTGAGGATGCAACTATTGAGGTTCGGTTCCCCGCCTAGCCTGAAACTTCTGGATCCCCGCACATGATGGGACAGTTCTTGGATTCGAGAAATCCTTCGATGGCTCTGGCGGAGGTTTGGCAGTAGATGTTGATTGGAAGCGTGCTACCAATTAATCATGGGGCGCGATAGGTACTGATAACACCTCGATGCAAGCTCTAAGAGCGCAAGACTATTGGTGGGGGAGGGACTGATGCTCTCGTTTCAATTACGGTAGAAATAAATGCAACGTAAAGTACAACTGTGGGTGAAAAGCGGCTCGAGGGGACGGGGACCCTTTATATTTAGTGGTTATTCTTCCCGATAAGAAAGCACATGCATATACAGTTGCATCAGAACTGGCCTAGTTCAGTTCAGAACACACCAGTGCTGCCTAAAAATTTTACGTTCGTGCAACGCAGAACGTCGGATAGGACTGCCTTACATGGTGACCCCTATCCAAGCGACTCTGCGCATAACCGTGCTCAGCTCATGTTCTCTGGTCCTGGAGCCGGATTCATCAACATTAAGCAGGTGAGCGTAATGGATAGACATACCCACGATGAGGCGTTCATATCTACCCATTTTCTTACCTCTACCCCATATACCTTGCATACCTGCGGGTTTTACTGGTCTCTGGTAATCGGTCAAATGAAAGATTCAAGCAGCATTCCTAGTTGAGGGGGAAGTTAAAAAAATACGGCTGAATGAAACAAAACCAGAAGCAAATTCAAGCAGCTCTGCCAATCGCACAGCGAAACAGTCGACGGGCACTCGACTGCGTTAGGAGTCGCATTAGGACGTGACGCGACAATGGAGGGTGTTGGACGCGAAAGCGTCAGACAACTAATTGATTTAAACGAGATTTACAGGCGAGTGGACTTCCACCCTCAAGTTCAGATTGCTTCTTTATGCTTGCTCCAGGTGTCCGGTTTAGCAGGAGTGAATCTGTGGCCACTAAGACCAAATCGGAGTAGATTTTGAGCGCGACACTTGGATTGGAACATGATTTCCCTCGCGCGAGGGCTGAACATTGAGGCACGCATATCTCCACTTGATGACTCTGAGCGCACTAAACTGCTTTGCAGTGAAGTGCGCAACTGAATCAGGTAAGGGACTCCGGGGTGAGGTCCATCCAAGCTGCTTGTGTGGAAACTGCTTTCGTTTCCCAGGGGGAGTCCGCGGCTTGGTTCTGCAGAAGCGCATACAGCTGGAAAAATAGGTACAAAACCCCGGGAAATGTTAGACGCCAACATCCCTTAAATCTAAACCAGTCAATTGCAATGCAAAAACCCCGCAGGAGAACCGAACCTCTGACCTCCTTCGCATGAATCAACGCCACCATCCATTGTGCCACGATTCGCCTGCCAGTGACGCAACTATGGGCGTACAAGAGGCCGATCTCTACGTGGACGCCGACGCAGCCCCCGTGTACGGCTCGTCGAAAAGTGTGCTCCAGCTGCAATTCCGCGCTCCTATGCCACCCATCTAATCCGATCTGGTTCTTGTAATCTTAGCGAGTTTCGTTTGGCTGGCGCGTGTCCGCCCGGTGATCTGATTGGTTTTGATTAGCTGGCGCTGCCTGCTGCCTAAGTTACCAACTAGGACCTTTTCATTGTCTTATTGGCAACGCAAGTCGTTTATGGCAGGCATTCGTGGCTAATAGGAGGAATAACTGATCTCGTGGCAATGTGGCTCAAAGAGGGGATAACCTTGCATTCAGTTGTTCTCTGCACGTAAATGCACAATTACATCTGAAGTGGTCTGGCCCTGTTCACCACAACGATAACCGGGCATACCAGAGCTACATAGAATCCCTGGAGGATCGTCTAACTCACCACTTCCTCTAAGCACTCAAGCCTCCTGTTGAAACTGCGCCATAGTTCGCGATCTTTGCGTCGATGCTCCTCGATAGCGATGAAGTGCTTCTGAATCTTCGTCACCAGCTCTCTCACTTCCTCCTTCAGTTCGTCAATCAGGCCACTCTGGTGAGTCGCGTCGTTTCATTGGGGAATTCCACTCTCTCAGAAACGAGAAGTCACCTACATCATCTTCCGTAGACTTCTTTCCCATCTTCACAACCGCTCGGCTTTTGTACACAAAATTAAATACGGTTATCCTCCCTTATTGCATCAGCTGTCTCCCCTTATCAGTATCAATCTCATGTAACACTTTTCATGGAAAACTGGAGGAATTAAAGCAGCGGCCGGATTCACCATCAATCAAACCCGCGGGTATATGCGGTGTAAGGGGTAGAGATAAGATAAGGCTTAGAGATGAATGCATCATCGTGGGTACCTCTACCACTTACACACGCAGGTTAGTCGTTGATGAATCCGGTTCCAGGTTTGTGGAATTCACGTTAACCAAATACCTTGAGTGTCTTTATAAGGATAGAGATGAAGAAGCCCTAAAAAGTCTTCTAGGGTTACCAACTGTACAAGTTCCGCAGGGAAGACAACACTTACGCTGCCACCGATGACCAAAATCAACTCGAGAAGTCTCATACAAGTTTCCAGAACAGTGTTTGGTCTCAGTCGTCTCTTATCATACATGATTAGAATCCTAAACGTGCCCAAGAAGGAAAGTGTATAGCATATGTCAGGTAAGAACAGAAAACCTCAAGACTAAAATCCGCTTACCGTTCTCGAAAACAACGTTGTACACAGCCATCTCCAGTTTAAGAAAAAAGACCCACGGCAAGTTGCACGTTAATTCTGAGCTATTCATTGAGGCTTCGAAACCAATCCCCTACACAGGAACCAGAGACCAAACGATGTCCGCATCAACAACGTCTTCGAACAAGGCCCGGCTCAAAGAACGAGCACGTCGTGAACACATCGGAGCGACCCGTTCATCATCAGGTCATCGGCAGGTTGACGGGGCCGCTCAGGAAGTCACGTCAAGACGACGATGTCTGATCCATTGCAACCACTAGTCACACCACTCTCGCTGTTCTCCCCTGGGTCATAATCTCTGACCTGACTTCATCAGAGGGTCAACTCCTATCTAACAGTAAGAAGGGCCTGTAGGCTACAGCACTCTGACGCCATCAGCAGCGACAGGTTTTGTAGGTAGACAAGGCTAGACGATGTTGACGGGTGTCAGCCTTTGTGATCAATGGCCTCGCGATTCATAAACATCTGGCGAGTTCAGAATTCACAGATGACTTGTGTAATTCGCCTTTCCAGACCAACATAGTACCTTGGCTTGCTGTTGTTGGGTAGCGCTGTAAAGGCACTTGTACTCCTTAAGGATGCCGATCTCTTTGATTTGAACGGTCATTTGGTATTTTCCTATTTTATTCTTTTTCTGAGAAATGATGAAGCTGTCACAAATTAGATTTCTGTCAACTCAAATTTATGAATAATGCTCCAAATTTCCGGCTTTTTCGACAGTCGACAAGCGATTGAAATTTTTCAATAGTGGAACCCAAACTGAAAATTCCAATAAATTATGTTGTTTCAAGGCGATTTGGCGATTCTAGGGCGCGTGTAGCGCAGTCCTAGGAGGTGCCGACTGTCGCGTGCACCCGGTATCAGGTTCCTGGTTCGGATTTTCGGCCAACCAAGCCTTCCATGCCTCCGGCGTTGGTGAATTGGTACCAGACTTGTCTGGGAAGGATAGAACGCTGACTTGTTCATCGGCTGGCCACCGCAAGTCGTTGTATGGCCAAGTACGCATTCAAATAGCCTTCACGATATCTCGTAGAAGTAGAACGCGTGGCGCATCCCAAAAGGGATTGAATAACACCGTCCTTTATCTCCCCATGAATCACAACAGCAGCAGCTAACAATAACTAACAGTTTAACGGCTGGGTGGATCGTTACCAAGACCTTATACCAGGGGGTAAATATTGAACAGGACCGCTGAAGCACATTTCGTCTGCAAACCGTTTTTTGCCGCTTTTCGCGTGTGATTTTCTTCCTTAAGTGGTCTTCTCTAGGATCGTTTAATCTCCAACGACTTACCAAATTGCGTCTCGGTAGGGCGTTTAGAAAGCTTTCTGTCTGGAACATCTGAAGACTGCAATGTTTAATCAGACCGGAGAAATTGTATAACAGCAAGGATTCCGCGGCTTCCAGATATATTCCAAATGGTAAGGGAATTGCCCGAAGCCAAGGTTCTCGTACTTCTGTCCACGCTCTTCAGAAGGAATTCGCAGCATTCAGAAGGAATCATTTATTTGATGTCATCTGCATGATCAGTGACCTATACAGTACTGTAGCCGCAACTCACGACTAGAGGAAATAATGAGCGATAAGAGATACAAGGAAAGACAGACGGCCAACAAGGCTCCCCGAAGTGGTAAAGCTAATAGAATTCTGTGACGGCAATGAGAATCTGCATAGCGTCGTTTCCCGATTGACAGCGGTGGTCTAGAGCAGCTAATCGTCATCGTCGTCGTCGGTGAAAAAGTTAGGCACAGGCGGCGACGAGCCGACGAATCCGGCTCTCCAGCTCGAAGAGGTGCTCGTCCTCGTCATCCGGGAACAGCAACCGCACGTGCTCAGCCAGTTTCAGTACGTACCTGGAAAGAGTCGGTGCATGGCGCATCCGGCAATGACAATGGCTACTACTCCAAGGAGCCAAAACTCACTCGAAATTTGGTCCAGCGCATCCCTTGGCCCGTCGAATCTCCCTGGCCATTTGCTCGATGTCTGCATCGCCTAGATAGAACTCGTTATCCACTCGGGCTACGCAGGTCCAGGCTGTGATGACGTCCCCTGACTCGCCCAGCTCGACCGGGATTTGGATGTAGTCGTAGCCGTTGTTGATCTAGAAGAAACGACTGTTAGGCTCCGCAAGATCCCAGGATGTGGGTTAGAGGGAATTCAAAGGAATGAAGCTCACTTCTCTCTCCCAGAGATGTACGAACGCCTGGCGAATGCTCTCCTCGCCGACGACTTTGAACACAATCCCAGTGGCGAAGGAGTCGTCGTCTTGAACCAGGGTAGCGACACGTCCTGGCTGAAAATGGAAATTTATTGAAGACGTACAGAAGATGAAGATGGGAATCTCATTGCAGCTACGCTATCACCAAAAACTACAGTATTCTTCACATGAAATGTCATGAAGGGACGATGCCAATGTCATATAAATAACTGCAGAAAAAGATACGCCAGGAATAATGTCTAGCTGAGGACCTACTCAAGCTCTCACTTGTCACATCTACCGAATTCCGCATTCCCTAAAAACTACCGTAATCTCCATTTTGAATGTCACAGATGGCAAAAAATCGTCTGTAAAGTATCCCGGCAGGGAACAACCCAAACAATATGACAGTGTCCTGCTTAGAAGCTGCTGGAAGTGTGGGCCCGTTTGTACCTCGACGGCGAACAACGCAATTGATCAAATTGATCGAATACACTATCGATCAATTTAGCAACTATACATTGGATCCGAATGAATCATCTTCGGATATCCCGACCCGAATTGTTCAAAAATGCGAAGTCCGCAAAATCGTCATTATCTGAATCGTCCGAAAACCCGGGGCCACAAAGTTACCGTTCAATCAGCTGAAGGTTTTCGATCGAATCCATGTATATTAGCGACTATACGTGTCATCGCGCCGCTCGACGTAGAAAGTATAAACGGAGCGTTACGCTGCTAATCATTGCTAGCGGATATTCTGTTTCCCGAAAAACTACTGTAGGCCATAAATGGGCTGGTTTTTTGTCTACAAATTCTCACGAAAGGCGGAAAGCCTAGGAATGAGCAACTGTTCTGCTGAACAACTACTCGATTTTTTTCTCACTCTGTCAATATTACCCATTTTAATGCCATAAGTGAACAAGAAATTCATCCACAACGCACCCCACCACCGCAAAGGATGATGACTTCTAGCATTATCCCCACAGGGTAGGGACCCCATAGCCTACCTAGCTGGTCAGGCCGTGGGAAATCTCCCGTGAAGCCCCGTGGAAAACACGTGCACACGAAGCTGGACCACCCTAGACTCCGCCCGTGTGATCGATATGCGCTCCCGAGCCCGCGGAAGAACATCTGGCACTAGTACGACGACACTATACGAAGAGTGGAGTCCATCAGAAGAGGAAGCACTCACCAGGTGACGATCGCCGCGATGATAGGTGTTGCCCTGGTACATTCGTCGGGCGAAACCGTGGGCGTAGGCCTTCTCCTTGTTCGCGTAGGTGAAGCCCGGATTCCATATCAGTGAGCCATAGCCGAAGAAGTGCACCGTATCCGTCGAACTTGAAGCGTGGTGGTGCATATCCATCATGTGGCTGAAGGCAAGCAGCGTTGCAGCGGTGGAGCAGTTCGACATAGTCGCGACACAGCGGAGAGGAACTGTAACGGTGATAAGGCGCTAGAAGAGACGAGGGGTGGAGTGAGATGGGGCGCGCCTCATCACGGAACGAGCAATAATTAAATCTGAGAAGTGGCACAAAAGCCGAGCTGAAGTATTCAAAGGACTGAGACAGGAAAGCTGACGAACAAACATTTCTCGACAATTGCGATTCCACATGCGCAAAGACTCCTTTTTTTGAATACTTCACTAATGGTCTCTAGGCTTTTAAAGAAAGCCCGACGCTCTCTCTAGAATGGTGACCTAAAAAGCTTCAATCGTAGTAGGTTTGATTTCAGTCATTTCGAGATGAATAGATGACGGATTTAGGGTCTTAAAAGGCCTAACAGCTAGAATAAAAGTCAATTCTACATTTTAAAAAACTATATCAAACCTTCAACGATAAGGAGTCTTATAGCCTTACTGGCTTGTGTAGACGTAGACCAAGGAAAAACCATCTTGTCGCAAAAATTATGTCCCTTATTTTCGTTGCACAGTTTTATCTGAGGATCCCAGCTTTAGTTTCTGATCCTGGAAAGCTCTGCATACTCTATCATCTGCAGCCTAAGCTTTTAGCTAATCTAACTTAAATATAATGCGTGTACGTATATAATATACGTTTAAGCGTGATAGCCTTAAATTAGGGGTCTCATCGGCAATTATTTTTGCGGCGCCCTGGATAGTGATGAACTCTACAGGAGATCTTGCACCTTAACTTAGACTAAATAGACTTCACCCGCTTTTTGCAAAAAAAAGGTCTCTTTTAGGCCTAAACCAAAGGTGAGATTAACCAACCTTCTTGCACCGGAATACTTTTGATAATTCCGTTTGGCTTCCTTAGGACCCAAAGCCTCATGAACCCAACTACCTTATCAGAAGTCTATTCTAACTACAAACATCTGCAATAGACGTCGAACACTTTGAAGCTCCGAACCCCAGTGGCCATTATTTCTGCAACAAAAGGGAACAGCTGCGGAGAGAAGGGCCACGTTCCAGGTTCGTAACGAGACTAGCTAAAAGCTTATGCTGCAGATGAGAGAAAACGTAGAGCCTTCCAGGGTCAGAAACTAAAGCTGGGATGCTCAGATAAAACGGTGCAGTGAAAATAAGAGCCATGATTTTTGCGACAAGATGCTTACGCTTTTTTGTAAAAACAATGGCAACCGAAAATAGAGAACTCCAGAGAATCATCTTGCAGCAAGTTGGGCCTTAAGGCTCCCATGAAGGCTGATCGACGGAATTCTCGTTGATAATGGAATCAGACTGAGGTATGCGGTGCCGCAGACGTGCGATGGCCATTTATATTCGGCCGATGAGCGCGGGCGGAGCCACGCAAGTGCCAAGTAAACGGCGACGGCGGCGGATTGCATCAGCCTGACTGCTGCTGCTGTATGTCGTCGTTGTTCCGGCGAACAAAGGAAGAACTCAGCTCCTTGGAACTACCTTCATTGACGGAACAGCAAGGTTTGGGTAGTTGCATTTGAGATGGTAGAAGCCGTGGCGGTGGCCATTATTTTCGCGTCTATGGTAGATGCAAATCAACCATGGTAATCTTCAAACGAAATAAACTCCTTGGAAGATGGGAGTCTCTCTAGTGCAGACAAATCTCAATCTTAAACAGAAGAGGCATTGAGAAGGGCTCTGCGAGACCGTTGATCCTCTTAAAGCAATTACGAGAGGAAGATCTAAACTCGCCAAGAATTAGACGACTTGGCAGTTCTATAGAGGCCTCTTCAGCACGACACCTCCTGCAGTAAAAGATGCGGAACCACTGAAGAGCGCTCAAAAAAGCGTAGACCTGCCTAAAGATCGTGCAAAGGCCGAAAATGCTTAACAGCTCAACTTGAAGCAAATTCTATAAAAGACTAGATGGAAACAGGGCGCCTCATGTTCGAAGTCGTTGCCTCTGACGGTCATTATTTTCGCGACAAGGTAGTAGATATGGGAGTGCGCATTCTGTAATCAGTAACAGACTTCATGTTTATGGGTCAACTTCGAGACGACATAGACGCCTGAAGACGATGTCGGACTCATCAGAAGTCAAGCAGAAACCGAAGCGAAGAATTTGAGAACTTTAAAGATATTTATGCAAAACTTTGTAGGACAATGGATTACAGTCACCTGCACAGAAACAGGGAGTCCCAAAGTGCTCTCAAAGTCCTCGGATCTAATAGTCTTTAGCTAGACTGTAAAACGCCTTAAAAGACGTTAGAAGCCAAGGAGTCTAAGCAGAAGTAGATGCTCTGCAAAACAGGGAAGAACCCAAATGACAACCCCCATGACCAGTTCCTCACTCGCAACAGCCATTATTTTTACAACGAGGTGAGAGGTACATGGTAGTAAGGATCACGCAACTGATAATGGATCTCTAGTGTTGAAGTGGGACTTGGACATGATGCTAGAAGCTCGTGAAACCGATTTCCTGTCCCAAAACGCTTAGAGACGGGCTAATAGCCACCAGTATCGGAAAATGCAAGCAGAGAGAAGCTTTTAGGTCCTCGGCTAGAGAAAAGTGGAGAAAGTGCGGTCGCCGTGAAGGGCATTTATACGATGCGAAGGGGCGGGCGAGCGTGTGACTCGAACGAACGCCGCCGCGGATTGCGTCAGGCTGCTGTGGTGTCTTGTCGTCGACGTCGTCATCGTAAGAGAGTTCACGGTGTTCAAAGAACGAGAACGCGGCGCACTCTGGTGGGAGCTCACAAACTGCCATCGGACAGGGCTTCCCCTAATTGCGCTCCTGCTTCAGGGCACTTACCCATCGGCAAGGTGCAGCCGCATCTGATGTGAGAGGTTGGTCATCGAAGAGGTAAGTGCTAATTCCTGGACGGCTGCTGAAGGAGGCCGTCGTATTGGGACTGAAGTTCTACTGAACACGAAGCAGAGAAGTTTGCCAGCCTGGCGGAGCGGCTCTGAGGAAGTGGATGCAATTATTCACTGCTTTCGCATTGACATCCGCTTCGGGAGATTATGGCTTAAACATCGCTAACTCGGAGGCGGTGCTTTGGCTCCGTTCCCAGAACAAATGGTGATTTCTTACTGAAGAAGGTTATCCTAAATCAAAGTGAACTCGTGTGTATCACCCGGGACAACCTTTTCTAGTGGGCTCAAAGAAACTCTCAACCCATCCATGTGAGCCTTCCATGAAGGGAATGTACGGTGGAAGACGATGGCCATAGTGCGAGGGCGTGGCCGACGACTTTGCAAGATGATGCATTGTTTATGCTTGGGTGGGCCACCCTCTATGCCCATTTTGTAGCGTTCATTTGTCCAATGTAACCGATAGGTATCGATAAGAAACAGAAAAGATGCAAGAATGGCATGAATTGTTGAAATGAAAAACTGCAATCCTAACGAAGTTGTTCAATGATCCGTGATCAGTTAATCCGCAGCAGAGAACATATTTGTTAGTCAGTTTATCTGTCGTTCTGTGTTGTCTGTCGTCACCTAGAGGGGTGAAAGAGGATGAAGAAAAGAAATTATGACCGTGGGAATCGAATATGATCGTCGGACGGCCAACAGTATCGATCCGCTAACTAATTTCGAATGATTTTATCGATTTCTCCGAGATTAGGCGCGGAAATCCCTTATGGCTAGGTGTTCGATATTCGAGGTTTGAGATAGATTTCCAACCGCACGTCTTGATAACGGTAGCCCGTTGAACGTCTGGTAAGACATATATAATGTCAGCATTTCACAGATTCCCTCGAAATCCTGCCCATCACAGCATTTCCTTGGTGTCATCTCCAAAACCGAAATAATGTCGTTTCGTGGGAAATGGCCGGAATTCTTGTTGGGTAAGACAATTTTTTGCGTGATGACGTGCTGTTGCAGACAACTACGCTTATTTAGGAAATCCGTTATGTGATCATCTACTACAATAGAAAGTCCACGTATCGTTGTGTTCTCAAAGGTCAGCTTTCAGGAAATTCTTCAGTAGTTTTGAAGGGTCTATCCTACTCCGGGGACATCGTTAGAAAAGAGAAACAGATTTAAACAATGTGACATGTACCGGCTAGGAAACTGTAAGGAATGAACCTCTCGTTTAGGGTATCTTTTTTGCAAGCTAGTTCGTTTTATGTTTTGCCCTCGTCGTCAAAGAGTCAGCATCGGGTATCCCCACCCACTTGGATAGCTCCGATCTGAACAATATTAGCTCCAGAGCCACATCTTGCTCTGTTTCGTCCCACCCCCCCCCCCCTCCCCCACTCGACATCTCAAGATATATTAATGTGGAGTTTATAGCCCTTCCTAGAAGAAGCACTGAAGATTTGAACCTTCTATTGTCCTTCATGTGTCATCCTATTTTGTTCAGAGGCCACCAGAGAGATATCGGAACGACGGCCTTACCGCGTAGGTGATCCATATGATTTTAAGGAACTGAGCAGCTGAAAAAATGATTCCGTACAGAATAGTAGTCTTTCTTAAAACGAAAATCATTTTTTGGGTGTGCTTCTTATTGTTTAGATCAACTACGTATGCGTAGCACATCAACAATGGCAACGTGCAGCACGTGGCGTGCTGCATTGTAACTGTCCTATGTCCCTACGATGTTTTGTTGCGCTCAAAACTTCTAGCGCCAGGCGGGACTCGAACCTCCCTCTGACCGGGCGGGAATGCTCTACGCCTTTACACCACCGGCGTCGTTTGATCAAACGCAAATCCACACCTCGTGGGACCGATCAGCACCCACCCGTATCCGTGATGAGCTGGCCGCTGATATCAGCATGGAACCAGCCGGTCCTATGTCCTTTGCAATAATTTCTCCAAGATAAAGGTCGCCAAGCAAACAGAAAAATGGCTTTCAAGGGCTGCTCACGAGTGACTTGCTTACTGTTGATCTGTGCTGTTCTCTATTTTCACCTGCCTAAATCGCTATTGAAGCCTCGAGATCGCCGAACCGGTTTGTTCGAATTAGCAGCACAACAGGACAATAATATTTGCTTTGCGGACGGCGCTCACGAGCATCACAGGGGAATCCCTAGAGCTTTGGTCGCTTAAGAGGGAACTCTTCAAACGAATCAAACGTCGTAGGAGATGACATCATTTCCCGAATCCGTAAGGAGATCACTGCTTATCAGGTCACGCCTGGCCTAGTAAACATCAACACTGTCGTTCGAGTGCTCTTTGAAGAAATGTTCGGCAACATTTCGCAGATAAAATACTTCGGAATCTTCAAACGAAAACGAGGACAGTGGTCATTGTCCTGGGGCAATCTTTTTCCCTGCATATCCGATCTGAATTCAAGGCAATATCATACGCAAATGGCTGTCTGCAATTCAAAAATGAAACTGTGAAGTCTACATATTAAAAACTGAACATTAAGTCAGATTCACGCAAAAATGGTGACCGTTCCTGGATACGTTACCCATTTTTCAATTACAATTACAATTTATTTATTACGTGAACACGTCACACACAACTCCTAATAGGTGTAAAACACAGAATGTGAACCGTTGAATAAAAGACGAGAAACCTTTTCAACATGTGTACGAATTAGGAACTATAAACGAAATTCAGCCCTGATCAGTTAGATCAGTCCCCGATTGGGATCAATTACGGATCAGATTACAGAGCAACCTTCAAAAAAAACTTGAAATCAACTGGTTCGGAAACCTTTTTACTTAGCTTGATTAGACCTATCATCGTCTATCGTCTACGATGATGCTCAAGCACTGAGAGGTCAGAAGGCGTGACGCTACCATACAGCGGACACACATCAGTTCTCGCTCTACCTGTTCATGGACCAGTTTGTCTCTCAATAAACTCTGTCTCACCTCTTGTACTCGCCACCACATCCACAGAACCGCCGCATTATTAGGGCGTATAAATCCTTCGCCGTATCGTCGTATACAAGACTGACTTGAGATTTTACTTCGAAATATGTAACCTACATAGTTTGGTCATTCGGCAGACAATTTTGTGTTCCAGCACAATTCTAAGGCCAATACGTCAACCCCATAGCGACGGAAAACTTGATACGCTTCGGTATGGACGGAACCTGGGATCGGCTCTGGTGCAGGCAAGAAACTGCGCCTCGGTCACGAAGCAACACGGCGTTTGGATAGTTTCTGAACGGGAGAAAACTGTGGTACTCCTTATTGCGTTAGAGTTACTAAACTTCGATACAACGAAACCGGCTCCTATATGTTTTCCAAGCACCTTCTTTTAGGAGGAGTTAAGGCCGTCTGGGGCGCAGTCGGCACGGGACGATGACTTCATGTTCACATGTCGCTCTGTCCTTGATTCCCTTTTGCAATCGCGCTTGGATTCGTGTTTTCGGGATGGGCCAGGATGCGTTTGCATGAAGACTGTCAGGGAAGGACCAAGGGGCGTCGGCTGATATCCACATGTCATTGTTTAAGCGTGTCATGCATTCAGTGGAAAGAGTAGAATGCATGGCGTACACCGAAGGGTTTCAATCATTTTATACTTTCAGCTGTGTTCTCTAGCCGTTTTGTCCAGAGTTATCTTTCAAGTTTTTTTGGTAAGTAGTGAAGTGTAGATAAAGAACAAAGACCGTCGCTGATCTATTTATTTCTTTGCAAGATTCGCCATGCATTCTATTTCTAGGGGATATCACGGTTACATCTCAAATGCCTATATACCCTGTGCAGTGAACGGGGTGACCAACCAATACACGAGTTTGTGCTCTTTGCTTTTAAATTAAGAAATCGTTGACACCACAGGGACGGAAGGCACGTTTGATCTAGGCGGGATTCGAATCGCCAACTGATTCGGAGGGCACCATCTCCGATTACGCCAAATGTGTCCAAGTAATACGGCAGTAGTATGAAAAATCCCGTAAACGGGTTTGCGCGTCCTCAATCACGATTGTTTCGATTTTGTTGTTAGGTAGCATTTGCAATGAATGGTGAGTTATGTCCTGAACAAGTGCTCCGTCACGCCCATCGGCGTGTCTCGCGCGCTTCGCGCGGTGTTGCAGTATCACTAAGCTAAGGACAATCACATCAGGCTAGCTGCTCTGCATATGCAGCTTTCTTTCCTCTATAGCAGCACAAAAGGCAACACTTGAGAACCTTATTATGTTCCGGCCTTGCTCTACATCCCTTGAGATCAGTTGAGTAGTTCAGTAATGTCGCTGCTTGTGCTAATCAGCTCCTGCGTCCCCAGCTTCTTCGACAACCCTCTTGGTGCCCCACAGCACGGTCCCCCACTTCACTCTAGCGCCGATTTGACTGCAGGCGCCTTCACACTTCGTCCTCAAACGGTCAACCTCGGGCAAAAATCGGCATTTTCGATAGGTACTGAGTGTCTGCTCTGTTTTGGTCACACGACGAAAATCTTTATTGACAGAGGATTCCCTCTGCATCTAATGCCATGTTGAACAGAAATTCTTTCTAGGCCAAACCGCTGCAGCAGTGACGAATTGCCTGACCGTCATCCACAGACAAACAGAGGAACGTTACTTCCAACCTGCAATCAAGAATGTAGCTCGGTATTTGCCTTCCTATTGAAACTTTCCACCTGCTTCCGTCGGCCATTATATCCGCTTGTCTCTCAAACCGAAATCACCGGTGACGAAATCGATAAAATCGACCGATATTGGCCTCCCGATCAAAACTTCTTACCTGTTGTGAAGGCCTTCCGTCGACGACCATAATCTCTTAATTCCCACTCTGATCGGTTAAATCTGAGAGAAAATTGATAATATCGATCGATATTCATTGCCTGATCTATCTGTGACAACTTACCGTAACAACTCCACTTTACTGCTACTGGTCTTCCTCAGTGAGCCCCTTTAGCGGACGATGTCTTCGGCACGTTTTCTGAATTCCCAGACACTTTGAGCGACGCCTTTGGCTCGTCTTCTGAATCCCCTGGCACGTAGAAGACGTCTAGATGTTTTCCGCTATTTTCGCTCCTCGTAAACCGCCAGTGCTGAAGTTTTGAACCGCCTGAACGACATCCCCAGAAGAAATCGATAACTTGATCAATATCGATTGATCGCGATCGATACTTCAAAACGATCTTCAGATCCGTGTTCACGACCTCGACTACCTCAGAGCTGAAGTTTCGGACCGCTTGAACGACATCCACAAAGATCGCCATTTTAATCACCTCCACGGATCTCCCTCGATAGAGAGCCTTCGGGCTCTCTTGTTAAGAGGGATCTCGGGCCGCTTGTCGCAGGGCCACGTGGCGCGTCCCCAGGTGGTGGATAGGGGAATTAAACGCGAACCAAATGCGACCGTGTACTGCCCAGAGACGCAGGTGGGATGCAGGGGATGGACTCCTTGCTCCTGCTGTGTCGGGTCGATGCGTTCCTTGTGCGTGGGAGCGGCATGTTCGTGCACTGTGTGCGTGGATGTGTCCGTGACTGTGCGGATTGTAACTGTGTCGGCTCGGCCAAAAGCTTGCACTCGGCAGACTGGGAGTACATGTAAGGCGATTCGAGGCCGCCTTAAGTCTCGCCCCGTCCCTTCGGGCAGTCTGGCTGGCTGCCCGGAGTTCTTCGCCCGCACGACAGAGCCTGACTAGCTACCCGTGTTGTATTCCAGTCAAACACAGCAGCACTAAAGGGCCTCATTCCCCTGACCCCGAAAGAGCCCCCATTTCTGCAGCGATGGGAAGGACGAGTACGGAGAGGCTGCTAAAATCTCAGGGCCTAACCAGGCTGCGCAAACTGAGAAGGACTAGGATGACGATCTGTACTTACAACGCCCGCACGCTTGCGTCGGAAGCATCCGTCGAGGACCTGATGATGCAAGCCAGGAAGATCAAGTACGACGTCATCGGACTGACCGAGACGAGAAGACACCATCCCCTACACGCCGCCTACGACTCCGGAGAAGAACTGTTCCTCGGAACATGCGACAGCAGGGGAGTAGGCGGCGTTGGTGTCCTCGTCAACACGCACTTGGCCATGAACATCGATTCGTACGAGTCTCTGACAAGCCGAATCGGACGTCTGCGACTGAAGCGATGTGGCTCCGTGCCAGCCTTGACTGTGTTCGTCGCGTATGCCCCAACATCCGACTACGACGACGAAGACGTCGAGGCCTTCTACGTGGAGCTGGAGAAGTTCTATAAGGAAGATCACACCTTCTACAAGGTGATCGTCGGCGACTTCAACGCCAAGATCGGGCCACGAAGGTCGCCGGAAGAACTTCACATCGGAACCCACGGTTTGGAGTGGAACGAGCAAGGTGAAAGGCTGTCTGAGTTTATCATGTCGACCAAGACCATCCATGGAAACTCGCAGTTCCAGAAGCCTCCCTCCCTACGATGGACTTGGGAATCCCCCGGTGGCCAGTTCCACAACGAGATCGACCACATCATCTTCAATCGCAAGTATTGCCTGACCGATGTCTCCGTTGTCCCCAAGTTCTACACGGGATCGGACCACCGCCTCCTTCGCGCGAGGTTCCGCTTTTCGCGTCAAGGAGAGAAGGCCGCGAAGTTCAAGAAGAGGAGTCCCAGAACGACCATCAACTGGGATCTCTACACCTCTCTTGTCGGCCTTTGGGAAGATGCCGTCATGGACAACGTCGACGAGGAATACGATCGCTTCGTGCACCATCTCCACGATAGTGCTAAGGGAGCCGAGAGCTTGAAGACCACCAAGAGACGCCTGTCTCCGGAAACTCTCGAGCTGATACGCCAGCGTGGAGCAGCACGAGCGTCAGGCAACTATCAACTGACGTCCGAGCTTGCAAAGCTATGCAGAGCGGCGATAAAGGAAGATCTGAAGGAGAGAAGGGCGGAAGTGTTGGCCGAAGCAGCAGAGGCAGGGCTGAGCATCCGCAATGCCCGCCGGAACTTCGCCAACTTCAAGACCAAGATGACCGCTCTCCGACGTCCTGACGGAACCGTCACCTCTTCCAGAAGGACCATGGAGAAAGTCATCCACGACTTCTACTCCGATCTCTTCGATAGCCACGTCCACCTGCCCCTACGCCATCTTCCGCAGGATGGATACGTCATCCCCTCTGTTCTCCCTTCCGAGATCCGACACGCCATCTCGTCGGTGAAGAAACGTACAGCACCCGGTCCTGACAGGATTAGAGCTGAACACCTGAAGAACCTCCCGCCAGCGCTCATCAACACCTTGGCGCGGCTCTTCACACGCTACCTGTCCGAATGCAAGGTTCCATCTCAGTGGAAGACCAGCAAGACCGTCTTGCTGTACAAGAAGGGAGACGTGCACGACATTGGCAACTATCGCCCGATCTGCCTGCTGTCCGTAGTCTACAAGCTGTTCACTCGAGTCATCCTGAATAGGATTAGTAGAACGCTGGACGAAGGACAGCCATGCGAACAAGCAGGATTTCGGAGAGGATTCAGCACGATCGACCACATACACACCATTACGAAGCTCATCGAAGTGTCGCGAGAGTACAAGCTGCCGCTTTGCCTTACGTTCATTGACCTGAAGAAGGCATTCGACTCCGTCGAGACTGAAGCGGTTATGGAAGCCCTGCTCACCCAGGGCGTTCCTACTCAGTACATCAGAGTCCTTCGAGAGCTGTACAGTGGATTCACGACCAAGATCTCACCATTCTACAACGACGTCGTCATTGACGTGAAGAGAGGGGTTCGACAAGGGGATACCATATCCCCGAAGCTCTTCAGCGCCACCCTCGAAAACGTCATGCGCGAACTAGAATGGGATGACATGGGAGTGAAGGTCGACGGCCGGCAACTGCACCATCTTCGCTTCGCTGACGACATCGTGCTCATAACGCCGAGCATCAGCCAGGCGGGGCGAATGCTGGCCGACTTCGATCGTGTATGTGGGAACGTTGGACTAAAGCTGAATCTTACGAAGACGATGTTCATGAAGAACGGATGGGTTTCTGATGCCCCATTCTCGCTCAACGGAACGAACATCTCCGAATGCTCCAGCTATGTGTATCTGGGTCGCGAAGTCAACATGGCCAACGACCTAGCACCAGAGCTGAGCAGGAGGAAACGAGCGGCTTGGGGAGCTTTCAAGAGCGTCGAAGAAGTCGCGAAGAAGACGAAGAACGTCCGACTCCGCGCCCACCTATTCGACTCCACTGTTGTTCCTGCCCTAACATACGCCTCAGAGACCTGGGCTATACGAAAGCAGGATGAACACGCGATCAGCGTCGCGCAGCGTGGAATCGAGAGGACGATGCTCGGAGTGACACGACTCACGCAAGTGAGAGAAGGCCTCCGGAGTTCCGAGCTTCGCCGACGTTCGAAGATCAGAGACGCTGTCGCATGGGCCAAGTCGTCGAAAATTAGGTGGGCCGGCCACGTAATGCGATTCGCAGACACCCGCTGGACGAGAGCCGTCACAGACTGGATTCCGCGGGATGTCAAAAGAACACCAGGACGCCCACCAACGCGTTGGTCGGACTTCTTCGTGAAAGCCCTGAACGACCGATATGACGCTCTTCGTGTCCCTCGAGCGAGGAGGATCCATTGGACCACTCTGGCACGCGACAGGGACGAATGGAGACGCTGCTGGCGTCCGCTCGAGCAAGTCGATGATCAACGGGACGACAGGTGATACAGGTGATCGATTGATGGCGATCGATATGATGGCGACCGATACCTCGAAAATGAACTTAAGATTCGTATTCAGCGATCTCGATTACCCCAGGGCTGAAGTTCCCAAGCACCTGGAAGGCGTCTATTATAGGTATTTTAAGTAATTTTCCACCTATTTTCCTGGGCACTTTTCAAATCAAATTTGATACTCTTCTAGGCGAGCTTTAAGTATTTTGAAATGAAAGCGAACTCTTCCAAAATGAAATAAACTTCAGGCAGATTAAACTACAGGCTCAATAAGTTGGTTAGAATAATTTCTTGTTCAGGGGAAATTTGCTACAATTTTTTTGATTTTTTTTTACTTTACGTGCCCGAATAAGTGTAATAATTTCATAAAATTTTTACTTTTAAGGAAAAAAATGATTAATTAAAAATTTGTATTATCTTTTTGTTGCGTTGGTGTTTATACTATTTTAATAACATTAGAACTTTTAGAGTCTCTGTTCCTACGTTTGCACCTAATTCCGTTGTCCATTAGAGGTTTTTGTGTGAGTTTGGACCAGGAGGAAGTTGTCGCTGATACTAGGGTTTTTGTTGACTTTGTTTGTTTTGTTTTTGTTTGTTTTTTGTTTTTGTTGACAGAGCAGTTGCTGGCTTTCCCGAGCCTGGACCACGTGTGAGTTGAGCTGCACTTCTACCACCATCACGGCGAAGAATGCCGACACCTGGCTTTCGCATCTTTTGCGCGCTGTCTTCAGTTCTCCTCCCGTTCCATCAGGCGCGCACGTGATAAGCCTGCGAGCGATAGCGGGACGAGTGCGTGGGCCGGCCTTCGGCTGGGAACAAAAGCCGCCCGTCCATGCGTCCGTACTCTCGTCCGTTAGACAAAAAGCAATCGAGCACTCCGCCAGCCGGCCGCCAGCGGTGTTCCGCCGCACGTGACCACGGCAAGCGCACAACTCCTCAACAAGCCACCACTATAGTGGCAGGAAGCCAGCCGCCTGAAAGACGGGGACCTTTGAGGACGCCTTCAGGAATGTCAAGTCCGGCACGCCTAAGGTTTTTAGTCTCGTCCACGTCAACTAACAAGCCTGCGTACTTGGTGTTGTAGGTGCTTATTTTCGGAGGGTGAAGCACTAACTCGACCGTCGGATGGTCACCGCCATTCATTCTATAGGGCAAATACGAATTCAAACTGCCCCCACGTAATTGGCTCATAGAAGCGGAATGCGTGGCGCATCCCGCAAAGGGATTGGTTACGGCCCACCCAAATCCCTAATCCTTTGTGTGGGACTACAGGTCCTGCCGCACATAACGAACATCAGTTTACCCGTGTCGTAAAGCTCAGCGGCAACTAGTGAGAGACTGGACAATTTTAACCATAAGGTCATGTATTCCACTTCCACGTCGAATTGGACAGTTTTCAAGTCAAATTGGACACTCCTCTAAGCTAGCTCTAGGACTTCTAAGCTCAAAGCAAATTTTCCAGCTAGAAATGACCCTCAGGCAGGTTAAACTACAGACTCAATAAGATGGCTAGAATATTTTTGCTCAAGGAAAATTTGGTGTATTTTCATTGAAATTTTTTAGTTCACCTGCCCCAATAAGTGTAATAATTTTATGAAATTTTTAATTTCAGAGAAAAGTAATAAACAACACATTAAAAATGGTCGTAAAGCTAGATTAGAAAAGTGTCCCATTCGATTTGAAGTGTCCAATTCGACGCGAAATGGTAGGTTTTGCACAGGCAGATGGAATGCCGAACCAAATATTATACTTTTAGCTGAAAGTGGCGGCCAAACGTCTGGTTGGGGACTTCGCCCATAAACCCCGAGAATAGGAGAGCCCAACCTTCCTCCTTTCTTCTTTAGGCCTTCTTATTTTTATTACAGTAGAAACTGGTTTTACTATACAGATTAGTGCTGCGGGATATGGTAGGACAGAATCTTCACTGCTCCTATGAAGCCCATCCACTCTCTATCGCATGTACGCGATTTATTCTCCAAAGTGCCCGTTCTCTACGTGGCGAGAAACAGATCATGAGAGTCCCAATCCGAAGTGCTTAATCTGCAGAAGCATAATTGAAATTAATCGGTATTGATCGACAGGTCGACAGCATTTACTGCCCGACGGCAATAATACTCCTTCGAATCCCATTGTCACTCTGTCTACCTCCCCCCACCTCTCTCCTCGCTAATACTTCCTTACCTATGTGCTGGCTAAGAAACGAAGTGAGAGTTATGCACCCACATGTGACATTGCGTCCCAACTCATGTATCACGACGTCTGTGACCCATCTTCAGAAACCCAACGCACATTGGACGACATTGAGGAAAAATACTGGCCCTCTTATTCCTCGTTCTGTGATCCTCTTCGTTGATCTCCTCTACACCGGTGCGCCTCCTATTGGTCTCCCTTATTCGGAATAACTACGCAAGTTGGACGTTTGCGGCACGCCTTCTGAATCGTGACGCACGTTGGACGACATCTGCGGCACGTCTTCTGAATCCTAACGCACGTTGGACGGCGTCTGCGGCACGTCTTCTGAATCCCTACGCACGTTGGGCGTCTTCAGCTCGTCTTATGAATCCCAACACACGTTGAACGACGTGAAGGGCACGTCTTCTGAATCCTTACGCTCCACACTTGACCCTCATTCATACCCTGACGTGTTGCCCGCCGAACATATCGTAAACGTGGGTGATCCGCCGCCAAGGATATAGTTCGCCAGCAATGGTTAAGCTAAAAGAAAACACGGCTGGGCGCCGCACTATCGTAGGCATCTCTTGGCCTCAGTACCCTCTTGCCGTGACTGACGTGACCCAAAGATTAAGCGAATTATACACAGTGAGATAGTACACGGGACGAATTGATCTATATCGATGAGTTGAACGGTTTCAGTTATGTCTCAACGATGGTTTCAGTTATTTGTTGTGAGACCCATCTATCAGCGGTCATAATCGTATGATTCTCACCATCTGTTCAATCAGTCAACTGTGGGACAAATCGATCGAATCGAGTACCGGCCATTAATTTTGCGCCGACGACGGACGCGGACGATCGAACACCTTTGACACGCAACAGTTGATAGTGAAATCTTCATTTGCTCATAAAAACGAACCATCAAATCTGACAACGGCTATAAATATCGCGTGTGAAAGGGCCGACAACGACGGCGCGCAACGACGTTTCTTTGGAACAAAATCGAACAATGAAGAAAAACAACACACAGAGAGACACACGGACAATGAATGAACGGCATATATTATAGGACACGCCCCTTCTACTGAATGAACTGAGTTTCCGACTTGGCCAACTGCTAGCATAAGTAACTGTGTGGATGAAGTCGTTGGTTGATTAGAAGACACTAGAGCAAGTAGACAACGTAACCAGAAGGACCAGAAGAATGAACGGATGAATCGCACGAACACACACGGGGTTGAACAGGCGCAAAGGCATCGTGTGAAGAGGAGACCCTACTACAGCTAGGCGACGACGGAACTGAGCGGCGCAATCGACCATCTAGTAAAAGCTTTTCCGCGGTCTGGGCAGCGCTTATACTTCACTCGCCGGGTGGGCGGTGCGAGAGGGCAGGAGTTACAAATGTCGTAGCTAGCTATCTATGGGAGCGGCGTCACTCTAAAAACGCCGCCAATATTGATCGCACGCGCGGCTTAATCGATATCGCCGCGCGGAGGAGAATGAAGTATAAGCCTGCCCGTGGCGAACTGCAATGGGCGAGCAACAGCACTTTCTCTCCACGATAAATACTCTCTATCTCTCTTTCTCGGTCTATTATGTGCATCTCTAAACGTATTCGAAGTAAAGTGAATCACATTGCCGCTTATATAGACACAACTGGACTTCAGTTATCACAAATAGACACTCGCCAGAGCGCGAGCGCGCTACCAGCACACCGCCGCCCGCCTCACTCGTCTTCCAATTTCGGATAGACCGGCTCCATCTCGCGCTTTGACGGCGGTACCAAGTGTTTCGGCAATTCTACGGGAAGCTCGTGACCTGAAAACGAGGAGAATGAGTGTCTGGAGCGTGATTTATACTTCCGGCATGTACGAAAGCGCAAGAACCATCGGTATCGATTGCACTCGAGGCAAATCGATATCGGCGGCTTCGTTACTGCAGCATAGCACAGCGACTGAATTGTAAACCCTCTACGACAGGAAAGGATTCTTTCCAACCTTCGAGTTTCAAGTTGATAAGGTAGTTGGCTAGCGCGAACTCGTCCGCATCCAGTTGGCCATCTCGGTCGACATCGGACAGCTTCCAGATCTTGCCCAGCACCGAGTTCGGCAGCTTCGATTTGACCATGTGCTCCTTCGCTGCTCGTCCTAAAGATGAGTAATAGGATAATGGACGGCGTTACTCAATCCCGTTTGGGATGCGCCAGCGCTTTCTACTTCTATGGGATGTCGTGGAGGCGGTTTGAATGCGTATTTTAGCCTATACAATGACTTGCGACGGCCACCCGATGAATAAGTCAGCGCTTTGTTCAACCCAGACAAGTCTGCCACCAATTCGCCGACCCCGAAGAGATGGAAGGCCTGGTTGACCAGGGCGGGAAATCCGAACGAGGAACCTGGTATCGGAAGCACGCGACTTCCTTAACCCCTCATACGCCTACTTCCAACCCAATAAAACTGCTAGATCCTAATGACCCTGTTGAAAGATTTAGGATACACAGGGTTTTACCATAACGCTGCTGAAGTTTAGAAACCATTTGGGAAACCAACTCCGATATGTCGCTCACTGAAATCAAGTAAGCACAGTGGTTCAACCTGCATATGCGGTCACACGTCTTAGCCCCAGTTTATACTTTCACCGCTGCGCGGCGCGGCACGATGGTTGGGATATATGTCGACCGGGCGGCGCGAAAAATCGATATCTATGGCGACCATGGTGCCTCGCCGCGTGGCGGCGCAAGTATAAACTAGGGCTTAGGGGTCGTTTAGTGTGTACGCGGCGCGACGCGATGCCATTTGTAGCGGCCGAATCGATCAATCGCGTCGCTCGATCAATTTGGCCACTACACATGAATCGCGTCGCGCGTCACGCGCACACTAAATGACCCCTTAGGCCCGTTTATACTTCGACGCCGAGCGACGCGGCACCACACACAGTGGCCATATTGATTAAGCTGCGCGATCGATCAATTTTGGCCACTTTACATGCCGCCCGGCGTCGAAGTATAAACGGGGCCTTACTCACATCGCTAACATTTTTGAAGAACAAAACAACTAAAAATGTTTCAAACTCTAGACAATTACGTACCGCTGATGAAGCCATCGACAGGACCGAGACTTTCAAACGTAATATCAGCTTCCTTTCGCTCACGACTGACCACCCATTCAGACTCATCCGCGCCCTTGTCGAAGCCTTCGCCCTAGAAAATTATTGTTAAGGAATTGCTCGATAAGATGCCTTCATTGCGGTGCTCAAGTTGGGCACTTTCATAGCAGATGTGCGCTTTTTCCAACTTGTTTTGATCTGTTTTTTATGCCATTAAAGCAGAGCGTCTGCAGCGCAGATGAAAATTAAGGCGACTAAAATAAAAGTCGCCACCTGGCATCGTCCCAGGTCAAAACAAAATAAAACGGCACTTGGCCGTAGTCACCTTGTTAATCTAGTTAAGTAACAAAGTTGTACAAAAATAAACCAAAAGTCACATAGACAACGTACCCGTCCGAAGCCGAATGGAGTTTCCGCTTCCACAGCTTGGCTGAAGGCTCCTCCTTTCACCGACGGTTGTTCGGCAATGTGACCGTTTGTGGTTGCAGCGGCCGTTAACTGCGCCTCCTCCTTCGGTATCTGGGCCATCAGTCGAGCTGAAAACGACAACTGTAATCGGAAATCTATATTGCCAGTACAGTGTTGCCTAGTCCAACGTTCGAGCAATCTTAACCCCGATGAAGCCGATCATAGAACGATTCGTGAAACATTGTAAAAGAATTTTGCTCTGAGTATTATCAGATTGTCGCGCTAAGCAAACAAAAACACATCATAAAAGCCAGTCATCTGGGAAAGTCGCATTTCATCTCATTGTCCTTTCCATTTATTCCTCATGCTAGCTTCCTATATCGTGTGTTTAAGGGCCCGTTTATACTTCGACGCTGGGCGACGCGACGCCACGTATTGTGGCCACATTGATCGAGCGACGCGATCGATCAATTTGGCCATTACACATGCCATCGTGTCGCTCGGCGTCCGAAGTATAAACGGGGCCTAACACATTGTCGACGGTGTCCACTCATATGAGTGGACAGGGGAATTCTTGGGGGTAACTTTCGGATCTATCCTAGTCCGGGGAGGGGGGGGGGGGGTCACACAAGTAAGAAGTATTATATGTAACAAATCCACTTGAGACTTACCGAGCGGCCTCTACATAAAACATGGGACCTAAACAAGAAAAGTCACAAAGAAAAAGACGATAAATTACATTTGTTGCGGTTGTAAGCAGGCAAAGTTATGTGCCCTCCTCACCATGTTAGATCCTGGTTATAACATGTCAGCCGGCGGTCAGCACGCGGCATGCCTCCATTCCGTCGCTCTTTGCCAGCCGGGACGGTTGTAAACCGCGGCGATTTTTTTGTTTGTTGTTCGTCTTTGGTTTTTATGCCCCAACTCGTTCTGTAGGAGTCGCTGGGTAAGTCTCAATTCATTTTGTTACCTATTCTTTAGTTATGTGCCACCCCCCCCCCCCGGACTAGGATAGATCTTAACTTTCTTTATTGATGTTCTTGTTCAGTTTTCTTCTCAAGTTCACAAATTATAGTAACAAATCAATGTTGGGTTTGCGTAGGCAGAAAAATGATTCGCTTTCTCATAACTAACAAGACAAGAACTTTTTCCATTACTGAAAGCGCCCACATTTCTAGGCGAGAATTAATGCACAAACTTAGATGAAACATGAATTGAACATTTAAACGAAACAATCTAGGCTCTGACTGATTATGGCATTAAACAACAATTCAAAAGGAACATTTCCAATCGTTGGATAGCACCTCAAACATATTTTTCACAACTGGAGCAGCGCGTATGGACTCTCCTTTCTTCTTGGCAAGATATCTTCCCAGGCTACTGCTCAGTTTTTTATAGCACCCTGTGCAGCTCTTCTGGATTTTTCTTAAGTTGGCAGTAACGTTTTCTAAAGTTGTTGTTGTTGTTGTTGTTGTTTCCGTGGGAGTCCACACAAACGAGTGGCCACACGCGCGCGTAAAAAAAAACAGCCGGCCGTCGCGCGCAATGAGCGTGAAATGCTCTCGACGTGAATGTGTTAGGATGCTCTCATCATATGGTATATGTTAATCATACTGTGGGTTTAATTACCCAATTTGAAGTTAAACGCAGTCTACGACTTGTGTGTGTGTTGTGTATCAAGGAAAACGGACGTGAACCGAACCAACGAAACTCGCTTACTAATGTCCTCAAGAGTGCATCCGGAAGAGCTGTGAGGGTGTCACTGATTCTACTACTTGACTCCCTTTCACTTGTTTAACCCGTTAAAACATTTTATTTAATAAATTTCAAACAGCTATTTTTTTGTTGCAAAAGGCGTGTAACCCTAGACATAACGTTAGTCTTCACATGCGTTGCACATGCGTGAAGAAACCAACCCTGGATTTACAACAGTCATTTATTCCCTATTCTTAACAATACAGGGCGGGACCTACCAGCAAAAAAAGGACTGGCGAATCTGTTCCTGAGCACCACAAATCTGCTTAGAAAGATGCAAACTAAGAACTGAACTAACAAGGGAGGTCAGTGAACTCGGTCCGGAGATTCTGAGCGGAACCTATATGGTATTGTAGGGCATCGGAGGAGGATCACAGAACTGTGTTTCATTTTTGCTAAATGCCCCTGGGTAGCCCAAAAATGGTAACAAATGGTATCACTTCATGGCTGTCTGATAATTCAAAAGTGATATCTGGAATGGCCCTGTCGTGTTCAGAACTTGCCCTACAAAAGGTTGGTGCTCAAATTAAAATATGATTATAGCAATATGATAATTTGCGACGTTTTCTCGACGAAGCTGCAGTGTACATTGAAATGATTCATTTGCAACGGTAGTGGCAGCGACTGGATGACCGAGTGGATAGCGCGGCAAACTTACTGGAGGGGGTCGAGGGTTCCATTTCGGGGGTGCCATGCGATTTGCTCTGTGGAGTGCTCCCTTTTTTGCTAACAAAGATTATATTTTGGCTACTGTAGGATACCGTACTATTGGCTAGTGGTGAATAAGGGTGACGAAGTCATGACTACCAATTTCGCCCAGACTTCGCCTATGGGAATTATTTAAGCTGCTGACCACGAATCTGTCACTCTTTATCGAAATTATCAATTTTCTTGCACTATTTTCCATCGAAGGGTGCTTCCTCAGCGAGACAAGCGTGGTTTATGGACGCTCGACATCATCATATGTTGTCAGATGTAAAAACTATCTTCTTTACATCTGACAACATATTGGAAGCGTGGTTAGGAAGCGAAGAAGGTATCCTACAGTAGCCAAAATGTGCTCTTTATTAGCCAAAAAGGAAGCCCTCCACAGAGCAAATCGCACAGACACCCCGGAATCGAACTCTCGACCCGCTCCCGTAAATCCGCCACGCTACCCACTCGGCCATCGAGTCGCTGACACCATTGATGCGAATGAACCACTTGAATATGCACTGCAGCGTCGTCTAGGAAACGTAGGAAATTATCGTATTACTATAATCTAACTTTAATTTGAGCCCCAAACCCTTTGCAAGTTCTGAGCACGACAGGACCATTCCATGTGTCACTTATGCCTTATCAGCCCGCCCTGAAGTGATACATTTTTTTGCCATTTTTGGACCACCCAGGGGCATTTAGCAAAAACGAAACAAAGTTCTGTGATCCTCGTCCGATGCTCTACAAGACCATATAGGTCTCGTTCAGAATCTCCTGACCGAGCTCACTGACCTTCCCCGTAAGAACTAGTTATTTAAAAGGTGATGGAAGAAACGGTACTGGAGAACGGTTAACAAATAGAGCAATTGCGAAACTACTTTCCGACGCCTCACGTTGCGATTCGAATCTTCTCCTCGTACTCTGCTCTATTGTTCTGCTAAGCGCAGGAAGAATTCTACGAGTCCAGTGGCTCACTCAGCCTAAAACTCACCGATATCAGTAGCCAACATGCCGTCTACGACCTCAAGCAGCTTCGGCTTCAATGGATTGAATCGTGTGAAGTCCTGCATTTGTAGCCGGTCGCGCATCTTGTTCACGTCGGGGAAATCTCCAGGCGATATGTTGTGTTCTCGCTGAAATCGCCGAGCTTGAGTGCCATACACGAAACTCTGTCCGCTGGTGGGTCACCTGTATCTGTTCGAAGATCTTGTCCAGGTTCTGAATCAGCTCCTTCTTCTTCTTCTCCTTCCCGATCATGCTCGGCATTTGTTTGCGTAGCTCGGAGATGATGAAGGCATGAACCTGAAGGGACAAGTGAGCAGTAGAGCTGTTCCACAGCCTAGAAGCGTACACCGTGACGTACCTTTGCAAGTCGTGCTCGCTTGATGAGGTCATTGAGCTTGCGTAGGGCAGCGTTGCGTGGCAGTGCCTGCAGATCTTGGAACAAGTCATGTTGTTCGTCTTGGAAGAGGCGTCTGGAAGTGGACTAACTGAATGTCTATCGATCATTCGATCTAGAGCGCTAAAAAAACAGCTTATACTTCAGCGATCGCGCTGTGCTAAGAGCAATCGATATCGATTGGGTGTTCGAGAGGTGATCGATATCACTAATGGTACGACAGAAGACTTGAAAGAACCCGCAAAAATCGACTAACCAACCTGTTAATATCGTAGTGAAGTGGATGATCCCAGAACGTTCCGATGTACACTCGCGAGACTTCGGGCGTCTTGAACACCTGAAACACAAAGCTGTCCTTGCTTCAGACTCACAAACGAGTTTCCTGGGAGCTCGCCTACTCCTCTAGTGTGACATGATGAAACACAGTGCGCTCGACGCGGAATCGATTACTAGCGCACATTTTATTGATTTACATCGCGGTCCTTCCTGTCGCACACGCCAACGAAGTTTACACAAGCTCTGACGCGGAAACCAACCTTTCCAAGGGACCACATAAGAGCACCATAGACACGCATCAACTGCTGATGGTCGACCATGTCGGACTTGTTCAAGACGATTCGAATCTTGTCCTCATTGCCTACAATAGATTTCCATTAACGGCTATACTACTGTCTTTAAGGAAATCTTTGGCAAAAAAAAAAGAAAAATAGCGCCTTAGGTAGTAT
Organism: Heligmosomoides polygyrus bakeri; assembly: GCA_947359475.1. Taxonomy (NCBI): domain Eukaryota; kingdom Metazoa; phylum Nematoda; class Chromadorea; order Rhabditida; family Heligmosomidae; genus Heligmosomoides; species Heligmosomoides polygyrus. The sequence continues at coordinate 24,499,935 of OX375868.1, forward strand.
CTTGGTGCGCCTATGAGTGTTGGCAATGTTCAGGCGTTATCCTAGCAAGGTGCACGCAGACTCGCATGACATATTTCTTGCCGAAATGACGTCTTGGGACGAATTAGCCGTCGAAGCTAAGCTGCCTAGGCAGAACCAGTAAAAAAACGGAGGCGGCTTCGCTAAACGGCATCGCTACAGTTCAAACTAAGATTGAACAGGGATAACTTGGAGTAACCTAATTTGTTTTGATATTACCAGTCGCGTACATCATCATCATCATCAGAATACATAATCGGCTATTCTTCCATGGAGGTTGGCCACACCTTATTGCGATAACGAGCTGTTAACATGATGCATCCTAACACTCTACTTTTATCTCCATTTTCGCGGCTTCTTAGTCCAGCGGAAGGAGGAAACTTTTCGCCCCAGCACGAGTCAAGGCGATGAAGAACAACGGCGATGTGCAGCGATGTGATGGAAATAGTTGTGAAAGTGCGAATTGGGCTCAGCCCGCATGTCTTCAACAACCGATTGATATCGATTAGCCGATCGATATCGATTACGATCGATTTCTCTCGCGCGCTGTGGAGCACGTTCGGTTACTAATGAATTTGCATCAACCTCGTCTCGAACGAATAACTACAGCGTTCATTTTGTTCGCATCAATCGTTCAATGATTATGTCAGTTAAAGAATACCAATGACCAATACTGCTTACTCGTTGTGAACCCTGTTCTCTAATTCTCTCTAATTTTTGCGTCCTACCAGGAAAAAGCGCAAATATCGATCAGCAGATTGATTCAGCTCTCCACTTGTGAAGTGATAAATATCATCGGCCACTAATTTCAAGCGGACGCATAGACGGAGTAATAAGCGGGTAATCCCCTTCGCACATTTCGGATCTATCCTAGTCGGGGGAGTAGATCACATAACTAAAAACCATGCAACAAAATGACAATGGATTCACGGAGTATGGGCGCATGTAGCGCAGTCGGAGGAGGCGCGACTGTCGCGTGCACCCGATACCAGGTTCCTGGTTCGGATTTCCCGCCCAGGCCAACCAAGCCTTCCATCCCACCGGGGTCGGTGAATTGGTACCAAACTTGTCTGGGAAGGATAGAGCGCTGACTTGTTCATCGGCTGGCCACCGCAAGTCATTGTATGGCCAAATACGCATTCATGTCGCCTCCACGACATCCCGTAGAAGTAGAATGCGCTGGCGCATCCCAGAAGGGGGATTGAGTAACGCCGTCCTTTATCCTTTTATTCACGGAGCGGGTTCTAAAGAACAAAATAGGGTCCAAGTTGACAAAATTCACGGAAAAAGATTACAGCGAGACGAAAAAATAACCATGGGTTAAGCGATGTGCGCTCCTCACAATGGTGGATCCGGGTTATAACATGTCAGGCGACGATCAGTACGCCGCAAACGGCTTTATGTGCCTCCCTCACATGACAGATCCCGGTTATAACATGCCAGGCGGCGGTATGAATGCGGTTTGCCCGAGGAAACATCTTTAAACCGCGGCGATTTTTTCTTTATTGTTTGTTTGCTCAATTGTTTCTTTGTTTTTAGGTCCTATTTTGTTCTCTTTGAGGTGCTCTGTGAATCCCAAGTAAATTTGTTGCATAGCTTTTAGTTTTGTGCCCCCTCCCCCCCCCCCCCCCGACTAGGATAGATCCCACATCTCTTTTGTCATAATCCGCTTTCAAGTTCTTTAAATGCTTCAATCAAACACCTAAAAATAATACAAAACGGCTGAAACGTACCGCTGAGTGCTTCGATGCATCGCTTGAACTCATCGGATATGTCCAATTTGTGGGCGTCGAACAGGAGAATGATGCGGTCGACACGCTCGGCGAACCATTCCAGAACTCCTGTGAAATCGTAGCCGCGGTCGATCCTAGAATACGCAGCTGTTCTACAGCGCTACATCGACCCTCAAATCTGATACCAAGCACACAGGAAAGACAGACTTCGTGTTGTACGTGCACAGAGGTGCGAGCTCTACGAAATCAGCTCACTCCATAAAAAAGAACTGCTTGTTAGGTGACATTTACATAAAATTCGCAAAAAAAAAAGAACACGAATACGGGCCGCGTTCACACTTCGCGAGTGACGCAACAAGTTTCTTCGCGCAGCACCGCGTCGCTCGCGAGGTATAAACGGACAACACGTACAAAAAATACATTACAAAGAGGATCTAGTTAGCAACGAAGCACTGCTAACACTGTATATATAACACACGGCACTTTACCCGCGAATGTATCGCCGATCGTATTTCGACGTCGATTGCTGACTTGAAAACCAAACATGGAAGTCATCGAACGGAAATCATGGAACGGTTGCTGTGTGATTGTGTGTGTGTGTTTGTGATCACAACAAATTCGGGGAACCAGCAGTGCACACAATGAGACAGTCATGCTTTGCGATTCGGGACAAAAAGCCACCAGCTCCATATGAGCACAACGAGCGAACGAACACGGGTGGATCTTCTTCAATTACGTGATGAAATTGCACAAAAAACTATTCAACAGATTTAATTTAACGGATATTCCTTGACATTTTATAATATAACTAATGTTAGTAGCCAGAACGACTCAAAGATTGATTCTTAACCCTGTTTCATACGCTCAAAACTGCCCAACATACTCTAGGCGCTGTGAAAGGCCTGGTTCATACTTTCAAGCACTGCGACGCTACATGTCGATGTCTTGTGTAGATATTAAGGGGTCGAGCGTTCTAACCCCTCGTCCCCCTGGCCCGCCCACCCCCAACCCCCTGGGCTTGCGCGAGAGTCCAGTGGCTGCCTTACGAGATAGTGGAGACGCAGACATTTGCCACGCCTTTGTTTAAAGGGCGGGGGTAGAACGCCACTCCGCCGATATTACTTCACTGACAAGGAAAGCCTCCAAATTGCCGGTGAGCTTTTGCGATGCAATTTTTACAGGATGTAGGGTGCCGTGTGGAAAGTCCAAAATCATAGTTACTTTTTTCGGAGTGCTGTCCTGTGGTCGAAAAAAAGCGAGTGGATGCGTGAGCGCGAAGTTCATCACGCCCTGCTCCCACCCAGCCCATTGTGGTCGGTTAGCGTAGTGGTAGTGTTGTAGCTTCACAGGTGCATGGTCGTAGGTTCGATTCCCCCTTGTGCTTGTGTTTTTGCATCCTGCGATTTATCGAAAGTAGGAGCCTTTATCCTCATTTCCAACACATTTTTGAACAAGGACATGCCAACAAATGCCTTTTACGTTCATCGAGCTTTTTCAAAGTGGAAAAGGTCGGATGTACCAATTTTTCCCAAATTTTGGGGGTTATTTGGGGCGCTGATCATAAATCTGACATCAGTTTTTTAATTGCTTAATCTGGAAGTCAAAAATTCTCACCTTTTCATTTCAAAGTGCTCGATGAATGTAAACGACATTGGTTGCCGCGTTTTGTTCAAAAATGTGTTGGAAATGGGGATAAAGGGTCCCACTGACGATAAATCATAGAAAAGGAAAAACATCAGTTCAAGGGAGAATCGAACCCACGATCATGCACCTGTGAAGCTACAACACTACCACCACGCCTAATGACCACGTGGGCTGGGTGGCAGCAGGGCGTCATGAACTTCGCGCTGACGCGTCCATAGACTTTTTTCGACAAGAGCGTTCCGAAAAAAGTAACTATGGTTTTGGACTCCTAATACGGGCCCCTACGTTCTGTAAAAATTGCATCGCCAAAGCTCACCGCCAGTTTGGGGGCTCTCCTTGTGAGAACCTTGAAGCTTCCTAATGTTCACCTGCCAAATAAACTTGGTGAGTCAAGTCAACCATTTCGGTACGAGTCGTTAATGCGGTCTACACGAGAAGGTGAGAACATGCTAACAAAATTTCTCCACCTTGAGTCCAATGCGGTGTTATCAAAACTACCAATATCGACTAGGCAACGCAAACGACCAATATGGTGGTTTTCATAATATCGCATCTCCCTGCGATTGAAAAGTATGAACCCTGGCTTAAACCACATTTTCACTTCTCCTCGTAGTGACGCCGCAAGGCATGAACAGGGCTCTATAGATGGAAAGAGCGTTGCTTTCGAAGCAAAGAAAGTGATGAGGCAGTAAGCCGAGCCGCAAAGTCACATCAACCATCACAGTTTGCTGCGAGCTCACCATTCAGTCCTATCTCCGCTACGGGAATGTGAACCAGGCCTAAGTTGGGTATTGTCGCGAGAAATATTTTTAAAATAAAACAAGTAAAAAGTTAAGATTAATGATGTTCCCATCCTCACAGGGCCCTTACAGGGGTCTAATAGCGAGAGAGCCCTGGATCCGTCGAATTTCAAGTGGAAATGGTCCAGCGCAAAGATGCTAGTTACACTACCGCTCCTACAACTGCTTGTCAAACCCAAAGGACTGAAAGTGAAACGAACACGAAAGGCCATCGATCCAGCGACTCTCTCAGCGGCATGAACCTCATACTTATAAAGGGACCCATTGCATACAGCTGATTCCACTCAATATCTCTAGGCTAAGGGGAATATAGAAAAAGTAGACGAAAATAATGGGACTCATGCTCACCTTTGCTTCTCGCCGGACAAAATTCCAGGCGTGTCGACGATCGTCACGCTTTCGAGCACTTGATTATTCAATGTGGAACACTGGAAGCGGTTCAGGAACGCATTGCCGAACCTGGAACCAAACAGATTGTTATCGTTTTCACATCGGTAATAGTCTATGCCGTTATTTTAGATATGAATAAAGAAAATCGAGCAGAAAGATCTAAAAAGCAGGCTTCTTCCTAGAGATGTACAGATTGACTCCAGAAAGGAAGAAAATAATGCGCCCTCACAATGGGAGGGGGCTTTGACATATATTCAATGAGATCCCTGCTAGACGTCACGCGAAATCTCACATACCTCGTTTATGCTATCCTGTACATAAACATCCTAAAGGAAAAAAACCCCGGTCCGCTGCAGCAAAATCAATTACATCGGCTGATATTGATAGCTCGAACTTTCCCATCATAAGAAATAGGTAAATCCTGTGGTCATCATAACCACGGTAACAGCTACTGATCGGTTGGTTGATACTGTTGTGCATAAGCTGTAAAGCCTATCCAGTCAAGCGGTCTCTAAATTTGCGTAGAGGGACAAACTGACGAGCTGACTCTTTTATGGACATGATGACTATAAAGGTAGAGCTATTGTTAACACGGAATAGAGGGTTCAGGAAAACATAGTGCATGGCATGGAGAGTTTTGAAGGATGACGAGAAGGAACAGCGGAGGGGGGAGGGGTGTCCAAAGCCAATTTTAACATTTAACATTTATTTTCATGTGAAACCACATGCACATGGCGTCGACATGCTTCAGAGCAAGATAAAACAGCAAAAAACGTGACGACTCGTTCCCAGTTTATCTGGGCTTCCGTCGACAGTTATGTGGAAGTAACTTCCTCAGTCTTCTTTATCCGTCGCCGTTATTGAACTAACACATGGCCCCTCTCATTGAGTACGAAGTCGAAGAAAATGGCAATAGCAAGAAAAAAAAATTAATTGCGAATAATCGCTACTACGACTCTATAGCAGCATAACCGCCAGAATTGGTGGATCGATTTGATTTCCAGAAGAAAAAAAGCCAGTCAAGCAACAACGTACCCGCTCAACGCTCGGAACTGTTTCTTCGCGTCAACGACAAGCGCGTTTCCGGGCACGACTCCTTCTTCTTCGCCGTGCATCACAGCGATAAATCTGTCAGTCGTCGGCTCGGGGCCAATTCGAATGCCGGGAAAGTCCTTAAACCGTTTTTGAAGCCACGAACATAATGAGCTAAATATAAACGCTACCTCTTCTAGAAGATATCTGATGAACGTCGTTTTACCAGTGGAGTACTGTCCTACCAGGAGGATCATCGGCTTCGCGTCGAAATCGGGGTCATCTGAAATCGCCTCCTTCAGCTAATTGTTGTGGAAACCCAATGAACCTCTCGTCTATACTTCGCAAGAGACATGAGCGAATACTCATCGAGTAGTTTCCAGTATACATAGTTTATACTTGAGTCGTTGGGCTACGTGTCAGTGTGAAAAGCACCACTATTGACTAGTTTGCGCAAAGCATCGATATAGGTAGTTCTCACGCTAGCGCGCTGCGTGTGTGCTAGACATGGGATCCGAATCATGCATTTTCATTTGCATCCGGCCGGATTTATCCGGTTTCGGATTATCCGAAATCCGGCTCGGCCGAAAATTGCCCTCATCTGGATCAGCCGAAGATCCGGGAATTTCAAAATTGCCCTCATCTGAATCATCCGAAGATCCGTGGTTTTGAAAAAACGCAATGATTCGGATAAAATCGGATAAAAATCGGATAATAGGAGGTTAGCGCGCCTTGCTGGCAAACTCTGCGCCGTTGATAACCTGATTGTTTCGGGCAGATTTGCAATCATTTGGCGGGAGTTCTCTCACAAGGAAAGGGTCTGATAGCGTATGTCTGAACGGGGAGTCATCCTATTAAATAGGAATAATCCCCACCCCTCAATTAGCATAAAATGTGTTTCATTTTTGCCATGTCGTTAAACCCGAGGAGTAGGGTATCCTTGAAGTTACAGTGGAATCGGCGCCTAACGAGTTCGGAGGTCTTGTACGCCCCGATGCCTCTGAGGGCAATCAGCTCGGAGCGCAGTGGGTAGTGACGTTGCTTCATGGGAAGAAGGTCGGGGGTTCGGTCCTCATGCGCTGCTGCATTCCTGCTTTTCAGCTGTTGAGATTTCAGGGATTCTGACGTCTATACCGTTTTCAGCGTTTGTTTTCTGCGCATTTTCGAGCTGCATGCTGTGGTACTCAACATGATCATGTATAAATATTCAACACCAGTGATACACAGGTACAACATGCATAAAGCAGCACTGCGCACAATACGGGCAGTGTATAAATGCTACAGGCTCCTCTCAGTCTATCCTGCTCGGTAAAACTATCCTGCTCGGATTTTCAACGGAAACCATGATGTGACGTCACATGTGGTTAAAACGTGAAAGTCCGTGGATCCCGCAAATTGACCTAAACATCATCGATACACTCTTTCTCTCATCTCTGCCTGTCATCTGGAAATCAGAGCTCTGCTGAAGATTTTCTAGAACCTAGCACCAACAATGTCGCCGATGCTCGAGTGGTGATCCACTTGCTCACGCTGAAGTGTGGTCTACCTTTAGATAAGGAGCCTTCAAGAGAGAATGACACCAACCTGACCGAACGGACAGCCAGCATATTCAAGGACTTCGAATCACGTCAACTTGAAGTTAACGAAGACGAACGGCTGGAAGAGGTGGAAAAACAAGAAGAAGGTTGGGATCCGCAAGATGAACTGATAGACGTGGAAAGGCTGGCAAGCAGTGGGCACATCTCGCCTATGGAGCCGATCTCATATGTCCGTATATGGAAGCAAACTGTGAGGAGCCAGTAGCCTTTATGCGCTGCCCGTATTCTGACCAGTGTTTATGTTTCATGCCCTTTGTGTCTGTGTATCACAGATGTTAAACGTTTATACATCGTTATGTTGAACAGCTTTCCCATTGCGTTTTGGTTAAAAAACCGGTCAGTAATAAACAAGTGGCAACAAAGTTGCTCTCAACGGCATACATCTGGAAACACTGCGCAGCAAACATCTAAATGGTATAGATGTAAGAATCCCTCCAATCAACCAGTCAGTTGAAATGCAAAGATGCAGCAGCACAGAAAGTCGACCCTCTACCTCCCTCTCATGGAGCAACGTCGCTATCCACTGCGCTACGAGCCGCTACCCGCCGGCGGCATCGCGGGCGTACAAGACTTCCGAACTCGTGAGGCGCCGATTCCACTGTAACTTCAAGGATCCCCTACTCGGGTTTATCGATTTGGCAAAAAAGAAACACATTTTTATACTAACTGATGAGAGGAGATTATTACTATACGACTCGCTCTCTCCGTTCAGACATACGCTTCAGACCCTTCCCTTTTCAGAGCACGAGAAATTTCTTGCGGGACGTTTCGTATTCGTTTCATTACTGTCCTTTACAAGACTTCGCTGTGTATTACCAACTCACTATTGAGTTGGTATTGGTTCTTTGGGGTCTTAATGCTGTTTTTGTTCGTTCTGGAAGCGCAAAGTAGCTCTGGGGAGGGACAGCCAAATACGACATCTTTTACGTAGCGCTGGTGTGTTCCACTCCATTAGTGAACTAAGCTAGGCCAGATATGACGTAATTGGGCATTCATGTGCCTTGCTACCAGGGCATATAAACACTTAATTCAAGGTGAGCGCTCCAAGCTGCTTTGCGCGCTCGTGACTTTAATTGGTCAATGAAATAAACGCGGAATTGCTGATGTGTTCCGCTTTTAAGGGGTTGCGTGCCCCTATTATATCACTTATCCGGTTGTATCCGAATCGGATATCCGAAATCCGGCTCGGCCGAAAATGGCGTTATCTGAATCATCCGAAGATCCGGGATTTCGAAAATTGCCCTCATCTGAATCATCCGAAGATCCACGGTTTGAAAAAATGGCCTATCCGAATCATCCGAATATCCGGAAAATTGGTGCGGATCCAATGTCTAGTGTGTGCTGATGCATAACTTAAACCGCATAGTCGACCAATTAGCACAAATTTTCACAAATTTCCTCGTCTCGTTGCGTTGCCACTCGCAACGAGACGAGGAGATTTGTGAAAATTTGCAACTGCACGACAACTGCCACTATCGATCGGGTCGCGCCAAAGATCGATATCGGTAAGCTGAAGCGCAGGCCGCTGAAGTATAAAAACGCCCAACACAAATTAATTTGGCTATTCGAAAGGAGTTATTTACGAAACAACATAGCTTTGTGCCGCAAGCGAAGTACAAACACACGGTCTCGACAAGGCCCCAAACGTACCGAGAGCCGGCGAGTGGAACTCATGGAACTTGTAATGCTCCTCCAATGGATACAATTTTTGTTTGTAGATCTTCCGAAGGCCTTCACTGACCGAGTCCAAGACCTGCAATACGGTCATATTAGTCTGCACATAATCCAGAGATCATGGCGATCTAAGGCAGGATCTATAGTCAAATCTGTGTAAAGCGCGACAGTGCGAAGGCTACCGATATCGATTAAGCAGCGCGGGCTACCCTATATTGGCCGCCCGCGCTTCCAAATCGATATTTGTTGTTCTTATAATGCTGCGCGCGGCGAGCAGCGGCTAAGTGTAAACACTACTTAATGGAGAGTAAATGCAGCGTACCTCTTTGTTCTTCTTCTTCGAAGAATCACCACCGAGCCAACTGAACATGCTCTTTGGCTTTTTCTTCCTTCCGGCTTCTTCTGCAAAAGTGAAGACTGAACTGACAAGCTTTAGTAAACATTGAGTTCTCTACATTCACACGTAGGTACTAGTACTGCTGTTGATGCGGCACAGCTGACGTCTTGAAAATAGGAGGAATGAACGGATGCATAGTACAATTAGACGTCCGCTTGGACACAGCTGCTCACTTCCTCCAAACTGGAACACCCAGCGCAGGCAACACTGCAAGGAACTTCCAGAAGCCTTGGAATTTCATACTTTTACGATTTAGCGGTTCTTAGGGACAGCTTCAGTTCTTTTTAACGGGCCGGGCCTGTTCACGACACTGGCAACAAGTCGCTCACGGAGTATGAACTGGCCAGACGCTAGCCATTATTGGCGTTAGACCACAGAGAAGAAAACCACTTGAGTCGACTAAGACAAAAATATGATCGCCCTCGAACATCTGTAACAGTCCTGCTATATATAAATGGGATGACCGGTGTGTCTGTTCATTCGTCCACGCAAAATTAATGACAGACCGACTACGGGCCTGTAATAATCCGCGAGTGGAGCGAGTAGTGTTCGGTCAAAGTAAACATCCATTTTGCAGGGCGATCGGTCGGCATCAAAAGAGTTTACTTCCTTGAGTCGCTCGTGCATACACGAGCGGCTCTGTGTCTCCACTTGCGGATATGAATAGGCACGTGTAATATCAATTTCCGTTGTGAGAATGCGGATAAGATGACCGCTGTCCAGACATGCTTCGCAACAAGAATACAATATCGGACCATCAATCAATATCGATCGACGCTTTATTGTACAATAATTAACTATTTGAAATGAGAACAATGTTGACAAAAAGTCTACTGATCTCACAGCGAAATATCAAAATCGATCGCCTGGTCAATATCGATCTATAGCGCCGCTCAGCAGGCTAACTGCCAGTGAAGTACGGACGCTCGGTCGAACGCGATTCCTTAACCACTTATCGATTTTTGGATGAAATCCTCCAAACCCCTGATGAGTTCTGCTAATTGCAGGCTCCACCTGGAAGAATACTCTGTTTGGTGGTTCAAACGCGCCATGAATTCTTGAGCGGGGAGAACATCAGATCGACACCAATAGGAATTGAAAGCTGAATGTGAACAAGAACGCAAGGAAATGGATGAAGGAAAAAGCGGCCGGCGGGAGGATCGCATGTCCTGGTGGGAACACCTGTATCACCTGTCGTCCCGTTGATCATCGACTTGCTCGAGCGGGCGCCAGCAGCGTCTCCATTCGTCCCTGTCGCGTGCCAGAGTGGTCCAATGGATCCTCCTCGCTCGAGGAACACGAAGAGCGTCATATCGGTCGTTCAGGGCTTTCACGAAGAAGTCCGACCAACGCGTTGGTGGGCGTCCTGGTGTTCTTTTGACATCCCGCGGAATCCAGTCTGTGACGGCTCTCGTCCAGCGGGTGTCTGCGAATCGCATTACGTGGCCGGCCCACCTAATTTTCGACGACTTGGCCCATGCGACAGCGTCTCTGATCTTCGAACGTCGGCGAAGCTCGGAACTCCGGAGGCCTTCTCTCACTTGCGTGAGTCGTGTCACTCCGAGCATCGTCCTCTCGATTCCACGCTGCGCGACGCTGATCGCGTGTTCATCCTGCTTTCGTATAGCCCAGGTCTCTGAGGCGTATGTTAGGGCAGGAAGAACAGTGGAGTCGAATAGGTGGGCACGGAGTCGGACGTTCTTCGTTTTCTTCACGACTTCTTCGACGCTCTTGAAAGCTCCCCAAGCCGCTCGTTTCCTCCTGCTCAGCTCTGGTGCTAGGTCGTTGGCCATGTTGACTTCGCGACCCAGATACACATAGCTGGAGCATTCGGAGATGTTCGTTCCGTTGAGCGAGAATGGGGCATCAGAAACCCATCCGTTCTTCATGAACATCGTCTTCGTAAGATTCAGCTGCAGTCCAACGCTTCCACATACACGATCGAAGTCGGCCAGCATTCGCTCCGCCTGAGTGATGCTCGGTGTTATGAGCACGGTGTCGTCAGCGAAGCGAAGATGGTGCAGTTGCCGGCCGTCGACCTTCACTCCCATGTCATCCCATTCTAGTTCGCGCATGACGTTTTCGAGGGTGGCGCTGAAGAGCTTCGGGGATATGGTATCCCCTTGTCGAACCCCTCTCTTCACGTCAATGACGACGTCGTTGTAGAATGGTGAGATCTTGGTCGTGAATCCACTGTACAGCTCTCGAAGGACTCTGATGTACTGAGTAGGAACGCCCTGGGTGAGCAGGGCTTCCATAACCGCTTCAGTCTCGACGGAGTCGAATGCCTTCTTCAGGTCAATGAACGTAAGGCAAAGCGGCAGCTTGTACTCTCGCGACACTTCGATGAGCTTCGTAATGGTGTGTATGTGGTCGATCGTGCTGAATCCTCTCCGAAATCCTGCTTGTTCGCATGGCTGTCCTTCGTCCAGCGTTCTACTAATCCTATTCAGGATGACTCGAGTGAACAGCTTGTAGACTACCGACAGCAGGCAGATCGGGCGATAGTTGCCAATGTCGTGCACGTCTCCCTTCTTGTACAGCAAGACGGTCTTGCTGGTCTTCCACTGAGATGGAACCTTGCATTCGGATAGGTAGCGTGTGAAGAGCCGCGCCAAGGTGTTGATGAGCGCTGGCGGGAGGTTCTTCAGGTGTTCAGCTCTGATCCTGTCAGGACCGGGTGCTGTACGTTTCTTCACCGACGAGATGGCGTGTCGGATCTCGGAAGGGAGAACAGAGGGGATGACGTATCCATCCTGCGGAAGATGGCGTAGGGGCAGGTGGACGTGGCTATCGAAGAGATCGGAGTAGAAGTCGTGGATGACTTTCTCCATGGTCCTTCTGGAAGAGGTGACGGTTCCGTCAGGACGTCGGAGAGCGGTCATCTTGGTCTTGAAGTTGGCGAAGTTCCGGCGGGCATTGCGGATGCTCAGCCCTGCCTCTGCTGCTTCAGCCAACACTTCCGCCCTTCTCTCCTTCAGATCTTCCTTTATCGCCGCTCTGCATAGCTTTGCAAGCTCGGACGTCAGTTGATAGTTGCCTGACGCTCGTGCTGCTCCACGTTGGCGTATCAGCTCGAGAGTTTCCGGAGACAGGCGTCTCTTGGTGGTCTTCAAGCTCTCGGCTCCCTTAGCACTATCGTGGAGATGGTGCACGAAGCGATCGTATTCCTCGTCGACGTTGTCCATGACGGCATCTTCCCAAAGGCCGACAAGAGAGGTGTAGAGATCCCAGTTGATGGTCGTTCTGGGACTCCTCTTCTTGAACTTCGCGGCCTTCTCTCCTTGACGCGAAAAGCGGAACCTCGCGCGAAGGAGGCGGTGGTCCGATCCCGTGTAGAACTTGGGGACAACGGAGACATCGGTCAGGCACTACTTGCGATTGAAGATGATGTGGTCGATCTCGTTGTGGAACTGGCCACCGGGGGATTCCCAGGTCCATCGTAGGGAGGGAGGCTTCTGGAACTGCGAGTTTCCATGGATGGTCTTGGTCGACATGATAAACTCAGACAGCCTTTCACCTTGCTCGTTCCACTCCAAACCGTGGGTTCCGATGTGAAGTTCTTCCAGCGACCTTCGTGGCCCGATCTTGGCATTGAAGTCGCCGACGATCACCTTGTAGAAGGTGTGATCTTCCTTATAGAACTTCTCCAGCTCCACGTAGAAGGCCTCGACGTCTTCGTCGTCGTAGTCGGATGTTGGGGCATACGCGACGAACACAGTCAAGGCTGGCACGGAGCCACATCGCTTCAGTCGCAGACGTCCGATTCGGCTTGTCAGAGACTCGTACGAATCGATGTTCATGGCCAAGTGCGTGTTGACGAGGACACCAACGCCGCCTACTCCCCTGCTGTCGCATGTTCCGAGGAACAGTTCTTCTCCGGAGTCGTAGGCGGCGTGTAGGGGGTGGTGTCTTCTCGTCTCGGTCAGTCCGATGACGTCGTACTTGATCTTCCTGGCTTGCATCATCAGGTCCTCGACGGATGCTTCCGACGCAAGCGTGCGGGCGTTGTAAGTACAGATCGTCATCCTAGTCCTTCTCAGTTTGCGCAGCCTGGTTAGGCCCTGAGATTTTAGCAGCCTCTCCGTACTCGTCCTTCCCATCGCTGCAGAAATGGGGGCTCTTTCGGGGTCAGGGGAATGAGGCCCTTTAGTGCTGCTGTGTTTGACTGGAATACAACACGGGTAGCTAGTCAGGCTCTGTCGTGCGGGCGGGGTACTCCGGGCAGCCAGCCAGACTGCCCGAAGGGACGGGGCGAGACTTAAGGCGGCCTCGAATCGCCTTACATGTACTCCCAGTCTACCGAGTGCAAGCTTTTGGCCGAGCCGACACAGTTACAATCCGCACAGTCACGGACACATCCACGCACACTGTGCACGAACATGCCGCTCTAACGCACAAGGAACGCATCGACCCGACACAGCAGGAGCAAGGAGTCCATCCCCTGCATCCCACCTGCGTCTCTGGGCAGTACACGGTCGCATTTGGTTCGCGTTTAATTCCCCTATCCACCACCCGGGGACGCGCCACGTGGCCCTGCGACAAGCGGCCCGAGATCCCTCTTAACAAGAGAGCCCGAAGGCTCTCTATCGAGGGAGATCCGTGGGGTGGGAACAACAAGAACGAAATCTCTCACTGTTTCGAATGTTGACGTCCCAGAACTATTTATAGGATGATGATTGATGTTTTGGAAACCTATTGATACCTCTATGTCGTCTGCGAGCAGCAGTATTTATCTACCCAGTTCAGCACCAGGCTTTAATTAATTAATTTATTTATTTATTTACTTATTTATTCAAGACGTGAACTGAGGCCACACGTGAAAATACAAAGTTGGAATAAAGTACCATACAACTGATGGCACTCATTGTACGCGCAAAGGTAGTTTCGGGAAGCAGTGCAAAGGAAGACCTAAGAGTTCCTGATCCCCAAAATGTGGGTGAACTCCCCTAGGCCTGGTTTACACCTGCGCCGCCACGCGGCACGGCGTGACGGTCGCCATAGATATCGATTTCTCGCGCCGTTCGGTCAATATCTATTCCGACAATGGTGCCGACTATGGTGCAACTATAAACCAGTGGCCGTATTCATGAACGTTCCCGGGAACGTTCAAGGCTTCCCGCGGGAAGCGACCGAGGCGGGAGGCAAAAGATCGTATTCACGAACATGCCCGGAAGCAACGGGAGCCTCCCGCGCCGATGGCGGGAGGCTCCCGGCCTACCCGCACTCAACCGGTCGGGAACGCCGGGAAGCCGTCAATGAGGTGATGTGTGCAATTGCAAGAAATAGCATTTCGATGGCGATTTTGCCATCAAAAGTCGTCTTCACGTGGGGTTATCTTCGCTATATGTCTCGTAACGTGTTCCTGGGCCATCTTCTGAGGAGAGGGGGGGGGGGGTGGGTACGGCTTCTGTCACTTACTTGATTTTAAAGAAATCACATAATTGATCTGAAACATTGACGATGAGTAGTTCTTTCGTCGGATGCGCCACGCACTCTATTTCTCGCAATACCACTTCTTATACATTCCCATTGCCAGTCGGTGAACATTTTACGAGCAGGTCCTGCGTGGAAAAGAAGAGATCGTCAGCGAAATAGGATTGAACTTCGTAATAAACAATAAAATAAAAACAAAACTGACGGTATGTGTAAAATTAGAAATTATTTCCTCAATAGTAGAGTAGTTCCAAAATCTTCGAAAAAGTCTACAAACTGTTATCACAATCCTTCAGCAATTTCTTCTTGTAGTCTATCTTCGTCTCATCTTTAGAGAATATGGAGGATTAACTTAACCTAATAGTCGATCGTCCAACGCTGTGCGCTACGTCCTGGGTGCGCCGTGCACGCAGAGGTGTCGTAGAAATCGAACAAACGAGTGAAAGGATAGAACGCCACGAAGGTGACTACACTAACAACGGGGCATTCCCACACGGCGATCTGTGTGTTCGATTTATTTACATGCGGCAAAATTAAAAATTTAAATGGTGCAGTTATAAATTGCATCCAATTATTTTAAATTGCTTGTTATAAATTATAAATTAAGTTGTTATAAATTCTTTCATGCATCCCAGACAGTTTCGCGTTCGACTACCTCAGATATAGCGATACTGTCGGACAACTGTACGAATAAGTTACCGTCGGGTCGAAATAAATGTAGGTGAATAGGAATTGAATGAATCTCGCTATTGTATACCTGAAAGGGTGGCTTATCAGCATTTCGACTGCTTCCAAAAGGTCATTTAGGGTGCTTTACGCGTCCATCCTCGCGTTTGGCCTCTTTAACTTCAAAAAAGGAATAGTTTTAAAATGCAATTTGTGCTGTGAAATGATCTATAAACGAGTAGTTTCTTAAGCGCTCCTTGTTATATCCAGCCACTGAAGGTGGTTGTGCCGAAACATCAGCCGAGTGGAGTGGCAAAAGATTGTATTACAAAATAGTCTTGGTTTCTCTATTGGGGATCGTGCCACTTTTCTCGCCGATAAGCTCGGTAACAGTTCACCTTTTTCTTCAAAATACTTTTAAAATGGTGAGAGATGGCATCTAACTTGACAGTGCGTGAATATCCAATATTCTGTTGAGATTCGAGCAGTTTAAAGCCAGTTTTAATTTTTGTTGCTTGTCCGTTATCCGTGTTTCCGTTATCCGGCCATTTTTAGGCAAAATTGTCCGTAATCCGGGTCTTAAAATTTCGTTATCCGCTCATCCCTGGTTGAGACAGCGGTAATTTGGGAAATTGGTTTTTGAAATCTTGCAATTCCCGCCTCCGCTGCGAAACTAACTCGCGCGTCGCGGTTGCTCCCGCTTCCCGGCGGTTCATGAATACCAACCGGGCTACGGGAAGCCGGGAGCGGGATGCGGCGGGAGCGGGAAGGCATCGCCTGCCTTCCCGCTCCCGCCGCTTCATGAATACGGCTACAGGGCTTAAGGTGAGGAAGCCTGCTCGTGCTGGCGAATTTGCCACCGAAACATAAAGTCTGTGCTTTCCTCTTACGATCTTTTCGGTCTAGAGCTTAGAAAAAGTCTAGTGGGTTTATTAATAGAAAACTTACCTGTGAGTATTTTAAACAGATTACGAGGAGGTCAGACCTTTTCCTTCTAATGAAAAGGCTTGCTAAAACCCAATATTTCAGCGCTCTCAGTACCATTTTGTATCTGATAGTAGTTACTCCTGAAGCATCTCAACATCGGGTTACGGGTGAAGCTATTCAGAATTCAGGACATTTTCTAAAAGAAGAATGTCTTTGTTCTTTGAAGGATTGAAAACTGTTGTTCCACATTCTGCCATGGGTCTCACACATGTTTTCATTGAGCTCAAATTTCGTCAAATAGTAACTGTTCGGCACCAAAGCAATGCCCATAGACGTGCGATTAGATTTATAGGGGAAGTGACGAGCTATCCGTAGAATTGGATGAGTTTTCCGGACAGCCCTAGGCAGTTTTCGAGGGACGCACAAAACACTATGTCCACTTCAATCAATGGAAGGCGATCATTGAGAATCGTATTGCTTGCTTGCTTTTCATCACCTCTTCGTGATTCTAGAGTCTGCAACGTTTTCTTTGACTTTTAGCATTTGTTTCATTGTGGTCCTTCATTTTTCCCAATTTACCAACTCCTTTACTTGCATGTCCACGTTTCTTCCTCTTTAGTTGCGCAGAAAAGCGCGAAAAAAGTGTAGGAACACAAAAACGAGAGAAAAAACGCATCTGGAAACAGGAAAAGCGCAAGTGAAAGGGTGAGCAAGCACGAAAAATGCGAGAAGGATGCAAAGAAACGCAAGAATGCGACTAACTTCAAGAAAATGAGAAAAACAAATACAGCATGACCACTCCGTTACTTCCATTGACTGAAGTGGGTGCAGAGTTCCCGTGGTCTCACAACGATTTCCTGACACAAACCAAGGCCTGTTCATAGTCCGCGACGGCAGCGGCGGATGCGGCTGGTTGCTCGAGTAGAGCATGAACGTCGATTTTTTTGGGCGCTCACACATCTCGCTTCGCTTTAATCGGTTTTATATGACTTCTTCGATCCGGTCGCAGCGTTCGAATAATCAGACCTAACTTCGCTTGCCTTGGAAACTACGAAGACGACCCAGTGGGTCTTTCTGGCAAGCGATAGAGGCTAATATAAGGCGTTGTTGGCATCTAAAAAAGCAAATAGGTGTTCGCCTTAGAACGGACGGTATAGCCTATGGAGACGGAATAAAGATGAAATAGGAATAGGCTGCCAAGAAAGTATGAGTCTTCGCCGCGAACCAGTGAATAAATCCTTCTTGTTCCAGATGAATCAGCTGTAAATCACAAAACTAATCGCAAAATGATATTTTTCGAGATGACTGTTCTCAAGTGATCTACAGAATTAATCTATCTGAGCAGGAATGACTAAAAAAGACATGCAGAACAGAACGGCCACTGGTTTCTCGGCATGGCGCCCTGACCTTGGCTGAAAGAACTAGTTCCAAAGATCAGAAAAGTTGGAGTACAGTGCACGGCCATTGACCAGGAAACCCTTTTACGAAGCGAGAGAGAGAAATGAGGTCGGAAAAAGTGGAGGCGACGAAGAAGGCCAACCGAGCGACCGACGGACGGACGGACGGAGAGGGAGAGACGGCCGCAACGGCAATCGATCTCATAAGGAAATGGAGTGGACCGCGAATCGCCGCTGTCTCTCACCTCGTCGTCGACGAACGCGCATTCAGAAGCCGTCTCCCCGACGACTACAGTCATCGGAACAGTCGACGACGAGGCGATGAAGACCAGCACACTGCACTCGGACGCTCGTGGACACACCGAGGGCGGAATCGGGGACGACGAATCGATGGCGACGAATCGAGAGCGACTAGAAGTCAGCACAGCAGCGCCAAGTCGCCGACCTATCGAACTGGCGCCTGACGGGCCTATTCTGTGGAATTGACTCTGGGTCGCATGGAACAGGAGCTTTCGTTGAGAATGTAGCCCAGAGATCGAGCATCGAAAGGGGTTGAGACCGGGAACACCAAATAGTACGTCTTCCAATGGTAATGTGCTCTTTTTATGGCTAGGAAACGATTCTGTGGCTCGTCTCTCACCATCAGACGTCAGTTAACCGACTCTGCAAGGATGAATAGCCTTTTGACCCAGATATGTGGAAAATACTCTCAAACGGAAGAACGGGCATCTTCGGAAGTAGAGTAGGATTTATACTCAAGTCACCAACAGGCGCGACACATCGATTTGGAGCTGGTAATCGACATCGGTGGCGATCTTCCTACACATAAAAGAACGTAATATATGAGAATGGGCGTGAAAATAACAAGAAATGGTACTAGTCGATAATTTGGCCTACAGAAGGGGGGGGGGACGCGTCAGACCAATCAGCCTGAATGGAATCGGCGCATCACCTAGATAACTGGGTGCGATCGATGCTCACAAAAACGTTCCAAAATAGCTAACAATGCGATGATAAAACTGAGAAGAAAGTATCAAAACCTTAAACTCCCAATAAAGGCTTGCCAAATTAGGTGTCTGCAGACGGTGTAGTACAATCTCTCAATATTGTACACATTTCGACTGCTCTCCTCCCCTCTACACGTATGCTCACTCTACGTAAGCAGCTGAGAATAGCGGTCATTGTTTTCGCCGAGCGCGGGTGACTTCAGATGTGCTCCAGACGAGCTGTTCTAGAAATGTAGATTGCTCTTCTGAATACGCAAGTAGACCTCCGGGCATAGCTAACGCACGAACAACTGCACCCATTCTGTACTTTAGAGACCGCTGTTCATAGTCCGCAATGGGTGCGACCGATCACCGCACAAAGTATGCAGATCCTTTAATTCTGTGTGGCCGGCAAGCAAGAATCGATAGGTCTCGTTTACACTCCAATCGCTGCACGGTCTAAATGATACTGGCAATTCTCATTATAACGTGTCCCGTGGCGACTGGAATATACATTGCCCCGGGAGTAGTCGCTAAAGCCGCCGAAGTCGTAGATTATGAACATGGCCTGAGGCGTTCCAGGGGTGTTTATACTCGTATCGCGCCATCCGCGGCAGTGCGAGCAATCGATAGCAATGACATGTTGCGGCGCAGCGACCGAGGTATAAGTACACCCTAAGGTTGGCTGCATAGTCCCAATGCCGCGATGCTAGCGCCGAGAGCTGATCAGCTGAGCCGCCGCTTTCGGCGGAATAGTCAATGGCAACTGTGCCGCTGTAGTGGCGGTCGGCTTGCGCGATGTCTTGCCGGGTCCCTCGCGGGCTAAAGACCCCCCACTTCTGCGGCAACGCCGCGGCCCTATCCTTAACCATAAGGGAGGGACGCAGAGCTCGCCGCCAGCGGCATCCCTGCCCTATCCTCATCACAGCGACGAGTGGCGTTGCCGCACAAGTGTCTGGGTGCCTTAGGGCGATGAATGACCACGCATTTGCATCGCTCTGCAAAACTCGTCGCCACCATTCTTTCACGGCGACGAGAAGTATGCACAAGGCCTAAGGCTATCCCAGTAGTTCTTCTTTATTTATTGCATGATAAGTAGAGGCTAACCTCCAGTGCATTAATTATAACGACCATGGAGACCATAAATACAAGCGCAAGCGAATGGGATGTAGCGAGCTCCATCATTCAACAGACTTTTTCCTCTTATCCGCATGACCGCTAGAACAAAGGAACCAAATGTTCAGAAAAACACCGCGGATTCTCATTGCAGTGTGTTAACCAACCATGGCACACCAAAGAATGGTGGGAAGAGGAGTGGAAACCCCTTCCCTACCTGACCGCACTCATTATGATTGCTGGTGCTAAGGCAACCCTTCTGGGGCATCGCACTCTACTCTTACGAGGTAGCGGTTTTTTCCAAGAATTTACCACTGAGCAAAATGTGACCTCCCCCCCCCCCCCCCTTTGAGCCACTTTGCTCCCCTCCTTTGTGAAGCGACGGCACTAGGAGAGGTAAACGATATTGCGCATAATCATACTGGCCGCAATCAAGTGGGTCCCTGCCTTATCTCAGCCAAACAGTGTGCTTAGAGTGACGCAGCCCTTCGAAAGCGAATCCATGTCGTACTTGAGACCGTTCATTGAGAGACGTCAAAATTTCGCGAATCGATGTCAGCTTGTGGCGCCGCATTCGCCATCCAAGCGAAACGATCGAATTGGCATCTCCAGTGGGTGAACTGGCGCATGACAACGTTTCTTCCGAACACACGACCTTGGCGAAACGTGACTTGTAGAACGGTCACACGAAGCTCTTATAGTGTCCTAGTCCAGCCCACTAGTAGACCAGTCAAATAGTATTGATTTTAAAGGGAACCCAATGGGGTCCTGAAGCGTTTGCCTGCAATGAGCGAGCAGCACCTCGCGCAGGATAACTCGGCCAGCGCCTTGGAGTGGTACACGGTGGTGTCGTTCGTAGAGAGCTTGAGTGTTCTTATCGCCACAAGAAAAGCTCTAGGAAGAACTCACCACTATCGCACATGTTCCCCATGCATAAATGGTGCATAGTCGAGCTTACAAGTTGGAGTCAAGTACACGACAGGCGAATGAATGGATTCTACCACGCCTTATCCGCATGGAATCCGCCTTACATTATCGATAAGTGAACGACGGTCGGTCGGCTGCTCCAACTAACCAACTGCCAACTGCTTGCTTTGCTTTACTGCAGGAATATTTCATGAGATCGGGCAATGAAACAGGCGGAACAACGAGCATACTAAGCAGGTTCCTGAACACTTCATAGCACGAGTACGAGGAGAAATGTCTTTGGATTTTAGTCTTCTAGTGAACTATTCTAAGAAGGCGAACACAACCGAGGGCTCAGAGCCCGTTTACACCCCGTGATGGCGCGAACGGCACTGGCGATTAGCGCTCAGGTGCGTGCCAGATAGTCGCAGCTGGATTTCTACGGCCAGTGATAAGGTCTACGACAAATGTAGCAAGTTTCCCGTAACTCAGGTGATCGCCGCAGGACCAACAAAACCATGGAAATCCTTCGCTGCCATTAAGTAACCATTAACCAGTATGAAGTGGCTATTGCCATTTCTCCCCCATTTCCCTTCATTTCTCCATATCTTATCACTGTCGACGCGCAGCCCGTATTTGTAAGCGATTTCAATGTGGTCTTCATATTTCCCTAACGCTTTCTAAAGCGAAAAATACGCAGATAAAACAGTGAACAAATCCGACAATGCGAAGAAGCCGCCTGAGCAGCGGTAGAGGAACTGAAAAAAGTGGGGAAAATTTACGACGACATTGTCCGCAACCACTGTCAGCTGATTATGATTAGAGTAGGCGAATAGCTCTTGCACATCAGCAATCGTTTGGCATTGTACGTAAAGGCCCCCACAGAGTTCTGCGGCAACGCCGCTCGCCGCAATGGTTAAGGATAGGGCAGGGACGCCGCCGGCGGCGAGCTCTGCGTCTCTGCCCTATGGTTAAGCATAGGGCCGCGGCGCTGCCGCAGAACTCTGTGGGGGCCCTAAAACTCGTCTAATTGGCGAACAATTCGTCCAACTGGAGGTGCCCATCGCCTTGCATAGAAGGATGGGTACTATTGTACTTAGTGTAGCCCACTTAACCTTGTTCAAAATAAGTCTACTAGGGGTAATCTGCCATGGGAAGAATGAATATCATAGTCGTTTTTCGCGGAAATGCCTTATAAGCCCGTTATCTTATGTTCGAACTGCCCAAGGCCTTGCGAAATGGCGCGCGCTGATAAGAGACGCAGAATCTGCGTCTCTTATCCGCTGACTGGGGGAAGACCACAGAATTCGGCAGGGGGAGGGTACAATAGCACCGAAGGACGCAGCTCTAAATAGCCCGCAAGAAGCGGAAAACTATGGAGTGTTCTTCACCGGACTGGTTATACTCCACGACGGGGAGCGACGGCATCGGCATGGCTGGCGTGCGCATCGATTAACGATCGCCCCGGAAAAATCGATACCTTGCCCCGCTTTGTTGCGCTGTCGCTCCCATCGCTGCTCGTCGTCTTTGCGGAGTATGAATAGTATACATTGAATTCCAATGATTGGATTCGGCATTCGATTCGGATATCCGATCCCAATCATCCAAAAACCAAAGAGGTCCGCGAAACTGTCAGTATCTGAACCATTCAAAAATCCTGGGTCCGCGAAATTGTCGTTATCCGAATCATCTAAAAAATGAGGATCCGGGAAAATAGCGTTACTCCAATCATCCAATTATCCGAAGGTTTTCGATGGGATCCAATGTATAATGAACAGGCCCGAAAAGCCAGCCATCAGATTTGCAGCGAACGCGGCGCGGCTGACATTGAAGGGTTGCCGCGTGCGGCAACAGTTCAGGTCCCGCCTAAGGCCCGCGCACACTGCTGCGACAGTGAGGCGCGGCAAAAATGAAGCATAGGGCTGGGACAGCCGCGGTGACGGCCTGACGCGTGGCGCTGTCGCAGTAGTGTGAATAGGCCTTTATACTTTGACGTCGTGCGACACAGTGCCACGTATAGTAGCTGAATTCTTAATCGAGCGACGCGATCGATCAATTTGGCCACCATACATGTCATTGCCTCGGAAGTATAAACGGCACCTAGCCGACTGATCAATGCAACGTCACGCCTCGGCTATGAGACAGGGGTGTGCGTTAAATTCCTTTCGGTAAATTTTTAAGACCATTTTTTAGCGAAAATTCTTTTCGTTAAAACCGGTAAATTCGTTAAATAAAATTTCCCTTGCATTCAGTTTTGCTGTATTTTAGGATATAAAAAGCCAGCTCTTTTGTTTATTAATTTTCCTTGAGTCCATAGTATTTATATGACAAAGTCTTTGTGTTCACAACAAGTGAAAGTCCATCTATCCCATTATATAAAGCATCACCAACAATATTGCAAAACGAGAAGAATTATTGAAATTCTAAAAACAAACCTAGTTCGCCTAGTTCGTTTAGCTTGTGGAAGTCGTTCAGCTTCTGCGAAGATCCAAAGTGCTGTGCATCATAGTGCGGCTCAACGCTTTTGCGCTCACTAAGTAGACTTCCAAAGCCCAACACTGTTATATAGAGCCATAATTCTTTCGTGTAACTACAGAATATTTTAGTGAAGAATTCAGGTCAGGCCGTGATCGCAGCGAATACTTTGGCACAGCTCGTCTTCGGACGATATTTACGAAGTCCAGAGATCTGCCTGTTTCTCAGAATGGTTCCCTTTTGTCATAAAGAAACAGAGAATCAAAATGCCACGGATCGTTGACAAATTTTTAATCGAATCGAATTTTTTCGACTTTAATTTTCTGCATTGAGTATTTCTGTCTTTGCCACCCAAATATCGTAGATTTGAATTGTTGACCTCTTTCTCCTCTGTATTTCAAGGAAATTCATAAGGGACAAGCGCACGTGTACACTAACTGCGCTTCTCACAAGGTACCTGCCAAGAGAGCCCTCGGAGAGGACGAAAAGGGTAAGGAAAATCGGGGTTCGTACGTTAGGCGCCCGAGCGAATTACGGTAGCGTGTTGCCGCCGCCCCCGATTACGGTATTGTGGCGTGTTGTTACTGTCGTGTGGCGTGTTGTTGAGCCCACCTCGGACGAGTTGTAACGGAGGAACAGGAACAGAGACAAAGGGAAAGCCTCGTGCAGAGTTTACTTCGCTGTTGCACCGCGCTGAGGGGTTCATTTTTTGCCACATCTCCACGTCAGCCGAGTGGATTACGTAACGCACCCCCATCTGGGTCTCGTTGCGAAATCTCGTCCGAGGCGGGCGCGGCACTCGGTCAGCGGTACGGTGAGGCGTTCGTGGCACCCGCTCAGCGGTACGGTAATCGAGCGCGTCGCTCCGCCTTCTACAGTACCACAGACGCCTAACGTAACGCACCCGGAAAATCGTTGACATGCACGGCATGAAATTCAATAAAAGCGAAGCAGTGACAGTACCAGCAGCCGCGCACCGACAGTTAGGCCTATGTTATACTTCGGCGACGCTGTTGTCGGCGACGTCGGCGGCAGTGTTACGCGGGCTGCTACGCAGTGCGTCGACAACAGCGTCGCCGAAGTATAACATAGGCCTTAGGCGGGGCTCAGTGTTGCCCTATCGTGGTCCTACTATCATCACCTGATGCTGCGCGAAGAACCCGCTACGTCTTTTCACGTTTTCTATGCCTTTTCAACCCCACCTATAAACAAATATCACAAAAATATCAACTGCAAAAAAAACTGACTGGCTGGTAGATACGAAGGACTTATATGTAGCAGTCAAACGCGAAAAACGGCCTAAGAAGTCAAAAACGCGAAACTGTGGATGGAGGGCGCATGCAAATAAATTGGTCGAAGAGCAAGGAAAATGCCAATAATTCCCGAAACATGAGAACGATATCGACTGCCTATCTCTAAGTAAGTAGAAGGTTTCCTTAGTATCGTAACAATACTGCGAAAGCTCATCAAAAAAATCGCCCAAATTACTTTACACGAAGAAGAAGTAAAATTTCAAAAATGGCATGTAAAATGTCGTTAATGCAATTTAACGGAAATTTTCGTCGTTAAATTTCGTTTAACGTTTTTAACGAAAAATGCCGGTGAATCGTTAATCGTTAAGCGCACACCCCTACTGTGAAAGTATGAACCGCGTGTAAAAGCAGGACTTATGTTATCGGACTAATATGGTTACGGTAGAAGCACACTAATAGCCGCCGCTGATGGTGAGACCCGCTCATTTGCAAGTGGACCACTTTTTCACGGGCGTTCACTAGAACACCGCATTCCACCGCTGCACACCACTATCACGCTTTATCGACATTTCTGTCGCCTCTGCAAGTGATCCGACAGTGTGCCACTGATAACTCCACGAAGTGTGTGTAGGAAGCAGCATTCGGTCAGAGTCCTTTGATGCTCCGTCTATACGCTCACTCAGACCAATCAGGAAAGGCTTATCCTAATACAAGCAAGAACCAATCAGAGGTGTACACTCAGAGATGCACAGACGGACACACGGACGAATTAACTAACCACTATTTGGGTTCCAAAGCGATTCAGCATTGAAGGTGAACATTCCCCAATGAAGTCACACATGGATGCACTTCCTCGTTTATATACAACGCAGTCTAAGAAGGCATAACAACGCTCTAAAGGTAAGTTTCCCACACAAATATCAATAACGTGTTTTAAGACTGACAAATATTAGTTATTATTATTTATTACGCGATATTATTTTTATTCGTATGGTATAATATGCCGAAAATATGAACAGTTCTCGATGTACAACCAGTGTAGCGGTCATTCTATTGTATTCGCTCCACCGGCCCTTTCCCAATTAAATGACCAAGTGTCTCTGAAAGTCGATTAAATCGACCGATCGTCCGATTAATTTTTTGTTCTCTCAAATGTGCTGCAGATTTGCTTCCGTGGAGTAGTATTTAAAAAAGCGAGCGATTGTGGGTTCTCGAACGGACCCACATACGGACATACGTACGGATTAAGCCATATTAGGATTTTTATTTTTAAGGTCGGAAGTTTCAGATAAATTTTTGATGATTTCTGAACAACGAATGTGAACAGCTCTAGCTAACCGTAAGGTCGGTCTGCGACAGAAAATCAATACCTTCAATCGGTATTGATTGCCCATTGACTTGTTCAGATGTCCAGGTGCCCGTTCTCATGCAACGCATTTCGCTGTGTGAAAAAAATCGACGTACAGTAGCTACAGATGCACAAAGGGATGCACGGATTCTTTATTTATGTCAGGACACTACTCGTCATTTCTTAATTGAATTCTATCCCTGTGGCCTTACAACCAGAAACCATATCCCAGATGCCGACCTTTCGCTCTGTAACTTTGCCAGTTCTGAGGGATTGGACTGGGCTGCGTTCACGCCCATTTGTTGCAAATGCTCCTCGCTCGACGCCGATCGATATATGTGTATATATCGATAGTGCCCCTAGGCTTATGAGAGAAATTGAAACAGACATTCGACTTCTTCTATACCACTATAGATCTGGGAAGTTACCCCTCCGAGAGGTCGCCCGATGGGGCGGGGGTTTACTTCAACGGGCCTGACTGAAAAATTGTTGCCGGGTGGCAGCTGAATCAATGCAAGCTGGGATCCTCCTGCTGATGAAGATTTATCTCGCCCAGCAGCTAATTGTTATGCGACACGACGGAAACAATTCCCGCAGTCCCGCCAGCCTTGTGTCTGTGACAAGCGACGCATCCAACCCTCGGAGACCAACATGATTCTTCGTCAAGGTGTCCTGAGCCTTTTCAACTAGCCAGCAAAATACATCAAATTGAATGGGTCCAGAAAGTAGGTAAAAATTCTAAGTAGATCATATTCTGCGAAACTGCGTATCGCCATAGTTAATAAGTAGAGGCGTACTCGTTAAAACTAATTATCTGCAAAGTGCCCACCATCCCTCAATAAGATTCGCTACAGGCTCCTCTACCACATGAACTTATCCTTATGGGGAGGGGGCATTCTTCAGCTTCTGTTGGACAATTTGGGCACAATTGGAGGTCAACTATAAATACAAAGAACTATGGTAGGACAGCGCTTTGGAGTATCCGGGGACCCTACTTTGTAGTGTTCAGTTTGCTGAGACCCTATTAGCTGTCCCAACGTGTGCCGACTTTCGGAAAACATACAGGAACGAGGTAGCAGAGCATAAGAAGGGGAAACAGTGGTTCCAACAGGTATTCGCCGTTCACACTTGAATCACCCCTTCCTAACTATACGTTGGATCCGAATGAATCGTTTTCGGATATCCGATCCGGATATCCCGATCAGAATTATTCAAGAATCCGGGGTCTGCGAAATTAGCGTTATCCGAATCAACCAATTATCCAAAGATTTTCGACTGGATCCAATGTATGTTCGTAAGCATAGCCAGGCCTTTCTAGAAGACAGCCATTCCATTACTTAACGTTTCCAAAAGCGAAGAAAGAGGAAGGAAGGAGAGTGGAGATGGCCGTAATTGAACACAAAACTCAGTTATTCGAATCGCGAGCCACGAAAAAGGAAGACGATCGGGGAAAAACGAATTGGAGCGGTGATTGCGGCGGTTTACGAGCGAAAGAACTGAAATTGATTCGTGGGCGACAACCAGTGGGCATGACAACAGCGGCATGTGTCTCAGCATTAATCAACGACTTCCCAATCGAGGGGGGGGGGGGGAGGGAGGCGGGGTCGGACAAAGCATTCGTAATTCTGCCGCCTATGTGTCACAAACCCACATAAACCTGTCGAATGTGTAAATCCTGCGAAGATGACACGTGCTAAAGTGATCTGCACCCGAACGTTCAGATGATTAGACCGTTGGACACGCTGAACACGCAGTTCTACTGCATGAGAACATGAGAACGGAGTCAACCAACTAATCGATATCAGCCGTCCTACGATCAGAAGACCATGAAGAGTATTCCAAAGTATTGACAGTATCGATCAATGACGATCTGCCAATCGATATCGATCGATATTGTCAGATATTGTCGACTGCTCACCAGTTTCAAGCAAACAATATCGACCAGAGAGAGAGAGAGAGAATACAGGCAAATTCAAAGAATCGCACCTCAGTGTTTGACATGGCACAAATGTAGGACCGATGGACAAGCCTTGTGGCCGACCGATATCGATTGATTTTATCGATTTTTCTCCGAAGAATCACAACACATAATGTGGAGACGCTAGAAGACTATTGCTTTAGCGAATGATTTCAGAGTACCAAGAGGGTATCTATTTCGAAGATGCGCAGTGTGCAATATGGCGTGGTGTTACAAAAATCCTGCCCTACCCTCCCCCCTCCAACTAGGAAGACACATACAAGCACTGCACGAGAGAAAGAAACAAGACAGTGCAGGAGTTTTTCAAGAGGACAGTGGGACAGATCGGGCCGAGACGAGCAGGCTTCTTATCAGATGATACGAATGATTCAGTAGGCAGCGGCCAGCGGACCAATTTCCGTCGTTTTTTCGCGGCCACGAAGCGAGCCGCCGACAAGGAGAAGCGATAGCGAGGGCAGCAGGGTCTCTAAGGCACCTCCCGAAACAGGCACACGAGGGGAGAGATCCACATAAGCAGCTGAGATGCTCGTTTCGAGGAATGAAACAGCCGGACAGGCGCCGCCGAGTCCCTCTGTCGCAAGTGCAATCGATCGCGCGGCGCAACCCGATTCCGATGACTCAGCGCAAGCACAGGGAGAGCGGAGGACGACGATCCTGGAAGCCTCCGACGGCCGACGAAACTACTGGACGTCGGTCTTCTGACTCACTCCAACGGATGACGTCGCCACATGGACAGAAGAGCGCGTCGCCATCACTGAAGGCCGAGCGAGGCAGCAGTTAGGCCGGGCACTGAGTCAGTTAGGGACCATAAATCGCGCGAAGCCCACCCACACCCGATGACGTCACCCGCTCCCACGTGGGCGGGGCCACACGACTTCGCGACGGCCGCGCGGCTCACCCGGTGTGGTCACGGGGTGGTCCTCCGCGCCGATCAAGGCACTTGAGTACCTGCCTGTCACCCCTTGAGACCATCGGGTTAAACGATCGAAACGTCGGCGGCATCTAAGACACGCTTTGGATGCGCCATGCACTCCACTTTCCTATTATGAGCCACTGCTCTTTACACTGATTTTTAGAGCAATCAAAAGATAATTAGGGAGTTTATTCCGAAATGAACCAATGGGATGAGGGACAGACCTTGTCCTGTGTTGAGAAAGAACCTGATATGTGTGGCAGCTCTAGAAACCCTTTACCGACTCTCCACATGCGCCTTCTCATAAGAGTGCTAGAATAGAGAAAGTACTACCAGGTGATTAGGCGCGTGGCAGTGCAGTCAGAAGAGGCGCCGACTGTCGCGTGTACTCTCTTTCAATGTTCGTGGTTCGGTACACCACGTAGCACTGTCCACGTCCGACTTTCCATAAATCTTGGCATTGTTAGCACTGATGATATGAAGTTGACTGCAGCTGTTGACCAAGATTGGTATCGACCTTTATTCTGGCTAACGTTTCGGCGATGTCGCCTTCGTCAGAGCCTGGAAGAGTCGAAGTAACATTTGGAAACTATTCGCCAAGCACCATTTCATCTTACAGAAACTAATTCCTAAGGAAACAAGGAGACAAGGAGCGATGTAGTAGAAACCAGCAACGCTAACCTTTACGGTGGGGTCGAGATGATCCACCAGTCACCTTTAGCTGGAGGTGGGCTAACTCAGATTCGGATTTCCCACCTACGTCAACCAAGACTTCCATCACTCGGGGTCGGTGATCTGGCAACGGACTTGTCTGTGGAGGAAAAACTGACTGCCAGACAGATCATTGCGTAGACCAAATACGCGTTCAAATTACCTCCGCGACACCCCGTAGAAGTAGAGTGCATGGCGCATTCTAAAAAAGACTGATTAACGCCGTCCTTAATCCTTTTGTCCTTTCAACGAGAGAGTGTACCCGGGTCTGTACAAAGCGTGAGCGCAGGAGAGGAGAGGGAGACCGGTCGATCTGTCGCCTCTTCCGCAGTCCGGTGAGGCTTGTGGTTGGCTGATTTAACTTCGGGACCGCTGCCTTTCAGACCTTTTGCTATTGGTCGCTAATGAGGCTTACGTGGGTACGCGGGAACGCAGCAGCTAATTAGGACGTCAATTTTACGCACTCGTTCTGACTAGCACTTCCTTCGATTCCATGCGATTTGCGTGATGCCACCCTCCACTTCCCCATGTATGCTACACTAACGGCTAGCACAAAACCGTATTGGAACATGTTGACAACATTTTTCAATACCTTCCTATGATTTTTGTATTTCTCGGTGATTAATTTATGCATCCTTAGACAAATTTTGTCAACGATTGCTTTTTCAGCAGTTTCTTGAGTTTGGGCCTCAGAGTTAGAACGGTGGCTGATCGCCCGAAGCCTTTTCTTACGTCGAAGAAGATTTGAAGAAGTTTCAAGTCGTTGGGTTCAAGAGACCGCGACGCGACGCGACGACATACGCGGCAACCCGCAGTTGAAGTGCGGTCTGAGTACGGAAGGTGGTGTCTAGACGTCGGCTCGCTTTAGTCTCGGTGGGAGATCTCCAATAGAGATAACAGTGTTATTGCGGTCGAAATTTGTAGGATACTAGGGCCTATCCTTCAACCGCTTACCGCCCTCAAACGAAGGGTGAAAATGCCGCCAAACTCTCTGATATGAGATTCGTCAGCATCAGGTTTGGCTGTATTTCCACCGTTAGAGGGCGCTAAGCGGCTGATGGATCTGGCCCCTGGTTTTGAGCTTAGTGCTACGAGTGCTTTTTAAACTGAGGGACCGCGACGCAGTCGCGTACGTGGGTGGACCAA
Organism: Heligmosomoides polygyrus bakeri; assembly: GCA_947359475.1. Classification (NCBI taxonomy): domain Eukaryota; kingdom Metazoa; phylum Nematoda; class Chromadorea; order Rhabditida; family Heligmosomidae; genus Heligmosomoides; species Heligmosomoides polygyrus. The sequence continues at coordinate 24,530,479 of OX375868.1, forward strand.
CGACAGCGGAAAGTACTTGCTGGAAAACAAACAGACTTGCACCAGGATCGACTGCACTACCTTCCTTAAATTTCATGGTTCTTTAGAGCTCGTTTAAGGTGTTTAGAACCACTATGCGTCCAAATGCACCTGAACAGCCCTTTGCATGGGCGTGGCTCTACATGAAACACAAGTACACTGGCTGAAGGTTGGTGATAGCGAACTACGGCGAGAAATACAGGAACAGTAATCCGAATCACGCAACGAGACTCATCAGCGCACGCGGCACCGCACCCTCTTTGAACGGCAGGGACGAATGAAGTTCGGCCGCTTGCCTAGCCCGCCGACTAGCCTCCAGGGAGAGAAACTCAATAGACAAGTACAAGACAGCTACTGCAGTCAATATCCAGCCGATGAGCATTGCTTTACGGCTCGGACGCTGCCGATTTCACCAGGTTTCCTAAAAGGAAACAGACCGCAAGGGAGGGGGTCGTCTGAATAGCAGAAAGGGATGCTACAGATCTATAGAAGGGAACAACTGGAAATGTGTCCTCATGTGTCGCCTTAAAAGGGGTACCGTTCGCCCATCTGCACGGGACTGTTTGTGTTACCTCCTCGTGTTTCGTCTCCCTCTCCTACCAACCTCTGATTTACCGCTGTGGTCTGAAATGGCTCTTGGACGGATGGTTTTCAAACTCAACTTGACTCTTTCAGGCTCTGAAGAAGGCGGTTACGCCGAAACGTTAGCCGGAATAAAGGATCTGTACTAATCTTAGTTCGTCAGCTACATCACTTGGGTATTCATATTGATCAATATCATGCCAAGATTCAATGACAGTCAAACATGGGATATTTTGAGCCTCCAAAGTGCTTAATCTGCAGAAAAATAATTAAAACTGATCGGTATTGGTCGACAGGTCGACAACGTTTACTACCCGACGGCAGTAATACTCCTCCGAATCCCATAATCACCCTCCCTACTTCTTCCCCTCCTCTCTCGCTAACACTTCCTTACCTATGTGCAGGCGTGAGTGATAGTTAGTCAAGCACTCACATATAACACTAAGTCACGACTCACGTGTCACGACGTTGCCACGACGTCTATGACACTCCTTCTGCATCCCGACGACGCACGCGCCAAGACTTCTAGGACGCGTCTTTAGAAACCTGACGCACATTGGACGATATTGAGGGAAAATACTGGTCTTCCCTTATTCCCCCTCCAGTGGTCCTTCTTTGTTGATTCCCTCTTCACTGGTCCTTTTCCTATTGGTTCCCCTCACTTGGGACTCTCATGATTTGTTTCTCGCCACGTAGAGAACGGGCATTTCGGAGAATAAATCGCATGCATATGATTGAGGGTGGCTGGGCTTCATAGGAACAGTGAAGATTCTGCCCACCATATCCCGCTGCACTAATCTATCTATCTATCTATCTATCTATATATATATATATATATATATATATATATATATATATAAAACTATTTTTACTGCAATAAAAGTGAGAAAGCTTAAAGAAGAAGAGAGGAGGACAGGGGATGTTCGAATAGAACATTTGGCCACATTTGGCCATTTGGCCAAACCCCGAGTTTGACGGCCGCTAGGCCGCTGAACGTCTGGTTCTAAGGATAAAGGATAAAGGACGGCGTTACTCAATCCCTTCTGGGATGCGCCAGCGCATTCTACTTCTACGGGATGTCGTGGAGGCGACATGAATGCGTATTTGGCCATACAATGACTTGCGGTGGCCAGCCGATGAACAAGTCAGCGCTTTATCCTTCCCAGACAAGTTTGGTACCAATTCACCGACCCCGGAGGGATGGAAGGCTTGGTTGGCCTGGGCGAGAAATCCGAACCAGGAACCTGGTATCGGGTGCAGATGACAGTCGCGCCTTTCTCCGACTGCGCTACACGCGGGCCCTGGTACTAAAAATATAAATATAAATAAAAAGTATAAAATATAAATGTATACAAGAAGTAAATAAAGACAAAAACAAGGCACTAGTTGCTAATGTGATCCACATGGAGAGGCGGGCACGTGCCGACCAGTCACAACGAATCAGAACACAGTGAAATGCACGTCAACCAATTAAAGCATTGGCCGTGCACACACCCTCTTCGTGGCACGTCCATTCGCCGAGGCCTGATTGGTTCAGAGAGTACCCTCATCAAGTAAGCGAAATTTACGACTAGTACCAAGAATGAATAAATAGATAATAATAATTAATAGAACAAGAGCAATAGTAACTAAATAGAATGGTGTCAGAATTGATGAATATAACAAAATTATAAAAAGGTTAGAAATGTGAAAAAATATGACGAAAAACATAGAGATGCATGTTAAATTCATAAGAAGAGTTGGAATACAGCTCTAGCGACAACGGGTCGGAACGAGTTTTCGTGCGATGGGCGCGGAGTTATTGTCTCGTCACCTGCTCGCTTCAGCCCTAAAGTCTATTAAGCGCCTAGTTCTCACGTCGCCAAAGGAATCGACAACTCCTATTCTTCGAAGCAGACCAAAAAAGCAACAACAAATAACTGTACGAGATTGTAGGCACGGGCACGACAACTCGTCCAAGCGTGTAACCTACAGCGTGTAGCGTGTAACTTGTTAGGAGTTTAAGATGAAATCCCGGCCATAAGTGCTAGGTCAAATAAAGTCCCTAAGAAGTTCGAGAACAGAGCTACCAACCACTCATAAATAGGTTTGAATCAGAATTAAATACGCTTACAGCGGTGTTTCTTGGAGAATTCCCAAGACAAAGTACACTTTGATACATCCGCGATGTCATTTTCATCCAGTTTTATTTGTTTATTTATTTATGAGAAGCGGATTTTGGAATCACGTGTGATATCAAACACAACAGTAAACCAGCTAGTTGAAAAATAAAAGTCTGAACTACTAGTGAAATCAGAAATAAAAATGAACGAGAAAACAGGAAGCAACAGAAAAATGTTCCTGTAATCCCCTGATCGAGAGGCACGATGGTGCTTCAAGATGAGCCATATAGATGGCGAGAAGATTTGCTTTGGAAATGGAATTGAAGGTGGAGACAGTTGAAGTAGCAAAAACTTTGCCCTGAGAGCAGTCACTGGCAAAGATGCAAACGATTCGTGCGGAACGATGAACAATTACCGACGTTGTTCATGCGCGTACAGTTTTTTGAAGGCATAAAACCCGTAGAACAGGCGGCACTCTCGACGGACATGATCACCACGACGGTCAGGAGGGGCCGGACCATCTCGACGCCGTGGAAAATCAACAACACCAAGGGAAAAACCACGAATCTAACCGATGACACACGCACGGGCAGACACTGACGTTCTCTGACATTCGATATCCCCGTACAGAACGACGGGTGATCGATTCGCTGTCGAATAATCGGTGACGGACGACAAATCGGGCAATTGGACAGTCGGTTGGCGGAAATTACGACACGAGAGGGGTGGCGACGGTGACTGGTTGACCGGAGATGTGGCTCCTGCTGGTGGCGCGGAACAAGGTCTGTGGGAGGAATGCGGGGATGCGGACGAACTGGGACAAGCGGAACTGCGACCGGATGGAATTTCATGCATAAGTTTTGCCCACATGAGGACATGGCATATGGCGTAGAGGAGCTGGTCAATGCTCCGAACGAGGTTTACCTGGCCGAAGGGGTCTTAACTTCAAGCGCTCGCTTATCGCTATCGCTTATGTATCAACGCTTTTTTTTAAACATTAGCAAGTATGCACTGTAATGAGGATAAATACTGGAGGACTACGTCAACCACTGCCTTCGTAGGATGAGCCACGCATTCAACTAGCACGAGAGGTGATTCTATCCGATTTTGCGTTTTTATCCTATGCAATGACTTGTGGTGGCCAGACAATAGGAAAGTTAGTGCTTTGTCCAGACAGGCCCGGTACTAACTCGCCGACCGCGGATGAATGGGACCCTTCATGGTTGGCCTGGGCGGGGCTCTAACCAAAACATCGTCTCGGAGTGCACGAACCACACTGCGCCTGTTCCAACCTCGCTACATGCACCTCAAGAAGAAAACCGCTTAAATAATAAACAACAAGAGACTAGAAATGGAATGAAGAATCGTATGATAAAGGCTGAAAAGTAAATGGATAACTCATGGCTCCAGGAAACTGTGCTCGAGACATTCCAAAATATGAGTTTTCATTTTGATTTTAGTACGGCGCTTTGCAGCTCATATTTTTGCGTAACGAAAAACAAAAATGAAATTCAATTTAAAAAATGCCTGCGAAAAAGATGTGGTTCTCTAAGCATAGGGTCACAACGTACACTCATTAAACGGATTGGGTTAGCTCGAGTGCGCCATGCACCTGAATTATGCCGGTAGGTGCATATTCTGAGTGAGGTTCTATCAATCGGAATGGTATCGAGCATCTTACTAGGACGAAGGAACGATTAAATCAATTGTGGGATATACCGGGACCGGTGTGTCTGCAAGTGTTCGTTAAGGGCATCAGGTGGCAGAACGTATCCAGGGGAGGGAGGGTTACGACCTGCTCCTGCGAATATGCCAGGGACGGCCCCAGAGCCATAAAACCGCATCAGACGGAGAGTCCGAGAAGCTCACAGTAGGAACGCCCTCCAGGGGAGCCCATAAAAGCCCCAGATCTGAACAGCTACGTTCAGTCTTCGCTTAGCTCTCACTTAGTCTCCTCTTTGCTCCTTGTTCTAAAGTTATTTGTAACATTTCGATTTTGCCTAAATCAATTGTATTTTTTGCTCGTTCTTCGTGCATGAGAACCACAGTAGCGCTGGATATGCCCGATTCCACCTACAGTAATCGGAAAGATTACTACGACGACAATGAGACACTAGATCTGTTCGACTCAGTAATGTTGGGACACGTTCCCACCACAATACAATACCCTAGTATCATATATCATCATGTTCTAGAGAAGGTCATGAATGCGACTACAAACTCATCTAAAACTTGCATAGGAATACAAGAAATGGTCTTGAACTAAAGTACAGATATACAGGATTCAGTAGCTCTACTACAGCACAATGTTGGAGAACGCAGCGATAAAGCCTGATCTGTTCAATACTCCTCAAAGCTGCAGAGGTGTTGAGGAGAGCAGCTGCCATCGATGGTTAACTGTAGCGTTCAGCGCTTTGACAAGAATACGAACTGCCCCCACCCGAAACACAATTTTAGGCACGTTCCTGGAGGAGTTTATCGCAGATCAGTCACATAGCCACATGTTTTAGAAAATAGGTGAGAGGGACGCTGCCCGAAGTGAGCTGTTCGACTAACGGAGGCGCCAGACAGCGCTAAACCGTCAGATGAGTATCAAGGAATTGGGTCAGTCGGCGAGGAGAGGCCATCGAGGGTCGGGCCAAGTTTGGCGGAGCTGAATGAGTTCTTCTGCCGACTGTTATGCGAGTCGGAGTGTGGCCACGAGGCGTGAAAGAGAGAGCGAAGGCGTTCATTCCTGCACCTGGAAGCCGAGAGAAGTTGCTTGGCTTCACGGAGAGACGGATCACGACGGGATCGCCGTCGTGTTCGTTCCGCCAACGCGTTGACAGGGGAAAGGTTCAAGAGGAGCGCTACGCGTCCAGCGTGCACTCTCCCTGCCGGAGATGCCCACGGAGATTTCTCGCTTGCAGTGACATGCCGTTAGAGCTGTAGCTGCTCGACATTTGCAGCGTTGTACTTCGATCTGTGAGCTCGCTGGTCGTCTGCGAACCGTGGGAGAGCGTGCAAGGCATGAAGGGAAGAGGAAAAATGATACACGGACTGACTGCGGAAACGGACTAGTTCTGACCAGTGATTATTGTTCACCTACGCCTCAGTTTTGAGTAGAATCGCCTGAATCATGAGACCAACGGCAGAGCCAAATTATTACACAGCTCCCCCTGTTCCCTTTTCAAAGTGATTCACTATGTTTTTTCAGTGAAATGCTAGCGTCAGAGGATCAATGACAGTTGCGCCACCCATTTAGTTCCCATGCAGTAGCGTCGTAACGTACTGAAGTTGGCAGGCTTCCCCTGAATGCTGAGGGCCCATGGACTTGAAAATTTGAAGAGAAGGTGGTGGAAAGGCTAGGTCAGGTCACTTGATACAGCGCTTTAAGAACAGAATGTCTAACCAAGCTTGTAATGTGAGACCGGAGTGCAAAATAAGAAGATGATACATGTCGTTAATGTGGTCCACACAACGATTCGGGGGCGCGCCAGCCAATCAGAGCGCAGACCGAACACGCCCGAGTCAATTAGTGCACCAACTACACTCGCTCCCTCTGGCTTCCACGCCCAGCCGATGCGAAATGATTGGTTTGGTGCGCTCGCCTCAGCATGTAAGCTGAATTCACGACTTATCTCAATAAAAGTGAGATGAATACTGGAAGATACCTACTGTCACGATTTGAAAAGACTTTCTAGATGTCCTATACCTTTTCAATATGTGGAACTGCCTAAACTCCCCAGTGACTTGAAAAAGTCTAACGTAATGCGGAGCTTCAAAGTTTCAGAATTAAGAGTTTTAGAAATTTCGGTACATGTCGTGAAGATGCACCGCAGTGGTGCGGAAACGCGCAACTAGATGGCCCTACCGTAACCGTGGCAGCCAATCGTGAGTTGTCCGTACGGTTCAGTCGGTGCCTAACTGGCTGCAGCTTACGGTAGGAGCAACGGCACAAGCTCCCGTACCCGGGCAGTGCGCGTTCGCGACAGGTGCCGAAAGTTCCCTGTGCTAGCGCAGTTCTGTTGTGGAGGGTTCAGTGTGGAGTTCCTTTTCAGTAGGACAAAGCCAAGGCTTGTCGATTTAAGATATAGTGAATATCACAACAAAACTACTTCGTTTCACTAAGAATAACGGTGGATGGTAACCCAGCTGATTGTCGCGTGCACACAATTGAGGTTCTTGGTTCAGGTCCCATCAAGCCTTCCGTCCTTTCCAGTTGGTACCACACTAGACTGAGAAGGATGAAACGCTGACTTCTCCATTGGGTGGCCAGTCTTCAATAGGCGAAAAATGCTTCGAAGTAGCGTCCACCACATCCCATAGCAGTAGAAGGCATGGCGCACCCCGCAAAGGGATTGAATGACGCCGTCATTTTCCCTTTATTATTAACGCAATTCACCAGCTTCTTCTTGGTATCTACCCTTTCTCAGCAAGTAGCTGAGAAAATTTTGCAAAAAAAAAAAACTTCTGAAGACAATATTCGGCTTTCAGTGAATCATCGACTCCATAGTTCCAACAACCGAGCCGACGAAATAGTTCTATATAAATACTTTCCGAAGAGAGGTCAGCCAATGTTCCATATAAAATAGATTTCGAATCTGCAGCATGAAGTTAAAGGTAGTCATTATTTTCGTACAATAAGCCACGTGCAATCGCCAGCAAATGCTTTCCTGAGATGTTAGGTGGAATTTGTATTTGAGTCGCTGGCAACAGCGTTATGAACGCTACTAATGTCGATCTTTCGCGCCTTCTAATCGATTTGGACATCATTCTTGATGCCGCGCATCACAACGGCTGAAGTATAAATTCCATCTGAGACTGGATGTAACGGCCACTACGATCAGCTCGTTTTATGAATACCCGTCATCATATGTATGGGATACTAGTCACTTTCTGCAACAGAACCATCAGAAAGGAGTAAAGGACAAGGCTAATGCCTGCTACAGTCCATTTGTGGGGCAAGAGTGACACGATGCTGACTCAGCTGCCACTCTTTGCACAGTTGTTGCTTCAGCTTCATGGCCACGAGATAAGGCCCACCGGGTGGCGCTTCACCGGGCGGCTGCTCTGCTCGCTTAGGGCGAACTCACGGAGAGCAACCTTAGTGTTCGCTAGTCGTTGGAATGAACAGAATGATCCGGTTGCACGAACTCAAACCTCTCAGGCTCGAATCCAGGACTCGGAAGACTATTCATCCATACCGAATGGATGTCAGTCTGCTATGTCTCGCTCTAACCAGGGAAGAGTCTTATGCTCAGGCCTATGTCTGAACTGCTGGAATGAATACTACTACAAAGACTCACTCTTCATGTAGTAGAAACGTAGGCTCCGTTTTTCCTGAGTCCCTGATCCCAATGAACTAGGGGCCATCAAAGTTTCTACACCAGATAAAAATCTGTTGACCGCAGAGTGAGGTGGAAGATCCGACTGCGATTAGGGGATTTCGAACACTACTGGTAGGTAGATTCTCGAATTCAAACTACAACACCCATCTCCTAGGTCAGGAAAAAGCGAAAGACTCAAGTAGTTTCAAGAGATTGTTTAAGAGTAGTCCCTATCACTAATTTCTAAGACCTTTCTTCTCCATTTTCAACCTAAAGAAGCCTATCAAAAGCACTTCTTCAAAAGGGGCTAATGACTACGCTGTAAACCAGCACCTCTGCCTAAGAGATATTCTGAGATAAAATAATTAGGATGTAACATCTCTAGTATAGAAAGAAATAGACGTATTTTGACGCAGTCGAAGAAAAGTCCGACTCTATCTCGCGTCGAGGAGCTTGCTTCGAGTATCTCGTCCGGGCCGATCACGGCTCACGTCGTTTCGGGGTCGAGTGATTGGTACCTGACTGTCTGGGAAGGAAAAAAACTGACTAGCCCATGGGTCTGCTGCCGCGGATCATTGAATGAATCAAACACACATTCAACTTGCCTCGACGATATCCCGTGGAAGTTGAGTGAGTGGCGCATCCTCCTCGTAAAAGTCCTGTTGCTGGGAACAAACTCATAAACCGCTTAATGCCCTCTAAGGGTGAAAATACAGCCAAACCTCATGCTAATGAATGTCATATCAGGGAGTTTGGCGGAATTTTCACCGTTAAAGGGCGGTAACTGGTTGATGAATCTGGGCCCTGGTTGAACTCCAGGAACATGATAAGCGATCTCTCTGTTGACGGTTGCGTAATTGTTAGTATTATTATTTATTATTATTATTTATTACATTTATTATTATTGTTATTATGGCTAAAATCCATGTGAAGAACAATATAATTAGAAACAGTATACAATGACATCCACATGACATTGGCTAACGATCCAGACCAAAGTGTAATAGAATGATTAGAAAGTATATGCGATAACAAGCACCCGGAGAATGAAGAATAGAAAGGAGAACAGACCAAGAGGGGATCTGCCACAAGATCTCGTTATGTCCTAGAATTATTTATGAATCGACTTGCATTCGTAATAAATGGCTTCAGGTTGTACGGAATAACTGAGTTTTTGGCAAGTTTCATATAATCCGAACCTGCCCTATTGACAAAAAAATTATGTCGAATTGAAGATTTTGCAGTGCTTAGTGAAAGCTTCTCTCCTCCACCTCGGGTTCTAGATGGTCTCACCATGAAGAAATCACGTTTGTCAAGTCCACAGAAACCATGGAGAACTTTGTGTACCATTACGAGGTCGTATATTCTTCGTCTGTATGAAAGTGTCTGTAGCCCAAGTTGTTTGTTTCTTGTATCACTGCTGGGAATAGCATGGTAATCAAAGCCACATTTCCTAATAAATAGTTTTCTAGTGAAGCTATTTTGGACTTTTTCAAGTCGAAGTATCTTTTTCTTCTTAACTGGGTAAAAAATTGTTGTTCCATACTCAAGTATCGGCCTAACGTAAGTCTTATAAGCTTTGACAAGGACAGATGGGTTTTTTGTGGAAAGACTTCTAAAGAGATTGTGTACTACAGCTATCGCGTTGTTTGCAATTTGTTCACAATGCGCGTCCAAAGCTAAATTTGCATCGAGGAGGAACCCAAGATCTGTTCATTGATCAGTGCTTGTAATCTCATTTTCACCTAACTTGTATGTGTAGCCGGGATTTCTTCTTTCTAAACGGAGCACCTTAGTTTTTTCTTTTGATAAAGGAAGCCGCCACTCGTGGGACCAGCGATCAACAGCATCTATAGCTTGCTGCAGAAGGTTTTGATTATGGATTGGTGAGCTATGGTAAATTTTCAAATCATCAGCAAAAGCTATGCATTTCACTCCTGAGTTCGTTATTAGTGACGGTAATTCGTGGGTATAGATATTAAATAGAATAGGAGATAGAACGCAACCTTGTGGAAAAGTTCTGTGATCTAGAAACTCAACTATCCAAGAAATTATTCGAGGATGTATGCCCACCATGATCAGTATAGCTTTTAGTCTCTTATGGCATACCCTATCAAAGGCTTTTGCAAAATCAAAATAAATCACATCAAGCCATCCTATGTTATCTATGTCATTGGTCCAATCATTCAAGGCCTGTAGCATAGCTGTCTCAGTGGATCTTTTTCCCTGAAAATGTAGGTTTGCTGAGATTATGTTGTGGTGATCCAAGTGTGCAACAATTCTCTTTTTAAGAATTTTTTCGAAAAGACGGGCGAACATAGATGTGACACGAAAAAGCCCCATTTGCGGTGTCGCAAATGGGGCTTTTTCGGTATTGAAGTAACTATAGCGCTCTTCCATCTATGTGGGACTTCAGCTGTCATGAAGCTTAAATTGTAAATGAATTCAAGAGGCTTGACAATACTTGCACTTACTTGTTTTACAAAGAAAAACGGTATTTCATCGGGCGTTTGAGAGTAAGACGTAGGCCACCTTGAAAGTTCTTCGTACAATTCGTCTACATGAAACCAAACAGAATCTTCCATACTATTACTATTTGTAGACAGAAGCTTGATAGTTTATTCACCTTGTATTTCTTTGTTCGCATGCATAGAGGCCGTGATTCTGTGACTGCGATCTCCGCCTTGGAATAAAATAAATGGATAAATAAAAATCCTGATAGTTATTGGAATAGCTACGTGGCGCAGCACTAGTCCAGTAGTAAAACAAAATTTTTGAATTAAATGAAACAAACTGGGGTGAAGATCGAAGAACACAATGACGCAGCCGAATAGAAGGAGAAGAGGAAGCGGCAGCAAGACAATGGACTCGGCTTAATGACTCATTCATGTTTGCTCTTCGAGACAAGAGCTCGAGGAGTAAGAACAAGGCGATGACGAAGGAAGAGAAAAAGCCGAACAATTGAGGAAATAGGACTAGACTGAACTTTTGCAGTAAACGACTGTATAAGTTGTGGTGTTAAGAGCATAGCGCAAGGAGAATCACTAGTGAGTTCCAAATTATTCGAACGGTTACAGAATTAGTCCCGACGACCCCATCAAGACCTTTGGACTTCAGTGAAGAAGAAATCATGGAATACCCGTCCCCGCAGGATGGTTTGACGTCGATTAAACTAGTGCCGAGCAAAAACATCATCTAACGATGCGTTGGCGCATTAAATGCATAGAGGCCGTGATTCTGTGATTAGTCATCTTTTGCGGAGAAGAAACTCTTTTAGATTCTTCACTGATCGATGGAGGATTCCAGAAAATTCTAGTGAAAGTTACTGGGAAAGGTGAAAGTTACTGTGAAAAGTTTATTTCGAATTTCTAGCCATTGGAGAGCGCAAAACTTCCCAAAGTCGTAGGCAAGGTAGGTGCATTATAGACATTCTGTATCCCCGGAGTATTACAAAGAAATTGATGCGTGGAGGATTTCTTTTGAAAAATTCGAATTTCTGCGCCTCAGCGAACCACAAGAGTACGCAAAACTGGACGCTTTGGACGAGACTTGAACTTGCGCGCCGTTACCATTTCTAGTAGATGTGTTATCTACCATTGCCAAACGTACTTTTACCTACCGCTCTGATTACCAGTTCTTAACCTGCTGCCATGGTCATAGGGGGTTCTTATAGAATTTTATCAAATTGTATAACTGGTGTAGCGTAGCCGTTAGGAATATCCGCGCATAGATCATACGAAAAACGATTCGGTTTCACGTTCGACGCCGCAACCACGCCGTCCAGGGGCCAGATTCATCAACCGCTTACCGGCCGGCAACGATATGTCGGTTGTCGTGTCTGTATCTCTGTATCTCTGTGTATCACATACTACGTAGGCAGGTATGGTGAATTCGCGGTGAAATGATACCGGCGGTATCGTTGATGAATCTAGCCCCCAGGTCATTCTACTCTGTCTAGGAGGGCGGTTTGCCGACCACCAGTCCCGTAGTTCATTGCACAGACCAAAGAAGACATTCATCGAGGCGTCATTCTCTACTCAGCGAAGTGTAAGAGCGTAAGTGCGAAAAGCTGAAGATAACAGAAGAACGAGAGAAGGCTTATCGGCGGGACGAAGGAGTTGCACAGTATCGAACGTCTAAGAATACCTTGGAAAGTCACAGCTATGTGTCCTAAACCTTGTCCTCATACTTAGAAGTCTACATTTTATCTTGGAAGACGATAACGCCATAGATTGGGGTCCTATCTAGAACCAGTGTTCTGTAAGTTCCTCGAAGGTGTAGCAATTTACGTAAGAAAATTGAATGCAATATTTTCAACTGAGTTCTATAGCATATAGCCACATCTTCGCTCAGTGTACACTGTACCGCAGTGTAATTTTATGGATACAAGAAACAATCAGGCACGAGTGCCCTAGATTCTTCTTGGAAAAAAAAACTGTACTGATAGATCCTTAAATTCATAAACACTTCAAACCCGATTCCGCAATAGAATTGAAGAGTCCAACATGTAAATCTCCTAGGAGTGTAAGGGATGCTGTACGATTTGGATGGGGCAAACCCGTACAAGGCAATGAATAAGGGTCAAGTTCGGAACGGGAATGCTATTAATTCGGCTTCTAAAGCAGAACAGATTCATACAGTACAGGTTTGCTCCATTTAGCTTAAGCCAGACCGCAGTATGATTCTACCGCACTCATGCAGGAAGAGTGGTAAGTAAATCACAATCTAATGAGGTGAGGCTCGACGGCTTCTGAGAGATGAAACTTCAACTGGGCTACTTTGACAACAGCAGTGGTAAATGGAAACCCTGGCCACTGGGATCTAGATACCGGATGTCACGATAGGTAGGCGGAAATGGCAGAATTTGCATTTTTTGTAAGAAGGCACTGTAGCAGGATTTCAAGGAGTCCAGTGGCAACACAAGTATTGGAGGGATACTGTACTTTACCTAAGTTTGAAGGTTACGAATTAGAGCACATTTCTATGCTCAAGAGCAAGAGGAGGAAATGGGCCAGTTACATAGGTGACAGTGAATTCCCGAAACGCTTTGAGAAGACCACTCAATGGAGGTGTTGCACCTTCTGTTGTCTACTATATCTGAGCTACCGATACATATAAGGAATTTCAGAGTTTACTTTACTAAGGAAAGGACTTCTGGACTCCCGACTAAACATAACATTTGAGGTTTCGTGGGAATTTCGACACTCAGAGACCGGATATGCACTTCGGTTTGGCTTCACACAAGGTTTCACAAGTCAGCAATGTCCTTCCTGTCAACGAATTTACCAAGTATTAGTCATTTTGAAGGAACGCGGTGTCGAAAGAGTCGAAAGAGCCGATAAAAAGCACTGTGTTGGTTCTGCCCGTTTATAGGTCTATTTGGAGGAAGAAAAGAAAGGCGAATAAAGAAATAAAATGAAAAAAAGCAGAATGTCATCAGCAGATTTTCACGAAGCAAATGAAAGTAGCTAGTAATATACCGAGAGTGTCGGCACTTACCAGAAAAATTAGAGGTCAAAAGTAGAAACAAAAAATAAGCTTTGATGGAAGGAGCACGAAATTTTTCTTTCTCCCAAGGCAACCCGCCATTTTGCCTCCTTGGAATCCCTTTCAAGGACGTTTTTGATTTTTGAGGTTGAACCGCCAAAAAATGCGACCGAATGAATAAGATATGCTTAAAATTAACTCCCAAAGATGCTCACCCCTTGTCGGCGGCCGGGCGTTCCTTGGCAGTGTCGGAAACGAGAGCCGCCCTCGTGCCAGGCTGTAGTTTAAGGTGTTGGTGCGACTCGAAGCCACTGACGTCTGCCGCATCAGGGATCGAACCGTCGGCGTCGGGGTTCCCGGCGGAAGATCGGCCACAGTCGAGTTCCTTCTGGGAGGTGGCGTCGGTGGAGCAGAGGCCATCGTCTGCCGAAACACAACCGCTTCCGAAGCTGCGGAGGCGCCTTCTACGTAGTGGCCATGAGGCGGCTTGGCCGGTGTCAGCGTCGGCGACATCTCGGCGACAGATGTCTGCTGGAGACTTTTTTCCTCGTTAGGCACGCTATCGGCATTCTGAATTGGTGTGTGGCAGACCGACTCGGCAGGTGCCGACCGCTCCAGCTCCTCCGATGCAGCTTTGGTGGGACTCTCATGTACCTGGTGTGGTTCTTCTTCAGAAGCGGAGACCTCTGCAGCTGCCGTGAGCTGCTGAGAGTGAGCGCTGACGTTGAGCTCGCAAGAATTCTCCTCCGGTCTTTTAGCGACTACTTGGTGAATTTCATAGATCTCGTGGGCAACCTTGACCTGCTCGACGCATGAAGGCTCAGGTATATGATCTTCTAGCCGTGAAGACGTGCAATGGAACTCATTGTCCTCAGATGCGAAATCGACCGTCACAGTCACCTCTTCTTGTTCCTTATCGGGTGTCTCATTCGATGTTTCACCAATAGGCGTGGGAGGCGACGAACAGTCAGAATTCCGATCAATCTCAGCAGCAGGAGTCACCTCTATAGTCACCTCAGGAACTACCTCTTTCACAACGGCAGCACAGAAAGCAGCTCCAACCTGGTTGGGCTCTAACTCAGCGGCCAGAACAAGCACCTGGATGTCGTTGGCGGGTTTCTCGTAAGCTTCCTCACCCTTGGCCAGTGGAGCCTCGTCAGAACCTTCTACAGAACGTGGTGGCTCATCAGTAGTCGCGTCGGATTCGTCGTCGATGTAGGTGAGATGCGGAGTGGAGTTGACGTCGGGCTCGAGCTCGTCGACCACCTCGGAGGCCATGACTCCAAACAGTGATGCGACGTAAGTGAGAGTGGCAAGCAGACAATCGGCTTCAGACAGCAGCAGTCCGACAGGAGTGTCGTCGTCGATAGCGGGGAGCGCGACAACGACGCCGTTCGGCGACCGTCGCTTTTTGCAGCGAATCTTCGCGCTGTATCAGCTCAGATGCGAGCAGTGATAATGATAGAAGCAAAAACTCGTGCCAAAGAATGAAACCGCCGAGCGGAGTGGTCGGGCGCTGATTATGAAACCCCTGCACCGGTCTCTGTCATTTCGGAACACGCAGTTAATTATAGTTCTTCCTAACGAAACGATGTCGGTGACCTACTGAATAGAAAAATTTCAGTAACATTGCCAGTGTGCGTAAGTTATAGCATATTTCGTTAAAAGAGTACGCCATCCACCAAGTCATAAACCATTGCGCCTTCTTTCAGCTATTTCATTGCGAAGACGAATTGCGCGCTCAAAGTGTATTCACTGCCTAATCTAGAGACAGGATACATGGCGTACCCTACATAGGGTGGGTGTATTTTAACGCGATTAGATTACTAAATTGACTCAATCGTGTTGCTTCATGAGGTCGACTTAGGCTGGAGTTATACTTCAGTCGCCGGCGGCACTACGTTACGAATGTTGCAAATATTGACTTGGTGGCGAAGGCGATAAGGATTTCGCAACATCGGGCTTCGATCGATGTATAGGCGCCGCCTTGAATACAAATAGGGAACTGCGTATCGATTTTTGGATGCGCCACGCATTCCACTTCTACGGGATGTGGTGGAATCGAATTGAATGCGTATTTGGCCATACAGTGACTTGCGGTGGCCAGCCGATGAGCAAGTCAGTCATATATTCTCAGGCGATTCTGGTACCAATTCAGCGACCCCGGAGGGATGGAGGACTTGGTTGGTCTTGGCGGTAATCCCAACCAAGAACTTGGTACCGTGTGTACGCCACAGCCGACACCTCCTCCGACTGTGCCGCACGCGCCGTAACCCTGCCTTAGGAAGAGTAAAAAACTTTTGCTGTCCTAAAAACGTTGACAATTATTCAATACACTAATAAGCTAATGCGTCATTCTGCAGCATGTCTGTGCGTATCCGAAAAATTAATTACGGTTTGAAGGCTTTCACAATGTATAGTGCACGGTCGATGCTATCGATTGCTGTTCAGGGTTAACTTTTTGAGATAGGAAATCCGAATATGGTGATAAGCTTCTCAACAAATAGGCGAGAATGATCGGCCAATCAACACTGACTGATTTTTGTCTTAGGCTTCAGCGCGTTTAGAGCAAAACATTGGAATCAGGGGTGCACATTTAACGGTTAGCGATAGTATGAGGCGTTTTTTGTTGGAATCTGGCTTAACGACTTAACGGAAATTTTTTCAATATGAAACCGAACCACTAGCAGACCTTTTTCTCGATAAGTTATGTGAACTAGTTGATCTTTGATAGCTGTTATGGCACACTTGAATTTTTGGAACTATTGCGTATGGGAGCCAGAAAAGTGCTTCGTCGAGTCACCAAGCACGTCAGCAAATCCACTAAGATACGAGTCTGACCCTCTCGTAAGATATGCCTGTCCCCTTGGCGGTGCTTATCACAAAATAGGCTCATGGAACAGTCGAGACGGATAAAATGTTTTCTGCCGCTCGACGTATCATACTCTATGATAACGCACTAAGTGATGAGTCATACTATCGATCAGCGCCGCCGCAGAAATTATAAAACAGGGGAAAATTCGGGGGGAAAATGGGGGAAAATTACGGCACGAAAATAGCGAAAAATACCCAGACGTCTTCTCCCTGCCTGGAAACTTCAGCCCTGGGGTAATGACGGTCGCCGAACACGAATCTGAAGTTCGTTTTTGAAGTATCGATCGCCATCCATCGATATTGATCATACTATCGATTTTTTGTAGATGAAATGGTCAAAAGAGGACACTGGAACTGTGCCTTCAAGGATTTTCATCGAACGAATGAATGAACGAATTTATTCGCTCTTCAGTTTTTTCGAATGATCGAAAAACGAATAAGCCCCATTTTTTGTTTGTTCGTCTATTTGAATAGTCGAGTAATTTGTTTGAATTAGCTTCTGTGCTTTAAGATTTGAAATTTATTCGATTTTCGAATAAAATTATTCGATTTTGCAATAAGATTCGAACATAGCCTTTTTTCTTTCGTTGTTCGAATTCGAACAGATATTCGAATGTTTAAAACCATCGATAATCGAATTCGGACGAATATTCGAAATTCTAAAAAAGTCGAGTGTTTGTCTTTTCGAATCAATAGTTTGAATAATTATTTGATTATGTTCGTTCGAGCACAGCTATGGAGGACACCTCACGATGCCCTAACCCTTGCCCAGACAATTGCATTTTTATACAACGTGGCAGATATGCCTACTAAACTATGGGTAATCGAGCAGACTTGGATTTGATGCCTTAAGTTTCCCTTCTTTAACGGGAATTTTTGATGAAAAAGTTATTCACCGTATTCCAGATTTGAATGTGAAGACAGCACTCTATCCGTTTCTAGTTTCTTTTGGTTTGCGGAAGCCGAGCCTTTAACAGCGTATTACCGTACGGAAAGAAACTAAAAAAAAAAGAAAATCAAACTATCTAGAGTTTCTTAACTTGTTCTTTGGTTTTTGATGAAAATATACTTTATATAAGATATTTGGGCTATGTGGTCGTCTAGCAGCAACCCGTTTGCCACTTTGCTACACGAGAGCAGAAATACAGGTGCTGAAAAAACTATCAATGAAGGTTTGAAGTCTCCGTATCGAAATTGATGAACCAACAAACCGATCAGCGAAAATCAATTTACGATCGTGAGAATTTTTCTAGTATTTTTTAAAGTGGTCACCTACATATCACCGCCACCCTTCTGAAACTGAAAACTCACGAGCAGTTTGGATAAATGAGAATGTATTCCATATCGAGAAGTGCTTCATTGCAGCAACCGACTCATCCGAGCAGTGTGGCACAGAAGCAGATGATGAAACAGGGATACAACTATGGAACCGATCAGGAGAGTGTCGATATGGTCGGTGTCGGTTTTTTCATACGTTGAATCCGCCTTTTTTAGCCATTCCATCGCAATGATTCTATGAGCAGTCGTAAATTAGGTGGGTTGGGCACGTAATGCATCGTCCGATTTAACCGAGTGTATTACGCTGGAGGGGGTTCTCAAAGAACACCAGAAGCGCGTTTAACGATTAACGATCTACCGATTTACCGGATTTACCGGCATCTTTCGTTAAAACTTTTAAACGAAATTTAACGACAAAAAATTCTGTTAAATGGCATTAACAACATTTTGTGACCATTTTCGAAATTATATTTCTTTTTCATGTAAATGCATTTTGGACGAATTTTTTGGAAGAGCTGTATCGTTGCGACACCGAGAAAACTCTTCTTACTTGAATCAGTGTAGGCAATCGATATTGTCCTCGTGTGTCGAGAATTCTTGGCATATTACTTGCTCCTTGATCAATATATTAGGTTGTAACGAATTAAATGGCACTGGCTCGCGCCATTTTTTGGCGCGACGCGTTTGATCAAGAACAAACCGTAACATGTGGCATATCATTTAGAAGCGCAAACTTTGCTCTACCGGAGAGTACCAAATTTTCTATGTAAAAGTGGGAAAACTTTAGAGTTTTATTGACTTTTCTGCAGATGGACAAAAGGGTAATCCGAGGCATTTACTTGTATGAATTCAAGCTGGGCACTACAGCTAAGGAGGCGGACGAGAAGATCAACGCCGCATTCGGTCAAGGATGTTCCACAATTCGGATGGCGTGTCGTTGGTATCAGAAGTTCCGGAATGGAGATGAGAGCTTGGAAGAACATGAAGGTCGTGGGAGGCATAGTGATGTTGATGAGGACAAGCTGAGAGATGTGGTAGAGGAGGATCCACACAAAGGTACCAGGGAGATAGCGAAGGTTCTTGGCGTCAGTCACAACACAGCTGCCCGGCATCTGAAGGAAATTGGAAAGACCAAAAGCTGGAAAGATGGGTGCCTCACGAGCTGTCTGAGGAGCAAAGAAACCGACGATATGAGATCTCGTCCGCACTGCTTCTACGGAACGAAACGGACCCATTCCTTGATCGCATCGTGACCTGTGACGAGAAATGGATAATGTACGACAACAGGCGACGATCGGCACAGTGGGTGGACAGCGATGAGAGCCCCAAGATTTTTGCGAAGCCGGAATTGCACCAAAAGAAAGTAATGGTGAGAGTATGGTGGTGTTCGCTGGGAATTATTCACCACAGCTTCCTCCCTCCCGGTGAATCCATCACGGCAGAGAAGTACTGCATTGAAATTGAAGAAATGATGAAAAAGTTGAAGGATATCCGGCCGGCCTTGGTAAACCGAAGGCGAGTTCTCCTTCTGCTCGTCCCCATGTAGCACGAATGACGTTGCAGAAATTGAATGAGCTGAGCATTGAAACTCTACCACATCCTCCGTTTTCTCCCGACCTCTCCCCAACAGACTACCATTTCTTCAAGCATCTTGGCGACTTCTTGGTAGGGAAAATATTCAAATACCAACAGGATGGCGAAAGTGCCTTCGAAGATTTCGTTAATTCCAGAACTTCTGAGCTTGTGTCACGTTGGCAAAGATGTGTAGAATCAGAAGGTTTTTATTTCGATTAATAAACTTGCCTACAAGATAGAGCCGAGATATTAACTGTTTAAATTTACAGTGGTTCAGTGCCATTTATTTCGTTACAACCTAATATTTGCATGCGCCCCCACTTTTCTTCGCTGTTGTTTCCCGCTTTTCGACCTCATTGTCCGTTTTTTTGCGTTTGATTGCTTAATGTTAGTTCCTCATACTTACCACGCATTCAGTTTTTTCACCGTTTTCTGCGATATTTGTTTCATAAGTGTGGTTGAAAAGACATAGAAAACGCGAATGGAACGCTACGAAACACAAGTTATGCGACAAAAGAAGGATGCGAAACGAAACAAGGGAAGAGGAAGGTACCTACTCCTTCCCACAGATTTTCCGGAACGTCAAAGGGATTTTTCATGTGGCAGCCAAGGATTGTAGAACTTCGTTAAGGCAACGATGAGCCAGCATAGTTATTGGTACCGTGTTGTCAAAGACAAAAATACTCAATACAGAAAAATTCGGTCCGATTAAAATTTGATCAACAGTCCGTGGCTGTTTTTTTTGACTCTCTGGTGTCGTCTGCGATAAGAACAGACCCTTTTGGGACAAAAATAATCATTCTGTGGAACGGGAAGATATGGAGCCATGGACTTCGTTCGTATCTTCCAAAGACGGACTGTACCAAAGAATTCGCTGTGTTCGGTGCTTGACTGAATTCTTCGTTAAACATAACATTCGTTTTTGTAGTTTTCCGAAACAATTATGGCAGTATGAAAGAATGTTGGGTCGTAAAAGTCTACATAGCGAGCGCAAATTCTGCAAGGAGTTTTGCCAGCACAAACGAAAACGCTTAAAAACGTTGAGCCGCGCTCTAGCGTACGCTCTATCACTTTGAATCTCTCCAAAACCTGGACGACTTTCCACAAGCTGAATGAACTAGGCACAGTAGGAAATTTCTCATTTTAGAAGTCCAGTTATTATTGTTTGGTTTCAGAATCTTAATGATTTTCTCGTTTGGCAATTTTGTTAGCGATAGATGGACTGATGTTCTTTATTGTGGAGATGAATGATTGTCGTGGAGATGGAGTCGAAAAAATCAATAGAGAAAAGGATTTGCTTTTTACATGATGAAATACAGCCAAATTAACTGCGGCTAAACGAAATTTTATTTAACGAATTTGCCGGATTTACCGATTTTAACACAAAATTTTTTCGTTGAAAATGTTCGATAAAAATTTACCGAAAAAAATTTAACGCACACCCTTGATGTGCACTCATGGGGCCAGATTCATCAACCGCTTACCGCCCGGTGAAAATAACGCCAAACCCCCTGATATGACATTCATTAGCATCAGGTTTGGCGGTATTTTCACCGTTAGAGGGCAGTAAGCGGTTGATGAATCTGCCCCTGGTGACGGTGATGCGAGGAATGAAGTCGGTTTGAAGGCAAAGACCGTACAGGGTGCGCATAAATATGGTCCCTCAATAAAAAGCGAATTACTCACGCGAAGTTAACAACTTACCAACAAACTAGTCAATACGCACAGTGGATATCACTCCATGTCGCCTCCCTTGGCACGCATGATACGCTTCAGACTCTTAGGGTAGGACTTGGTGGTGGCACACTGGGTTGGTTGAAGGATTTCCTTCCATGCTAATTCCAGAAAGGACTTAATTCCATGAGTCGTAGTGTGCCTTTTAGCGCAGGCACTTTTCTCTAGAATAGACCAAATGCAGTATCCATAACGTTCAAACCTGGAGAGTTTCCTGGCCATTCAGAAGCAGCAAAACCCCTGAGTCATTTTGGACTTGTGAGCGTGTTCGCCGTCCTATTGGAAGGTCCATGTTGGATTTTGTGTTCTTGAGCCCAAAGAAGTAACTCCTCTTTCATGAAGTCGCTAAGGTAGATACCGCTGAAAAATCTTGGTTCTTTTTCAACAAAAACAATGATGTTCATCCTGTGGAGCAAAATCCAGTCCAAACCATCAGAGAAGCTCCATGAGTGCTTCCGTGAGCAATTCCTCCCTTCCTATCCACAGCATTTTTAGCCAAAAACCGCGTATTCTGATGGTCAAAAAACTGAAAAAGTATGGAGGAAATTACGCCAGAAACCCTGCGTGCAGCCAATGAGCCCTACCCTACGCGTGTGAAGGCTGTCCTCTGTGTCAAGGGAGGCCATATTGAATGATATCCACTTTGCTTGTTATCTAGGTTGTTAGTAAATCGTTGATGAAGTTTCGCGGTTTCGTGAGCAATTCTACATGATTAATTCGGTTTTTACTGAGTACCATATTTATGGCGCACCTTGTATAAGCTCAAACATATGGGAAGACCTAGAGAGTAGTATTAAATGTGTTAGTGTATCGCAGTGAGGTCGAATGCCGTTCTTTGGGAAACAAACCTCTTTATTACGCAGCACGCTATCCAACCTGGAAGCCGGAATGCAAAGTAGGGACGGAAACCAATCGAGAAGGCGCGGGAGGTTCCCGTGAAGCCTTTTACCTTCTCGAGAATGAAGTGGCGGAAAATTGACCCCCACATAGCTACCGTCTTCCCCAACACCGATTGCTGTAAGAGTAATGTTGACTCAGCTGTTCTCTTTGAAGTATCAATTGCCATCAATCGATATTGATCAAATTATCATCACACTATATCATAACGGTGAGTCATGCCATCGATCGGCGCCGCCGCAGAAATTAGCCATAAAATAGGGGGAAAATCGGGGGAGGTGGAAATGGGTGGGGGAGAAATGAGGGGAAAGTTACGACACGAAAATAACGGAAAATACCCAGACGTCTTCTCCTGCCTGGAAACTTCAGCCCTGGGGTAATCGCGGTCGCTGAACACGAATCTGAAGTTCGTCTTTGCAGTATCGATCACCGTCAATGGATAGTGATCAAATTACGTGGCGCGAAAATAGCGGAAAATAACCAGACATCTTCTACATGCCAGGGGATTCGGAAGACGGCGGCATTCGTCGCATGACGTGCCTGGGACTCAGAAGACGTGCCAAAGACGTCGCTCAACGTGTTTGGGGATCAGGTAGACGTGCCGAAGACGGCGTCCAATGTGCCTGGGGATTCAGAACGTGTGCCGAAGACATTGTCCGCTAAGGATAGATCATTGAGGAGGGGGGGGGGGGGGGAAGCAGTACCAGTAATGGGGGACCGTTTCACTAGGGGAGGACCAGTAGTGAGGAACCAATAGATCGCTCTATCATACTATACACTGTACGTACTGCGAGCCATTCGTACTCCTAAGTAGGGAAGGAAGCTGTACAAGTAGAGCAGCTAGCTCGATGTGATTGTCCTTAGCTTAGTGATACTGCAACATCGCGCGAGCGACGCGCAAGTACGAGGCACACCGATAGGAATGACGGAGCACTTGTTTTAAATGATTTGTTAATAACGCTAATTAAAGAAAATTTTGAAAAGCTACTTTTATGAACGTTATCCGTGTTTATGGCTGTGTCACACCGGGGCAGCGTGACATGATGTCGTGTCACGCTATCGACATCGCTCTCGACGTTCGACTGGTCTCACACGTCAGGCACACGAAAATCGTGCGGTCTTCGACGTGATGACTTTGCACTGATAGGCTTTTAATAGCATTTCTAGCAATTCTTTCCGTACTTAGAGGCCACGTTAAAGTTGGAACATAAAACGCTCCTTCTTTTTTTATTTGAAATAATAGCTCGCAGCTAATTGTATTTGTTAGCGAAATTTATCGATCTGTCGAAAATTTGACGAAAAATTTACGTAAAAAACTTCATACAAAAAACTTTAGCGCCCAAAACTTTGTGTGCATATCTGACTGGAATATGAGGGTTGATGTAGAGGCATAGCGCAGCAAGCACCAACAAATCCGTCAACAAAGGTTACTTCCTCACGCTTAGCTGTGACCTGCCGCGAATGTTGCTCGAGAGTGGTGCGAAATTAATTAATTTCATACAAACCACACTATAACTTGGCTGGTTTTCCCGAACCGCTCCATTTTGTGCAACACTTTTATGAAATGCTCTCATTTGCCCTCTAAAAACTCGCCCGGACACAGGCAAATTGTAGTTAGGCTGAGTATGAATAAGAAAATAATACGTTCACTTTCTCAATTTTTTACATCGATATGACCTTGATGAAATCAATGTTTAGAGGGATGAAGAGTTTGCAGTGTATACACAGTGAACAGTACTGACCAAATGAATTTAATTGGTGGTATACATGAATCTAAATCCTGGGCTCTTCTCAGCTAGCAGATTTATTTCGGAAATAAAACGCCTTCCTTCCTTGCTATATCGCCAATCGTAGAGTTATGTTTTTTGCTTTGATTTGCCGTTTTCTTATTGGCTTACATAAAATAGTAATAGTAATAGTAGCATCGACCGATATTACCGTTTTTTGAATGGCTTTAATCGCATTAGATAGAAACAGAACAAAAGTGCTGGTCGACGTTGCAAAAATTATCGATCGCCCTCGATGGACATCATCCAGCTCTGGCCAGAGTTAACCGATTGAGAAGAGTATGACGAGGATGTTGCACCCAATGAGCCCCGTTCGTAGCAATTAAATCGGGTGATTCGAGCAATCAATACCGATCGATATCATAATTTTTTTCAAACGTCACCTTTAAAATGGGATTCACGTGAAATGGTGAGAGATGGATGGGATTCCGAATAAATAAACGACGCTTATCGATCATCGACAGCTGTATGTGTAACTGCCCAGCGGCTAGTCGGAAATGAGCAGGCTAGTTCCGTGTTATGACCGCGTTACCCGATATAAAGCAGAAACGGAGTACGCGGCGCACCTTTCAAGGGAATGATTGCATCCGATGTTAACTAAATATTACGCTTGGAATCACTTGCTACTAGTCGTCAGTGTCACATATACGAAGGAAGAAGGGAGCGCCTACCAATCAAGGGACCAATCACGCCTCTCTGGGTGGCAACTCATTCCATGCGGTTTGAATGGACACCTTTTCATGTAGGCCGCATTAGCGACTAGTATCAAATCGTTAGGTGACAAAATAGCAAAACATCTCTAAAATTGGAGAGTTTCGCCACAAAGAAGCCAGGGCATGAGCAAAGGGAATGGCTTGATGGAAGGCCTTATCTGTCGACTAATTCTTTTGGAGCTCGTGGAACCCATAACTTGGGCTGCCAGCTACTGCACCTCGCCCTTAGGTACCCATCAAAGGTGCTAAATTTGAAACTGCTCTTTGTGGCGAGTAGCTGGCTAGGTTTCCCATGCATCACCATCTAATCTTCCCAGTGCGTCGGACGGCTCAGAGAGAAGCTCTCGCCTTTGACATTCCGCAGAAAAAGCGCTGATGGAAAGCGATGTCTTGTCTGATTCACCGCCGTCATCATCGTCATTCTTCTTATATATCGGCGAAATGTTTGCCATACATCTCGACTTTCCGCACTTCTCGTTGAAGCAGCCGGCTTCTCGCGCCATCATCGGGGCTTCTTCCCTTCGTGAATAGGTCACTGAGGCTCTTTCATTTCGGGTCATCGTGGTGCGATCAAGACAAGGCCTAGGATTACATACATTAGGGCTAACAGAAAGACGTGAACGTCAGCAGGGAAGGAAGATAACAGCGAAGGGGAAAACATGAGAGAAGTACTGCAGAGAACAAATAACAGCCGCAGTGATCGCAGCAGTTTTTAACACAACCTAACAGAGAGAGCATAACCTCGTTACCAGCAGAGTAGACTCCACAACAACCTCTTAAGGCTCAAATAAAGGGAATTGAACCGAATAACTGTCCCAGGTAAAGCACATAAAAATACTCAATGATAGGAAGAGATGATCAAAGATTTTCTATAATTCTCTAGAAGACGGGCCTACTACGTTTTAGAGCAACAAGCAGCAAAAAACAGACTTTCTGCGGCACTATTGTGAATACTTTCGCGAACTCGAGGTCGAGCAGAGGTCAACAAACAACTCCGCCCAAACATCGCCTAGGGGGGAGGGTGCAGATCACGAATCTGGCATCCGTTTTTGAAATTTCGGTCGACTACGATAGGCTACGGTAGGTACATCAATGTAAGCATGAGCATGACGTTCGAGGCACTGTTCCGAAACCGCCGCCAAGAAGAGCTTCGCGACTTCAAGTTGAAGGATGTCTTTGGGAAACTGAACATGGACACAGACAAGTTCCAGGAATGACTTAGAGGGATGGGCGGTACTAAGCTGGCTGGTGCCCATGCACACAGGCAATACGCTTTAAGACGAGTAAGTTATACCAGCCAGACCCCGGAGTTCCCTCCCTATCCTAATTTTGTTTGGCGAAGTTTGTGCGAAATCAGTGACCATGACCTTAATCACCCGTATTTAGCGAAACCTAGCGTAATCGCAAGAAATTTCGAAAATGGATGTCAGATTCGTGACCAGCACCCCAAATAACCCCCTTGGGGGAGGAAATTGGGCGGAAATTTGTTTTTGACCTCTGCTCGACCTCTGGGGACAGGATTCATCAATGAGACCGCCGGTATCATCTCACGGCAGATTCACCATATAGGCCTACGTAGTAAGTGACACGGAGAGATACAGAGATACAGATACGACAACCGACATACGGTTACCGCGCGGTAAGCGGTTGATTAATCTGGCCCATGGAGTCGTGAAAGTACAATAATACAGCTTCCTGCTGCTACAAGCAGCTGTTTACATCCTTCCTGGTCTATAAGGCAGAGGAAAAGAAAAATTTCTGCTCTTCGAGAGCGACTCATACAGGGAAGGAGGAGTGGATGAAGTCATGAAGCCTGGCTCAAGCAGAGGGAGCCCCTTGGATGTCTTGGACGTCTCTGTGATCAGTGCGCTCCAGAATCCCAAAGGATAGCTGCGCATGGCGGTGGTCAGCTTTGCGGTTGCCTTTAGTGTTCAGTGATAGCCGCTGCTACGGAAGTGGATGTCCCCCAAGGAGAGCAAGAGATGGGACGTCGAAGTGAAGAGAGAGGCCTTGCCGAACTCGACACTGCGGACTAACGTTCACAAGTTGTAGAAAAGGGTGAAGAGAACGAAACCTCTTGGCTTGTTGAGCTTGCCGGGAGCGGCGGCCGACGACGGTCCCTGCAGTATGGCTCGTGCTCGTCGCTGCTCGATCCGCTGCTTCTGGAGATACATCAGCGTCGAAATGATCGCCGGAGTGTCCTGTGGGCTGCTGGCGATGCTCGGACCGCAGCCCATATGGTGGAGCCGGCTGCGCTGGGCGATTCGGCTGCGACGGTGGCGTAGTAGAAGCGTTGAATGCGTCGCCGCTTCGGCAACGGTTCCATCGGCTCGTCATCGGACCCTGCGATCGATAGTGAAACGGTGCCCGTCGAGCCTGTTCCAATAGTCGACAGGACGGTAGTGCCCCTGTATTTCCGGACAGTCACCACGAACTTGCCCTTCTCGCTGCGGTTCCAGCAGTGTTCAGCTGTTGCTGCCCATTGACGAGGACGAGGAGAACGTCCACACTGTCGCAATGCTGCGTAGCAACGGCACAACAAAGCATCGCGGCGGTTCACCAGCGAGCTTTGTAGCACCGGCGCAATACAACAAGGAAATTATGCTCCAGGAGAACGTCTACGAAGAAACGGATCAATATGAGCAATGGATGTACTAGCAGAACCATGTGCAACTCTGGGCCTGTTTATAGTACGTGACGTGAGCGACCAAAGCGACTGGTCACCAGGGCAAAGAATACATATCGATTTTCGCCAAGCGTTCGCTCAACATTAATCGATTCGTATGCGTTCCACGAATGACTCAGTCGCTGCCGTCTTGGACAATGAGCAACCCCTCTGCAAATAGCAGCTCTCCTAGAGGCAGAAGCGTCTGAAGACCAGTTGGACATGTCGATGCGCTAAAAATCACCTTAAATGTACCAGGATTCGAATGAAAAGGAAAGGAGCTTGAGGGGAGAGGAAGATATTTGCGAGTTAGAAAAAATCGGATCGCGGCTTTGGCCATGTAATTGAAAATAGCTATCCTTCAGGACTTTATTCAAAGGAAGCCGTTCGCGGCGAAGACAGGCGATAAACGAATTCATAAAAAGCTGACCATACTCCGCGACGGGAGCAACAAGGGCGAAGGCAACGCCCAGGAGGTTTGAATAGGCGATAGTAGCGGCAAGAGCGACTGCGAAGCGTATTGTACGTGACTACACAGCAGAAGCTCATGGGGAAAAGATCTTTGGAATCCGGGCCTAAACCACCCTATTGCTGATTTTAGTTTTTCTAGGCTACAACTGAAGCATAGCATTCTACGATATCTGAGGATCGCGATGGTTTGAACCGTAACAATCCTATAAGCAGTTCGAGTTCTCTGTTAATCAGCAGGAAACTGAAAGAACCTTGGAAGCACGCGTGTTCGCCATCTAGGCGAATGAGATCAGTCTATCAAGCAAAAAATCATTAAGGATACTTTCTGGATAACAGATTGATTTGAACGAACATGTCTCCAAGTTTCGAGCTTTTCCTTCGCGCTTGTTCATACTTCGCGACAAGAGCGACAAGAGCGACAAGAGTGACTGGACGACTGGGGCGACGGATGTAGTGTAGTGTACGTAAATAATTACGCATTTCACACTACATTCGTCGTGGACGGAGTGTGGAGTACGCAATTATTTACGTACACCACACTACATCCGTCGCCCTAGTCGCTCCAGTCGCTCTTGTCGTTCTTGTCGCCAAGTATGAAAGACCCTTCAGCGGCAGCAGATTACGCGCTCCAATGCCAAGTACCGGTATCATCTGTCGCTGGTAACTAGGAACTAGGAGTTACGGCAAGGGTGTGAACAGATATATGTCGCGACGACCCTTGGTTTCAATCGATCTGCAGGTTTTGCACGGGCGACGAGTCGCTGCCGTCACGGAGTATGAACACGCTCTAACTACACATAATGTTCCTTATACGGAATAAGCTTATGGTATGGCGCTGGAATCATAATTACGACTGGTGCACAGACATTTCACTCAAGACCAACCTACAATTTGAGTAACACGCAGCGTAGTGAACGGACTGAGGTCCAACTCTTGAAAGTTTGGGTAAGACACTCCTTAGGTTTGCTCCTACAGACAACCTTCATCCAGCACTTCGATGAGTTTGTTTTGTCTCTCGGAACAACTTATATTGTCTCGTCACAGTTTAAACCGTAAAATGTTTGTAGCCATCGTCCTGCATTGCTGGAATGCCTCTATTTCCTAGAATGAACATCAACCGTCAAATCTGCCGGTCTGAGCTGTTCATGTGAGGGAACTGCTCCAATCACTAACCAAACGTCTCATGCCAACTGTTCCACTTTATTGCTGTAAAGGCTGTGTTGCAGAACGCTTGAGATAAACTTACTCGTCATGAAGGTGGATGGAAAAGTCAGTGTATAGTTCAAATGAGGCACAACGGTCAGCAGGAGCGGTTGCTGTGGAGACCTGCCCGCCTATAGGCATCACAGGCGTGCTATTGCTGTGGACGAATTGCATGGGCATTACCTGAGATCTGATTGAAGTCGGCGACGACAGCGTTGGCCGGCACCGTCCGCATGTACCACATCTCGCGTGAGAGGACAGTCAAGCGACGTCGGGCATCGACATTTCAACGCTCATTCCGGCGCAACACATCACGGATTATGCGAACG
The DNA here is from genome assembly GCA_947359475.1 of Heligmosomoides polygyrus bakeri. NCBI lineage: Eukaryota > Metazoa > Nematoda > Chromadorea > Rhabditida > Heligmosomidae > Heligmosomoides > Heligmosomoides polygyrus. The sequence goes on from OX375868.1 coordinate 24,559,503, forward strand.
AACTCACGACTGACGTCCAGCGCCGGCGCCGGTCCCTCTCTAACACCTATTGGGGAAGATTTCAACGCCACCGACTCGCTGCCGACTCGCTTGAACTCTGTTGTTCGTGCGCTGGATGGAAGGCTGGAAAAACGAAGAAACTGAGCTGGTCATATTCACTCGTGACTAATTCGCCAAGGGTAGCGACGACTCAGAAAAATTTGAACAAGTTACTTGCAAGCTGCATGCGGGTCATAGATTGCCGCAAACTAGACATCTGTAAGTTGCTGCAAGCTAGCGGAAATATCGCAAGTAAGTTACACGAAGACCCCTGCTAGTCATTCGTAAGCAGCTGCAAGCTAGCAGAAGATTTCGCATGTCAGTTGCACGGATACTCCCCCTAGTCATTCGTAATCAGCTGCAAGCAAGCAGAAGATTTCGCATGTAAGTTGCACGAAGACCCCTGTAAATCATAGGTAACCTCCGCTAGTATAAATCTAGTTTAGATCTAAACTAACGGACTATAAATGTATTCGTTCACATGGACCTTGATCTTTTGCCTTTTGTGAAAATGTAACAAACGATAATAAAATAAACGATAGCATAACGATTTCCAACGGCCAAATTTGGCTAAAAATAAAACTCGACCTTTGCTTTCTACTTAATAACACTGCGTGGTGCAAATCTAGAGTGAAAGCGAGGGTATATCTGGCCAGGCTTACATTCCCTCCTTATCCTCAAATGGCACATTTTCTGGTTTCCTCAAGAAAAACACCTTAACTACGTCGATCGGGGTAAGTTATAAAGAAATAGAAAAATAAACGACATCCACAAAAATCAACTGTTTGACCACTATCGATACTTTGAAAAGAACTTCAGATTCGTGTCCAGCCACCTCGGTTACCCCAGGGCTGAAGTTTCGGCCCGCTTGAATGACATCCACAGAAAATCGATAATTTGATCAATATCGATTGATGACGATCGATATTTCAAAAGCGAACCTCAGGTTCGCGTTCAGTGGCCTCGATTACCCCAGGGCTGAAGTTTCGGGACGCTGTTGAGCACCACCAACCGTTGAGTATGGTCAATACGCAGTGCGTGCCCCACTCCAGTTGTTACGGACGGAGGGACGGACGGAAACACACACACACATACACACAGAAGAAATAAGGAAGTGTCAGAAGCAAGGGCAGGCCAGTGGCTGACTCGGCAGAGCAGCGTCGGCGGAGTTCCTCACACGCCGCGTGAAAACGCGTGCGTAATGTTTCAAACCAATTAGGCGCGAAAGTTTCTTGGAAGTTTGCACTGCAGCTAGTTGCGTGCAAGTTTAAAATTCCTGGATGCAACCTTGCAAGTTAGTTAACCGCGAGGGATAAGTCGCAAGTAACTTGTTGTCCAAGTCTAAAGGCGCAAGTAACTTGTTTTGAAGCTCATAAGGCGCAAGTAACTTGTACAAAATTTTCTGAGAAGTGATCCGTCAGGAATTGGACGAGTTGTCTCATAGTACCTAAGCAGTCGTTGCGCGACCACCTGCTCCGTCAGCTCGTCAATCGATTGAATGCGCTCGGTGGACATACCGTCGGTGGAGTTTCTAGTTTTTCCTTGTTTTTTTTTTAGTTTGAGTCGCTTTATTGTGTTTATTTTGTGCTTCTGTCGTTTATTCCTGTTTCTCGTGCTAGTCGTGCACATCTTTTTGTTTCTCCGCTGTTTTCCGCGTTACTCAGCTATAAAGAAAAAGTATACACGGCACACGAATAAAATTTTAATTTAAATTTTTAATTTTTCGAATAATTTAAAGAAAAATCTACGCGACACTCAACGAAAAAAGCGAGGTATGAATCGCGAATCTGTGGAAGAAATTGTACAACGGCATAGGAAGCGTGGAAAGGGGTCGGAGAAAGAAAAAAGAGATGTGTACGACTAGCGCGAGAAAATGGGATATACAGAAGAGACATAAGCTGAGCATGATAAAGCGACTCAAACAGATAAAACAAGGAAAAACTAAAAATTCCACCGACGGCGTCACCACCGAGCGTATGCTATCAGTTGACGGGAGCAGACAGAACTCCAACGCCGCGCGAACCCCCTGGCGTCGCGCGCGGTGCGCCACGAAATTGGACGAGTTGTCGCGGTCCGATGCTTCCGACGGCTAGAAACGCTCCCTACAAGGACATGCGGCACGCCTTCGCCTCATTTCAACGTTTCTTGTAGATGGTGTAGTGCCGTTTCAGTGGGACGATCAGCGACAGTTTATAAAAGAGTCCTGGTCATGTGGATGGTTTCTAGCGTCAGGGCTTGCCATCTTCGACTTCTTCGGTCAATTTTTACCCATGATTATGGTTATACTAGGAAAAAAAGTCACTATCACTCATTCTCAGATAAATTGCCCTACTGCAGACTGTTGCCTACCATATTCTGTGGGATCTTAAGTTCCTTGCAAGAAATGTGGTCTGGGAGCTTAAACACTGACAACATTTCGTGCTCCGCGGCTAACCATGCGTCACCGAGCGCACTTCCGCGTTTCAGCGCCGCGACGTCGCACGCGGCTAGCGCGCGATGCCGCGTTGGAGTTAGGTCCTGGAGCCGCCAATTGACGACCTGACGGAGCAACAAGTGGTCAACAATCACCACTGGGCACTGTGAGACAACTCGTCGTAACCTTCTCTTGGCAACTTAGTCGCCAGTGTCATGTTCAGCGCTGTACTTCTCTTCTAGGGCAGTGCTTCTTATTTATTTATTTATTTATACGTGGATATCCACGCAAAAAATAGAACAAACAGAACATGGACATTAAGAACCAGAACAGAGCGAGTAAAAATATACTGCTAGGTACAAGCGACAGACAGCGGCAACAGTTGGAAGCAAACTATTAAGGAACATCCTGGAGATACCTGTCAATAAGTCTCATGTATTGCCTTAGCGATTTTGGTAAAATGTTTTTCTTGAAAACTTTTGAAATTCGGTTCCAGCTCGGTCTGTGAAAAACGTAGACCTTATATTACTTCTAGCTTTTGGAATCTGGATCTTCATCTGACCACCTCTAGTATTAGAGCAAGATATTGAATAAAATTCCTGAATTCTTTTATGTTGTAAAGACAACTGTGGTTTCGGTACTCCTTTGCTGTCCAGTCACGTCCTCAGCAACAAATACAAGACAGACATACACCCACACACAGAAAGAAAGAGGAAGTCTGAAAGAATGTGCTGGAGATGATCTCAATGTCAGATGCGAAGTAGACAAACAACAAGAAGCATCGCGTGCGCTTCGGACTATCTACTCATGAACGGACGAATACATTGATTTCGATCTAGAAAGGTTCGGGCAAAATTCTCGGAAAGAACATTTTCGGCGCGCTGTTGCAGCGCGACTTTTGCAGATACGAAATATTTAACGGTGTCACTGAGGCCCATTTATACTTCGACGGCGAGCGACGCTATGCACGCATAATGGCCAAATTGATCGAGCGAAGCGATCAATGGATAAGGCTGGCAGTACGCAAGCACTGCCGGTAGGCAGCATTTACTACTGTTAAACCACTACGGAGGAGAAAACGAGATTGCCGTGGAATACAGATACAGCGACGGAATGCTCGTATGCCAACAACACGATAGATTTCTAACTAAAAGAATTAGGGAAGACAACGCAAGTGTAGTTCAGGTGTCTTAAGACTGACGAACACATGCGAAGAAAGAACTGGTCTAAAGGCTCCGTTTATACTCCTTTCGCCGCGCGGCCTAATAAGTATGTAGAGGCAATTCTACCAAAGCTCAGCGAGGGATGAGACGGATCCTAATGCACGTCGTAGTGGAATCGCTGAGAACTATAGTCAAGGCATGGGATCCTATCGCGATCTTTAAAGAATACGCCATTCCGAGAGTTTGCCTTTGCCCCCACCTTCGGCATGTCGCATCACTACATAATGGCCTCGCCATTTTCAATTGAATTAAGGCTTGTTTACTATCTATGACAGGAGCGAGGAAGCTAATGCCGAGCGAATGCAAAAATCGATATCTGTACTTTATTTAGAGTGCGCTGTGGCGCAGTCATCGAAGGCGCTGGCTATCGCGAGTACGCAGAATCGAAGTCGCTGGTTCGTGTCCAGCCGAGTCTTCCATCCCATCGACTCGGCGAATAGGTAGAATAGTAAAGGAAGGCTGAAACACAGACCTGCCAATCAGCTGGCTCCAATGGTCGGATTCATCAACAATGAAACCCGCGGGTAGAAGTAGAGATAAGGTAAGGGGTAGACATGAACGCTTCATTGAGGGATGTTGAATCCCAGAAGTCCCTGTATAGTCGAGATTTCGATGAGATCGTCATTGCAATATTCCATTTGAGAAGAATGCGAGGAGCATCCCAGAAAACGATTGACTAACGCTGACAATTATTCTTCATTATTAACGCGGCTGACAAGTTTTCTAGCCAGGGCCTATCATTTCTGTACAAATAACCCATCGAATTCTTTGCAAAGGTCGGGGAAAATCTTTTTGACTAGGGTAATAATTTGTTTAATCCTAGCACCTAGTTAGATCTTTTAAGACAGCTTGGCATTGTAGGTGTTACTTAAATGCACACATTCGGAGATCTTTCAATCCCACTTCTCTTTTAGCTCATTGCTTATCCGTTAGCCCTAGTTTATACTGCGCCGCTACGCGGCGCGAAAAATCGATATCTATGACGATCGTAATGCCGCACAGGCCGTAGCCTATTCCGGCCATTGTGCAGCACCGCGTAGCGGCACCGGTATAAACTAGGGCTTAGACAAGGTGTTCAGCGACCTCACGGCCGCCAAACGTCTGGTTGGTGGCTTCGCCCCAACCAGTATAGAATACCTCGATGTTTTGTTTTCCTCTTTATGCCTCCTTACCTTGATTACAGTTTTAAAAAAATTGGTTTCACTCTACAGAATAGTATAGCGCGATACGGTAGGGTAGAATCTTCAAAACTGCTCATATGGGGCCTATCTACCCCATCGCCCGCCCGATACCGTTAACTATTCTACAGCAACAATATTCCTCCGATGTCTTTAGACATTCTCCTTACCATCATTACCGTCACGCCCACCCCGTCAATACCCCTTACTTTGTGCCGGAGTGAAACAAAAATAAATAAATAAATAAATAAATAAGGCGTAGTAGTGAGTCAAGTACGCGCACACTCGTCGTAGTAGTGAGTCAAGTACGCGCAACGAAGCCTTTAAAAAGTATTCTCACGGATGCTGTACACTGTATGATCAGTGGAACTTCTTCTGGATCTGGAGGCATGCTGTACGACGTCTGGGTCGTGTGTTCTAAATCCGTACGTATGCTGCATAACGTCTGTGACACATTTGCTGAGCCCCGACGCACGTGTAACAACGCCAATGATATGTCTTCTGCACCCTGACACACGTGGCACGACGCTGTAGTGCGACTGGGCCCCCACCCCTTATTGGCCCCTCTTTACTGGGTCACCCCTTTACTGATCCCCCTTCCAGTAGACGCTCCCTCTTTGATTGATTGATTGATTGATTGACGTGTGCTTTCGCAAAGTGAAAACAAACAAAACATCAAATTCAACGCGGATAAACAGCTAAACATAACCTACTCGTGTACATCTAGTATAAGATAGAGCCTGAAAAAAACAAGAAAATATAAAGGAAACCACGACAACACAACAAGAGACAAGATTAGTAAGAAAACTATGAGGCGGGAGCAAAAAGAAAAAATATATATACGAGGAATCCTCGAGTCTACATCGTCAGCCTTCCAACAACAGCGCGAAGAGCCCTTACACTCATGCTTGCCAAGTCCTCGCTCCAATTCTTATTGAAAATAGGTATAACCCTAATGCTGAAGAAGTTGTTCCGTAATTGAGTACGAGCAAATGGTTTCTAATTTTATAAGTGGAGCCTCTCGTTCTGGACCTGTACCAAGTAAAGAATTCTGCAGGATCCAGTCGCGTTTTATTAGTAATTATTTTGATAGCCATCAGAAGATCGTTCTTCCTTCGTCTGCTACACAAACTCGGAAGCCCGTAAATTCGACGGCGCTGCTCCCCATTGGGCAGAAAACGATAAGGCAGACCAGTGCACCGCATAGCAAGTTTGCGGGTAAAATTATTTTGAATACTCTCCAACAATGCAATAAACTTTTTTTGGTATGGGGAGAAAACAGTTGTTCCCGACTCTACCAAGGGCCTTGCGTAGGACTTGTAGGCCTTTAAAAGAGTAACGGGATTTTTACTTCTAACTGCTTTAAACCAGTTGTATTTTCAATGAATAGCCCTGCCAAAAATAAGTTTGAGGTGCGGCTCGAAGGAGAGCTTGTTTGTAAATCTGAATCCTAGGTCTGTGATCTCATTTACATTTTCCAATATAGATTCACCGATATTATAATTGTAAACAGATTCCTTGTTTCCAATATGCAGGACCTTGGTTTTTTCCGCTGCGATTGGCAATCCCCACGTTGAGGACCAGTCGTCAACCGCTGAAATAGCATCTTGCAAAACTAAATTATCACGCTGGCTCTCAATAGTCTTGTACAATTTGATGTCGTCCGCGTACATGACGCAGCTGACTCCAATATCAGCAAGCGTTGGGGGCAAATCGGCAGTATAAATCAAAAACAATAAGGGTGAAAGAACACTTCCTGCGGTCACGCAGGAGCGGTCACGCAGAAAATTACCAATCCAGTCCACCAGCCTGGGGTGCAACCCCACCCTGGCCAGTTTACCCAGTAACAAAGTGATAGGTACTCTAGCGAATGCTTTTGAAAAGTCGAAGTACACAACGTCCACACTCTTTCCAGCATCAACCGCCATAGTCCAGCCATTTACATAGTGAAGAGAGCAACGCAGTCTCAGTAGATTTTCCCTTACAAAAACCATGTTGGCAAGCCGGTATGATGCTGTTTCTGTCTAGGTGCTGGACCAATCTGCGCTTAACAAGTTTTTCAAAGGCCCTAGCGAAGATGGAAGTAATACTAATAGGGCGATAGTTGCCAGGAAAATTATAAGGAGGTTTTTTAGGCACCGGAACTATGAACGATTGCTTCCATCTCCTAGGCACTTCGGCGCGCATGTACAAGTTGAATAGAAATTCCAGCGGCGTCACAATGTGGTCTACAATGCGCTTGATAAAGTGAAGCGGAACGAAATCAGGGGTTACTGAGAAAGAGGTTGGCCACTTGAGCAGAACTTCGGCGATATCATCCCGATAGAACCAGATGTAACGCTCCATGAGAGGAGCACAAGGAGTGAGATCGGGACAAGGCCTACAATTGGCGGTAAGGTATACTTTTTGAAATTGCTCGGCAAAAAGTTTAGCTTTGTCACGGTCTGTGACACATTTGCTGGGCCCCGACGCACGTGTAACAACGCCAATGATATGTCTTCTGCACCCTGACACACGTGGCACGACGTCTGTAGCGCGACTGGACCCCCACCCCTTATTGGCCCCTCTTCACTGGGTCACCTTTACTGATCCCCCTTCCAGTAGACGCTCCCTCTTCACCTGTCCCCCATCAGCGCTCCTACCATGGCTGGTCCTGGTCCTCCCATTTACCGGTTCCCTCTTCTTTCCTGGTCACCCATCGGTCACACCTCTTCTGAACTTAAACACCCACTGCGCGTCGTCGGTGACACGTCTTGTGAACCCAGGCACACATTGCGCGACATTGGAGACACGTCTTCTGAACTCAGTCACCCACTACACGACATGGATGGCACAACTTCCGAACCCGTATGCCTTTCGAACTACGTCGGTGACACGTCTTCTCAATCGCATCTTCATTCGCACAAGAACGGTGACACCTCTTCTTAACCCAGACATCCAATGCCGACGTCGGTGACACGTCTTCTCAACCCAATTGCCGTATGCGCGATATCTGCGACACGTTTACTGTCGCTCACGACACGACGTGGGTTACACCTCGTCTGATCCCGTACCTTGTTACTCGACGTCTACGATAGGTCATATGGACCGACCGAAGGGAGAACGGATGGACAGATGGACAGACACAACCGCTTACTCTTTTATATACAGTATGGTGTCTTGCTCGTACATGGTACATGGTATCATACAGGACCATGTAAGCGCTGATTCGGTCAACCACCCATGCTGGCCACCATCATTTGATCTAGAGTTTGCATGCAGAGCAGTGCCAAACGGCACAGCTGCACTAACGTTTGTGGGAAGGTGAGATCCCTCGGTTTGATTAGGTTCACGCGCTGAACTGAGGTTCACTTCTCTATGCGCTATACATTACAGATCCGTATGGACTTACGTGTATGCTGGTTGATGCTCGAAATGATCAGCTTAGCTATTTGTCTGACGGCATTGTCGCTTTCTGAGTGCGGCAAAAAGAAAGAGGAGGTTGCAAAACCGAAGAGAAGAAGACGGCACACAAACGGAGGTTAGTAATTTTAGGAATGAGAAACCGCTGAGAAATGGTTGAGGGATGCCCACCCCTAGATATTTATCGGGGTCTCTTAGCCTGACCACAGAATGTTGTATGTGACGTAGGTCAACCAGGAAATACGAGAAAACGAACTGACCGCGGCTTTTCAGTGGTTCCTGCTCCTAAGTCGGACGAAATTAAATCGAAGGGAAGTAAAGATAGCAAAGGCAGCAAAGACAGCAGAGACGAAGCGAAGAAGGAGCGGCCGTCGAAGGAGTCGGTCGAAAAGCGGCCACACGCACCGCCACCACTACCACCGATGCCTCCGGCGGATGAGGTGGGAAGATCTCGTCTTTTCTTTTTAAAATAAGGTGTATCGACAAGATTGAAAGACGGGGTCACACAGTACCCCGGCTTTGAAGGATCTATCCTAGTTGGGAGGCACTTAATTAAAAATTATGTAACCAATTCACTTGAGACTGAAGCGGCTTCAGGAGGACAAAACAGGACCACCAAACGAACGAACAAACAAACAACTAAAAAACAAAACAAATCGCCGCGGTTGTAAAGACATCTCGGCGGGAAAAGCGCATTCAAAAACAATTGCCGCCTGACATGTCATAACCGGGATCCGTCAAAGTGAAGGGATGGGTCCACTTTGTCTGTCTACAACAGCGACGAAACCGATTGTCATTTTTTCGTGAGTTCTGTCAATTTAGGTACTATTTGGTTCTCTAAATGCTGCCTGAATAATTTTTGTTCTTTTAGTTATGTGTACCCTTCCCCCATTAAGATAGATGAGGGGCCGGATTCATCAAGAGGTACCCACGATGAAGCTTTCATCCTCTTACCTTATCTCTACCCCTTATACCCCGCATACCCGCGGGTTTTGATTGTTGATGAATCGGGCCGCCGGTTTTATTATAAATTCAGCCCACCACATAGGGTGACCGTTGATACTGTGACCTACATGGGGAGGGTGAAGCCGCACCAGGGGCCGGATTCTTCAACGGCTTACAGCAATTTAACAGAGAAAATTACAGCTGAAATCCCTGATAGCGCGGCTCATCAAGCGATATGGTGAGCGACAAGCCGCGTTATCTGAGTTTTCCGCTGTGAATTCTCTGTCCCCAGATGAACGAGGTCGCATCAGATGGGTGTCACCTCAGTGCATGGTCAATATCCTGATTAGGCGACTCGTGTTTCTTCAGTGGTCTGATTGCTGTGGCTGGCTAGCGATATCGTCTCCGGTGCATCCTAGTTGGTGGTGGCCGCTCTTAAGCTTCCCAACATAACGAAACACACATATAGAAATTAGTAAAGTTCGTCGACCAAAGGCCGGATTCATCAGCGACTTACAGCAATTTAACAAGGAAAATTTAGCAGTCGAAATCCCTGTTAGCGTGGCGGAATGTTTCACCATATCGCTTGATAAGCCGCGCTATCACGGATTTCTCTGTTAAATTGCTGTAAAATCCAAAATTCGGTCACAGGTGCCCAGAGAGACTCAATTTCCGAGTTCCTAGTCGGGAGAGGGAACTTAAGAATGACCATTCTTGTTGAAAATCTAGTAAAGAAGGACCACTTTACTAGATTTGCACCGAGGACCGATCATGTTCAAGTAGCTAAAACAGATAGCATCAGTAAAATAAAATAAAAATAAGCCAAGACACCACCAGTTAACGTTTTGGACACAGGCAGGACAATGTACTTCACGTCCTAATCATTGACAAACGTACTGACCTAGCTAACTGTTGTTTTATATTACGTTTTCTGCGTTATTTATTTTGACTTCGTTAGTGTAGACTGGACAATTTCAATACATTTCCATATTGAACACATTCAGTTCTTACGAAATTGTTTAAGAGTGGCTACTACCAACTAGGATTGCATCTCGTCTCCATACGTAGATCACACCAATAGAAATAGTACCAAGTGACAACAATTCCACGACCGCATCTGCAGTTCATCAGCGCTTCCAATGAGAAGAAAGAAAGAGGGTAAACCAGAATAGCTGATGCATATGGGAGAGGTCTTTAGATGCAAGGTGAATCTGTATCTACATCTATGGAACACTTTCCCAGTACTTCATAGACTTCGGTCACAATGCCAAACTAAGGAGATAGCTGATTCGGATCCAGAGACTCAGTCTATGCCTTGTTGTTATGGTCCTGGTCCCTTTTCTCAACATATGGTAGTTGAGTGATCGTAACTGGCTAGTAAAGTCTCTGCCAAGCCTTAAAAAAGGCCATTACTTTCGCACAGAGATGAGCAAAGGCAATGCATACGGATGGAGATAATGTCGATCCTCCCAGCCTTTTATTGCAGGGCGATGGCGAATATGAAGACGTCTACAAAGCGAAGGAGCCAACTCCGGAGGAGCTAGTGAGGATCGCTCTCTCAGCTCCGGGTGGGGAACGCATCAAACCAATGGCATAGTTAACAGAGAAGCTGAAATTGTTTCTTACAAAGCTCAACATCAAATAGCACAAATCCTATGCAATTTTCGTCAAACAGCTTTCATTCAATAAAGCATTGTATCCAACTGAACGAGCAATATAGCGCTATTTGTGTTCCTCGAGCGAAGAGGGTCCTCTGTAGCACACTGGCACGCGACAGGGGTGAATGGAGACGTATTCCATCCGATGATCAGGGGAGATAAATGATACAGGTGATACCACGAAGGACATAGAGAAAGCAGTGGCCGTATTTATGAAGGTTCCCGGAAACGAACTTCCCAGGGGAAGGGACCGTGTCAAGAGCTAGAAATAGATACTCACGAAACGAATATGAACATGATTATCAGCCGCGTTCTGGAAAGCCGGAAAGGGGATTGAGCGAGATCTCGCTTATCTTCCCGCTCCCGTCGCTTTATGAATAAGGCTACTGTAGGTACCTTGGCAGACATAGGGCCGCGTTTTACTAGATGAGCGCCCTTTCAAGTTAGCTGGAGTCCATGCTGCACGTTCTGCAGCTCGTGCCCATGGCATTTTGTGTTATTGACCACCTTTCGGTTGCCATTGCATAGCCGTACTTACGTAAAGCGGATTCAATGCGCCCATCCAGACACTTGCAATAGGCTGTACAGAGCATACGTTATTCCTCCTTAGGAATATGGGTCGCAGGTCTGGAGTCCCTCTTCAAGAAAACTTCAAAGTAGAATAGAAAAAGCCCAACAAATACAAACATCTACAAAGATTCTAGTGAATGGATGCTTTACTGACCATGCTTATTCCTGCACATTGGTAGATTATAAGAAGAGATTGAAATTCCGCAAGCTTGACAATCTACTATTACGCCGACTGTTTTACGATCTGGTGTTTACCTTCAAGATTGTCAAGGGAAAGTCCAAACTGAGGCCTGGTGAGTAGTGGATTTTTTGACCGGGACGTTACACTATTGATAGACAATGTTGAACCGATAATAAATAGTAACACCCTTTGTTTGATAACCTCTCTTGTAGATCAGCTATATGGCTTCAGATGCTTCCTACACTTGCAATTAAATCGCCTGACAGCTCGACTTTCAGAGCCAGATTGAAACAATTCGATCTACTGCCTGCTCTGAAGATTAAAAACTTTAATTGAAAATTCATATGCTGCAGCTTAACTTTAAGTAGACCTATTGCAGATATGCTGGTTTCAGTGGCAATATTTGTTAAGTGGATGGCACTTTTATGAACAGTGATCAGCAGTTGTGCCCTTGCTGTTTTGACGGCTTTATAAATCTACTTTCTCCTGCTTGGAGATTTTAGAAAAAATGGTGTTCGGAAGTGTTCGTTTAAGTTATGCTCCTTGCAGTATGTCCTCCAGACATCTCCTTGTGGCTTGATTCTGTTGATTGACTGCCAGCATCAGACCCTACTTTAAACTGTATTTGTTTGTTTGTTCGTCTTCTTTACCTCCAATTATTTTTATAGGTTTCCTACGTTTTATAGAGCTTTTTTTTACATTGCTAGCTTTTACATGTTGTGATTATAAGGGCATCGTAAGATGCATAAATGAACTGAAATGAAATCGGGAACGAGCTTTTGTCCTACGCTCCCTGGCCAGCAATTACATATGACGGTTTGACCTTTGCTCGGTGTAGAGCCGTGGAATATGTTTTTAGCAACTCGTGCAGTCTATTCTTTCCTATTTTCACGTGTTTCTTTCCGATAGCCGAGGGTAGTCGGCGCTGAAGGCAATGGCTTTCGTATTGCTATGGAGGGAGAGGGTGAGTTGTGTGTGTGCGCGCGGACACCTTAGTTACCACCACCGAACGGCCAGCGCATGAGAGCATCTTCGCTCTGAATTAGTCATCAGCCGCCTTCACCTTTTTCAGCCTCGTTTCGTAGTGCATCCGTGTTCCGTATTTTTCTGTTCACGGTGTTTCTGCGTACCTGTGGAGTAGGGTTTGACTAACCAGGAACTGCCTCAGGCGTATGTCTGGCGAAGAGGAATACCACTACGAGAATCTCCACCCTTGAAATAGTAAGAAGGTAGGCCTCATTTTTGCAAGGTCTTTAAACCCAGGGAGATAGGGGCCCAGTATTGTGAGTAGTACTGTTAGCGCACACCTAACACGTTTGTGCGCGCCCCACGTGGAGATAAGGGAGTGGTGAAACATATCGGCCGAAGCGGTTGGGTGGCTCAACCGGGAGCAGGAATGGTTCATAAGTGTAGGGTCACGTGTTCGATCCACGCGCCTGGTCGAGTTCTTGTATAGTTCATGTTCATTCCTTGCTTGGTATCTGTCACCTTCTCAACTTTTCCTATGCAAATATTCCACTACAGGCTGCCAAGTACGTGTTCAGTAAAAGATTTTCACCAGTTGCCTTCTCTATATGCGACACTTTGCAGTTTCTACCGATTTTTGGTAGGGCCCTTGGCTATAGTGGGAATAAATCTTCCCGACTAGACATAAATAAAGCAATTTGAAGAGCATATGATGGCACCAGTCCACAAGTCGAGAACGGGTGTCCAGTCGACCACACCAACAGGTGAGATCCACATGTTCAAAAAAGGGAAGCCAATTCGTTGCGCAAGTCCAATTGTACCATACTGCCCTTCGAAGACGTACAGCTAGACACGCTGATGATGACGGGCAGGTAGCTACTGCAGTTGCAACAGGTTAGGGAGTATAGAAATATAGGTCATCGTGTCATCATCCAGCGTATGGCAAGACGGTGGCACGATGGTCTTGAAATTTGTCTGATGAGCCGAGCATTCAAAAATTGTAGAACATAGAGAGATTTTTTGTTGAAGATAGGGTGCTGAGATATCTTTCAAGAAGTTGCGTATTATGATTCGCCGTGACATGAGTCTACGCTCCCCTGAGTATTGTCGTGAGCAAACCTGAAGCGGCACTATTACGCTTTCGCAACTCCCTAGCTCATTGGTCGAGGTTGAGAAGAGGTAGAAGAAAAATTCCACCCAAACTTTGCCTAAGGAGGCTACCTGGGGTGCTGATCACGAACATGATGTCCATTTTTAAAATTTCGGCCGATTACGCTAGTCTGGCACGTGTGCAAGCGACCACATAGTAAACCTTGATGGCCCATTGTTCATTGGGTTCAATGACTTTGCAAAAATGTACCCACTTTGCTACTACATGAAGGTGGAAACTCTAATAGTGATATTCATTTTCGCCGCTCGGACATGCGCCTGAGACACCCTGTTGGAGGACGGTCTCAGGAGCGTTCACTCCCAAGCTGGATAATCATATTTCGAGTCGTTCTTGATGATCTCCTTCTACCACAGGTTTGTATTTTCTAGAGGAACTCAACCACTGAATGCGATAGAGCTTATGCGGACGAGTCGTATCAAAGTCACTAATGTCGCTCTTTATTGGAAATGAACCACCGACTAACTAGGACACGTCCTTATCTGGTAAATATTTAAAGGCATATTTTCCTTTGGCTCTATGGAAGTGTTAATAAAGCTTGACAAGTGCTGTTTCAGAAAGCACTAGTCCTACTGTTTTGTGTGTCGGCCTCCTTGACGTGCGTTTGGCCTACAGCTGATGTTCTCTTCATCATCGACGGCACTCTGAGCCTCGACCAATTTCAGTTTCAGAAGGAGATCTCGTTTATTAGTCAGGTTTGGCGCTCAAAACAAAGACTATTTCCACAGCAAAGAAGAAGCCGCTGAGAGCCCAAACTTAAATTCAAAATGCCTCCATATTTTCTGTACAGATGCAAGGCATAGCGCGACCTAGCAAGTTGTTGTTTAGCCTTGCTGGAAGTACTTCTAGTTGTTTTTTAAACTATAGAATGTTGAATTTTTGTACATGCATTGAGTATTCAGTCGCTGTCTCTCATGAGAATATCCGAAGACGGATCTCAAATTGGTCTCGCTCAATTCACGCCGAAAGGAAGGCAAGAATTCGGTTTGGGCCAAATGAAAACCAACACAGAAGTTCAACGAGGCCTAGATGTGAGCTGATTACCTAATATTTCATTAGCAATTAACAAAGTACTTTTTTCAGCAAGTAGGATTCGCTCCCTGCGATGTGCTCTCAGATCAGAGTCACTGTACTCCTCGGGCCAGCATCAACTCTCTTGCCGGAGCTGCTCTTCAGTCGAATAATCGAAAGTGGCTTCCGGATGTAGTCGTGGTCATCTCCAGCGCTAAGTACAGAATTCCAGAAAAGGTAGAGCTGAAATAGTGTTTGAGGCTGTTAACTCTTTATCTCTATTGAAGAACTTTTCGTGAAAATAATACCGCTGAAGATCATACTTTTTGTCTCAGTTGAAGTTTCTTTTTTATTGAGTGCAAAGTCAGGCGGTAATTTATCAATATTGCTTATTGGTTCTTAGGCCCGTCCAGTGGCGAACACATTCACATGTTTCCCATTTCAAACGCTCATATCTATGGACATGTCCCAATAGTTAGTATTAATCAACACTGGATAGCCGATATATCTTGTTAGTTGGCCGTGAGCTCTACACACCGGCCATCATATTCGCGTGATTTCTGCTCCCGTCCAACAAAAACCAACAACGTCGATTTATATTGATTAGCTGATCGATATTGGTCGAGAGGCCTGTCCAATCGCCCGCTGTTCTCTTCAACCTAGCTAAAATCAATGGCGTGATCAGATGGTCGGCTTTCTTAGTACATGCTTGAAGCTCTTCGAGCGGCCATCATTGTTATGCGGACAAACAGACGGTTGGATTGCCTCCTTTACACATACCATTTTCACGTCAAATTTGCACTCTTCTGAACAAACATAATACTTCCGAATTCAGACTGAACGTATTTCAAATCGAGATGAACTTTTTACTTTTTAACTACACGCTCTCCAAGTTGGTTAGAATAATTTTTTGGTCGTGGAAAATTTGATATAACTTTCCTTGAATTTTTTACTCTTTGTGCCCGAATGAGTGTAATAATTTTATAAAATTTTTATTTCTTGTGAAAAATATTAAACTAAGTTTTGTTCAAAAACGCAGCAAGGTTGCAATCATATAATGCATTATACAAGCCTCCGCTGTACGGATTCTGATTCTCTACAAAGCACCGTCTTGCCCTTCCGCTTTGTCCGCCCAAATGTTCAAAGCATTGAGCGATCTTATTTTTTGTGACCATCCTTCTGTAGCTATGGGAATATCAATATATATTTGATATATATATTGATATCCCCATAGCTATAGATATATTTTCCTGACATTACTTGGACTGGCACTAAGCTACTCGCCAAGTCCTGTCAATCCAAAGCTTTTCTTGGCTTGTGTGAGTAGAATTCGCTATTGCAATTAGTTGCAAAAGGAACCCTTGGTAACAACGTGCTAGATCTTGTTCTTTGCAATCGTAGTAATATCATTTTGACGTATCGTTAGGGCCACCTGCCGGCATAAGCGATCATGCGGTAGTCACATTCAAGCTTAACGTAATCAAGGACAATTGTCCTCAATAACTGTTCTCGGTCAACTGTCCTCCACAGTAGGCGGGATTTCAAAGCTGCTGATTTTGACGCTATTCGATACTACCTAGGCAAAGTAGATTGGTTCAGCTCCATCAATTCACTGGAAACGGTGGATGAAAAGTATAAGCTATTCATCGCGATACTGTCCCATTGCATGGAACTTTTTGTACCTATACGACGGATCCCATTTCACCATGCTCACCTTCCTCAGCATCTCAATTCTTTACTCCAAAAAAGATTGGCATGAGATAGAGCGAGGAAGTACGATACTGAGATTCATTGGAAGACATATGAGAGGTTGGTCCATAAATTCTCTCGCAACTTGTTTAAATATAATCGCTCTGTAGAGAGCAAAATTATACACTCTAAGTCTGATTTTCACAAACTGTTGAACTCAAGGCCTTCCGTAACTGCTCTTGTGACTAGCGATGGGGACATTATAAGAACTGATTCTGGTAAGGCTGAGTTATTGGCTGACACTTTCGCAAGTTCCTTCTCGCCTGATCTTGATCTATCATATGAACAGCAATTTCCTACTATGTCTGATTCGGACTGGTTTTACGCAGATGAAAATTATTATCATTTGTCTCAATGGCTGCCATTTTACTCCGTGACTCCCGATGGAATTTCTTTGGTGTTTATAAAAAATGTAGCTCATATCATAGCTAGTCCGCTTGAACACATTTTTAATCTAAGCTTTATGCGAGCGGAAACCCTAAAGGGATGGAAATCGTCGCCGGTTACGCCTATCCCAAAAAACCTCTGTCCCTAGTAACCAATTCTAGACCTATAAATGTTACGTCAACCTTAGCTCGCCTTTTTGAAAAAAATGTTAAGGAAACACATTTTCTTCCACCTTCGGGAGCACTCAGTAATATCTCCCCTTCAGCATGGTTTTCAAAAGAAAGTCAACCGTCACTGTCACGCTAGAGTCCTTAAATGACTGGACCACATCGCTTTATAGAGAGCAATGTGTGGATAGTGTGTACCTTGACTTTTCCAAATCATATAACAAAGTCTCGCATCCCAAGCTGGTTCGGAAACTTACTATAGTTGGAATACACTCGCGTATTGTTGCATGGAATTGAGAGTTTATCTCTGGTAGAACCATGATGGCTCCAATTAACGGAACATTTTCCAGTTTTCGGTCCGTCCTCAGCGGAGTTTTCCAGCGCGGGGTCCTACCTTCGGTTTTGTTTAATATCTATGCTTATGAGCTTCCTTCCTCATCACTTCATCTGGCGTTAGAGATATTGCTTCCGCTGATGACATGAAGCTTTACCACTGCGTAACAATTCCAGAGATTGCGAAACGCTACAGCATTCCATCTCTGTGATCCACAAATGGTCTAAAGACTGGCGACTACCACTGTCAAAGGAAAACTAGACGTTGCTGCGTATTGGTGCTAGTCACTCTGTGTTTGATTGCCAGATTGGTGGCACATCTATAAATGAGGTTCAGGAAATAGTTGACATTGGTTTTCTGGTTAACAATAGTCTAAACTCTGATGACCACTGTGTGCGAATAGCAGCGAAAGCGTACTCCATGGTTCATCAGCTTCTCAGAGCGCTCACAACCAATGATCCAACTATTCTTTTTAGAGCAAGACTTACGTAAGACCACTAGTCAAGCACGGCCGTTATCTTTAATCCTCATAAAAAGAAAATTATTGAAAAGCTGAAGAAATTCCAGAACAATTTTACAAGGAAGCATTTTATAAGGATGATTGGGTTCTCGTATGATGGCATGCCTCGATGAGCCGTCAGAAATATCAATTTGAAACTTTCAACCTTAGCTTGTCGTAAGAAAAAGTTCGATCTAATAATGGTTCACAGATTTTGACCAAAACCTCTGCACTGCACATGGATTCCTGACTACGCTGCCGTCCATTATGAGAGGCGATGCGCTGAAGTTGCTCGGGCCGAAGGTCAGGCTCAGTTGTCGAGCACATTTCTTCGTAAACAGGGCAACATCTATTAAAATTAGTAAAAATCGTACAATTTCACAGTCCTTACATTGATTCAAAACCTTTATCGAGAAACACCTGGATCCGCAATGCTGAACTTGCTTTCCTTTCGTATGTGCTACTAAAATCTTACTTCTGCATTATCGTTTTATTCCTTGTTCGCTCTCGCTGGTTTCTTTTGTAGTGTTGGACAATATCACAGTTAACGTGGGTTCTCCACCTATTAGGTTGAGTCATACATTTTGCAACAAAATTTGTCTTGCGGCAGAAATAGGATTATACCACAAAAGAAAAATGATTGATTTGAACGAAGCAATTGCCGTTAGTCTCATTGATTTTCTTCTGCTTTTCATGCACTAAGTGGATTGCATCTCAGTAGAAATTGGTTGGTTTCGACCTGAAGAAGTCACCGCCGTGACCTCATCGACTTCGGCGAAGCGCCTGCCGTGAAGGAAGTGATCCATCGACCGAAGCAGACGGCAGTCAGACGGAGCAATGTTCGAGGTGTATGGTGGTTGCTTGATTTTGGTCCGGCTCAATTCCTAGATTTTTGCCAGCGTCTGAAGTGCCGTAGGCGGTCGGCTGTTGCCCTGATGTATGAAACATTGGCCTGTATATACTTCTTTCTCCAATAATTTTTGCTGGAACTAGTCGAGTTGTTGGCAAAAGCAAGCGTCGAGGATGGTTTGACTACGTGGAGCAGCTCGCGTACAATGGACCACTACACATCCACCAAATGCACAAAAGGACCTTCATTCGGTGAAGTTCCGAATTCGACCACAGAACCGGCGGCTCATTAGGTTCCAGCCATTGTTTTCTAGCTTTACGTTTGTCTTGAAACATTACCTTTTCATCGTTGGTAAGCATTCGATCTAGGCCCCCTCGCTTGAACCAGTGCAGGAGCTCTCGGCAGTCAGAAACACAGCGATTTTCTTGGGTTTCCGTCAACCCATGTGGCATTGGCGAAGGCGATTTTGGCGGCCTTCCAATCTTCTGCAGCCGACGAGCGGTAGTTCACTGGGAGGCGTGGAGATCAGCGGTCAACCAATGGAGTTTGGGAAGAATTCGACTTGATGGATTTGCGCAGACCCCTTTTGTTTACGGCAGTTGGTATTCCCGGGAGTGGTCTGTCTTCGATGCGCTTCTGGGCGGAAAGGGGTTTCTGATCCCCTCCCCAAATAATTTGTTCGGTTAGTGTTGAACTTGCCGGTGATTTCCTAAATGTGCTTGACCCAAGTCGCCAGGTAGCTGCTGATCTTGAACTAATTGAAAATAAAATTCCATACTTGTTCACTTTGAGTGGTAATCGTTCTAGAGAGTAAAACTTTTCAACAACGCAAGAAAAATTAACGGCTCATAACTCCGAATGATCGCTAGGAAACAAACTTTTAAATAAAATATAAGTAGAAGTCTTTAGGAGATTTATTTTGAATTTCAGAAAAAAAAAAACAGAAATGTTGCACAATTTATGGCTCAACATAATAACAAAAAAAAATTAAAGGACGAGATCACGCCTTACATTCGAAAAGCTTGTCGCGATTTCTGATAAATTAAGTGTGAATGCTGGCTGCATCGAAGCGAGGATATGTGTTCTTTCACCTGTATCACCTGTCGTCCCGTTGATCATCGACTTGCTCGAGCGGGCGCCAGCAGCGTCTCCATTCGTCCCTGTCGCGTGCCAGAGTGGTCCAATGGATCCTCCTCGCTCGAGGGACACGAAGAGCGTCATATCGGTCGTTCAGGGCTTCCACGAAGAAGTCCGACCAACGCGTTGGTGGGCGTCCTGGTGTTCTTTTGACATCCCGCGGAATCCAGTCTGTGACGGCTCTCGTCCAGCGGGTGTCTGCGAATCGCATTACGTGGCCGGCCCACCTAATTTTCGACGACTTGGCCCATGCGACAGCGTCTCTGATCTTCGAACGTCGGCGAAGCTCGGAACTCCGGAGGCCTTCTCTCACTTGCGTGAGTCGTGTCACTCCGAGCATCGTCCTCTCGATTCCACGCTGCGCGACGCTGATCGCGTGTTCATCCTGCTTTCGTATAGCCCAGGTCTCTGAGGCGTATGTTAGGGCAGGAAGAACAGTGGAGTCGAATAGGTGGGCACGGAGTCGGACGTTCTTCGTTTTCTTCACGACTTCTTCGACGCTCTTGAAAGCTCCCCAAGCCGCTCGTTTCCTCCTGCTCAGCTCTGGTGCTTAGTCGTTGGCCATGTTGACTTCGCGACCCAGATACACATAGCTGGAGCATTCGGAGATGTTCGTTCCGTTGAGCGAGAATGGGGCATCAGAAACCCATCCGTTCTTCATGAACATCGTCTTCGTAAGATTCAGCTGCAGTCCAACGCTTCCACATACACGATCGAAGTCGGCCAGCATTCGCTCCGCCTGAGTGATGCTCGGTGTTATGAGCACGATGTCGTCAGCGAAGCGAAGATGGTGCAGTTGCCGGCCGTCGACCTTCACTCCCATGTCATCCCATTCTAGTTCGCGCATGACGTTTTCGAGGGTGGCGCTGAAGAGCTTCGGGGATATGGTATCCCCTTGTCGAACCCCTCTCTTCACGTCAATGACGACGTCGTTGTAGAATGGTGAGATCTTGGTCGTGAATCCACTGTACAGCTCTCGAAGGACTCTGATGTACTGAGTAGGAACGCCCTGGGTGAGCAGGGCTTCCATAACCGCTTCAGTCTCGACGGAGTCGAATGCCTTCTTCAGGTCAATGAACCTAAGGCACAGCGGCAGCTTGTACTCTCGCGACACTTCGATGAGCTTCGTAATGGTGTGTATGTGGTCGATCGTGCTGAATCCTCTCCGAAATCCTGCTTGTTCGCATGGCTGTCCTTCGTCCAGCGTTCTACTAATCCTATACAGGATGACTCGAGTGAACAGCTTGTAGACTACGGACAGCAGGCAGATCGGGCGATAGTTGCCAATGTCGTGCACGTCTCCCTTCTTGTACAGCAAGACGGTCCTGCTGGTCTTCCACTGGGATGGAACCTTGCATTCGGACAGGTAGCGTGTGAAGAGCCGCGCCAAGGTGTTGATGAGCGCTGGCGGGAGGTTCTTCAGGTGTTCAGCTCTGATCCTGTCAGGACCGGGTGCTGTACGTTTCTTCACCGACCAGATGGCGTGTCGGATCTCGGAAGGGAGAACAGAGGGGATGACGTATCCATCCTGTGGAAGATGGCGTAGGGGCAGGTGGACGTGGCTATCGAAGAGATCGGAGTAGAAGTCGTGGATGACTTTCTCCATGGTCCTTCTGGAAGAGGTGACGGTTCCGTCAGGACGTCGGAGAGCGGTCATCTTGGTCTTGAAGTTGGCGAAGCTCCGGCGGGCATTGCGGATGCTCAGCCCTGCCTCTGCTGCTTCAGCCAACACTTCCGCCCTTCTCTCCTTCAGATCTTCCTTTATCGCCGCTCTGCATAGCTTTGCAAGCTCGGACGTCAGTTGATAGTTGCCTGACGCTCGTGCTGCTCCACGTTGGCGTATCAGCTCGAGAGTTTCCGGAGACAGGCGTCTCTTGGTGGTCTTCAAGCTCTCGGCTCCCTTAGCACTATCGTGGAGATGGTGCACGAAGCGATCGTATTCCTCGTCGACGTTGTCCATGACGGCATCTTCCCAAAGGCCGACAAGAGAGGTGTAGAGATCCCAGTTGATGGTCGTTCTGGGACTCCTCTTCTTGAACTTCGCGGCCTTCTCTCCTTGACGCGAAAAGCGGAACCTCGCGCGAAGGAGGCGTTGGTCCGATCCCGTGTAGAACTTGGGGACAACGGAGACATCGGTCAGGCAATACTTGCGATTGAAGATGATGTGGTCGATCTCGTTGTGGAACTGGCCACCGGGGGATTCCCAGGTCCATCGTAGGGAGGGAGGCTTCTGGAACTGCGAGTTTCCATGGATGGTCTTGGTCGACATGATATACTCAGACAGCCTTTCACCTTGCTCGTTCCACTCCAAACCGTGGGTTCCGATGTGAAGTTCTTCCAGCGACCTTCGTGGCCCGATCTTGGCATTGAAGTCGCCGACGATCACCTTGTAGAAGGTGTGATCTTCCTTATAGAACTTCTCCAGCTCCACGTAGAAGGCCTCGACGTCTTTGTCGTCGTAGTCGGATGTTGGGGCATACGCGACGAACACAGTCAAGGCTGGCACGGAGCCACATCGCTTCAGTCGCAGACGTCCGATTCGGCTTGTCAGAGACTCGTACGAATCGATGTTCATGGCCAAGTGCGTGTTGACGAGGACACCAACGCCGCCTACTCCCCTGCTGTCGCATGTTCCGAGGAACAGTTCTTCTCCGGAGTCGTAGGCGGCGTGTAGGGGGTGGTGTCTCCTCGTCTCGGTCAGTCCGATGACGTCGTACTTGATCTTCCTGGCTTGCATCATCAGGTCCTCGACGGATGCTTCCGACGCAAGCGTGCGGGCGTTGTAAGTACAGATCGTCATCCTAGTCCTTCTCAGTTTGCGCAGCCTGGTTAGGCCCTGAGATTTTAGCAGCCTCTCCGTACTCGTCCTTCCCATCGCTGCAGAAATGGGGGCTCTTTCGGGGTCAGGGGAATGAGGCCCTTTAGTGCTGCTGTGTTTGACTGGAATACAACACGGGTAGCTAGTCAGGCTCTGTCGTGCGGGCGGGGTACTCCGGGCAGCCAGCCAGACTGCCCGAAGGGACGGGGCGAGACTTAAGGCGGCCTCGAATCGCCTTACATGTACTCCCAGTCTAACGAGTGCAAGCTTTTGGCCGAGCCGACACAGTTATAATCCGCACAGTCACGGACACATCCACGCACACTGTGCACGAACATGCCGCTCCCACGCACAAGGAACGCATCGACCCGACACAGCAGGAGCAAGGAGTCCATCCCCTGCATCCCACCTGCGTCTCTGGGCAGTACACGGTCGCATTTGGTTCGCGTTTAATTCCCCTATCCACCACCCGGGGACGCGCCACGTGGCCCTGCGACAAGCGGCCCGAGATCCCTCTTAACAAGAGAGCCCGAAGGCTCTCTATCGAGGGAGATCCGTGGATGTGTTCTTTACAACTGTTTTTGTTGACAGGTGCGAAACTCCACACAAACAGAAATTTTGCTATCAATGTAACAAGAATCGCGACATCTTGAACGAGGGCATGGTGCGATCCCTTTTTGGCACTAAAAATGAACGCTTTCCTTCTTTCTAAAACAAGCATTAGATCGTTATTTTTCCGTAAAAATTAGAATTTTCTAAAACTTCAAACAATGTGCCCACTTGTAGGGAAGGTGAATAAAAACTTCAAAGAAAGTTATACTTAAATTTTCCTTGAACAGAAAATAACTATAATGGTTTATACTTAAATTTTCCTTGAACAGAAAATAACTATAATGGTTTCTATTTCAATTTGAAAATAGTACGCTTTGATTTGGAAGATGTTCAGTTTGATTTCAAAAGCGTTAGGCTTCTTTATAAGAATGTCCATTTTGACGTGAAAAGAGTCCAATTTCAAGTGAAATGGTATATTGTAAAAGTATTCCTTTCTCCTTGAACAAGATCATTGTCAGTGATTAGTGGTCGTAACAGCTTGGGGCACGATTGGCCATTGTCAGCAATCGGCTGTATTTTCAAAGGAGGTTTGCATATGCTTTCTGTTCTAACGTAAGCCTATTCGTCGGCCATTGTAAAATCGAAAAGTCTTGCAGCCACATTTAGCTTTTGGAATATATTATAATAGCATAGAAAATAAAGACGCTCAAGAGTTTTTAAAATTTCGAAAAAGGCTCAATCTTTCGCTTCTCGTGGCTGTTGGTCTCAGGTTTGACTCTGACAATTTCATCGAGCAAATCCATATTTCAAAGATATGTAATTTAAATCCAATGCAAACAAAACGCTTTGTGCCCATGGAATGCGTAGAAAGTTGCACATCACGCAGAAGAGGTATGCATGGAGCAGAGACCTCTCAACTATACAGAAAATTGACTCACTCACTGTACCTTGGGTTTTCATGGACGAAGCCATGTGGGAGTCCGTGAAATTGGACGACTTCCAAAAAACTGGATTATTGGATAGATTCCAGAGTAAAATCGAATGGTCGCATTTATTTTCTGATACAACTACTTTGAAGGGAGTTATTGAGCTACGGCAGAAACGACGGTTTTTTCTCTATTCCGCCCAAAAACCAAAAGGTAGGAGCGGTATTGAACAGCAGAGAGCCACCTCCATTTCAGCTAGGTCAGGAAACGCTGTTCTCCCCGCAGTCTCCACTGCACATCTTCTACATTATCATCGGAGGCACGTCTCCGGACGAGTCGCGATTTGAGCCTTCCGCGACGTCGATTCGTCTGAACGCCGTCGACTTCTCAGCGTTACAGCGTCTTGTGCAGCCACTATGCGAGACTGTGAACTCGTTCGTGACAAGAGGTGAGAGGTTCGATGATGTGGGATGATTCATCATTCCAAATCAGTTTCTTTAAGCCTCAATTGGCTGGTATCGAGGTTGTAAGCTGTCACAACGATGTTTTGTTGCGATCAAAACTTCTAGCGCCAAGCGGGACTCGAACCCGCACCTCCCTCTGACCGGGCGGGAATGCTCTACGCCATTACACCACCGGCGCCGTTTGAGGCTGAGGCAATTGAGCCTTAAAGAAACTGATTTGAATTGTTTCTATCAAGACCATCAGCTTAACTGGTCTCATGCTGATATCAGCGGCCAGGTTATCCCGGATACGGGTGGGTGCTGATCGGTCCCACGAGGTGTGGATGTTGCGTTCGATCAAACGGCGCCGACGGTATAATGGCGTAGAGCGTTCCCGCCCGGTCAGAGGGAGGTGCGGGTTCGAGTCCCTCCTGGCGCTAGAAAATTCATCATTCGTTTTTTGGGGTCTGAGCGCTTCTTCCTGTGCTTATTCAATTGCTGGCTTGGTGGTCGTTGGTTTTAGATAGAAAACGAATGTTGAACGGCTGAGCTCTTCAAATAACAATAGGGCGCCTTTCACCTTTCTACTGAAGTCTCTGGTTTGCGAGCTCTATCACAGTGCTCACGGATGGCGCGGAGTTCCTCTAACATCTACAGGAGTTCACGTTAAATCAACCGCTTTCAGCTCTTGAGGAATATCTAAGTCACGCTATCATCAAAAGGACCATAGCTCTTCTCTGAGATACCCTGCTCTAGTTTCTCGAGGTCTTGACGCTACACTCAATAGTTCTCTTGAAGGCGTCGGTCATGCACAGAATTCGGATCTATCCTGGTCAGGGGAAGCATAGCTAGAAATGCGAAACGAATGAAAAAGTATGTACTGGCCCTGCTAGGAGATTGCAGACAAGGTGTTCTCGTAAACCACTTCATGTGTCGCCTTCGTAAACTAGTTTGCATTTAGTTTTGCCACCGCTTCCAAAACTCGGGAAAGGAGTGCCATCCGCAATAGGATAGATCCCAGAGTTCTACTGGATGTCCAATGGCACAGGTCACTGCGTATGTCTAAGAAGCCGCAGGCCAGCGCAACTCGCCTCTCCAACACTCGTGGCGAGGTCGTTGTTTTGGGGCTCTGGGCGCTTGTATCCATGGCGGCGCCAGTCAAGATCGAGTCTTCCCGCCGTCTTCCGCTCCCTGAATGTCGGTCGCCGACCTCAGCTGGTGGAACTATCTGAACTGGAACGTCTCCACATGCACCCACTACGACGATCTGAACACAGTGTGGTGGACCACCGACTGTACGTTGCTCTGCTACACGTCCTACTCCGTGGAATGCTGTTGCTCTTTAGCCATTTCCCATTCCGAGGTCTAGAACCAACCCCTTCGGCCTTGTGTCCCTAGTATCCTATAGGAACAATATACATTCTCAATCCCTAGCCGACTTTATTTCGTACCAGCGACGCCCTTTAAAATCCTTTCAGATGCTTAGTCACGGCATCGCAAGTACCGAGAGTGGATGGGAGCAGCTCTGACGAGAAATACTGCCTTTTCATCACGTTTGTCTAAAATCTTTATTTTTAAACAGCTTTTGAATTTTCTCCGTTTAGGCTCGTCCAAGATAGCTGGCTTCGGTCGCACGTGCTGGCTGGTGACCGGAATTCTAGCGGCGGTACTGCTGCTGTCTATACTGATTCTTGGCTATGCCGTCTATGCCTATCGAAGGGAAGGTGAGCAAGACTCCTACGGAAGGCCTAGTGGAAGAATTATCTTTTGTTTTTTTTTACTGCTCTCAGCTCCTAGAGCTCCCGCATATACATATTACCTATAGTTCTAAGTTGACGGTAAGTTAAGCATTTAAGGACAACAAATGGATAGAAGGCTGAAGGAGATGGAGAAGACGCTACGGACACAGAACGAATTCTTCACGGCCAAGCTTCACTCGCAGATGGAGGAGCAGATAAAGGCAAGCGAGAAACACGCCGAGGAGCTGAGGAAGCACAACGAGTCCATGCAGGTAGTTCAGGTAGATGCATGCAGTCCACTGCTTAAGATTCTGTAGCGGAGTAGCTTAGCAGGAACAGGGACTTCGATAGAGGTGACTTATTGAACACTTAGCCTCGGTTGGGAGAGTACGGCTTCTAGTGGAATCTAATCCCGCCATCACGCTATGTAACAGCTGTGTTTTGTTGCAGGTAAGGCGTATAGTTGTCCTGATTAACGGCTGGAACTTGCCAAAGTTGTCCTAGAAGGAGAGGATAACTCTTTTTTGTTCACCGAATATCCTTTGCTAGTCAAAAGGCACATCAAATGTGCCCCACAATCACATATAGAAGTGAGGTGCGTGTCGCACCTCAAAAACGCGAATAATGTCAAGTATAGGTGTATCCTGGAGCGTTTTAGCACCAGAATTTTCAGGCTCAACAACTAGAACTTCAGCGACAACGACAGCTGTCGGCTATGCCTCCGACGACTATCCTACAGGCTCCGCCTTTCAGCGTGCCTTATCTTCAGAATCCAGGTCATTCAGAACTGTTAGCTGCTCTCTAGCGTTAGAATTTTTGGACGCCACGTTGACTACGTGGGATGTGTAGCGCAATCCGAGGAGGTCCGCCTATCGCGTGCACCCGATACCAGCGCCTTGGTTCGGATTTCTCGCCAAGGCCAACCAAGACATCCGTCCCTTGGGGGTCGGTAAATTGGTACCAGAATTGTATAGGAAAGATAAAGCGCTGACATGTTAATCGGCTGGCAATCGCATTTCACTGTATGGCCAAATGCGCAATCGAATCGCCATCGCGACATCTGGTAAAAGCAGAATGCATGGCGCATCCCGAAAGGGATTGTCTTTTATTTCTTATCCTTGTTTATCCGCTAGTTGACTGCACAGCAAGTGAAGTTCACTGGACGAAAAGGAAGGACAGACAGGGGTTTTAACAGGGAAATCTTACTTAAGAATAGCTCAGATTTTCTTTCTTACAGTACTCGGTTCCTCAATGTCAATTCTTGGTTTCTATAAGTTTTTAAAAGTAACATGACCTGGTACCTGAAATGCTAGTATGCGCCAATAAGTTAACGATCATTTATGCTTTTTAAAGTCACAAAAACTGAGATGCGCCGCGCACTCAATTTTTTGAGATGCAACTGGCCTCATGTCCTCACCGTAGAATAACGGTACTGTAGGTTTTCATAGAGCTAACCTGTGAAAAATTCTTTACATGGAAACATTTAGGGTGAGATACGAATAAACTAGCTGGCTCGTTGACTTTATAAAGACCAATCTCGTTTTTCCACTAGCATTTTTGATGCCAAATATTCATACCAGCCTGCTAACATGGACCATTGTTGTTTTTGGCTGCGATCTCTAAAGCGCCAGCATAGCCGAAGAATGTCCTAACGTTCCGATCGATTCCATTGTGTTTAGCCGTCTCTCAGCAACAACTGCCTCCCGAAATAAACACACGAGAGGCGCTCTTCGGCGCCCTAGGACACCGAGGACCAGCATTGGTGAGCGTTCAGCCGAGGGAACTTCCTTGAAACCACGGCTACTTTGAAAATTCTTAAACAATCTTAGGCTACGGTTGAGCGAAGTCAGGAAAGTGATATTCGAAACAAGACAACACCAGAGCCGAGTCCAGCTGGCAAGGTAGTGGAGGCCAGCAGAAAAGGTGTGTTGGAGGCTTCTCCATCTCTCATGTCTGATATCTGTAATGGTGTCGCTTCAGACGACGAGCTTAAGCTTCGACTCGACAAACTGGAAGAATCTCTTGTCAATGCGAAAAAGCAAGGCGAAAACGGTCCGGTGAGCACCGAGCCACACGCGTCGTCGCCAGAGCAGTGTCGGTTTGAACGTTGCATAACTCGCTCTAGAACTCCACAAAATCTCCTTTCTGCATAAAAGTTAAAAAATGTCAAGGTTTCGTCCGTGTGTCAGTACGTGCATCGGTCGCGCAAAACTAATGGCCGCTGGATGGGATTCATAACGCGTAAACACAACGAGATAACTGATCAATGTCACACAATCTTGTGAGGATAATGTAAGGCCGGGGGCATACTTCCATCGTCGCGATGCCATCGCGGCGCTCAGTTCATGGCCGTTCCGCCGCACGCGGTCGAATAATCAAAGGAAACTTCGCCGCGGCCGCCGCAACAGTGGCGGTCGGCATGCGCGATGGCCTCCCGCGCCCATCGCGGGCATGGCATACTTTTTCGCGCCGCGCGCGGTGTTTAGCATTGGTCTTGGACGGTTCGAAGTTGCGCTCCCTTGCAGAGCGATGGGCGATGCGATGAGCATAGAGCAATTCAAATTCCTTCGCGTCGCTCTGCAAAACTCATCGCCGCGATTCCATCGCGGCGACGGGAAGTATGCACGAGGCCTAAGAGTGATTGCTTCTCGATGAACGACCAATCAATATTAATCGATAGAATCAATCATTGCCCACGGTTTCATTTTGGAGTGTGCATCATGCGAACATGCTGACCGCTGGAAGAGTTTCACAACTGGTACCTGGGCGATTTTGGTCAGAATTTTTCTTCCGATATGTAATCTAATGGTGACTCTTGACTCATACAAAGTTTCAATTGATCGATCTATATTGTTAACTTCGTGCGAAGCCCGTCCTGCAGATCATATTTGTAATTATTTACAGTAATTGCTTGCTTGATTGTGCACATAGGGGTCCAGCCCAGCAGTCGGTAATTTTGCGCGAACGGGGAAGCAGATAGGCGGACTGACTAGCTCTTTATAAGCTCTTTACTGATATAGTGTTGGCGTAGTTCTTGTATCTAATTTCATAGGCAGGTTTACAATGGTTTG
Organism: Heligmosomoides polygyrus bakeri; assembly: GCA_947359475.1. Classification (NCBI taxonomy): domain Eukaryota; kingdom Metazoa; phylum Nematoda; class Chromadorea; order Rhabditida; family Heligmosomidae; genus Heligmosomoides; species Heligmosomoides polygyrus. The sequence continues at coordinate 24,588,929 of OX375868.1, forward strand.
AAACTTCGGTAAAAGTGGCTAGAATACTTTTTGGATGATCACCATAAGATTTCAGAAGAACTCAGCTCCAAGTTGTTGCAGACTGGCACAACGCTAATCCGCACGCGATCTCCGAAGAGGACACCAGCGATGTATCGACCGATGATTCTGGTTACGTCGGCAGAATCGGTGAGATTTTTGAAGAAGTAGTCACCTTTCAGATCTGGAAGGTACCAGAAGCTATCTGGACGCTTCTTCGGCGTAGCAGTCACCATAACTTTGAGTGGCACTGGCCGTTAATATGGCCTGCATGAGAAGGGAACAACGATCAGGCTGCAACCAATAGGATTAGAGCGCCACCTATTGGGGGCGGTATGTAATGTCGATGCCCTGATTCATTGGCGCACATTCGGTCACTGCTGTGATTGGTTGTAACTGACTGGCGCGACATCACCTTCCCACGTGGACCAAATTAACTGCCGCTGCACCCTTTCGGCTTTCCTCTAATAACTGTGTCACGGTCGCTATTGCTTAAGGTCACCTCGCGCCAAATCATCCGGCACGTCGTCTTCCTCCGATTGATATCCTGTTTCTAGTTGACAGCTCGAGCAGCATAGGAATCTCCAACTTTGAGACGGTAGGAAGCAAATGTTTCTCACTTCTCACACAGCGCAAAGCATCGATAAAAGTTGTTCAGGTGAAGTCAAATATAATCAACGTCCTTGAAGATGTCGACATCGGTCCCGGAAGGTCTCGTGTCGCCCTGGTGCAGTACGCTCTGCAGCCGAGCGTTGTCTTCGGCTTCGACAAATACTACTCACTAAAGAGCGTACAGAGTGAGTTAGCTGGCAATCTTACCTTTACTCCCGGCTAACAGTCCCGGCCACCCCTTCTCTTTCAGAAGGCGTCGAAAGAATGTCGTATACGGGTGGAGCGACAATGCTCGCAAAAGCGCTCTCGTTCGCAGCCGGATTACTGTATCGTGAGCAGAATATGAAGGACGTGAAGAAACGGAAACACAAGCTGATGCCTACACCTCGTCACGACCGGTTACAGGTAGGAAGATGTCCAGCGCGTGTTCTGCAATTCTTTGCTGGAAATCTTCTTGGGAGTCCATGGAACAATGTTATAGAGCCGGTTGTTTTTGTGCTCGATGAGTAGCTCAGCAGCCAGAACTTGTAGCCATAGGATGTAGTGCCAGACGTGTATTTTACTGATTCATCATCTGCTGTGAAGGATGGGAGTCATTTTCGAAGAAATAGACAGAGATTTATTTATTTATTTATTTATTTATTTATGGACACACGGAGAGTGCGTTTAAAACAGCTAGTTATCCAATAAGTAATACGAAAATAGCTCATGTCCCCCAAGGACAATAAAACCTTAGTGAAAAAGAAGAAACAACACCAGTAGAAGGAAATAAAAAAAAAGCGTCAACAGAAAACATCGAAAAGAAAGTAAGGAAACAACATCAAATGGTTAAGAATAGCATGAGCTCACGGCACAAATAGACCCTTATATTCAGGAAACCTTTGAGCTAATGGCTTTATGAACTATCGATTTGAAAGCGCCGAGTTTCATTGTAAGCGGAATTGAGTACTTGCGGAAAAGTGTATTCAAGATAGGAGTCACTCTGGTGGAGAAAAATCTGGATCTGGCTTGTGTTCTTGAAACTCTAACCCTGATATTATACAAACCACTCCTTGTTCTGGAAGGTACAAGCTGAAAAAATTGGGTTGGCTCAAGAGCAGTCTTCCGAGTAACAATTTTGAAGGACATGATAAGGTCATTTCTCTTCCTTCTGCTTTCCAGACTTCCAGACTGTAGATAATCCTAAAAGCTTTGACCGTGAATCTCCATTCGGGATAAACCGATAATCGACGCCACTACAGCGCAGCATCAGTTTTCTTGTGAAGTTATTCTGAACACTTTCTAAAAATCTGATGTCTTTCTTAAGGTGTGGATTGAAAACAGTAGTACCACTTTCAACTATGGGACGAATGTAGGTCTTGTACGCTCTAATAAGAATTTTTGGATCCTTGCTTTTAAGTGCCTTGAAGAGGTTATAAGTACGTGCAGTAGCCTTGTTTACAATGCTACGGTAATGAGGAGTGAAGCATAGATTGTCAGTAATCAGAAAGCCGAGGTCACGTACTTCTTTAACACATTCCAGATTCTTTCCTCCAATATGATAGGAAGCTTTGAAGGGACCATTGCAGATAGGCAAAACATGACATTTTCCAATGGCAAGAGGAAGCCTACGTCTTGTAGACCATTCCTCTACTTGATTAATGGCCAGCTGCAATTTTTTGACGTCTCCCTCCTCACTAATAGTACTGTAAATCTTCACATCATCGGCATACATTTGGCATTCGACTCCTATAGCTGAAACCAAGGATGGAAGATCAAAAGTGTAGACAAGAAATAATAGTGGCGAAAGTACCCCTCCTTGGGGAACACCGCTTGAGATGGGGTAGGATTGCGATAGGGCTTCGCCTACCCTAACTTGGAAAGAGCGGTTGGACAAAAAACTATGAATCCAGCGCAGAATAGTGGGGAGAAAGCCTGTCTCTGTTAACCTGCCAATCAAATTTGCATGTGGGACTTTATCAAAAGCTTTCAGATCTCCTCATTCCCAGTAGCACGCCATTCGTTCCTCTTTGGTCAGTCTTGTGAGAAGTGCAACTACAGTAATCTGCAACATCGTGCTTTATAAAGGATAAAGGACAAAGGATAGTTATACCGCAATCCTTAGATCGAGCTATAACCGAACTCTACCTGAGCGACACTTCCGTATACGAGCGCGTTAGTGAGAGAGACTTCAAAGTCGCAGTGCAGACGCCTTAACCGTACTTGGATGGCAGTTGGAGTGTCTGCAGGTATCGACAGGAGGTTTCTCAGGGATATGAGACTGGATAACCCTTGTTGTCCGGTTTTTCACAGCCTAGTCAAAACGCACAAACTTTCCCAGCAGGATACGCAATCGACGTCCCGGACACTTATAAAATGAGACCTATCATTAGCTGTGTTGGCGACCAACCGATCGGATTTCCTGGTTTCTTAACAACATTGTGAGCCAGTTGTTGACTAAGGTTCCGTCCCATCTGACCAATACGAGCAAATTCCTTGAATTATTACATAACTCTCGCTTTGGGGAGAGTTGTGCAATAGAGTCATTCGATGTGACCTCACTTTATAGGTACAAACGTCCAAAACGAACAAGCCCTACAGGCACTATCTGAAATGTTAGATTTGCATGTCAGGAGCATAAACACCTTTAGGCTCACAAAAATGCACATCATGACCCTCGTCAAGGAATGTTTACGCTGCAACATCTTTAAATGGTCAGGCTCGTATTATTCCCAAGTAAGAGGATTGGTCATGGGTCAACGATTAGCGCCGGTTCTCGTCGTCTGCTTTATGGGTAGGATTGAGCAACCGGTGCTTGACCGCTCACCGTTAATGCACTGCAGATACATAGATGATTGTTGTATCGTAACATAAACACAGTCTGAAACGGATGAGTGTTTCAGGCTACTGAGCGAGCAATCTCAGTACATTAGGTTTACTCGGGAGACTCCGAATAATGGTTGGCTCGCCTATCTCAACACGCAAATCAAAGTGTCCGGCGGAAAAGTTAGTGTGAAATGGTACCGCAAACCAAGCTCTAAGAACATCCTGATTCACGCCAGGTTTGCACATCCTACTTCGAGTGAAACGAGCTGTTGTAAGCAACATGTTCCGAACGGCAGTAAAGATGTATAAAGCACCTAATGAACGGCTAGAATCATTGCGACTAGCTGCAAATATAGCCGTCTCGAACGGCTACGCGGTATCAGGTCACCAACGAAGATCTCACAATAATCGTCGAGGTCGACCCCGTACGGATAAGATCCCTCTCGTTCTTCGCTTCATCTCCGACAGAGTTACTGCTGACATTCAAAGAGTTCTTGTTACAGCGCAGCTGAAGGACGATGAACATGAACATTGGTGTGAACATTTCTGGGGACAGTATCAGACGGCAGCTAGTCCGAAATCGACTCCATGACAAGCAGTGTATTTCGGAGAGCTGCGTTATTTGCCCAAACGGTAGCTCTGGAGATTGCTCAAAGACAGGAGCAATTTATCAAATCGAGTGTTTGAGTTGTAACGCAAAGTACATTGGGGAAACGGGAAGAGCTCTGGCGGCTCGCATAAAATAACATTTAGCCAGCAAAAGACGTGGATTGCAATCCAGCCTGTTTGGCAGACACAGAATTGATACGCATGACGGGAACGATTACGATTTGAAATGTACAATATTGGCCATTGAGAGTGATATCTCAGCACGAAAAGCTTTAGAAGCGTTCTGGATTTTTACGAGGAGTCCAGTAATGAACAACCGAAATGAGTGTCTAGCCGTAACAAGTGACTTCTTGCGGTTTGTGCCTCATTGTGAACTGTAGAATGATCAGAGAGCGATATCCGCAGAGTGGTTCATTCGCCCCTATAGGTCACAGGGCGAACATATGCCCTCAACGGAGGACATTGGTGCGTTCGTCCTCTCATTTGGTCTCTTCGGGTGTTTGTAGAAGTAGGTCGAAAATGCTAGAGTGGTTGAGGCGCTTGGTAGGGTAGAGCGCAAATCTAACCTTCACACCATGTTTAGGCTTCTGAAGACGACGGAACGTCGAAACGTCAGGCCCTGCTGAATAAAACTGTACACCTTCGAACCTCGTGTGGCACAAATATATTAACAGTAACAAAGGATAGTGTCAATCAATCCCTCTTGGTATACGCCACGCCCTCAACTTCTGAGGGATATCGTGGAGGCAATTTGTGAGTATCTGGCCTGTACGCGTTGTAGCGCAGCCGGAAGAGGCGGCCGATACCTAATTCCAAAATTTGCCAGATTTTGGTTCATCTTTTCCGCCCATTCCAGTCAGGTCTTCCATCGCTCCAGAGTCCATAGCTTGATAACAGTCTTGTTTAGGAAGGATAAAGCTTGGGCCTGTCTATAGGCTTGCCACTGCAAGTCATTATATATATATATATATATATATATATATATATATATATATATATATATATATATATATATATATGCGCACTCAAATTGCCCCACGACATCTCATAGAAATAGAATGCGTGGCGCGTTCCAAAAAGGATTGACTAATGCAGTCCTTTGTTTGTGACAGCCAGTGCCTCCTCCAACTACGCTACCACTCGACCTTGCTTGTAAAGAACAGCAATGAAATAACCGATTTAAGGCCCCCACAGACTTCTGCGGCGCCGCCGAGCGACATCGCTCAGCGGCTTGACTCATCATCAGTGGGAGCGGTGACGGCGAGGTACTGTACTGTTTCTAGTGGGGACCGACTGGTGCTTAACAATAACACGCCCCGATGACGATCGCGCGCCCGCATCGACCGTCTCCGCTCTGGATCCCGCCGCGAAAGGGCAGAGCGCAGAGCGCAGACAGACAGACGCTGGAGCGGCGCCGCCGGGTGGAATGATTCAAGTCATTTCCGCCAGCGACGCCGCCGGTGCTGCCGGTGCCGCCGGCCGGCCAGCGGCGCCGCCCAGCGGCGCCGCCAGCGGGGCGCTGGAGGCGAGCTCTGCGTCTCTGCCCTATGGTTAAGCATAGGGCAGCGGCGCCGCAGAAGTCTGTGGCGGCCTTTAGAGATCGAGACTAGCTCCGGTTTAAGGTTTCTTCATGGTTAGCAACGAACAGTGGTCAAATATTAACCAAGATCGCTAACCACGCCCACCTTTTAAGGCAAATTTGTTACTGCACACACGGAGTAGAACACAGTCAACAAGCGAATGGTTATAGAAGGGAGTTGTACGGTGTCATAGAAGGCATAAAAGCAGATTAGCTTGGAAAAAAATGCAAGTGCTCAGCGTAGAGGAATCAGCAGATGATAACTTGGTGAGCCCAAAAAAAGTGGTGACGAAGTTGAGCGGAAACAAAAATGATTTTCTGCCGAAGCAATTGCAGAAACGCCTTCTGCTTCAGCTGCAGGACATCCACCTCCTTCCGGCCCAAGCAGCAAGTTGATTGGTTTTTCAGGTGCTGTGCCTCGTATCAGACGGCGCCTCCGACGACAATATTGACAAGGCGACCGCCTACCTCCACGAGAAGCTACAAATCAAGGTGAGCTGACTTATTTTGCAGCAACAAATGACAACACTGCAATAAGCTAAGGGTTTGAGCTGCATGAGCAGAACGAGAAGTGGTCCAAAGCACAATGTCCACTCACGACCCATTTCTCGCTACCTACCGTCATCGAAAGACACCTTCATACAGAGCCAGGATGAAAACATTTGGTAATCTTACTGCGCTTAGTCTGGAGCGTGTCCGCCTCTTCATGTAAGTCACATGAACGGCCAGCATTTAAAACAAACATGAAAGGATAAAGGGCTGCGTTACTCAACTCCTTTGGGTTGCGCCACACATTCTACTTCTACGGGATGTGGTGGAGGCGATTTGAATGCGCATTTGGCCATACAATGACTTGCAGTGGCCAATCGACGAACAAATCAGCGCCTTCCCAGAGAAGTCTGGTGCCAATTCATCGATCCCTGAGGGATGGAAGTCTTAATTGGCCTGGGCGGGAAATCCGAACAAGAACTTCGTGTCGGGTGCATGCGACTGTCGGCACCTCCTCCGGTTGCGCTACTCGCGCCCAAAATATGGTATATTTCTGTCGTAACGCTGTAAAACTCGCAGCACTAGCACGACAGGTAGAAAATATACTTAGAAGGGAGTGTCAAATAACGTTGCGTTCGGCACCAGCTTATCTGCTCAAGGACACAACTGCTTGCGTGACTATAACAATTAATGTTATATTTGATACCTTCGTTTACGAGAAGTTAGCAGGCACCACAAAACGTGAAATTAGTATTACTATTACTATTAGTAATATAAAGTAGTATAGTTATGTGGAGCTTGAAGGACATCGTTAAAATCGTCATATTTTACCATTAACTGCCGTGCATAATTAATTGTGTACTACACCACACTTTAAACCACAGGTTCTCGCTATGGTCACTAGACACTTCAACAAGGATCGCCTGGTATCGGTCACTCGCTTTGAGGGCTCCATCTTCGTCATGGATCAGAAAGAGAGCATAAGCATTTGGCTGTGGAGACAACAGGTATTGCAGCAGTTCCCCTTTTCTGTGCCATTTCGCCACAAAATTCCTTTCGATTCAGAAAATGTGGGCCGAGAACTACTCGGCCTACATCGAAAGGGAGAAGTCGATGCCGCTGAGTGTCAAGCACAGTCCCAAGAAGAGCTCACGACTGGAAGAAACCCTCTCCAAGTCACCAAATTCTGTGTGACTTCAGTCGACAGAAGCGACTCTATACTCATGAATTCGATACCATGCTATGAGCCTTCCGAGAACTTTCAGAATTGGATTAATACTAGTTATAGACTGACTGAAATGAATTATTGATTATTTGAATATTACTTGTCGTTAGTAAATGTTTTTCGTTTCACTGCCAGAAAATGGTAAAACGCTAGCACTACATAGTGCTTCTATTCAGCAATTATCTGTACGCCATTTGTTCTGCAAAGCGTTCTCACTTAACAAGCTTTTATTAATGCAAAACGTTGTTGATAGCTGAGACTTTTGTTAGTAGTTAACTGGTTGGAAGAGGTGGAACGCAGCACTTCTCATCTGCTACATTAATCGTCGCTTTCTCCACAGTCCTGTCATCGAATTTGCCACTCTGCTGACGACTTTTTCCATCCTTGTCCGGCTTCGCATAATCTATGGCTAACGGAAGCTGGTCGACATCTTCAGCCGCTTCAGCTGTTTTGGGTTCCTCGACTTTCTTCTTTGTGGGATCAGACGCTCCATCCCCTTCTCCGTCGCCCTTCTTCTTCCTCAACCTTGATCGCCGTCTTCGAAGTCTGAGGGATTTCAAAGCACTGGGTGGCGCTCCGGGCTCAAATGGCCATCGGTCCAAATCTGTTGGTCTGTCTCTCTGAAATTATTCACATAAACCCATGTTAAGAGCTGAGGCCTTGTAAACCTGCACGCAAACAGCTGCAATAAGGGACGCCGTTATTTCTAGGAAGCGGTGTCCATGGATGTGGTTAACTATCTCGAACAGTATCAGAGAATGATGTTTGACATCCAACGTTTCTTTCCGCTACACTTCTACTTAGTTTCCACTATTCCATAATCATTGATAGACCGGTCCACGAAAAAATTCCCAAGACAATTTTCCTGAACTTGGAAACTAACGAGGAAGGTCAAAGAGGTCACCGTGGAGTTTCTCAAAGCGACCTATATAGGGTTGTAGGGCGTTGTCTGGGAAGCACCATAGTGGTTTCCAAATTTCCTGCGGACCTCTGGGTAGGTCAAAAATGGCAAAAAACTGTACCGCTTCAGTGCGGGCCGATAACGCAAAACTGACGCCTGGGATACCCTTGTCGTGCCCACAAATAGTCCTGCAAGAGGTTTGGAGCTTCAGTCATTGCTAGAACCTAGGAATTGATTAATTCCTAATTGAAGCGAGACGGCGCATTCACGGGAGGCGCGCGCCACCATGGCCCAGCGATTGGGTGGCCGAGTGGTTAGCGTGGCGGACTTGCGGGAGGGAAGTCAAGGGTTCGATGTGTGGTTTCTGCATTGCTGGGTGAACGTGTTGCGGTTTTGCCACCGCAAAGTGTATTTCTGTCACGACTAGGTGTCATATTCGATTTCCAACACTGATTTCAACCTTCTGTGATTACGATTTTACTTCAAAACACAAGTCACGCTAATGAATATGCAATAAACTGTTGAACAGCTGTGGTAAGCTGTGGTTCTATAAAAAACGCGAAGCAAAGCAGCTTCTGACACCAGCAGGAGCGGATAAATGCCAAGGAAGAGCAGCCGGAAGCTTCCTGGAAGGACGTGTCGGCAGGCACTTCATCGAAGGCGTAGTCCACCGGTGTTGAGAAGTGCCCCGGATGCGTGTCCACATATCCAGCTGCCACCCACGCGTACGCAAAGCATCTTCGAAATACCGAAGCGCAGAATTGCCTATACGTCTGACTGACCACCTGCAAGGACGGGTGCCTTTAAAATTGCCTTAAAAATTTAAACATCAAGTGAGCTGGTCCGAAGCGATTCATGATTACCTCCAAAGTATTGTCTCTTGAGAAGCAGTTGAAATCCGGACGGAAGACATCTTCATGAATTCGCCGGATTGAAAAGCCGGAAGAAGTATACATCTAGAGGCTGGAAAGGCTCGTCGCTCCTGGCGGTATTGTCATCAGCTTAAGCTTTTTTCCAGCAGGCACCTCGGAAACGAGGTTTTCGTGATCCCTGAACCCATGCCAGCTGTCAAGGAGGACAATGGTTAGGGGTACTGCCGAAGAGCCAACCACGCATTCTCGAAAGAAACGCGGGACTTGTTGCTTCGTCATGATGTGGCTTGTTCCTGCCACTATAAGAAGGTTTGGTGCCGACCAGTGACCGCATTGAGGAAACGATCCACTAGCCTCCTGCAAAATCAAAAAAGAACTTGTCTCCAAGTCGGCCGTCGGCGTATAGCACTGGAGCAGCAGTGTATGAATGGGTCAGTGACGACAGGGATTGCACAACACGAGACACTTTCTTCATTCCAGTAGGTGCCAGCTTGTGTAGGAGAGCAGCGTATGCTTACATGTAGCGCGCGTGGCTGGCAGCTGGATATGTGATCACGCATCAGGGGCACTTCTCAATACCGGCGGGGTACGCCTTCGATGAAGTGCCTTTCGACACGTCCTGCCAGGAAGCTTCCGGCTGCTCTTCCTTGGCATTTATCCGCTGCTGCTGGTGTCAGAAGCCGCTTTGCTTCGCGTGTTTTATAGAACGTTACCACAGCTGTTCAGCAGTTCATTGCATATTAATTAGCGTGACTTGTGTTTTGAACTAAAATCGTATCACAGAAGGTTGAAATCAGGGTTGGAAATCGAATATGACACCTAGTTGTGACAGAAAAGCACTTTGCGGTGGCAAAAACGCAACACGTCCACCCACCAATGCAGAAACCACACCGCCGGAATCGAACTCTCGACCTCCCTCCCACAAGTCCGCCACGCTAACCACCCGTCTATCCATTCGCTGGTACACTAGTGGCGCGCGCCTCCCGTGAATGCGCCGTCTCGATTCAATTAGGAAGTAATCAATTCCTAGGTTCTAGCAATGATTGAAGCTCCAAACCTTTTGCAGAACTATTTGTGGGCACGACAAGGGTATCCCAGGCGTCAGTTTTGCGTTATCGGTCCGCACTGAAGCGGTACAGTTTTTTGCCATTTTTGACCTACCCAGAGGTCCGCAGGAAATTTGGAAACCACTATGGTGCTTCCCAGACAACGCCCTACAACCCTATATAGGTCGCTTTGAGAAACTCACGGTGACCTCTTTGACCTTCCTCGTAAGGAAAATACAGACGTTTGCACTGGTTTCAAAGAAATTAATACAGCGAGAACCACGCAGAAACTTGCGTTACCAAATTCCGTTCTATTCGTTATTGCGGCTTATGTGCCGGAGGCGGGATCCACAAGTCAGTCACAACCATTCACAACGCCATATACCTTCCATCTGAGTGGCACCCACACCCGTTCGAAATAAAGTCGTTGATCTGGTTCTGGCAGTGCGACAGGAGGCACACCCGCTCCCTGCTGGGGGTCGTGGCTTAAGGAAGTACAGCCGCTGTTCTGAGGACCGGAAACTTCGGTTCTGCGTGTCAAAGGTTTCGCAAACAGAAGTTAGACTCTAGGTGAAGCGTAGGGGGTTGGGGGTGGGTGAGCAAGGGGAATGAGAGGAAGATCGCACGCCTTCAGCAGGGACAGGTGTAACTCCTGACCGTCCGTCTCTGGTTCTTCAGGACTACTCCATGTACAATAACTGGCGTCAGATCTGGCGGTGATTCCAAGTTACGCATTTAGCTCACAGCTACACAACTGAGACCATGTGCAGTGGTGAGCGTCCGTATTTAGGGCCAATTTGGAGAGCCAAGCGCAGCGTGGAATCGAGAGGACGATGCTCGGAGTGACACGACTCACACACGTGAGAAAAAGCCTTCGAAGCTCGAGCTTCGTCGACGTTCAAGATCAAAGGCGCTGTCGCATGGGCCAAGTCGTCGAAAACTGGGTGTGAAAACTGGGTGTGCCAATGCGCTTCGCAGACACCCGCTAGACGAGAGCCGTCACCGACTGGATTTGCGGGATGTCGAGAGAAGAACACTCGGGGCCAGAGTCATCAATGATACCGCCGGTATCATCTCACAGCGGATTCGCCATATCGGCCTACGTATTAAGTAATGCAGAGAGATACAGAGAAACAGAGATAGAGGAACAGTGATACAATAACCGATATTCTGTTACCGGCCGGTAAGCGGTTGATGAATCCGGCCCCAGTACGCCCACCAACGGGTCTGTCAGACTTCTTCGTGAAAGCCCTGAACTAACGATGTAACGCTCTTCATGTTCCTTGAGCGAAGAGGATCCATCGGAGCACCCTGGCACATGACAGGGACGAATGGAGACACTGGTGCTAGCTCGAGCAAGCCCATGATCAACGGGACGACAGGTGGTACGGTTGAATAGGAGAGCCGCCTATCACGGCAAGGTAGGAACAAGAAAATGTGGCGAGCACCCACGCGAGTAAACATGGAGGTAGGTTACGAAACTGTCATGAAGATAGCAGTGCATGCGGTTAGTGAGCAACTACATAAGATCTCCTTCCTTCCACTAGCGTCTAAAACTCAATGAACCGATCAATATCGACTCATCTATACTATCGATACTTTTCTGCAGGAGAGAAAACTCACCCGGTAGTTGTAACTGTATGATGGTTCCGTGAATGTTACTAAATCGCCTTTGCGTCGTCTCAATATGGGCACCGTTTTCGAAGAGTTGTCTGAAAGAGTTCACGAATAGTGATGTGAGGATAAGCCAGCCGCTCGAAGTCGCTTACCGCTGAGGTTGATCATACTCCGAACAGAGTTTCCGAAGAGCACGTCTCTACAGAAGAACAGCTGATCCCTTCGCATCAGCTCGACCAATTCGTTCATGGGATCCAAGACCACACTGCAAGGTGGCGAATAAACTCACGTAAAGCTAGACTATTTGAGACCTAAACTGTGGGCGTGAACATGGCGGAAATGGAAGATGTACTGCAGTTCATGAACGCACTGACCAAACGAGTAGGCTGGCGACACTTGATATAATAGGCTCATCACTTAATTTCACTTCAGCTTTGGTTTTCCCTTTTTCGCTTAGTTTTTCCTTACTATTGGACATGGTAGGCACAGGTAGCTGATACTCAGCAAATGAAGATTAGCGGATGCCCCAGCTCTAATAAAAGTTCAACTTTTTGTCGCAGTTGACCGCTCAGGTCACCTCTTCAATGACCCAGTCTAAGCCAATCGTCCGCCGGAGGCGATTGCTAAACGGGTTTGCTTGAGAATCTGAAAGAAATTTCTTTGCAACTGATTCGTCTGAAAATAGGAGGGTACTAAAGATTGTTTATAGGATAAAGAAAATGTGAGAAATCTAGAGATTGAATCCGTTCCTGTGCCGATATGCTACACTTTCGCTCAGTACGATTTTGAAGTCAAAGCTGCCTTCAATTTAATTTAAAAAATCAGGTGATTTTAGTGTGAAGCTGGGAATAAATATAAAATTGGTCAACCTGACGATAAGAATAGCTCATACACAGCACGGGTTGCTCTATATAAACGACTTTCTCAGCAACATTGGAAAGACCTTAAAACCTCCAGTAACTTTCGGAGTTTCCCAGCATTATGCTCGCCTTTAATGCTCCAAAAATCAGCTAAAAACTGGACAAAAACGGAAACATTTCACTGGCAAGGTCAACGATCCGAATTCCTCCGTTTTAACTCGTTCGCAAAAAAAAACAGCAACCATTGTGCACTACAATTTGTGTGGATGGCAGATTTCAGGCTCATCCCCGATCTCTCGATAGACCCTTGCTTCGCCGCTGCATTCGATGTTTTTGTCCGCTACCTTATTGGACCAGGCATTTTGACAAGCCGATTGTCGCTGATCTGAGTCATCCAAAATAGTGTAGCCTAAACCAATACTTTTGTAAATTTTGTTAAGGTTGTAACTGGTTTTTGGGATTTGAGGGCCGAACACCATGTTTAGAGATGCGGGAAAATACAGTGGATTCTGGGTAATTTCTACATGCTTGAAAATAGCTTTCCATAGGAGCTTTTTCGAAGAAAGCTGGACACTTCTCAAACCACACTGAACAGCCTGCAAAGCAAAACGAGCGTCTTTCAGATCAAAGCGCACACTCCTTAAATGTGATTTTTGGTCGCTGGAAAATTCACTACAACTTTTTTGGTTTATAGCAACATGATTCAACTGCAAGCCACTGCAATTCAACATGCAGGCTAATGTCACTGCCGTTCTGCCGCCCTATCTGCAATCATAAAGTCCACTAGCGAAAAGGCTAACAATATTGAAGCAGCAGTGCGTAATACGATTTGTCATATGAGCCTGCGCTACAGCGTGATCACCGTTTCCTCCAGATACCAGGAAACCCGCCAGAACATGCTGGAGAGTGAGGCTTGTAGCAGACGAGCGGTTCAAGCACTGCTTGACCTGGAGACTCACGGTATCGTAGGCATGTTCACCAGCTTGACTTTTCCCTCGCACACGTCCAGCGCGACATCGGCGTTCATTTGAAGATCGTCCTCGGTGTCAGGCTGAACAACTGGCATTTGAAAAGAAGCACAGCGCCGCCCTATGACTTAAATTTTGACGGTTCGGCAGAGTGCCCTACCAGATCTGACTCGGTGGGCTTCCGTTGTTCCGTCCAAAAAGGTTGGCCGTCTTCGAGGAACAATTTGCCGTTGTTGTCGTTATTGCCGAATATTACTTGACAGCCGCTTGAAAGACTTGCTGCTGACGGACTCCTCGCAGGGGGTTGGGGTATGCTCTGGAATTAGTTCTCCTATTCTTCGCGATGGAAAGGTATCTTGCTAAGGGGTAATTACCTTAACGGGCAGAGTATCTCTTGCCGACTTCTGAAATATTTATTTAAATAATTTCGAAATTAATTCAAAAGGATCTTTCGCCCAAGATGCCTGTCTAGCTACCTCCTTGCCCAAATCACTGCTTTTCGATCGTTGTATAGGCTTTGGAAACACGTCGTCACCACGTTTAAGCTCACGATCCTGAACAGCAGCTCTGTTGCCTCCACGGATTGCATCACAAGATTTTCGTGGAGCTCACAGATATTCGCCCCGACTCCTCAGCTTGTTTTTTCGCTTCAAGTCTATCGAGGAAGCGTTGCAGAGTGGTCTGCTTTATCGGTCGGCTCACAAAGGTCTTCACCTTTCGAACGGCCCGCTCACTGAGATGCCGAAGTCGACCTTAAATGACGACGTTTAGTTGCTACACAGTCACAGATGGAAGTATAGATGAGCTGAGCAAGGCAAGGCAAGTTGATACTTGATGGAGGCTAAAAATTGGAAGCAGAAACAAGGCCTGAACAAGAGAGGAGTCACCATATAAACTTTGAATTATGTACGCAAAATGCAGACCTGTGCTAAGAATGCCGCAGTCAAGAACATGTTTCCTGTGAGAATTGAAAATTTTTCATGTTTCTCGAAAAATTATTTGGTTTTCCGAATAGGCGACATACTAAGGGGTATATAAGGGTAAGTGGTAAACAGTAGAGTCGTTTAATCCCCTTGATGCTCCTCATTCGTCTTTCTCTGGACGAAAATTTGAACTTTATGAGGGGAATGCGGGTATTGACACCTCGAGTGCAATACAAGAGAATCTATTAGGTTGTAACGAATTAAGTAGCACTGGCTCGCGCCATTTTTTGGCGCGTCTTTACGCGTTTGGTCAAGAACAAACCGTAACATGTGGCATATCATTTAGAAGCGCAAACTTTGCTCTACCGGAAAGTACCAAATTTTCTATGTAAAAATGGGAAAACTTTAGAGTTTTATTGACTTTTTTGCAGATGGACAAAAGGGTAATCCGAGGCATTTACTTGTATGAATTCAAGCTGGGCACTACAGCTAAGGAGGCGGACGAGAAGATCAACGCCGCATTCGGTCAAGGATGTTCCACAATTCGGACGGCGTATCGTTGGTATCAGAAGTTCCGGAATGGAGATGAGAGCTTGGAAGAACATGAAGGTCGTGGGAGGCATAGTGATGTTGATGAGGACAAGCTGAGAGATGGTCCTGGTGGAGGAGGATCCACACAAAGGTACCAGGGAGATAGCGAAGATTCTTGGCGTCAGTCACAACACAGCTGCCCGGCATCTGAACGAAATTGGAAAGACCAAAAAGCTGGAAAGATGGGTGCCTCACGAGCTGTCTGAGGAGCAAAGAAACCGACGATATGAGATCTCGTCCGCACTACTTCTACGGAACGAAACGGACCCATTCCTTGATCGCATCGTAACCTGTGACGAGAACTGGATAATGTACAACAGGCGACGTCGGCACAGTGGGTGGACAGCGATTAGAGCCCCAAGGTTTTTGCGAAGCCAGAATTGCACCAAAAGAAAGTAATGGTGACAGTATGGTGGTGTTCGCTGGGAATTATTCACCACAGCTTCCTCCCTCGCAGTGAATCCATCACGGCAGAGAAGTACTGCATTGAAATTGAAGAAATGATGAAAAAGCTGAAGGATATCCGGCCGGCCTTGGCAAACCGAAGGCGAGTTCTCCTTCTGCACGACAATGCTCGCCCCCACGTAGCACGAATGACGTTGCAGAAATTGAATGAGCTGAGCATTGAAACTCTACCACATCCTCCGTTTTCTCCCGACCTCTCCCCAACAGACTACCATTTCTTCAAGCATCTTGGCGACCTCTTGGTAGGGAAAATATTCAAATACCAGCAGGATGCCGAAAGTGCCTTCGGAGATTTCGTCAATTCCAGAACTTCTGATTTTTATGCTACTGGGATAAAAAAGCTTGTGTCACGTTGGCAAAGATGTGTAGAATCAGAAGGTTTTTATTTCGATTAATAAAGTTGCCTACAAGCCGAGATATTAACTGTTTAAATTTACGGTGGTTCAGTGCCATTTATTTCGTTACAGCCTAATATATTGAAATTGGCTAGGAAAGAGTTCATGTTGCAGCAACACTTCGTTTTCTTCATTCAATTTTTCATACACGTCCACATCTTCTCCTGTTGTCTAAACGACTAGAAAATGTTGATAAACCGTCTAAAAGGCTAGGGTTGCTGTTGGTTGGGGAACCTAATCTAGAAAAGACTCTGAACACTCACGGAAACTCGACGATGTACTGTTATCATCTCTGACAAACCGGTAGCTGAAAAGGCGGCGATTGGTCCTCAAAACAAGGTGCTGCTATAAGCAGACAGTGCAGCAAATCATGACCAGCCTTCTTCCCGTTGAAGTTTGAGCATTATGTTCATCGCTTCCTTTGGGCGTTGCCGCCAGTGGCATCGCAGCATCCTGTGCACTTTGCGAGGGTGTCCTGCTGTAAACGACGCGTCACAACTCATAGCGGTGGGCGGAACTCGTTGAGCCAAAATGCTCATTTATACCATACAAGTGCTCCGACACGCCTAACGGCCTGTCTCGCACTTGCGCACTTCGCGCAGCTTTGCAGCATCACTGACCTAGGGAAGTTAGTTTTTGTAAAGCTTAAAACTCGCTAATCTAGGATCTGCTGCCTTCTTTATTTTCATCAAACCGTTCACCTCTTCGGTACCTTCATCACAGTTCATTCTTCTAGTCATATATATCACAGTTCATCATTCTCCAGACGGTCCAGCAACGTCATCGGTTTACTCTGTGCAGTACTTCTGCCCTCAAGTTGTTCCTCCTCAACCGTTCTCATGCTCAACAGCGTGCGTTCCCGAATATCGTTGACACGCCTTCCGAATCAGGACGCTAGGTTCCCTCTCACTCTTTCTTCTTACTTGATCTAATCACTGATCCGCCTTTACTGGTCTTCCCCCCCCCCACCTTCCTGGTCCCAACTCCTGGTCCACTTCCTTGTTTCCACTAATGACCCCACTACTAGCCTCTTCCTGCTGGCTTCTCCGTCCTGCCCCCCCCCCCTCCAGGTTGTTCCTTTCCTTCCTGGTCGCTCACCTGGTCCACCCTAAAGGTCTCCCTTACTTGCCTTCTCCACCACCGCTTAGTGGCCCTCCTTGCTCACGGCAGACGTCGGTGAGGACGCAGAGGAGTATCTCACGCGGATAACATTTTCCGTTCAACATGGGATAATGCTGAATTCTGAAAGAGGCCGCTCGTCAAACGACGTCGCTGACACTTCTTTTCACTCTAGACGCTTGTTCGCGACGTGGGGGACCCGTATTCTGATCCAGATGGTCAGTGGTCAGAAATGCCGCTGTGTCAAGCAGGAGGAGGGTGTGCTTCCTCTGCTGCAGCAGCACCCCATGTTGAACGGCAAACATTGCCCGCGCGAGGTACGCTGCAAATGTTGAAAGATACATTTTGCCCGCGCAGGGTTCGATGAGGCGTATCTCACGCAGGTTTCTAACTTGAGTGAGATACGCCTCATCGAACGCCGTGTGAAAGCTAACTCAATTATATAGTGGTAGATTTACGACGAATTGGACACTTTTCGAATGAAACTGGGCAGATCTGAAGTCAAGTCGGACAGTTTTCACGTCAAATTCGACAGATTTCTAGGCTAGTCTGACTTAGAAATCAAAACGAACTCTTCCAAATCGATATGAGCTACTTCTACATTAAACTGATGACTCTCCAATATAATCAGAATAACTTTGTTCAAGAAAAATTTCAGTATAACTTTCTTTTTCTTACTTCCCAATAAGGCAACATATGTTATAGCTTAAATTTTGATAATTTTTTTTTGGGGGGAAAACAATGATTTAAAACTTGTTTTAAAAAGTAGCAACATGGCTATTTTTTATTTTTAAAACAGATATTGTGCCATGCCCTTGTCCGAACCTTTGCGATTTTTATTCAAGTGATATCAAAATCTCTACTTATACACATAAACTTAATTTATTATTTTCTCTCAAAAATAAAATTTTG
Organism: Heligmosomoides polygyrus bakeri; assembly: GCA_947359475.1. Classification (NCBI taxonomy): domain Eukaryota; kingdom Metazoa; phylum Nematoda; class Chromadorea; order Rhabditida; family Heligmosomidae; genus Heligmosomoides; species Heligmosomoides polygyrus. Next base: position 24,606,935 of record OX375868.1, read on the forward strand.
ATAAGATCATTAAACATCTTCGGCAAATGAAAAAAAATTCAAAGGGCGTTCTACCAAACATTTCTTGAACAAAGTATTGTTCTGACTTTTTACAAAGTCTCTCGTTTAATGTAGAAGAAGCTCATTTCGATTTGGAAGTGTTCATTTTGATTTTAAAGTGAAGGCTAGCTTCCGTTGTTCAGATCAGAATTCCGTTCCACATCCTCGTTGTTGTTACTCACTCTAATCCTGTTGACGTTCTCTTGAACTTCCTCTTGATCACTATACAATAGATGGCTCCCAAAATGTACCGCACTCTGGTACTGGTGTATCTCACATGTACTTCTAGATCCGCCTTCTGAAGTGCCAGAGGAGAATAGTTCGCCATTCGTACCACCTCACAGTCGCCGAGTACCAGATGTTAGTCTACTCGTAAAAGGTTCGCCTGATATAGCGGCGGAACGATCTATCCATATCCCTTTTCCAATAACCCCTGTCTTAGATTTGCAATCAAAGCATCAACGCTTTATTTTTTGTGAGTAATTTGAGAAAAACTTTATAAAGCCCCAATCTCGACCCTGGCTAGAGTATGTCAGTCAATGTATCACCTGTATCACCTGTTGTCCCGTTGATCATCGACTTGCTCGAGCGGGCGCCAGCAGCGTCTCCATTCGTCCCTGTCGCGTGCCAGAGTGGTCCAATGGTTCCTCCTCGCTCGAGGGACACGAAGAGCGTCATATCGGTCGTTCAGGGCTTTCACAAAGAAGTCCGACCAACGCGTTGGTGGGCGTCCTGGTGTTCTTTTGACATCCCGCGGAATCCAGTCTGTGACGGCTCTCGTCCAGCGGGTGTCTGCGAATCGCATTACGTGGCCGGCCCACCTAATTTTCGACGACTTGGCCCATGCGACAGCGTCTCTGATCTTCGAACGTCGGCGAAGCTCGGAACTCCGGAGGCCTTCTCTCACTTGCGTGAGTCGTATCACTCCGAGCATCGTCCTCTCGATTCCACGCTGCGCGACGCTGATCGCGTGTTCATCCTGCTTTCGTATAGCCCAGGTCTTTGAGGCGTATGTTAGGGCAGGAACAACAGTGGAGTCGAATAGGTGGGCACGGAGTCGGACGTTCTTCGTTTCCTTCACGACTTCTTCGACGCTCTTGAAGGCTCCCCAAGCCGCTCGTTTCCTCCTGCTCAGCTCTGGTGCTAGGACGTTGGCCATGTTGACTTCGCGACCCAGATAGACGTAGCTGGAGCATTCGGAGATGTTCGTTCCGTTGAGCGAGAATGGGGCATCAGAAACCCATCCGTTCTTCATGAACATCGTCTTCGTAAGATTCAGCTGCAGTCCAACGCTTCCACATACACGATCGAAGTCGGCCAGCATTCGTTCCGCCTGACTGATGCTCGGTGTTATGAGCACGATGTCGTCAGCGAAGCGAAGATGGTGCAGTTGCCGGCCGTCGACCTTCACTCCCATGTCATCCCATTCTAGTTCGCGCATGACGTTTTCGAGGGTGGCGCTGAAGAGCTTCGGGTATATGGTATCCCCTTGTCGAACCCCTCTCTTCACGTCAATGACGACGTCGTTGTAGAATGGTGAGATCTTGGTCGTGAATCCACTGTACAGCTCTCGAAGGACTCTGATGTACTGAGTAGGAACGCCCTGGGTGAGCAGGGCTTCCATGACCGCTTCAGTCTCGACGGAGTCGAATGCCTTCTTCAGGTCAATGAACGTAAGGCACAGCGGCAGCTTGTACTCTCGCGACACTTCGATGAGCTTCGTAATAGTGTGTATGTGGTCGATCGTGCTGAATCCTCTCCGAAATCCTGCTTGCTCGCATAGCTGTCCTTCGTCCAGCGTTCGGACGATCCTATTCAGGATGGCTCGAGTGAACAGCTTGTAGACTACGGACAGCAGGCAGATCGGGCGATAGTTGCCAATGTCGTGCACGTCTCCCTTCTTGTACAGCAAGACGGTCTTGCTGGTCTTCCACTGAGATGGAACCTTGCATTCGGACAGGTAGCGTGTGAAGAGTCGCGCCAAGGTGTTGATGAGCGCTGGCGGGAGGTTCTTCAGGTGTTCAGCTCTGATCCTGTCGGAACCGGGTGCTGTACGTTTCTTCACCGACGAGATGGCGTGTCGGATTTCGAAAGAGAGAACAGAGGGGACGACGTATCCATCCTGTGGAAGATGGCATGGGGGCAGGTGGACGTGGCTATCGAAGAGATCGGAGTAGAAGTCGTGGATGACTTTCTCCATGGTCCTTCTGGAAGAGGTGACGGTTCCGTCAGGACGTCGGAGAGCGGTCATCTTGGTCTTGAAGTTGGCGAAGTTCCGGCGGGCATTGCGGATGCTCAGCCCTGCCTCTGCTGCTTCAGCCAACACTTCCGCCCTTCTCTCCTTCAGATCTTCCTTTATCGCCGCTCTGCATAGCTTTGCAAGCTCGGACGTCAGTTGATAGTTGCCTGATGCTCGTGCTGCTCCACGCTGGCGTATCAGCTCGAGAGTTTCTGGAGACAGGCGTCTCTTGGTGGTCTTCAAGCTCTCAGCTCCTTTAGCACTATCGTGGAGATGGTGCACGAAGCGATCGTATTCCTCGTCGACGTTGTCCATGACGGCATCTTCCCAAAGGCCGACAAGAGAGGTGTAGAGATCCCAGTTGATGGTCGTTCTGGGACTCCTCTTCTTGAACTTCGCGGCCTTCTCTCCTTGACGCGAAAAGCGGAACCTCGCGCGAAGGAGGCGGTGGTCCGATCCCGTGTAGAACTTGGGGACAACGGAGACATCGGTCAGGCAATACTTGCGATTGAAGATGATGTGGTCGATCTCGTTGTGGAACTGGCCACCGGGGGATTCCCAGGTCCATCGTAGGGAGGGAGGCTTCTGGAACTGCGAGTTTCCATGGATGGTCTTGGTTGACATGATAAACTCAGACAGCCTTTCACCTTGCTCGTTCCACTCCAAACAGTAGGTTCCGATGTGAAGTTCTTCCGGCGACCTTCGTGGCCCGATCTTGGCATTGAAGTCGCCGACGATCACCTTGTAGAAGGTGTGATCTTCCTTATAGAACTTCTCCAGCTCCACGTAGAAGGCCTCGACGTCTTCGTCGTCGTAGTCGGATGTTGGGGCATACGCGACGAACACAGTCAAGGCTGGCACGGAGCCACATCGCTTCAGCCGCAGACGTCCGATTCGGCTTGTCAGAGACTCGTACGAATCGATGTTCATGGCCAAGTGCGTGTTGACGAGGACACCAACGCCGCCTACTCCCCTGCTGTCGCATGTTCCGAGGAACAGTTCTTCTCCGGAGTCGTAGGCGGCGTGTAGGGGGTGGTGTCTTCTCGTCTCGGTCAGTCCGGTGACGTCGTACTTGATCTTCCTGGCTTGCATCATCAGGTCCTCGACGGATGCTTCCGACGCAAGCGTGCGGGCGTTGTAAGTACAGATCGTCATCCTAGTCCTTCTCAGTTTGCGCAGCCTGGTTAGGCCCTGAGATTTTAGCGGCCTCTCCGTACTCGTCCTTCCCATCGCTGCAGAAATGGGGGCTCTTTCGGGGTCAGGGGAATGAGGCCCTCAGTCAATGTACGAATGGCATAATCCAAACAGTCAGCAGTCCTTCTCCACTACTGTCTCTCCAAAAATTTTTCGAATAGACAAAGAATCGAACATATTCGGTTTCATGAAAAATTGAAAATTCGAATAATGAAGTTGAAATTCAGCGTTTTTGAAACAAATTCAACGTTTTCGAAGGAAATTTAACGTTTTTCTGATTTCCTGTGTCCTTCCAAATTTTTCTCGAATAAACGAGTAATCGAATATATTCGGTTTCATGAAAAACCGATTATTTGAAAAATAAATATATTCGAACTTTGGGCCTCACGGAATATTCGAATAATGAATAATCGAGTATTCGTTCGAAATTATTCGATTCGGTCCGAAGTATAGTCTCCACCCTTCGCCAGCAGAACACTGCACAGATCTATCAAAGTCGGGGGAGGCACATAACTAAAAATTGTGTAACAAATTGACTAGGGATTCACGGAGCAGCTTCTAGAGGACAAATTAGCGCCTAAACTGAAAAATTCACAGAAAGTACATTCGGTTTTGCTGGGGTTTTGCTGGCCTGGCCCTCCCCGCGCCACCCCGAGATGTGCATACCGGACAGGTTTCTAGGTTCACACATTTCTATGCGTTGTCTGTAGTGTTGACCTTCAGTGTTGTGTGTGTGTGTGTGTGTGTGTGTGTGTGTGTGTGTGTGTGTGTGTGTGTGTGTGTGTGTGTGTGTGTGTGTGTGTGTGTGTGTGTGTGTGTGTGTGTGTGTGTGTGTGTGTGTGTGTGTGTGTGTGTGTGTGTGTGTGTGTGTGTGTGTGTGTGTGTGTGTGTGTGTGTGTGTGTGTGTGTGTGTGTGTGTGTGTGTGTGTGTGTGTGTGTGTGTGTGTGTGTGTGTGTGTGTGTGTGTGTGTGTGTGTGTGTGTGTGTGTGTGTGTGTGTGTGTGTGTGTGTGTGTGTGTGTGTGTGTGTGTGTGTGTGTGTGTGTGTGTGTGTGTGTGTGTGTGTGTGTGTGTGTGTGTGTGTGTGTGTGTGTGTGTGTGTGTGTGTGTGTGTGTGTGTGTGTGTGTGTGTGTGTGTGTGTGTGTGTGTGTGTGTGTGTGTGTGTGTGTGTGTGTGTGTGTGTGTGTGTGTGTGTGTGTGTGTGTGTGTGTGTGTGTGTGTGTGTGTGTGTGTGTGTGTGTGTGTGTGTGTGTGTGTGTGTGTGTGTGTGTGTGTGTGTGTGTGTGTGTGTGTGTGTGTGTGTGTGTGTGTGTGTGTGTGTGTGTGTGTGTGTGTGTGTGTGTGTGTGTGTGTGTGTGTGTGTGTGTGTGTGTGTGTGTGTGTGTGTGTGTGTGTGTGTGTGTGTGTGTGTGTGTGTGTGTGTGTGTGTGTGTGTGTGTGTGTGTGTGTGTGTGTGTGTGTGTGTGTGTGTGTGTGTGTGTGTGTGTGTGTGTGTGTGTGTGTGTGTGTGTGTGTGTGTGTGTGTGTGTGTGTGTGTGTGTGTGTGTGTGTGTGTGTGTGTGTGTGTGTGTGTGTGTGTGTGTGTGGTGCCCCATTCACACTTCTGCGACAGTGCGACACGACAAGTCACCCGGTCGCCGCACGGACGCATTATTCTAGAGCACCATTGTTGTCCGTATTCGATCGATGAGGATGAACGCCATACGAGCAGTCTGAATCTCAATCTGTGCAGTTTTTGAACATCTACCCCCTCGTGCAGTCAAGTAGGGTGTTCATGGTTTTCATGACCCATGTGATTTCCGTGAGAAGGCTCCCTGATTAGGATAGCTGGCTGCTACTGTAGAATGACTCTGTGGCTCGAACTTCTCATTTTGAAAATTTGCTGCCTTCGTACACTTATGGTTAAGGAAAAGTATGGCGCCGTCCTGGGGTGGTACGCAATACAGACGAGGCATCAGGACCGACGTCCTCATGTAGCGTCGCCAGGAATGATTTGAACTATTCTAGTCAGCGGCCGTCACTGCGGCCTTGCCTGCGATAACCGCCGCGGCTGCCGCAAGAATCTACTGCCTCACTTGTCGTAGTGCCGCGCCACGCTGTCGCAGAAGTATGAATGAACCTCTCTCTGTGTGCACGCGAAGCACAATGCGATGCTATGATATGCTCCCATACTAATTCATCGCCTCGCGCGACCAACATAGGAGTTTATCATTACGTCGCGTCGCCCACCGCGGGCACAGTAGACGCTCCCTCACTCCCGTCGTTCTCGTCGGCTGTTCATACTTCTCGCTGGCGATTCGAGTGACAGCGCTAGTGTTGGGGCGCGTGACCAAACGTCGCTGAAGGTCGGAAGAGCTGGAAATTTGCAAAGCACATGTGCCTGTTTAACTCAATATAATATCCAAAAAGAATCCTCAATGGGTTTTAGCTCAATAGAGTGGTATCACTGTATCCATCTCAGTCTGAGGGGGAGGGCATATAATAATTTGTCTCTCCAATCCCTTGCTTGAATTTCTACGAGAACTTCAGCTGCTGTCCCTTGATGAGAGGGTTTTCATCTAAATTCTGGGAAGTGGGAGCGCAAAGCGGCTCAGCCGGGGGGGGGGGGGGTGTCACCATGCCTCGCCCTGGGGCGCACCCATTGTGCGTCTCTGATAAAACGGATGTTAATACACTCCTATCTCCTTGTTTCGATTACATATCCGTGTTTTATCTACCTCCGAATTGGGAAAATGAGAAACTCGGCGGCTGCAGAGGAGAGCACAGAACAGAGATATAGCATTGCATTGTTTGTTTTCTTTACTACCAGTGTATCATAGTTTCTTTTCTTTAGTGACACTTTTTATGAGGTGACTCCCTCCTCCCCTTTCCGAGCCGCTTTCGCCGAACGTGGTTTTGTTGTGGAGAGAGAGAGGAAGCGAGAGCAAAGAGGGCGCGCTTGTAGATGGAGGTAGAGGAGCGTGGTGTAAGAAGTAAGAGTAGTGTCTGCCCAAACCAACCAGAACAGCTGTTAGCCTCGGTGGACGAGTTGTCCGCGCCGCGACGATAAAAGGACGAGTTGTCCGAGACCTTTTTGAAATTTTGAAATTCGGATTTAAAGAGACCGGCGCGCAACAAAGCACCCGCGCGCGCCAGAAAGAAGCGCATAGAAAGCGACTTAGAAGTGTAAAGGCCCCCACAGAGTTCTGCGGCAGCGCCGCGGCCCTATGCTTAACCATAGGGCAGAGACGCAGAGCTCGCCGCCGGCGGCGTCCCTGCCCTATCCTTAACCATAGCTGCGAGCGGCGTTGCCGCAGAACTCTGTGGGGGCCTTAACGATCATCAGTTCGTCTCAACGTCTACGCCGTGCGCTCGCGTCCTGTTCGCTGCTCGGAGTCCCATCGTTACGGCCAAGGAAGCTCCGCTCTTCGTGAGATCCACCGTGATCCTCAGCTACACGCCGCCCTACTGCCGTCGTCCAGCTCTCCCTCTGCCTCATCCGTAACCCTAGCTGTTGTTGTCGTGTCGTCTGTTAACTGTCACCTTTCTGATCTGATTCTGTGTTCTTGATGTTGTCATAAATTGTTCGTTTTAAACGTGTGGTTCTTGTATCTCAACCGTTATATCGGTGATACTTAAGTTTGGTTTGAGCCGTTGCGTCCACATTGTGGCATAGAATGATATACAAGACTGGCACTTTACGGTTGTTCCCTCCCAACTAAGGTAGATCAGTACCGTTCGTTTACATGGCGAGCATGCATTTTTCCAAGGTTCTTTTAGATTCTTATTCTGATTAACAGAAACTTTGTGCTGCCTACAGAATTACTACGGTTGAAATCATTACGATCCTAATCTACCGTAGACATATCCCGTTGCGCTCATCGATCCTCTTGCCTGTTCATACTTCCCGGGCGCTGCTGTCGCTCCCGTCCCGGAGCAGTCCCTACATCGTCGGGCCACCCCATAGTGAATGCGAATATCATGGTGTTGTTGCAAATGAGCCATAAACTAATAAATTAACCGCATCACTTACGCAGACTTCGGCTGAGTAGCTTGCGATCCCAGTACGCCATTTGATCGTGGCTTTACACTTGAGTCGTCCACCTGAGTCTTCACCGTTCGATCCACTTTAGCAGACCGTATGAGGCTATCCTTGCTCTGATCCACGATCGGCTGACTAGCACTCTTCTTCTTTCGGTAATGACTAGCTGTTCGTTGTGACTTCCCACTAGCATCCATTTTTCTTGATTGGTCAGCCACCTGCGTCTTTTCCTCGACTTGCTTCACAAATTCCACGCTGCTATGCTTCCTCACAGATTTGGCTGTTGCTTTCTTCTTCCTCGATCTAGTAAAAAATCGAGATTTACTAGATATCTCAGTGTTCTTAAGCGAAATCTGGAATTGTCATGCTTTTTTACCTACTTTCCCTTTTTCCCCTATTACACGGATGTGAGAACAGCATACCTTGGCGACGGTTTTATCATCAGGCCTACCTTCTTCCACTGCTTCCTGCTTAACGACTAACTTCGCAAATATTGTTGAAAAAACTGTAACGCATTACCATCTACAGATTTTAAATCAAAAACTGCAGACGACGACGTACACCGCTTGATTGATTCCATGTCGAACTGTGTTCGACTATCCGATGATTGTCCTAACTAGCAAATGAACCTAACTACCCCGGGCTCTGGAGCGTGAATGCTGACATGGAAATCTCTGATAAGGCTTGAGCACACTTCGCTGCCTTTGCTGCGGCAGCAATGATGAAAGATATCATCGAGCTGCTGCCTGAAGGCTGGTGCACAGTTTCACTGCGCTGTGGCACCGCGCTGAGGGGTTCATTTTTTGCCACATCCCCCACGTCGGCGCGGTGCGGTAGCGCTGCGTAGCTGGAAGGTTGCCAGCAGAGGCGCGCATGGTACGCAATCCTGCAGGCTACACGCCACACCACGGCACAGCGCGGTGAAAATGGGAGCTCCAATTCCCTCAGCGCAGTGGCACCGCGCGGTGCCACTGCGCGGTGAGTGTGCACGGCCCCTCACCGCGCGGTGGCTCCGCGCTGTGGCACAGCGCAGTGAACCGCCTATGCTACAACATGGGTGGTTCACTGCGCTGTCGAACTGTGCACGAGCCTTGATTTGCTGAGCGGCAAAGGCAGCGCCACAGCCGTGAGCACACTTCGCTGCGGCAGCGGGGTCGGTTTTGCTGCCGCAGCAAGAAATCGACCGACATTTCTAGGCGCGCGCTGCTGTTTGCTATCCTTATCTTTATCCTTATCATTTGCGAAAGCAGCGTGCACCCTCATTTGCTGCTCGAGCCGGGTTTGCAGCGGCAGCGAAGTGTGCTCGAGGCTATAGAAAAAAGACCGAGATCAATCAGGATATCGCATTTTTTTCTAGCTGTACAGTTCCCAACCATCCATATTAAGGAAGGCAACGCCATCTAAAGCCCTCCGCACACTTTTGCGGCAGCCGCGTACGCGGCAGAGGCCAGAATAGCCGCGTACGCGGCTTCCACTGCCGCGTGCTAGAGTTCGCGCGGCACTCCTCTCTCTCTCGCTCAATCACCAACGCGGCAATGCGGCAACAATGCCTTGAAGGATTACTGCCGCTGCTACCGATCTGCCGCTTCTGCCGCGCGGGCGGCACCGCGTCTGCCGCGTAGGCGGCACATCAGCGGCAGGCCGCGCGAAACTAGTTTTGCCTCGCGCGGCGACTCTGCGTCTCTGCTCCATGCTTAAAGATAGGGCTGCCGCGTTGCCGCAAAAGTGTGCGGAAGGCTTAACAGAGATAGGATCTATCCTAGTCGGGGGGGGGGGGGTGGAGACATAACTAGAAATTATGCAAAAGTTGACTTGGGATTCATAGCGCTAGTTCTAGAGAACGAAATCAGCGGACCCTGCGACTGCGTGGGACTAGACGCTCAGGAGAAGAAGAGTTCTAGAGAACGGAATAGGGCCCAAGCTGGCAAAAAAACAACAACAAAAAAACGAAAAATCGCACTACAGTTGTAAAGCTATGTGCACCCTAACCATGACGGATCCTGGTTAAACATGTCAGGCGGCGGTCAACACTACACTTATGCTCTCGCAAAATTTTTGAGTATTCGAACGATTCCGAATACCGAATACCGAAAATTCTCGCACATTCGAAATCGAATACATTCGAAAAACGTGATTATTTTGAATATACGAATTCGAATACAATCGAAAAACGCGATTTGGTACTAGCGCACTTCCTGGGGGTAATCTGCCATGGGAAGAACAGATATCATTGTCATTTTCTGCGGAAATGCCTTTTAAGCCCATTATCTCAAGTTCGGATCGCCCAAGGCCTTATGAATAGCTCACGCTAGAGACGCAGAGTGTCCGTCTCCTGTCGATGCGCACTATTTCGCCGTCTCTAGCCTGAAGCAGAGCTTAGCCAGGGCACAGGCTTTGAGATCTCGAAAAGCCATGAAAGCTCCGTCAACGGAGGAGAGCACAGAGTTTGTGCAGGCACCTCTTAGTAAGCACTATGAAACCTCCTATTTCTGAAGTCCACAAGTTGAAGCGGAGGCATTTCACTGTTTCCGCAAGCTGAAAGAGCGCAGCCAATAGCCGGCGGTGCACACTTTACCGCTCTAGTGCGTACCACTGGTTAGACGCGTACTCTATGCCGCTACTAGCGGTGCCCATCGCCAGACGTCGGACCAGAAAGCGCTCCGCACATCGATTTAGTGGATGGAGCGACGGATGCCAACTTGCCAGCTGCACGGTTTCGTGGCGGGACCGTAAGGCCCCGTTCATACTTCGTCGCGGCGCGACGCAATGGCCACGCAATGAGGCCAAATTGATCGATCGCGTCGCACAATCAATATGGTCACTATTCGTGGCGTCGCGTCGCGCCGCGACGAAGTATAAACGGGGCCTAATGGAGCACGGTACAGCTCATGCACGTCCGCCTCGCGACTGGGTGCGACCCCGACTGCCGCGCAACGACTGTGTGCGTGGCAGCGAATGAGTATCGTAGCTCGCGGCCTGTTCGATCAGGGACTTTGGAGCGCTTTATTTTTTATTGATTCTTTTTTGTAATTCGTTGATGAACGTGGCGCCAGAACGATGTGCTTGGTCGTAAATCCTTGCGAAAACTCAAGTGTTCTCATTTTTAACACACGTTTCATGACGAATCATCGATTGGTACGTTTGCAGTCAAACGACGGTAGCGACTGATCGCCAGGGCAATATGTGGAGATCGATTTCCGCAGGACGATCGCTTGGCACTCTGCCCAGACGACCGCTCACTGTCATTATATAGCCATGAACACGACCTTGGTTAGCGCTGACAGCGGATTGTGGTGCTTTAAATGATCGGCTGACGTGTGAAGACTACGACGTAGTTTTAGCCGAAACTCAACCCAAAACTTTATTTTTGTAGAAAACCTTCATCCCACTTCACAATAGAACCTGACAGCATATGAGGACATTTCGTAATTCTCCAGAACTACAAAACAACGATCTCCTTGAACTTCATAAACACCTACCGTCTTGCGACGTCTCAAACAGTGTACAACGTATTTACAACAGTGAGATTGAACAACATAAATCGCCGCTACTAACAGCAACTGTTTCGACTAAGTGACTGGAGTGCTATTGGCTGAAATCTCGGAACGGCATGCTGGCCACGGGATTCTTGTAGTCGCGGACCGGAGACGGCGGTCTGAAAGTTGAGGGTAAGTGAAGACGGGCCGTTTAAACAATCTTGTTGTTTACACTTCAGCCAGCAGCACTACAGCCACCAACACCGATTACCTACGCTGCCTAATCGATGTCGACTGCTACTATGTTGCCGCTTCACGTGGCGACCGAAGCATAAACCAAGTGGTCAAGGCAACACTCGTCACTCTGACCTCACCTGTACTTCGGACCCACAGGAGCCGCGGTGGTGGCCCATGCCATTGTCGTGCCGGGTGCCGCAGTATGAAGCGCCACGCTTCCGTGAGCTGCTGTGGCCAACTGGTGATAGAACGGGGTCGGAGGAGCTGAAGATAAGGTTATGCCGATAGCCTGAACAGGTGCGCGGCGCCATACTCGTTTGTCCATGGCACAGCGAGAGAAAACAGCGACAGTCGAGGAAAATACTACAAAAACACTCCTTGAGGAGGTAGATTCTGCTGGAGCATGGCACCTGTATTAAAACATAAAAGCAATTAGCCCTTCGATGTGTCATGCCGCTCAGCGGCACCTGCGGCCGCCGCTGAACGGGATAACTCATCGTTTTCGCCGTCCGCTGCAAAAGTGTGCCGAAGCCTTTAAGACCTCCCAAATTCCTTATAAAGAACTAGCACCATTTAGAGAGCTTTGAGCTTTATTAGAGCGAAAAACAAATCAAAGATGGACTGCTTGCGGTTATTCTTTCTTGTGATTAGTCTTTCTTCTGTCGCGGCACGATTTTTCATGGGAAACATTGCGGCGGCATGTAGATTCTGAAAGTTTTAAAATCTGCTATCAACCTTCAGCTCTGATAGAGTTATTTATTTGAAACTGTGGTGCCGCATTCGTCACCTGTATTTTTAAGTCCAAAACGTTTAGGAGTTTTTCTATACTTCTGGCAGCATCAGTGAACATGCATTTTTTTTATTAGAAACTATTCTCTTTCGAAATTTGGGGAGAACATCCTTTATTTCCCTAATCTTAAAACTAACGACGAGGTGAGCTGCTCCGCAAAACACTTAACAGATGCACTAAAGTGCGTAGCTTATGAAAAACAAAAGAAATATAAGGAAGTTACTTTCGGGGATTTTGATCTTATTCTAATATGAGAATCTTATCAGATCTCAAACACATTATTCTCCTTTTTGGAGGATATAGGTGATTAATTTTGAATGAAAAATCATGGAAAAATTCTTTAAAACAAAAATTATTCCGACCTTTTAGAACGCCTAGTTTCATCCAGAAGAACATTGTTTAGATTAAGAACTTGTCTTCAAAAGCCTCTATTTGCTTTGAAAGATATCCTATTCGACGCAAAAGTTCTATATACAATTTTCACTTCAAACTGGACACTATTCTGAACCAGGTTGACGTAAGACTCTCCAAGACGATTAGAATAATTCTTGTTTAAGGACAATTGAGTATAACTTTCTTTGAAATTTTTTAGTTCATCTGCCCTGGTGTCAAATTCGACGTGAAAGTAGTACATACGACGGAATCTGCAGCTGTATGCATGGTGTCCATACAGCACAATCACATATGTATAACGTGCGGCACCCCGTAATTCGATAAGTCTTCATTCCCTTATCACGTCTGCTTAGGTTATTTCACCATAAATACCGATTTACCGATTACTAGAGGAGTAATGTCGCTTACCAACTGTAGGGTGAAACTGTGCAGCAGCGGAAACGAGCAGCTTCGACTGATCCGGTAATTCGCCATCTGAACAGTGACATTTAGTTGGATAATGGATAAAGCTGGCGCTAACCAGTCTCCATTTGATACGCTGCCGGCTATAATTTATCCATAGAGCCTTTGATGAATGTATCAAGTACACATTTAAAATCGCTAATTAAATCGCCTGGAACAGGAACGTGTTGTGTACCACAAAAAAGAACTTCAGAGAAATTCAGTGCATTATTTGACCGTACAGACGCTTCTAATGGGCATGGTATGGTCTATGCAAATGGCTTATGGAGGCTAATCGGCAGGCACGCGGCGCACTAAAACTGTCGCGTTTTCTGGCAAGTCAGATGCGGCCATCAGAACAATGAAGAAACACTTGCGAAATGAGGCTCTCACTTTGCGCTTTCCTGAAGTTCTCAATCACGCAGGGCAAAAACGTGTTGTCTTTCATATGAACAGTCACCAGTGCCATTAGGAACTCCATAGGAAGCACGTCGTCTAGTAGCTGACCTGAAAACCTCATACTTCAGCAAAAAAACGTCGGATAGAACAAGAAAGTGGGAAGTACCCAGAATGGAATCGACGTTGGCTGGACCTGCCATGGCTACCGCTTCGGACTGAGCTAGAGCGACAACTTTCGCTTTTCTGAAGCAGGCTTACATCAATGAGAGTTGACAATCAACACCTGTCGCTGTGCCACTCACTTCTCGAAAACTTCCTTCTCCCACTGCAGAAACTGCTGCACGTACTTGTTATAGGATTCGGTTCCAATCTGCCGGCTGAAATAAGAGGTCTCTATACGTACTTGCGAATAACAAAAGCTTTTGATGCTGAGACGTTCTCAGCCATTCACTGATTTGGATTTGACCCTAGGCCAATACTGCGTACTCGTTCCGCATGGGCCCTTCTGGCAGGTAAGTGGAATGATAAGGTATAGTGCTGAGTTGGAGGAGAATAGCTCTAATATTCTGAAGCTTTCGATGAGAATACAGCCGTTATTGACGCCGAAAACAACAAAGCAAGCCACCGCAGGACACGCTTGGCGTAACCATCCGTCCTACATGCGCTACTTACAACGGCGTAATTTCATTAAGTACTCCATCTATAAACTGTCATAACGATGTTTTGTTGCGATCAAAACTTCTAGCCCAGGCGGGACTCGAACCCGCACCTCCCTCTAACAAGGTGGGAATGCTCTACGCCAATATACCACCGGTGCCGTTTGATCGAACGCAACGTCCACTCTTCGTGGGACCGATCATCGACTCTCACAGTCGCCATATGTTGTATATGCCGTTACTAGATCATGCTGCATACCTAAGCCCCTCATATTTTATATGTGTATCTAACTAGAACGATTATAGCTAATATTTAATTCCGTGACGGCTCAGGCGCATATGCTAATCATGCCACATTTATGTATGTAAACGTACAACATGTATAACGAAAAACGCGCCTAACGTGTCACCACCTATATATAGAACAGTTTGTCCGTTGAATGATCTAACCTAAGTGGGATACGCCGTATCATTCCACAGCGGGGCAGTCGAGTGATCTTAGCCTAAGTGAGATATGACGCATTATCCCCAGAATGGGCAAAATTTGCTATTGATCGTAGGATGTTGAAGCACCAGGGGAAGCGCAGCCCTTTACTGCTTAACACAACAGCATCTACGCGCGTTTCTGAGCCTCCAGATTCAGAAGCCGCGCCGCCGACTTCGTGTCATTAGCATGAGACGACCACTAAAGGGGTAAGAGTAGAAGGGGGACTTCGAGGGGGGAGAACCGACAACGACCAGGAGGGAGCGACCTGGAGGAGGCATCGGTATGGGGGAGGGGTCGATGGGGAACAATGAAGCAGGCCAGCATGTTCACAGCAAGGAAGCACCAAGAAGGATTTAGGCAATAAGGAGGGACAAATGGGGGGGGGGGGCAGTAAGCAGAATCAACAAGGAATCCATTACCAGTAAGGGAAATCGGATTTAGAAGATGTGACAACGATGTCGCGCAATGGGCGTTCGCTCGCCGTCGTCGTGTCGTTGGAAGGGCTACTTAATTGGGGTAGAGTAGTAAGGAGGAACCCGAGGAGGGAGGGACCTACCTGGAAGAAGGGACTTGGGGGAGGGACCAGGACGGGGAAGCAACAGGAAGGGATTCATACGGAGAACAAGGAATCTACCATACGCATAGCCTCTTCATGCTCGACAGCGACTGCGCGAGCTTCTGATCTTCTGGATTGGGAAGACGGGAGTTTCTGGATCGAAAAGACGGGCCCCCTACTTCGCGCAACAAGCGTCCTGATTCTGAATCGTGTCCCCGACGTCTGCCGCGAGCATATTAGGACCACTGAAGAGGTGGTGGAGAAGGGCAGTAAGGGGGACCGCTAGGGTGAACCAGGAGGGCGACCAGGAAGGAAAGGAACAATCTGGAGAAGGGGCCAGGACGGGGAAACCAGCAAGAAGAGAAGAGAGTAGGGATCAATTGTGGAAACAAAAAAGTGGGTCAGAAGTTGGGGGACTAAATAGGGGGAGAGGAGACAAGTAAAGGTAGACAGGCCATTAGATCCAGTAAGAAGAAAATAGTGAGAAGGAATCCGTCTTCGGAGGACAAGCCAACGACATCTGTAAACGCTAGCTGTTGAGATGAGAACGGTTGTGGAGGAGCAAACTGAGGGACAGAAGTACTGCGCAGCACAAACCAATGACGTTACTAGCCGGCTTGATGCCGATAAGGTACGAATATAATATACAAATGCGATACACGCCGTTAGGGTGTCGGAGCATTTGTATACATATACACGACGATGAAAATCCTTCTTCCCCCGTTCTATGTGTAGAAGCTTCGGCGCAATGCTGAGGTAGGAAAATTTGTTTTTAAAAGGAGAATTGTTAAAGGCACAATCATCGGTAAAACCTTCTCCTAAAGTTGTTAAGCCTGTCACCAATCATGACGACAGCGAACATAGAAGGTCTAATGTTGTTGAATCATCGGCCTCTAGTTCTCCTTCTAGAAACGCTCATGACTTCGATTGTGTGCTTAAAATACTAGATTTTCTAGGAGCTGAATGTAAACCCATTGCTGTTTACCGCATGGGAAGACCGCAGTAAGATAGGCCAAGGCTAGTAAAAGTTGTGCTTCCGGCCAGTAGGTTCCAAGCTGATGCTGTGAGGCTGTGAGGCGTGCGCCGCGGCTGCGCTTCTCTCTCTTCCAAAAGGGCATTTACCTCCGCCCGTCACTTACCTGGGAGGAGAGAGAGCGCAGGCAGAGCGAACTCCTTAGCAAACGAGGGCTGCCATCTGGTAGCAGCGGAGGAGGTACACAATCTCCTCACCTGCAGCTGATTGCACCCTCTCAGCAAAGTACCAGCAATGGACCTGGGTCCTCACATCCCAGTAGCCCATCGGGAAACTACTGAGATGTCGCAAGAAATCCAGTAGCCGTATTCATGAAGCGGCGGGAGCGGGAAGGCAGGCGATGCCTTCCCGCTCCCGGCTTCATACAACCCGGTCGGTATTCATAAACCGCCGGGAAGCGGGAGCAACCGCGACGCGCGAGTTAGATTCAGCAGCGGAGGCGGGAATTGCAAGATTTCAAAAAGCAATTTCTCAAATTACCGCTGTCTCAACAAGGGATGAGCGGATAACGAAATTTTGAGACCCGGATTACGGACAATTTTGCCTAAAAATGGCCGGATAACGGAAACACGGATAACGAACAAGCAACAAAAATTAAAACTGGCTTTAAACTGCTCGAATCTCAACAGAATATTAGATGTTCACGCACTGTCAAGTTGCATGCCATCTCTCACCATTTTAAAAGTATTTTGAAGAAAAAAGGTGAACTGTTACCCAGCTTATCGGCGAGAAAAGTGGCACGATCCCCAATAGAGAAACCAAGACTATTTTGTAATACAATCTTTTGCCACTCCACTCGGCTGATGTTTCGGCACAACCACCTTCAGTGGCTGGAGATAACAAGCAGCGCTTAAGAAACTACTCGTTTATACATCATTTCACAGCACAAATTGCAATTTAAAACTATTCCTTTTTTGAAGTTAGAGAGGCCAAACGCGAGGATGGACGCGTAAAGCACCCTAAATGACCTTTTGGAAGCAGTCGAAATGCTGATAAGCCACCCTTTCAGGTATACAATAGCGAGATTCATTCAATTCCTATTCACCTACATTTATTTCGACCCGACGGTAAATTATTTGTCTGCCGCCTGTTTTCACATTGTCGGATGGGGAGTTTTACTCATCAGTCAACTAATTTTTCCTTCTTCAAAGCTCAATTTAAAAAAAATGATTATTAGGTGAGTAATTTCTTTGACTCTTCTTGCCTTTTCCACGCTATGAGCAAGCAGGTTGCGCAGAACCATCAACCGAATAAGGTCTGCATAATCAGCCTAGTTCCACAGCTTGAGAACCACTACTGTTGTTCGACAGCATCGCTATATCTGAGGTAGTCGAACGCGAAACTGTCTGGGATGCATGAAATGATTTATAACAATTTAATTTATAATTTAATTTATAATTTATAACAAGCAATTTAAAATAATTGGATTGACTGCAATTTATAATTGCACCATTTAAATTTTTAATTTTGCCGCATGTAAATAAATAGAACACATAGATCGCCGTGTGGGAATGCCCCGTTGTTAGTGTAGTCACCTTCGTGGCGTTCTATCCTTTCACTCGTTTGTTCGATTTCTACGACACCTCTGCGTGCACGGCGCACCCAGGACGTAGCGCACAGCGTTGGACGTGCGACTATTAGGTTAAGTTAATCCTCCATATTCTCTAAAGATGAGACGAAGATAGACTACAAGAAGAAATGGCTGAAGGATTGTGATAACAGTTTGTAGACTTTTTCGAAGATTTTGGAACTACTCTACTATTGAGGAAATAATTTCTAATTTTACACATACCTTCAGTTTGATTTTTATTTTAATGTTTATTACGAAGTTCAATCCTATTTCGCTGACGATCTCTTCATTTCCACGCAGGACCTGCTCGTAAAATGTCCACCGACTGGCAATGGGAATGTATAAGAAGTGGTATTGCGAGAAATAGAGTGCGTGGCGCATCCGACGAAAGAACTACTCATCGTCAATGTTTCAGATCAATTATGTGATTTCTTTAAAATCAAGTAAGTGACAGAAGCCGTACCCCCCCCCCCCTCTCCTCAGAAGATGGCCCAGGAGCACGTTACGAGGCATATAGCGAAGATAACCCCACGTGAAGACGACTTTCGATGGCAAAAACGCCATCGAAATTCTATTTCTTGCAATTGCACACACCACCTCATTGACGGCTTCCCGGCGTTCCCGACCGGTTGAGTGCGGGTAGGCCGGGAGCCTCCCGCCATCGGCGCGGGAGGCTCCCGTTGCTTCCCGGCATGTTCGTGAATACGATCTTTTGCTTCCCGCCTCGGTCGCTTTCGGCGGGAAGCCTTGAACGTTCCCGGGAACGTTCATGAATACGGCCACAGATGTGAACTAGATGCTTACTTTCGAATATAGGGTCCATAGTAAAAAAATTGCACCTTTCTGGTTCTCAACCTTTGTGAAAGCAACTTCGACGTGGTCCTCCTTACCGAAACATGGCTAACCTCACAAAATCAAGTAAATCCTCTCCTAGGAATAGCCTATAGTCAATATATACCTGTCCGGTGCGACCGAAACCCCAACAGAGGCGGAGGGACGCCACTGCTCGTAAAAATTACTTAACATGTAATCTGGTTTTCCATGAATCTGTTAAAGACAGGTATGAGATTTTAGTATGTGATGTAGGGTTTCGCTCCAAGTTGTTTCGAGTAATTGGAGTGCACCGAGCACCCAGTTGCGACTCAGCTGGTTCTATTGAACTGACAAAAGCAATTAGCGACCTTTCCTCGCGTTCAAAGCCATGTTGTTCTTGGTGATTTCAATATTCCCAATCTATTGAACACCTCATGTCGAACGTCAAATGTTTTTCGCGATTTGTTTGAATTTATTTATTTATTTATTGCACTCAAAGGTGCGCAAAACCCTGCAAAGGTCGTCATGCACGTCTAAAAACATATAGTTCTGAAAAACAAAGGATAAACAACAAAGTAAATAAGAAGTTATTAACAAAATAAACACCTTTCTAAAACATCGTTGAAGAAACAAACAAACAAAATGAAAAGAACTCGCAAACAAAATAGAAAGGCGTAATACTAAAACATGCTTAGAACACCTCCATTCCAAAGTAACAGGAATCTGATGGCCTTTTCCCTCGCAGTGATCTCAATTTACACTTGCAATCGGTGTCACCTATAGTGCAATGAGTAGGTGTGGCTAAGTAGAACCCCTATAGTTTAAATCACAAGGCAACCCCATTAGAATTGATATCCCATCCTGTAGAGTTTATTCACCTAACAGGTGGGTGACCAAATTCTATATCAGGAGCGAAGATATCAGTGGCAAGAGGATATAGATGTGAACTTATGATTAGACAGTAGTGTGTAGCAGCCGCGTCCATGCAAAGATAGCGTCACTAATGTTTAAGGAGAAAAGAGTCTGATTTCTAGTAGGAGTTAGTATCCACTGCTACTAGAAATCAAACTGTACTTGATCTAGTTTTACGCAACTGTCAAATTCTTGTAGGCGAAGTGAGTTCACCTTTAGGGAACAGCGATCACGCTACAGTATCCTTCAAAATCTATCCTAAGGCAGATCGCCCAACTTTCGCGTGAAAAGTAGACTTTATAGGTGCGAACTATGAAGCAATTACGGAATACCTCTCTAACGTTGACTGGATAGGTAGTGTATATAATCTGGAGTTAGTTGACGACAAATATGAGACCTTTCTTGCCATTCTCCATCACGTTATAGAGTTGTTTGTTCCTCTTGTCAGAATAAAGAAGAATGAACTAAGACCTCCCAACTACCTCAAGAGGATGAAGCATTATCACAGCTGCTTATGGAATAAGGCGTCCACAACCAACGATGTAAAGGCCCCCACAGAGTTCTGCGGCAACGCCGCTCGCCGCAATGGTTAAGGATAGGGCAGGAACGCCGCCGGCGGCCAGCTCTGCGTCTCTGCCCTATGATGAAGGATAGGGCAGCGGCAACGCCGCAGAACTCTTTGGGGGGGGGCATAAGTAACTGGAGTAATTATGCTGTGTACAGCAGAAAATTGGAAAGAGCTACCTTTAGATATCACGTTTACTTAGAGAAGAAACTTCTCGGATCCACGGATCGAAACAAATTTTATCGATGCGTTAATGCGCGTAGTGGAAACAATTCCACCATCCCCTCTTTGATTGACGAACGCGGCTTCTGTCACTCATCTCCTCAGGACAAGGCCAATTTTCTAGCTTCACAGTTCCTAAGACAATTTGGAACGTTCACGAATTCGTACTCGCAACCGTCTCAAAGCCAGGCTCAACCGGATGTGAGTTCAAATTCACTTCCCGCTCGTAGTGCTTCTCAAACGGAGTCTTCCTTGTGGTTTTATAAGGAGCACATTTATGAAATTCTTTTGAAGTGGCCAAGGTCTAGCTCTCTCTCCCCAGACTTCATTCCGTTGAGTTTTCTCAAAAGGATTCTGCACCACATAGCTTATCCATTAGAGCATATTTTCCATTTTAGTTTCATCACAGCTGAGGTGCCCAGAAGGTGGAAGCATGCGTTCGTCACTCCTATTTCCAAGAATTCTCCTTTAAACGACCCTCGTAACTATCGTCCAATAAGTATCACATTAATTCTAGCCCGAGCGTTTCAAAAAAATCGTTAAGAAACATATTCTACGGCATCTTGAAGCCAATAAGATAATCTCAGGTAACCAATTTGGATTTTTACCAGGTAGATCTGTTGAAACTTCAATGCTTACGTCTCTCAATGACTGGAATGAAGGAATGGAAAGTAAGAGCCGCGTTGATGTGGTATATTTTGACTTTTTCAAAGTCCCGATACCACAAATGTTGTGCAAAATGAGCATGGTCGGTATTAACCCTATGGCAATTAATTGGACGCGCAGCTTCCTTACTGGAAGGACATATCAGGTTAAAGTTGAGGGAGCATTTTCCTCCGTTTTTAATGCGTGTACTGAAGTTCACAAGGCGTAGTGCTCTCTTCTCTCCTCTTCCTTATTTATACATATGAACTTCCAGACGCAGTTTCCAGGTTTGGAGTCACATGCAAAATGTACGCAGATGATTTAAAGATTTATAAAATAGTCAAAGAAGACCAAGACTCTATTTGCATTCAAACAGCGATTGACTACATTTCCAATTGGGTAGATGAGTGGAAACTACCACATGCACCTGAGAAATCCTGCTGCTTAGTAATTGGTGGCCGAAATGTGGTCTGTCTCCCTGACTACAAACTACAGAATTCAACACTTACGATTAGAGTAGTTGACGAGGTTCGCGATCTTGGATTTTTAACACGTTGACGACAATGTCGCGCAATGGTGCGCGACAGCCAGTCTGTCTCATGGGACTGTGTCGCGCAATGGTGCGCGACAGTATTATTTCGATAAGAGCGACATTACCTTCGTCCAAACTTTGCCTAGGGAGGCTATTTAAGATGCTGAACACAGTGGCGGTGTCGGTTTGGTAAATTACGACCGGCTACCACCCATATCGATAACTAAGACCGGCTACCACCCATATCCTAACCCAACTAGTGTTGTCACACCTTTGCCCAAACTACCTGAATGGAGTTATTTGAGGTGCTAGTCACGATCCTGATATCCTCTTCTCGAATTTTGCTCGATTGCAATAAGTTACAAGTGGCATTTCTGCGTGAGAATATATCAGAGGCAACCTATTATGGCGTCGCTATCCATTAAACTTCAGAGTTATTTTTGAGACTTCATTCACTTAAAGGTAACAAAGAGGCATGGTTACAGACTACACTACTTGGATGCTATCAAACATCACTAGTAGATCAACTTCACAAGTAAAGTCCAGACGCAAACTATTTTTTTGATCGGGGCCAGGTACCACAGCAGGAACCATGTTACATTTCAATCTATCGTGTGCTCCATGATTGCTGTCGAGTATCAAGTCGTCAAAACGTTCGTTTAGTTCGTCGACATTGTCATACAGAAGTCTCATGATGACGACTTCTGATGGCAATTCTAGAATTTTTCAGTCTAAGTTCCGCATCAAAAACAATTATTTTTGAATTAGACCATCAAAATTGAGAAAGAGGGAAGCTCATTGCGGAGAAGAAAAGATTTAGAGAATATTGCAAAAACAAAACCGAAATTTCGAGAAAGGATAACAGATTCGTGGTGTGCGTTCTAAAATTTCAATTTATGCTAAGCTAAGGTGACGAAATATCGTGTCACACGCGCGCAGTACGCGCGGTCCCACGGACCCGACGTGCGAAAATTGCGCGGTCGTCAACGTGTTAATACGCAAAAATCTGAATTTTGACGCTCATTGCAAATCTTTGGTAAAAATGGCAAATTTTCGCACCTACAACATTTTCAAAGTTTTGAAGAGCAATAGTACTGATCTCCTTCTGCGGGCATATAAAACATATGTGCGGCCGATAGCTGAATTCGGAGCAACTGTGTTCAACCTCTCAAGAAGAAAGACATTGAAATGCTCGAAAGAATTCAGAATAATTTCACTCGCAAAGCAGTAATGAGATGCTTTGGCATGGACTACTCGCAAATCCCAAATGGCCGACAAAGAAACAGGATGTTGGGATTAAAGTCTCTTGAATGTAGAAGGAAATCATTCGATCTCAAGATGCTTTTAAAAATTCTCACCCAAAAGGTGCACATAAACCCGTGCATATTTTTCACCTGTCTAGAACAAGGTGAGGTAAACTTCGGCTATATGTGAAGGCAGTGAGGACCACAGTCAGGTCAACATTCTTGACCTATAGAAGCTTGCGGGAGTTCAGCTTATTTCTAGCCCAAAACGAGAATCTCTTACGATTATCTGAGTATTCGCTCGCTTGATTGCTGTCCAGCGTTGCGTTGTTATAACTGTTTCCGTTCTCATTTATTGGTGCCTACTTAGTACTCAAGTCTGAGTTATTAATGTTTGTGTTGCTTTTTTTGTTTCTTTAATATCTGCGTGGCTACCACCACGCTGTGAATAAATGAATGAATAAATCAATGCTACTATGAGGGGGGCCAGCCCACGCGTGGACGAGTTTTTACCCGTTTCACCTAGGCCCCTCTCGCTGCAACTTGCGTTACACGTACGTACGCGTCAGTTCGCGTACAATGTGGGAAATTCTACATCACCATATCCGGCTGCGCTTAAGTCGGTCGAAGCCCATGGGCTGGCCCCCCGTGGTATCATTGCGCCGAAGCTTCAAAGCGAAAGTTCCGTCAGAGCACATCAAAACGGCAAAAGGCGAAAGTGGAAACGTAGCAAGAAGGTGGGTAAATGCCATCCCCCAAACTCCTTCCTCACCTAACCCGCATGACGTCTGAACGTGAAACACAAGATTCACCTGTTGTCTATTTTCCACTTCTCAAACTTCGCTTTCTGCTCCGCATACTGCCGTTCCATCGAGGATATGACTTCGGCATTGCTCTGGAATACGACGACTTCTGTTGAAAGGCCATAGACATCGGACAACAGGGTGTCCATCGAGCTATGGTTCGCAAACTAATAAAGAGACCCGAAGTAACCTGTGCTGTAGCCATATCGGTGATGAACACGCGTCGATGATAAACCTAACCCGGGATGAGAAAACGAAAAACTTCGCTTCGAGCAGATCCAACGGGGAAATCCACATCCGAAAGGACTTGCGGCGGCTGCGACGCGGTCGTTGGGTTGGAGCATGTCAGTCGTGCTTCGCTGTGTTATCGGTGACCCGCTGCTATATGGCTGCGGTGTGTTGCCGGCCGACACCACAAAAAGGTCCAATCGTATGGGTAGGAACGGTGGGTTGTGTCCGTTGGGACTATGGGAACAGAAACAGTGTCCTGATGCAATCTCAGCGGAGAGATAATGCCTGAGTACTGGAAGGGCACCTAGATTGTAGATCCGGCATGCTCTTTGAGGTTCTTGTCTTACGGTTAACCAAGCTCTTATCTACAGTCATCAACGGTAGCAAATAAATTGTCTAATGGCTATATTTTCTCCTCATACGCTCTCTCCAGGTGCGTAGCAATGCAATCGTAAGAGGCGCCGCCTGTCGTGCGCATTCGATACCTGGTTCCTGGTTCGGATTTCCCGCTCAGGCCAACGAAACCTTCCAATACATTTGCGAAGGATAATACGCTGACTTGTCTATTGGCTGTCTACCCCAAACTATTCCATGAGCGAAATACGCGTTCAGGTTGTCTTCACGACATTCCGAAGAAGTAGAATGCATGGAGCATCCCAAAAGGAATTGATTGACGCCATCCTTTATTGTATATGTGAGCCCTCCCCCCGAGCATTGATCCGAAAAACATACATGGCTGAGTACTGCTTGGTCCCACGACGTGTCATGGTTATTGCGTTCGATCAAACAGCGCCGGTGGTGTAATGGAGAAGCACCCTTCTCGTCATGCAAAGGGTACGGGTGGGTACAGGTTCGATCCCCGCCTGGCTCTAGGGTTCTTAACCACCCACAAAACATCGATGAGATCTGTCCTAGTCGAAAGGGGACGAGTGTAAAGTGTCAAGTGCATGCGTCATAACATTTCACACAACCACACTCCCGAACTTGTATGAAAGCAATAGCATCGTGGCGCAGCAGCGGAGGCTCGTATAAACTCAACCAAGGAATCAGAGAGACAGGGTCAAGTTTGTGATGCGAGAATCGAAGACGGAGTGTCGTGCTACGAGCTCGTTCTTTTCTTTAGGGAGGGGGGGGGGGGGGGGTCGCGATCTCTCTTGGTTTTGGGAGGATTGCTACGTATTTTTCAGGTTTTTAGGTGATGCTTGTATCTCTTAGTAAGTTCTCTCCAGGTGTGAATCGGCATTGAAGTGATCCGCAAGCATTGATTGATTGATTAAAGTTTTGAACATCGATGGTTCTACAGTTGAAAATAAAGATTTTCTGCTGGTGGATTCCGAATCAAGGAGAGGTGTTCAGGTTCTTAGATCTTTTCCAAGATCTCATCGGAACGACAGCTTTCTACCAGAAGGAGCGACATCTAAATTGCACTGATTTACAATTAGCAAGTTCGATCACAAAAAAGAAAAATTGCAGTTCTACGAATGTGCTTTGTAAAATTTTAATTGTTGTTTACCAATTACGACTTAGGTGCTTTCCATAGAAGTTTTTTTAGGCGCTCTTCGATTCGATGACGGAGCCCCTTTCTCAGGACAATATGCGTTTGTAACCGTGAACCAACCGGTTTGAAACCCGTTGGTTAGTAACCGAGCATGAAAGGGTTTGAAACCGTCCATGGAAGGTTTTGGAACCGAGCACGAAAGGGCGGCCACGCCCCTCGCTGCGCAATAGCGACACGTGCTGCGGGGCGTGGCCTCCTTTCGTGCTCGGTTCCAAACCCTTTCATGCTCGGTTACTAACCAACGAGTTTCAAACCGGTTGGTTCACGGTTTCAAACGCAAATTTGTCTGAGTTGTAACCAAAGGATAGACTTCTCACTGAAATAATTCTCTCCCTTTTGAAAAAAAACAACATTAGAAAGTGAAATTGTATCCCACAAAAATTCAAGCTCTATGTATTATATAGCAAAAGAACCAAACTTCCGCCGCGATGTTCGATATGATTTGCAGAGGTTGTGTCCAAAATTTTTGTTTCCATGAAAATTAAATTGTCTTCTATGTACCTAAAGCAGACCGCCTATACAATTAAAATTCTGCCACAATAATTTCAAGTTTTTAAATTCAAGAGCATTACACACGGAAAAATTATGATTTTCTAAATCGAGCAAATTGGGTCGACCTATGGTTGATCTCGCACCAACGTCATTGGAGTGTCAGAATTCAACGTTCACAAAAATGATCATGATTCGGTAAGTTTTTTCGAATACAAAAGATTCCAAAAGTTTTAGAAAAATAGAGAAAAATGATTTTTTACCATAGAAGAGTTAGTTTTCAAACAACGCCTTCATACGAGGCGTGGGGGTGCGATTTTCGGCAAGTTTTTCGGCAAAAATCATCCAAAAATCGCATCCCCCATACGAACACCATCTACTTTTCAAAAAGATTCTTAAAATTCGAAAAAAACTTGCCGGGTTATGATTATCAAAATCATTTCAATTTTTTATGCTGATGACGTAATGATCTTCAGAAGCCCGTCCCTTGGACGTTGCTTTATGCCGACGGCGTGATGCTCGCTAGCGAGGATAAAGCTGAACTCGAGCGAGAGGTGCAAGCTTGGTGCGATCGCTTGGAGCGGTTTGGACTCAAACTGAACGTGAAGAAGACCGAATATCTAACGACAGACGTTACTGAGTCCAGCTCCATCAAGGTTAGCGGCATCGAGCTTCCACGCACTGCGGTCTTTAAGTACCTGGGATCAGCAGTCGCGTCTGACGGCAGACTGATGGTCGAAGTGAATTCACGCGTGAGTGCAGCTTGGTCCAAGTGGCGCTCGTTGACTGGGGTGGTCTGCGATAGGAAGATACCGGAGCGCTTGAAGTCGAAGATCTACAGAGCAGTCGTCCGGCCAGTAGCGATGTACGGCGCGGAGTGTTGGCCTGCGACCAGGGAAGTTGAAACGCGCCTCAGCGTCATGGAGACGAAGATGCTGCGCTGGACGGCTGGAGTCACGCGCATGGACCGCATTCGAAACGATGTCATTCGGCAGAAGTTCGGTGTCGCGCCGATAGCGGACAAGATGCGCGAAGCTCGCTTGCGATGGTACGGCCACGTTCTGCGTGGGAAAGAAGACAGCGTCCGCAAGATAGGCCTCTACTTCGAGGTAATTAGAAGGAGGGCGCCCGAAGCACCGCTGGTCTGATACGTTACATATGGACTTGAAGGTTGCTGGTGTCACCCTGATCTAGCGCTGGATCGGGAAAGTTGGCGTCATGACACCAGAATAGCGGACCCCGATTCGATGCGGCCAAACGCTGAAGAAGAAGAAGTTCAATTTTTTCAGTCAAAATCGCAGTCTCCGCCCCGCACGAATACTGTTTTTTGAAAACTATTTTTCTTATGGTAAAAAACTTTTTTTTCGAAGTTCGAAAAAACTTATCGAGTTATGGTCAGTTTTGTGGACGTTTGACGCCCTAACCAAGTTAGTACAAGATCGAACAGAGGTAACTCAATCTGCTCGATTCAGAAAATCATGATTTTTCTGTATGCACTGCGCAAGACGTAAGTTTTTGTGGGCGATTATTAACTGCATAGGTGGTCCACTTCAGGTAGAAAATAATTTTATTTTTATGAAATGCGAGAATTTCGAATACTATCCCCTAATTATTCCTAACGTCGCAGGATTTGGATTTTGGTGGGTAACAATTTCACTCTCTGACATTCTTTCCTTCAGATGGTAGAAAATTATTTTCGCGAAAAGTCCATCCTTCGGTTGCAACTCCGTCATCGATTCGATGAGCACTTTAGAAGATCTTGCAGGGAGAGCACTTAAGTCGTCGTTAGTGTCTAATTAACGCTCGAAATTTTATAGAGCGCAATTTCGGAAGCAGATGTCGCTACGTTGGGTAGAAAAGTGTGCCCTGTGTATAACATCCTCAAAAACTTTAGAAATTGAGAATTTTTGTTTCATTCAAAATCTACTTATAGAAAATCTTTGTTTTTAAATGTAGAACAATCAGTATTCATAGTTTGAAAAACTGGCTTCTGTGTTGATAACATAGCCGTCTTCAGTAAACGAAGTTGTGCGCGAATCTGGACAGTGTCGAAGCCACACCTGCAAAGAAGAACCTATTAAGCGGTACAAAAATCACATCAAAGGATAAAAGAGAATAAAGGACGGCGTTACTCAATCTCTTTTGGGATGCGCCACGCATTCTACTTCTAGGGGAAGGGATTTGAATGCGTATTTGGCCATACAATGACTTGCGGTGGCCGGCCGATGAACAAGTCAGTGCTCTATCCTTCCCAGACAAGTCTGGTACCAATCCACCGACCTCGGAGGGTGTGAGGCTTGGTTGGCGTGGGCGCGAAATCCTAACCAGGAACCTGGTATCGGGTGCACGTGACAGCCGGCGCCTCCTCCGACTGCGCTACACGCGCCCAATCACATCAAATTGGAAAGTAATTGAAAAAAGTCATTACAGATAAGAAATGAACAGTGGTGGAGACTAGGAAAGCTCGTATCAAAATCAACTCCTTAGAACTTCAATAGCCATTATTTGAGGCTAGAATGAAATGACTTGGATCATCCCGCACAGGATCTGTATCAGGTGATACAGGCGAGTTCAGAAACGACGGCGCGAAGCCATTTCCTACCTATGACTACACGCTAGGCAGTCGACAAGCGGCACTGTTCTCGACATGCCGTCATTCAAACGTTGTAGGTTGCCCGTTGGAGGCTTTGAATTTGGTGCGCCGAAGATGTAGGGCTCCTGTGTCTGCGTAATGCGCCGCTTTTTCAGTTTTCTCAAAGATCTGGAGATTCGTCGCGAGAAAGCTGGCTATTGCAGGAGAGCCTTACCAAAACGACCAGGGCAGCGTACGTCGTCCTTTCACATCTTCGCCTCATTCTGCTGGCGGAAAAAGTGGAATATTTCAGCCACCACTATCTGAGGAGAGGACACAGGCATCGAGCAGGTCAAAGAGACGCTTTAGTCGGGAAGGGATTCGCTCCACGCTATCCAGAAGAAGCACACGAGAAAAGGTTAGCTGCTTGAAAAGTCGCCAAGAGGAGATCACATTTATTCGTTTGTAAAAGCGGTTAGGAAAGCGTCAACGATTTGTGGGTCATCCCCGCAGGTCTGATACGTAGAGTAATACCTCCCGAGAAGACTAAATGTAGCGACTGCTCGCACGGCTGAACCGTGCACGGTAACAATTTTTGACTGCCAACAGTTAGTACCTGAAGAAAAATTGAACCTTTCATAGTCGGAGGAAATTTCTGCAATCGTTGGTCTGACAGCGGCTTCAAAATCAATTGTAGGCTATTATACTATAATACAAAGGCAGGATCTATCCTAGTCCTGGGGGAGCACATAACTAAAAACTACACAACAAAATGAATTAACACTTACCGAGTGGCTCCTAAAGAACGAAACCTGACCTAGAAGAAACCAAAAACGGAGAACAAACAAAATATCACCTGTATCACCTGTCGTCCCGTTGATCATCGACTTGCTCGAGCGGGCGCCAGCAGCGTCTCCATTCGTCCCTGTCGCGTGCCAGAGTGGTCCAATGGATCCTCCTCGCTCGAGGGACACGAAGAGCGTCATATCGGTCGTTCAGGGCTTTCACGAAGAAGTCCGACCAACGCGTTGGTGGGCGTCCTGGTGTTCTTTTGACATCCCGCGGAATCCAGTCTGTGACGGCTCTCGTCCAGCGGGTGTCTGCGAATCGCATTACGTGGCCGGCCCACCTAATTTTCGACGACTTGGCCCATGCGACAGCGTATCTGATCTTCGAACGTCGGCGAAGCTCGGAACTCCGGAGGCCTTCTCTCACTTGCGTGAGTCGTGTCACTCCGAGCATCGTCCTCTCGATTCCACGCTGCGCGACGCTGATCGCGTGTTCATCCTGCTTTCGTATAGCCCAGGTCTCTGAGGCGTATGTTAGGGCAGGAAGAACAGTGGAGTCGAATAGGTGGGCACGGAGTCGGACGTTCTTCGTTTTCTTCACGACTTCTTCGACGCTCTTGAAAGCTCCCCAAGCCGCTCGTTTCCTCCTGCTCAGCTCTGGTGCTAGGTCGTTGGCCATGTTGACTTCGCGACCCAGATACACATAGCTGGAGCATTCGGAGATGTTCGTTCCGTTGAGCGAGAATGGGACATCAGAAACCCATCCGTTCTTCATGAACATCGTCTTCGTAAGATTCAGCTGCAGTCCAACGCTTCCACATACACGATCGAAGTCGGCCAGCATTCGCTCCGCCTGAGTGATGCTCGGTGTTATGAGCACGATGTCGTCAGCGAAGCGAAGATGGTGCAGTTGCCGGCCGTCGACCTTCACTCCCATGTCATCCCATTCTAGTTCGCGCATGACGTTTTCGAGGGTGGCGCTGAAGAGCTTCGGGGATATGGTATCCCCTTGTCGAACCCCTCTCTTCACGTCAATGACGACGTCGTTGTAGAATGGTGAGATCTTGGTCGTGAATCCACTGTATAGCTCTCGAAGGACTCTGATGTACTGAGTAGGAACGCCCTGGGTGAGCAGGGCTTCTATAACCGCTTCAGTCTCGACGGAGTCGAATGCCTTCTTCAGGTCAATGAACGTAAGGCACAGCGGCAGCTTGTACTCTCGCGACACTTCGATGAGCTTCGTAATGGTGTGTATGTGGTCGATCGTGCTGAATCCTCTCCGAAATCCTGCTTGTTCGCATGGCTGTCCTTCGTCCAGCGTTCTACTAATCCTATTCAGGATGACTCGAGTGAACAGCTTGTAGACTACGGACAGCAGGCAGATCGGGCGATAGTTGCCAATGTCGTGCACGTCTCCCTTCTTGTACAGCAAGACGGTCCTGCTGGTCTTCCACTGGGATGGAACCTTGCATTCGGACAGGTAGCGTGTGAAGAGCCGCGCCAAGGTGTTGATGAGCGCTGGCGGGAGGTTCTTCAGGTGTTCAGCTCTGATCCTGTCAGGACCGGGTGCTGTACGTTTCTTCACCGACGAGATGGCGTGTCGGATCTCGGAAGGGAGAACAGAGGGGATGACGTATCCATCCTGCGGAAGATGGCGTAGGGGCAGGTGGACGTGGCTATCGAAGAGATCGGAGTAGAAGTCGTGGATGACTTTCTCCATGGTCCTTCTGGAAGAGGTGACGGTTCCGTCAGGACGTCGGAGAGCGGTCATCTTGGTCTTGAAGTTGGCGAAGTTCCGGCGGGCATTGCGGATGCTCAGCCCTGCCTCTGCTGCTTCAGCCAACACTTCCGCCCTTCTCTCCTTCAGATCTTCCTTTATCGCCGCTCTGCATAGCTTTGCAAGCTCGGACGTCAGTTGATAGTTGCCTGACGCTCGTGCTGCTCCACGTTGGCGTATCAGCTCGAGAGTTTCCGGAGACAGGCGTCTCTTGGTGGTCTTCAAGCTCTCGGCTCCCTTAGCACTATCGTGGAGATGGTGCACGAAGCGATCGTATTCCTCGTCGACGTTGTCCATGACGGCATCTTCCCAAAGGCCGACAAGAGAGGTGTAGAGATCCCAGTTGATGGTCGTTCTGGGACTCCTCTTCTTGAACTTCGCGGCCTTCTCTCCTTGACGCGAAAAGCGGAACCTCGCGCGAAGGAGGCGGTGGTCCGATCCCGTGTAGAACTTGGGGACAACGGAGACATCGGTCAGGCAATACTTGCGATTGAAGATGATGTGGTCGATCTCGTTGTGGAACTGGCCACCGGGGGATTCCCAGGTCCATCGTAGGGAGGGAGGCTTCTGGAACTGCGAGTTTCCATGGATGGTCTTGGTCGACATGATAAACTCAGACAGCCTTTCACCTTGCTGGTTCCACTCCAAACCGTGGGTTCCGATGTGAAGTTCTTCCAGCGACATTCGTGGCACGATCTTGGCATTGAAGTCGCCGACGATCACCTTGTAGAAGGTGTGATCTTCCTTATAGAACTTCTCCAGCTCCACGTAGAAGGCCTCGACGTCTTCGTCGTCGTAGTCGGATGTTGGGGCATACGCGACGAACACAGTCAAGGCTGGCACGGAGCCACATCGCTTCAGTCGCAGACGTCCGATTCGGCTTGTCAGAGACTCGTACGAATCGATGTTCATGGCCAAGTGCGTGTTGACGAGGACACCAACGCCGCCTACTCCCCTGCTGTCGCATGTTCCGAGGAACAGTTCTTCTCCGGAGTCGTAGGCGGCGTGTAGGGGGTGGTGTCTTCTCGTCTCGGTCAGTCCGATGACGTCGTACTTGATCTTCCTGGCTTGCATCATCAGGTCCTCGACGGATGCTTCCGACGCAAGCGTGCGGGCGTTGTAAGTACAGATCGTCATCCTAGTCCTTCTCAGTTTGCGCAGCCTGGTTAGGCCCTGAGATTTTAGCAGCCTCTCCGTACTCGTCCTTCCCATCGCTGCAGAAATGGGGGCTCTTTCGGGGTCAGGGGAATGAGGCCCTTTAGTGCTGCTGTGTTTGACTGGAATACAACACGGGTAGCTAGTCAGGCTCTGTCGTGCGGGCGGGGTACTCCGGGCAGCCAGCCAGACTGCCCGAAGGGACGGGGCGAGACTTAAGGCGGCCTCGAATCGCCTTACATGTACTCCCAGTCTACCGAGTGCAAGCTTTTGGCCGAGCCGACACAGTTACAATCCGCACAGTCACGGACACATCCACGCACACTGTGCACGAACATGCCGCTCCCACGCACAAGGAACGCATCGACCCGACACAGCAGGAGCAAGGAGTCCATCCCCTGCATCCCACCTGCGTCTCTGGGCAGTACACGGTCGCATTTGGTTCGCGTTTAATTCCCCTATCCACCACCCGGGGACGCGCCACGTGGCCCTGCGACAAGCGGCCCGAGATCCCTCTTAACAAGAGAGCCCGAAGGCTCTCTATCGAGGGAGATCCGTGGAGAACAAACAAAATAAAAAATAAAAAATCGCCGCGGTTTACAACCGTCTCGGCGGGCAAAGAGCGACGGTCATGTCGCGTGCTGGCCGCCGCTTGACATGTAATAACCAGGATCTAACATGGTGAGGAGGGCACACAACTTTGCCTTCTTACAACCGTAACTAATGCAATTTTTTTCGTTTTTTCTTTGTGACTTTTTCTTGTTTAGGTTCTGTGTTGTTCTGTAGGAGCCGCTCTGTAAGTCTTGAGTGAATTTTGTCACATATAATACTTTTTAGTTATGTGCCCCCCCCCCCCCCCCGGACAAGGATAGATCCCAAAGGCAGTCCGCTATATTGGCATATGGGTGGGCAGAGTTCTTCAATCTCCTAAGCCGGATCGCAACCCTTGGTGCTTCGGTTCGCTTTTCTAGCAGTACCCGCCGCCCACTAGGATGTCCCAAAAATCATACTATACAGAGAACGTCATAATTATGGTCACTCAATAAAAAGCGAATTACTCACGCGGAATTTATCAGAGAACAACGAAACTTCCTCAACAATTTACTAACAACCTAGTTAACAGGCAAAATGGATATCATTCAATATGATCCCTACTGGCACGAATGACAGCCTACAGACGCTTGGAGCAGGACTCAACGGCGGTACGCAGGGTTGCTTGCGGAGTTTCCTTTCATGCTTTTTCCAGTGAAGATCTTAATCCTCGAATCGCAGTGCACCTTTTAGCGCAAGCTTTTTCCTCCAGAATAAGCCAACGCAGTATTTCATACCATTCGAATCTTACGAGTTTGTCGGCCATTCAGAAGCAGGGATGGGGTTGGGCAGATTCCTCGCGCACCAATTCTGCGTCTTCTTGGATTTATGAGCGTCTGCGCCGTCTTATTGAAGGTTTCATGCTGTATTTCCAGAGCGCTCTTGAGCCCAGGGAAGCAACTTCTTCCTCAAATGTCGTTCAGTAGACATTGATGTTGACCTTGGCTCCTTTTTCAACGAAAACCAATCGTGTTCGTCCTGTGGCGCAAACTCCGGCCCAAACGATCAGAGCTGCATTAGAGTTTCTGTGAACGATGTCTGCATCCTCACCACTTTCACCCAATAACTATGACTTTTGGCGGTTGAAAGACTGTCTAATTGAGAAAAGTTTCTCATCGATGAAGCGCGTCATGCAGTGGTCTTGATGCTCGAGGGGTTCTCGAATTTTTTGTTCCTCCTTCCACCTGTTCAGGCGTCAGTCCGTGCAACTGACGGATTGTACGGGCATAGTCCAAGTTCATCCTTAACAACTCGCCTTATCGTTGTAGAGGATATGTTGAACTAATCGTAAGATGCCATCTTTCTCATGCTGCGGCCTGGATTCCCCTTGATTCGTTTTCGATGACTGCTCGCAGCTACGGATACCGGGAGGCCTAGTCGAGGACGACAAGCGAAAGAGTTACGTTCCACACAGCGATATACTGTCGTCTTGTGCAGCTTCAGCAAATGAGCGATGTTGGAAACAGAAGGTCCTGCCCTTCTCAGATCCAAGATTGCGGCTCTTTGACAACAAGACTTTACCACTTCTAATAGAAGCAGTGTGGAGATGCAAAAATAAAAATAAAAACTATATATGGTTAAGATGACACGTAGAATTCGAAGAAACGATGAAAGCATAAATGCGTTCATAAACAAATGCAAAAAATGACGCGCTAAAAAAGTGACCATATTTATGGCGCACCCTGTATAATAATCCCAGCGTAAAACGACTTTTACGTGCCTGGGATCTTCAGCCCTGGGGTAATCGAGGTCACTGAACGTGAATCTGAAATCCGCTCTTGAAGTGTCGATCGCTATCAATCAATACTGATCAAATTATCGATTTTTTGAGGACGTCGTTCAAGCGTTCCGAAACTTCGGCCCTGTATGGTTTACGAGGCAGAAATTAAGGAGCGCGAAAATAGCGGAAAGTACCCATGCATTTTTACGTGCCATGGGATTCAGAAGACGTGCTGAACACATGCCTGAAGACCTGTTAAACACGTCGTCTGCTAAGGGGATCATTGAGGGGAACCAGTACCAATAATGGGAGACCAAGTCCAGTCAGGGGGTTCGAGTAGTGCTGGACTAGTACCAGTAATAGCGGATGAGTTCCAGTAAGGGGGACAAATATCTAGTGTGGGACATTGCTTCCAGCGGTTTCGCATGGAAAAAAAATCGGTTCAACATAGCATTAGAGGCGGTGAGAATTCACGGTTCTGGCAAAAATACTTTTCGTCGTGCGACCAGCATCGATCAGTGGCTCAATATCTATACAAAATGTCGATTTTTGCATGACGTTGACCGTTTAAGGACGAGGGGTGACGGTGCTCGCAGCCAAGTTGGCGCTAATGAAGTGGGGGAACGTGCTGTGGTCCATCAGTAGGGCTGTCCAAGAACCTAGTGAAGGAAGGCGTTGATTAGCAAAAGCAATGGCATCGCTGAACCATCTGGGGATGCTGCCGATGTCGAAAGCAGTGGTGGGAGGGAGGACCCGGATGACTTGATACCGCAAAACTACGGAGGAAATCGGAATAAGCAGAACAGATAGCTTAATGTGATTGTCCTTAGCTTTGTGATATGCAACACCGCGCGAAGTGCCCAAGTGCGAGGCATGCCGATAGGTGTAACAGAGCACTTCTTTAATTATGTTTGATCACTCTTAAACCCTGCATTTTCAATTGTACTATCTCACTGATTTCTATTCAGAGGAAGAAGCAGCGGAAGGGTAGCAGCACGATCAGTCGGCGAAGCATTGTGAGTCTCACATCATGCACAGAAAGTTACACACAGGATACATACGCCTCCTTCACAATTATGGGCTCCGCACACTTTTGCGGCAACGCCGGCAGGCAGAAAAACGGTAGCGTAGGAGGCAAAACTGCTTTGCGGTAGTGAAAGGACGGCGTGGCACGACACTCATCCTCGCCCATTCCATCGCCGACGCGGATTCATTGTCATTATCGATATCAGTTTCTGTTGCAGATCCCCGCCACGATCAGCTAGAGCCCAAACATGCTTCTGCAGTGCCTGCCGCTCAGGGGCCGGATTCATCAACGACTTACAGCAATTTAACAGAGAAAATTACAACCGAAGTTCCTGATAGCGCGGCTTATCAAGCGATATGGTAAGCGATAAACCGCGCTATTTGAGTTTTCCGCTGTGAATTCTCTGTTAAAGTTATGTAAGTTGTTGATGAATCCGAAGGAGTTTGAGGGAGCCACATTTCGTCACAAAAGCGGTTCAGAAAATCGTTTGATTAAATTTTCAGAAGTCGTCTACATTAAGAACTGGAGAAGAAGGCAGCATGCGAGCGCAGTCAACCCAAAGATCTCAGCGAGGCACTAGGTCAGGTCTCGGTTCACCTGTGTTCAGCCCATTTGGTTGTTTTATTTGTATGGGTGGCTCCATATGGATCCATACCAACTATGTACATATATGTGGGATTGCTTTGTTCGACCTAAACCGAAATTCCTCGAAAGACCAGTAGTCGCTTTGTGGTGTCGTGGCTCTCAGGAAGTTTCACAGCAGACGTGATGATACATAGGAGAGGAGAATATGTATTTTCTCCAGTTATGGGTCGCCCACCGAAATTAGAATGACACCGTTCCTACGAGTTAGCACGGCGTAACGAAAAAGTATAGCCGCTAATAAGCAACAGCAGCAAATGTAAGGGAACAAATGACAAGGATCACAGCGATTTTTTTTTTCAGTCAAAGAACTGAGAGGACCGAGAGCGACAGGTCGTCTAGAAGTATTGGTATGTGTGGTATAAGTCAATGCAACTACGGCCCAAGCAGTGCAATGCGAAATCCGTCTACAACCTCGTATTCAGTATCCAAATCTTCTAACTAGGGAAGGGTTTTGGCCTCCCATGGAACTTCAACTTGGGACCAGGATCATTGGAAAGAGCTCAGAATGCTGATCACGACAGACTGGCCGTGCGACACAGCTGGCGCGAGAGTGGTGAGTTATCGGGGCTTCGTAGGAAAAGACGGCCAGCTGCGGCGGTGGCGCAGGGGTAGTGCTTCCGCTCGTCAGGTGCGACGTCGGTGGTGCTGTTGTCGTCGCCGCCGGTTTTTTTGTAAATCATAGTTTATCAATATGCCTTTTATTCTGAATTTTGACACGTGTTTGATTAAATAGTTGGGAAATCTATCATAAACGTTTGTAAAAATGCTTAAGCGGAAAAAACTGCTATGGTGGCATTTTTATTTACTATTTTGCAAACTAGAGTCCTGATCATATATTGAACAACTAGAGGTGTTTCTAACAACAACCTTGGCATTCGTGGAACAAAGCAAAAAAATGTGTGAAGCAAAAAGGCAATTAGAATGTGTATTAAGGGAGTACACAACGTCGCTGATCTACTGCACTTTTGATTGATGTGAGAGCATCTTTCAATACACTCTACATCGATATTACATTATTACATTAAAACCAGAGCAGTTTTTTGCCCTTAAGTCTTTTACAAACGTTTATGGTAGAATCGGCTGTTTAATCAAACACGTGTCATAATTCAGAATAAAACGTCGTATCGAAGATAAATTATGAATTGCAAATAACACCAAACAGCAACTGGAACCCAACTAACGACGTCGCATCGACGAGCTGGAGCACTACCCCTGCGCCACCGCAGTACCTGGCGAGTCTTTCTTACGGAGCCTCCATAACTGACCACTCTCGCGCACTATGTCGCACATGCAGCCTGTGGTGAGCCCCCCCCCCCCACCGATTTCGGCAGGCCACAATTCGTTCAGGAGTTTCATTTTGCAATTTTACACCCATACTCATAATCAGCATTCCGAGCTCTTTCTAATGATTCTGGTCTCAACTTGAAGTTCCGTGGGAGCTCGAAACCCTTCCCTAGCAAGTCATGTGAAATGGTTTCCAGGTCGTTGGCGCGACTTCAGTGACAGAGTGTCTCGCAGAATGAGAACATTTGTCAGCAGGCCGATAAGGGAGCGAGCAATGCAGAAATTCCTCAAAAAAGTCGAGAGGAAACAACAAGCTGAATGGGACAGTGCGTCCGAAGAGGTGCGCCTTCCTTTCCTGCATTCCCTTCTACACATCAGTCTAACCAGC
Organism: Heligmosomoides polygyrus bakeri; assembly: GCA_947359475.1. NCBI lineage: Eukaryota > Metazoa > Nematoda > Chromadorea > Rhabditida > Heligmosomidae > Heligmosomoides > Heligmosomoides polygyrus. Next base: position 24,644,427 of record OX375868.1, read on the forward strand.
TCACTACAGACTAACTGCACATATACCATTAAATTCAGAAAAGGTTCAATCGCGGAGAGCTCACCTACCCTGTCGAAAGAACTCGGAAGTACTTGAAAAGGAAAAATGGCATTCATGAGGTCGGCTACGAGTTAGTGGATTGGATTGAAAACAGGTTCTTATTCAACAGTTGAAGGTCTTCGCCGAGCAGTCATTCATCGAGTCTGCGACTCAGCTTCCCACAACGGTAATTCTACTGAATCAGCCATGTTCCTGTGGCCGAACTGCGATCGGTTGCAGAGCTACGCCGAGGAGAAGGGGGCATTCGGGGACGGCGGCGGCTACGACAATGACGGCGTGGTGATCGTCAACGGCGTGCCCTTTTGGGTGGACCCCGAGCTGAAACTGCCGCTTCCACCGGTACGTAGTACAACAGATGGAGAGAGGGAGAGCTGATGAAGTGCTCTGTTCGCAGGACGACACGGACACGGAGGACGATCTGCCGCTGAATAGCGCGGTGGTGTTCGACGTGAACCAGGGCAACATTGAGCTCGTTCCGATGCCTCAAATTCCGTGAGTGTATCCTCTCCATCGGCTCATTCGGCTCCTATCGACTGTGGTGGGCTGTTTCCAGAGTGACACTGGACCCGTACGATGACCTGACGAAACTGAAGCGAAGAGACGATTTCTTCTTCACAAAATCGGTGCTGTTCGGGAACTCCGTGCGGAGTATGATCAACCTCAGTGGTAAGCTTTGGATTTTTCGGCGGATGAAATATCGAGGTCGGCGTTAGATAGTGCTAAAGAGATCGCAGGCGAGCGTGAAAGAACTGTCTAACCTTCTCGCTTTGGCACAGTCACTGCCCATTTTCCCATGTCCGGTCGGTTCGCAGCCAGTTGCGAGCATCCAGGAGCCATCCCTTCTTCTGGTCTCTCTTGCATATTCACCTATTTCATTTTCATCCTTTTTCAGGATTTCATGGTTAGAAGAGCACGTTTCCCACGCGTTAGTGCTGGCGGCCGGCCTATCCTAGTCGGAGGTGCATACGGTGTTTTGCGTCTTCATCTTCGCTTAAAAGAGTCGCAGAACTTCAGTTTCGCCAATTGGCATGATAGCGCTCATGCGAGCTCAGAAAATGCGGTGTTGCATCATGGGATGCGGAACACCACTGTCACCTTGGTGCTGGCCTCTCCTGATCAGGATAGATCTGTGTGATCCCTTCCTTGTTTTGTAGTGTTCCTTGCTTTCGTAATTTCCTTAATCCAATTAGCTCTGGTGGTTCCGCCTGGAGGTGCGCATAGCTTGGGATGTTAAGTACTGCTTGCCACTTCTATGGTGCCTATTTTCAGACACCGCATCTATCAAATTGCCGCCGAGACGGAGACGAAGAAATGCGAAGCCGATTGAATTCCGAGAACCTGTGAAGCGCTATCTCTATGAGGTGCGCTCCATTTTACTCTGTTATGCGAAACGAGTGAAGAGTACAGCCTGCAATTTCAGCGCGGGAATTGCCTGAGCTTCACCAGATGTGTGTTCCGACCGAGCAGAACCGCCGCTCTTCAGCGACGTCGGACCAGTGCCGAGTTAGTGGGAAGTGATGAGCAGACAGCCAGGTCGTCGTCGTCGAGATCGCTGTCACGACCTAGATGGAGGCGTCGCAAACGGCAACGTGACGAGCAGGAGGACGAGGGTTGACGAAGGCTGACGAGACGAGGAGCATCGAGTGCGAATCTCCCTAGATCACTACATTTATGATACGTGCTGATTTACGTGTATCGTTTAATGAAGTTTTAATCGAAGAGAGGTCATGGCCACGCTTTGAGACCTCCCCCTAACAGTGAATGCCACAGGTGGTGCAGAAGCCCGACAAGAATTGTTGGGCAATTTCTAGAAACTGCATACTTAGAGGGGCACATTTTTATTGCCGCTGAGTGCAGCCCGTACTGTTGAGTGCAGCCCGTACTGTTGATTCTTTGCTACCATATTCTACGCAACATAAACCAGGGGAATAGCATCACTTTATCAATTAAAGATGAGCCCATACGTATAGAATGGTCGGCGGCTTTCTTGCCAAGGCGTGGAACTAGCCATACTTAAGGGCTCCTACCTGTTAATCTATTACAGAGTGAAATGTTGCGCAGAAAACTAAATACAACTTCGCACAAACCAACTCAAATAGGAAAATTGTGCAACCCTTCAAAATGCGCTTATTTGGCTTCAATGCAAGCGTACAATCTCTTTCGGATATTCTTGAGGATGCGCGCGTCATTTCCGGTGAAATTTCGTCCCATGCCTTCCCCGGAGCTCTGTCTAGCGAATCCAGCGAACCGTGTCTGAAAGCGCAGTCTTTTTGCTCTAGGATTGACAACTGGATGAAATATATAGGGTTGAGATAGGGCGAGTTTGAAGGCCAAACATCCTTCGTCAGCAAATCCGGAAGATTGGTCACACGCCATTCCAGAGTCTTCTTCGCATCGTGAGCTGGCGCAAAATCTTGATGGGAGGTCCGGTAGATGTCTTTAACATTTTCTTGTGCCCAAGGTATCACCATTTGCTTCCAGTAGATTTCGGCATTGATCTTAACTAATACTCAAATAAAAACAAGCTTAGTCTCACTCAGACCCGATATTCCAGTCCAACCATAAAGGACTGTGGAAAATGAGGTCTTCCAACGTGGATGACAGCAGTTTTTGTTGGTTTTACGGATTTTGGAGTGGTTCGACGGTGAATATCTTCTTTTCTGTGAAGAGAATCCGGTCAAGCTTGTCACTGCGCGTAAGGACCACCTTTCAGCACTTCTCCAGTCGTGAGGCCTTCATTTTTTTCATTCGACGCGGCGCACTGCCCGTGAGCGGCGGCTCGTCCATCTGCTCTCTGTATTCTCTGGCAGCCGCCCTCTTCCTGTACCTGCGCCTTCCGTAGGACTTCTACTATTGGTTCTACAACAAGGAATGACCTGCTACATTCTCTTTCGCAACTGTATTCGCTCGAGTGAAGTTAACTACTCCTGGTCGCCCCTTATTCTTGCCGTCGATCTTATTGAGTCGGCCGCCGAGATCTACTCCGATCGCTGCATCAACGTAGTCCTTGTGGCTGGGACGTTCGAATCTGATCGTAAGCCACCCAAATCGGTCTATTGGTACTTCATTGCTAAGTTCTGCTCATGGACACACCCGTCGTTCCGAAACCTACTCAGGGACGAAGGGGGAAGAAACATCGGATGGATTTTTCGTCTCCCGCCAACGATGACGATCTGACTCGCGCAATCGACCTGATCATAGCCGATCAATCCCTCCCGCCGCACCTAAAAGCGGCTATGGGCTGTATGTTGGAGTTGAAGGACGAACTAATCGCAGTTGTGGCAAAGGAACAAGGAACTGCTAGAGGAGAACAATGTGGTACGTACAAGGAACAGTGAGCTCGAAAGTGAGGTCCATGGCCTTAGGTCTCAGATTGGCGTTCTCAAACAGGCTTTATCTCAACAGAATCATTCCCAAGTTAGTACTCTGGAGAGTCCTATGTCGTCTGGTGATTCTGCCGAAGATATTGAACGTCGTCGCTCTGTTGTTGTTATAGGCGTTAAGGAATGTTCTGCACCCGTCTCCTCCGCTAGTGTAGTACACGACACCAATTGTATTAGGCTCATTCTCGATTTTCTCTCTATTGAATGTCGCCCGGTTGCTATTTATCGCATGGGGCGCCCAGTACCTGGGAAAGCCCGTCTTTTATAGGTTGTATTTCCTGCATCATACTTTGATATGCTTAAATTGAAGAGGGCTCTCCATCTTAGATTCTTTTCTGAGAAGGGGTTTTTATCAGGCCTCGCTCACAAAGTTGGAACGTGATCGCCTCAAAGTTGAAAGATTGTCTCGTACTCACAATCATTCCTCTCCTTCCGAGCTGGTTCGCAACCAGCAAATTTCCTCTGATCCCATGAATAATAATGGTACTTTGATGTCCTCTCGTCTTTCCTTATCGCATTCAAATGAATTTACTCATATTGCGGAAGACATGTAAGGCTTCGACGGAAACCAGACCCAAGTATTTCATGTGTTTTAGCTAATATTCGTTCAGTGGTTAAAAACAAAGACACTCTTGTGGTGCTCCTCAAACGGAAAGTTGACATTGTTATACTTACGGAAATGTGGCTCAATCAAAACATTTCTTTGGCTCCTCTTTTGGGTGGCTGCTGCTCTCAATATGTAACGCTAAGGTGCGATCGTACTGTGAAAAGGGGTGGAGGCGTTGCGGTAATGGCGTTGAAATCCCTATCTCCTGCACTTGTTTTTGAGGAGTCGGTCACTGATGCTTGTGAACTCTTATGTTGCGACATTCATATCAAACTGGAAATAACGCGATTCATCATTGTCTACAAAACGCCGAGTTGCTCATTTCATATGGTGAGACAGTTGATAAAGGCCATAAGCGATCTGTTAGCATGCAATCATCACTGCATTTTGACAGGTGATTTTAATTTCCCCGAGATTTCTTGGAGTCGAAACCCGACGTTGAATTTCAATAGTTCTAGCGCTCATGAGTTTCTGAATATGTGCGAAACACATGCACCTATTCAGAGCGGACACGTCGCAACACTAGGTAACAGCGTTCTTGATTAAGTCTTAACTAACGAGAGGAACCTGGTTTCCGGGGTACAGGTTGATCCACCTCTTGGATCTAGCGACCACACTGCTGTTCGCTTTCAAATCAAGATCCAGTTGGCCTCCAATTTAACCGTGACTAAAAGAGACTTTGCTCTTGCGGACTACGCCAGCATTATTAGGTATTTGGAGGGGGTGGACTGGTTTGGCTCGCTTAATAGTGTAAGTACTGTGGATGAGAAATACGAACTCTTTATCAATATTCTTCACCACTGCATTGAGTTATTTGTTCCCATTAAAAACATGAGGTTCGTTGAGTCTAAGCTTCCACCCTATCTGGAGAGGCTCTATAAAAAGAAGGAGAATGCCTGGCGCAAAGCGAAACAAACACATAAATCAGAGGACTGGGTGACCTCAAGAGAATTCAGTCTCAAATTTGACACGAAACTCAGAAAATTCAACGCATCGGTGGAAAAAAGGATTGTTGGGTCGCGTTGTAAGAATGCATTTTATAAGCTCTTGAAGTTCCGGCTGCGAGGGAAATTACACATATCTGCTCTTCGCTCTCCCTCCGGCAGAGTTCTCTATCGGGATAAAGATAAAGCTGAGTTGTTGGCATCGACATTTGAGGAATATTTTAGAGTCGCATCCAGTGATGAAGCCGGGCCGTCAACAAGAGAGTTCCCCCTAATGGATGATTCGGTTTGGTTTCACAGGGAAGAAATTCTTAACCTATTACTGAAATGGCCACAGTCCGAGAGCCTCACTCTCGACCACATTCCTTTGAGCTTTATTAAAAGAATCGCACATATAATAAGTAGTCCTTTAGAGTACAAATTTAATCTTAGCTTTATGAGGGCTGAGGTGCCTAGCAGGTGGGTTCATTCCGTTGTCACTCCCATTTCTAAGAAGCCACCTTATAATGTACCCATGAGTTTTAGACCGGTTAGCATTACTTCCATCTTCGCAAGGCTGTTTGAGAAAATATTAAAGAAGGTAATTGTAGAACATCTTCAAAGGTACTCTATCATATCGACAAATCAACATGCCTTTCAAAAGGGTAAATCTACTGTAACTGCGATGATACAAACTCTTAATCGATGGACTAGGGATTTGGAGGACGGTAGGAATGTGGACGTTGTCTATTTCGACTTCAGCAAGGCCTTCGACAGGGTTTCACATAACAAGTTGTTGAGCAAAATGAGAGCTGTTGGCATCCATCCGCGCATAGTTTCCTGGGTTGCATCGTTCCTGTCTAACCGAAAGTACGTTGTTCGCGTAAACGCCTCCTTTTCTGCTCCTAGATCTGCCATCAGCGGAGTTCCCCAAGGGGGTGTCCTTTCCCCTATTTTGTTCAACATTTACACGTATGATTTGCTTAAACTTCTTAACGAGAGTGAGGTTGCGTTTTGTGCATTTGCTGACGATCTCAAGATCTATAAGCCAGTATCTAGTGCCGATGACATAGACGTTCTTCAGAAAGCTGCTACCAGTGTCTACCAATGGTCATTGGATTGGGACCTTCCTATTGTCTGAGGAAAAATCACGAGTACTTCATTTAGGCAATAGAAACAAGAAACATCAATACTCTATTAGTGGAACTCCGCTTAAAAGTGTGAGTGAACTGCTGGACCTAGGGTTTCTTGTTCGCAGCGATCTTAGTTTCGATAAGCATTGCACTATGATAGCCAACAAAGCTACTCAGGTAATGTTTAATTTGTTTAGAGCATTATCAACTAAGGATGCCAATGTGTTTCTTCAAGCGTACAAAATATTTGTCAGGCCTATATTGGAATATGGTACTCCAGTTTTTAATCCACATAAAAGGAAGACAATTGCTTTGCTAGAAAGAGTTCAGAATAGCTTCACAAGGAAGCTCATGGTACGTGCGCTAGGGTTCTTATATGACCGAATTCCTTCGAGTACTGAGAGAAATCTCAATTTTGGATTGTCCACTCTGTCTATTAGAAGAAAGCGTAACGACCTCCTCCTTTTTCACAAAATCGTCGGGAATTCATCGGGAAATTGGTATCAAACTCGAGGATCTTGTGACCGTGAGAGCAACAAGCACTCGAGGTGGTCCAATCAAATATGATACTGGTACTGCTAAACTAATTTGTAGGCGTTTCTTTTTCACTCATAGGGCACTTTCCTCGTTTGAGAAGCTTCGCAGGAAGCACGACTTACCACGGAGCTGCAATGCCTTTAAGACTTTCCTCAAATTACATCTCAGGCTATAATACCGTCGCAGCCTTAAGTGTCGTCCGACGACTCGGTCGCTGATCTTTATTCTCCTTTCTTTTTAGTTTCGCTTAGTAGTTGCTTCTTCTACTGTTTAGTTTGCGTTTATTAATAGGTAATTTATGGTCGTTCCTTTTATTTGTGTCTCTACGATAGTTGGTTGTCCACACGATGTTTTTCGTGTAATAAATATAAATATAATATTTCCTCAGTGAGGTGTTGTCCTTCGGCGAATTTGTAGGGATGCAGTCCCAGATTATCCATGATCAGTCGTTGCAAAGCTGAGGAGTTATGTTGTGCTCCTTGGCTAGTTTCCTCATGCTTCTAGCAGGATTTCGGTGAAGTTTGTCTTTAACGTCCTTTCGAAGGGCGTCCTTGCAGTTCGTCGTGATCTTCCTCTCGGACGATTTTCGGTCCCTCCACTTTCTCTGAAACTTTGGATGACGCCGTGTACTTGCACCCGATGCGGTTTGAGCATCTGTGAAGTCGTGGAAACGGACGACCTGTGTTTGAACAGAGCGACTACTGCTGAAAGATCCTCACGCAAAACCATGTGTACCTAGAAACGGAGAATAAGACCGACTATAGGTGGAGTAAAAGATACGGAGAAAACGAATAATGTCGCAGCAAAGCACAAAAATAGCGAGAGATTTCCGAAATGGACTTTCTGCAGCCATTAACATGTGGACCACTCTGTATATGTACACTAGTGTTCCGACACGCCTAACGGCGTGTCTCGCACTTGCGCGCTTCGCGCGACTTTGCAGCATCACTGACCTACGAAAAGTAATTTTTGTAAAACTTGAAATTCTCTAATATCTACAATCAGCTGCGTATTTTATTGGCATCAAGCCGTTCCCTTCCGTACGTTCATTGTAGACTTTCTCTCCGGACCGTCAAGTAACGCCATTGGTTTGTGTTGCGCAGTACTTCTGCCCTCAGGTGGCTCCTCCGCAACCGTTCAACAGCTTGTGCTTCCGGATATCGTTGACACGCCTTCCAAATCCGGACGCTAGGTTCCCGTCACTCGTTTCTTCATTACTGGTCCGCCTTTACTGGTCCTCCCCATTCCCTCTTCCACGGTCCTTGTCCCAACTCCTGGCCTACTTCCTTGTTTCCACTATTGACCTCCTTATTGGTCTCTCTTGCTGGTTTTCCCCTCCTGCTCCCTCCTCCAGGTTGTTTCTTTCCTTCTTGGTAGCCCTCCTAGTCCACAATAATGGTTCCCTTACTTCCCTTCTACACCACCCCCTTAGTGGTCTTCCCATGGGTGACAAGTATACGGAATCAGGACGCTCAGAAAGCACGCAATTGCCGCTGTTCAAGCAGGAGGAGGCTGCGTTTCCTCTGCTGCAGCAGCATCCCAAGTTGAACGGCACATCTTGTCGCGCACGGGGTTTCTAACCCGCGTGCGATACGCCTCATCATCTACAGCAACTAGCTAAATGACATGCTGGTAGGAACCATTTTCTCGACACATTGGACACGGTTCTAGGCAAGCATGACACTTCTTTTGAAGTCAGTCGAAAAGAGCTTTTCCCATATTAGAGTATTACATTAAACATTTCACACGTTAAACGTTAGAGTATTTTTTTTTGTTCAAAAAAGCTTATTACGACTATTTTGAGACCTTTAAACTCATCTGTCTCCAAGAAGTAAACACACTGAAACTTGAAAACTTAAAATTGAACAATGAACAAATTGAACAACAACAACAACAACAACAACAGCAACCTGAAAATAAAAATTTCGCACATTGAATAATTGAATAATTGAATAGTTGAATAATTTTTTGTTCAAACAAAATTTAATACGACTCTTTTGATTTTTTTTAAATTCGCCTGCCCTCAATAGTTAAACACAATGTTTGAAACTTTATTTCTATATATTTCAAGGCATAATGAATTAGATTTTGTTTCTAAGTGTAGGAAGGAAGAAGTCTGATAGCCTATTAAAGAAAGGATCGCGCCATGCATTATACTAGCGATTTTTGCGATTTTTATTTAATTGATAGCGAAAATTCTGTTTGCGGAGAGTAACATAGATGTAAACCTAAGTTGCTGTTTCATGCGGCAGCATTTATCCTAACAACCTAGTAAAAATCACGACGATCTTCTCGAGTGCATGGCACGATCTCTTCCTTTATTACGAAAAAGATGTTGCCTTTCTGCGCTTTAAAGCAGGATTTAAATTATTTTTCTTTCGATAAATAAATTTCGATAATTTCGATTCTTTTATCTTTCAGACAGTCTCTGTTTTGTGGAAAAGTTTGCTTTGATTTGGAAGAAGTATTAAAAGTGTCAATTATGACTGGAAGAGTGTCCAATTTGGTTGAAAATTGGGTATGAATAAGCGTCTGTGGCTGGGTCTGTCTTTCATTCCTTCTCTCTGTACCCGACTTAAAAGACTTAAGCTGACACCTCCGAGCTGGCTTCAGATGTCGACTGGAATCATCTAAATTTGTTGAATGTATTTTTTTACCTATTTCTGCTTAGAGTTGAATGTTTGACGTGCGAATCACGTGAATATGCCGGTAGGAGGATAGCCTTCACAAGAAGTAAGCAATAGCGATCGATTTTATTTATTGCTTTTATTAGTAATCTCCAAGCTCTCTCTTAGTTTTTACTAGGTTTATTTTATTGATCGATGTTCTTGATTTTCATTCGGCCTCCTCCAGTATCAGACGGAGGCCGGCTGAGCACTGGTCTGCCTTACTGCATACATAGCTTCAGGCCAGAAGAACTAGGTTTACACAGGTAGTACACGTAGTGGATACATTTAGTATCTCGTTGAGTTGGATTTACAGCAAACACTAGTCCATATTCTCCTGTCGCTCTTGTGAATTCGCTGAGCAGTCATAATCTACAGGCATCGTTGGAGCAGTCTCCATCTGCTGGGTGGATCTTGGACGTCTTCAGGCAGTTGTCTTGCTGCAGCTCTTCATTGGTCACCTGTCTGGAAACGACGACAAAGCTGATCGTTGAGAGCAGTTGAGCACCTGAACTTCTTCAAATTAAAATACTGATTCGCCTCCAAAGAAGCAGAACACGTGAAAGGTTAGATCAACAATAAAAGGTCTATAACAAAGCCGACTTCTTGCCTATCAAATGCTGCCATTAAAAAAGCGTACATAGTTGAGGATTTACGAAAAGGGTAGCTGGAATTTATCCTTAAACTGTGAGCTACGACATCGTTTTACCAAAGAAGGCGGAATCACCAGTGGTAATTGGGGCACAATTCGCCAATTTGGCTTGCATAGGAAAGGTGGTACGTGCGGGCCAATCATGTCGTATCGAACAAATTTTCCGCTAAGAGGTCGCTGCCCTGATTGGCTGGTGTGTTCGCGCCTCTTCATGTAGTCCACATACTTATGCCGTAAAAGGTTATCAATAAAATATTTTTCCAAAATCTCAAAATTTTCGTTCACAAATGAAATATAATGTTCGGCTGATTTTTTACAACTAACAAAAAATCAATGTAACGTAAAAATAACATATTGCTGTGAACAAAAAATAGTATAAAGTGACGTACATGCAAGAAGAGTCATCCAGGCGTACACTGTGAGGTAAGGAGAGAAGAAGTACGCTGCACACGACGCTGCGGACTGCAAAAGTAAATCTGTATTTGTCGAAGACTCCAACCACACCTGTGTTTTCGTACTTGGATGGGAGAGTGTTGATGGATGCGATAGTGCCAGCCAGAGAGCTAGGGTGAAAGTGGGCGCTGATTTCAGCAAATACAGCTTCGTGCATATGAAGGTACTAGTCATTAGTGTGGCCTACATGGGGAAACGGGAACGCGCCAGCCAGTAACGGCATCGACACTGTATGCACTACCTATTCAACTGTGCTCGCCCGTGTAGATGCTGCACCTGTTTGATGCAGCCTGATTGGTCTGGCACATGTGCGTCTTCTCATGTAGGTCACATTTGCCGGCATTTGCAAGCTTAAATGTCCTCTAACTTCCTTCGAGAATATCAAGTTCTGATAGGATTTCGTTCCCAAAAAAACTTCAAATACGAAAGGGATGCGCTACCTGGAGATGAAAATGACAATAATCCTTGATATCGAAATCTACAATACAAAAAGATTAAGAAATTAGTCACCTGGTATAGTTTTGCCAATGAATAGGCTTGAAGCTTCATCCTCGGCACAGCAATGGTGCATATAAGCGCTCGCATAGAGCACGAACAACAATCGATCATTCCATGCAGGATACCCAGTGCACAGCATACCAGCGTACTGTAAGAATAAGGAAAAGCTAGCACAGAGGATTCGTTTCTACTAGTCGCTAATGTGGCCTACATGGGGAATCAAAAATGTGCCGACTTATCACAATCAATTACAGCAACCCCGAACACGCGCTCGCCGATCTGTTGTGCACCTGTTGAACAAGCTCCTTCTTGGTGGTATGTCCATTCTATACGCACTGATTGATCTAATGCATCCTCCCGCCTTCCCCCCCCCATGTACGCCACATTAGCGTCATAGCGCATTGTTTGTCTTGTGGCAATCGATACCCAAAGATATTAGGGTGATTCACATGCTCTTGCGATTTTTTTTTGATATTTTTCAAATTTTTATATATTTTGATCAAACTAACCCTACTATTAGGTTGTAACGAAATAAATGGCACTGAACCACTGTAAATTTAAACAGTTAATATCTCGGCTTGTAGGCAGGTTTAATAATCGAAATAAAAACCTTCTGATTCTACGCATCTTTGCCAACGTGGCACAAGCTTCTTTATCCCAGTAGCATAAAAATCAGAAGTTCTGGAATTGACGAAATCTTCGAAGGCACTTTCGGCATCCTGTTGGTATTTGAATATTTTCCCTACCAAGAAGTCGCCAAGATGCTTGAAGAAATGGTAGTCTGTTGGGGAGAGGTCGGGAGAAAACGGAGGATGTGGTAGAGTTTCAATGCTCAGCTCATTCAATTTCTGCAACGTCATTCGTGCTACAGCATTGTCGTGCAGAAGGAGAACTCGCCTTCGGTTTACCAAGGCCGGCCGGATATCCTTCAACTTTTTCATCATTTCTTCAATTTCAATGCAGTACTTCTCTGCCGTGATGGATTCACCGGGAGGGAGGAAGCTGTGGTGAATAATTCGCAGCGAACACCACCATACTGTCACCATTACTTTCTTTTGGTGCAATTCCGGCTTCGCAAAAACCTTGGGGCCCTCGTCGCTGTCCACCCACTGTGCCGATCGTCGCCTGTTGTCGTACATTATCCATTTCTCGTCACAGGTTACGATGCGATCAAGGAGTGGGTCCGTTTCGTTCCGTAGAAGCAGTGCGGACGAGATCTCATATCGTCGGTTTCTTTGCCCCTCAGACAGCCCGTGAGGCACCCATCTTTCCAGCTTTTTGGTCTTTCCAATTTCCTTCAGATGCCGGGCAGCTGTGTTGTGACTGACGCCGAGAACCTTCGCTATCTCCCTGGTACCTTTGTGTGGATCCTCCTCTACCACATCTCTCAGCTTGTCCTCATCAACATCACTATGCCTCCCACGACCTTCATGTTCTTCCAAGCTCTCATCTCCATTCCGGAATTTCTGATGCCAACGATACGCCGTCCGAATTGTGGAGCATCCTTGGCCGAATGCGGCGTTGATCTTCTCGTCCGCCTCCTTAGCTGTAGTGCCCAGCTTGAATTCATACAAGTAAATGCCTCGGATTACCCTTTTGTCCATCTGCAAAAAAGTCAATAAAACTCTAAAGTTTTCCCACTTTTACATAGAAAATTTGGTACTCACCGGTAGAGCAAACCTTGCGCTTCTAAATGATATGCCACATGTTACGGTTTGTTCTTGACCAAACGCGTCGCGCCAAAAAATGGCGCGAGCCAGTGCCATTTAATTCGTTACAACCTAATAATCGTAATATCGTCCATTTTTGTCGATGACTGTCCTTCGTCGTTCCGGCAGGGTATGGATATCGTGGCGATAGAAATGCGGGAGTTTCGACTCGAAAAAGTGACGGAAGTCGGACCTGACCAGTACGTCACACGAGCTGATGCTGTCCTTTTCAGCTTATCCCGCTCTCGCCGTTTTGACTGGTTGGACTCGCTTATTACAGGGAATGAGAAGCGTGTACAGTATTTGTCATATACAGTAAGGCAGGCTTGGACTCCAGCAGAGGAGAAGCCGCCAGTAGTTCCCACAGGTGATCTGCACTCAAGGAAGGGATGCTGTGTGTTTCCTGGGACGTTCGTGGCGTTGTGTACTGGGAGTTTGTCTCTTCTGGTGCTACCATTAGTCATGAGTACTGCAACAAACTACAAGAACTCAGCCACGCTCTTCAATTTAAACGCCTCCAAAACAAGACTTATTTCCTCCATGACAATGCAAAACCGCGCACTTCAAAAATGACCCGCCAAGAGCCTATTAGGATGGAAAGTGTTTCCCCACCCACCCTATTCATCAAACCTTGCTCCAACTGACTGCTATTTGCTCCGATTGCAAGGTCACCTTCTGGACGGAAAACGATACGATGATCGAGCGACACTCAAATCCGACCTTCGCCACTTTTTCTAATCGAAATCCCCGGATTTCTATCCCCATTTCCTGCCGGAACAATGGAGGGCGGTCATCAGCAAAGATGGGCGATACTACGACGAGTAGGGTTAGTTTGACCAAAATGTATAAAAATTTGGAGAATATCAAAAAAATCGCAGGAACATATGAATCAGCCTAATATCAGCTCGGAATTCGCTAGGGCACCCAGACGAAGCCTGAATACCCTGTGCTTTTCTGGATAATGAGCGTCCAATACTTACGAAGGAGCAATCCACATGGCAGCTTCGTCGTTTCTCTCGATTGTGGAGAAATTCGGCGTCGACACAACCGTCACGAAGTACATGGCGCCACTTAAGACGACCTGCGTAGCCATTGTAGGCACAAGGCCAAAGTTGGGATACCACTTGACGAAGACTGTGATGTAGCAGCCAACTGAAACACACTTCAGAGTACGTAGATTAGAGAGGAAAAGAGGCTGCTGCGCATCACTGAAAATCGCAGCTTCTGTATGTTTTTGCCCGTCTACAAGCTTCTATGATCTAGGGAGTGGAATGCAACAAATAGCAGTCCCTGCATTCCTTCAGGCAAATGTCGAACTCACCAACGATGTTGCCTATGCCCACCATGGTACTAAAGTACGCCGGAAGGAAGACGTTCCCGGAGAGTACTTTAGTGAACGCGAATGTTGTTGGATAGGCGCCCAACCAGAATGACACATGGAGACCGTAGAAGATGAAGAAAAACGACAGCAGAATCATTCTTGGCTCCCGAGCTGTGTCGAGAAGTTGGCCTGCAATCTTCTATGTATCCGATAGATCAGAAGGACTAGTTGTTACTGCGAGCAGCATGGAAAGGCAGGAGGCAATCTCGCCGTATCAACTAGGAGCGCCGCTCAGAGAAGGGTTTGTACGTTCGATGCCTTTATTGCATGAACCGTGTTTGGCCGTTGGAGCTCCGATTGGTTGTGATTAGCAGGCGCGCTACGCCTCCCCCTTCATGGTGCCCACATTAACGACAAGTACCGCAAATTGCGAGCAAAAACCAACGGGACGAATTGAAACTGGTTCTAAAATCATCAGTTTGTTGTCATACCCCCCTTTTCAATTCCAGTAGCATAATAAGACGATCCCTACCCTCAGATTTCCTAAAGATTATGAGAATGAGTTACCAAGTTGAGTACGGATGGTCGGCTTGTCAATCGCGTTCAATTTCGAGTCGCTCTCCAACTGCGATGGCATCACTGCGAAGATCACATTAGAAATTAGTGTGAACACAAGTAGAACACCGTAGATGACATAGATTTCGTTATTCGAGAAGTTTCTGAATAGCATGAAGGTTGCTCCTGCATGCTAAACGGGATTGCAGCTCCTACCTGTAGCCGCCCGTTTCCTCATCGAGCACTGCGTCGGACACGGTCGAACTTCCCTGTCGTATGTAGAAAATCACGGTGAGGACTATTCCGCCAAGCAACATGCTGAAACGAGGCCGCATTCGGTGGACTAAAAGAGACATCGCTCACATCCCAGCTCCATGCACGCTCACCCTTTTCATTTATTTATTTATTTATTTATTTATTTATTTATTTATCAGACATGAACATAGTCATGCATTACATAAGTAATGACAGAAAAACAAATACTAAATCACACATACTACAACAAACATAAAACTAAACACAGCACGTTTAACATAACTTTTTACGTACCATTAAGGACTTGAACGAACTCACGGACATGTTTATGATATTCTCATCCTCACCTAATAATAAATTCAAGTCCTTAAGATTTCTGTAAGTGAGGAAGTTTGATCTCGCCTGCGATTTTGGAACAGGAAGGTAAAGCCTTAGGTTCCCTCTCCTATTCGTAGTCAGAGGTGCACCAAAAAATAGCGTAGGATCTATTGAAATTCTGTTTGTAAGAATCTTAAACATCATGGTCATGTCGATCATCTTCCTTCGACTGCGGAGGCAAGGTAACTTAAGCTGTTTGGCCCTGTCTGGACCTCTAGGTATGTTGTCATAGTTGGTTCCAAAACATCTTAAAAATAATTTTCGGGTGAAGTTGTTCTGGACGCTTTCCAGAAGAGCAATGTCTTTCTTTTTGAACGGATTGAACACTGAAGTACCGCTCTCTAAAACAGGCCTAATATACGTCTTATATGCACGAAGAAGTGCAAGAGAATCATTGGTTTTGAGCAGTTTGAACAAGTTGTAAATACGATAATTTGCCTTTTTAACAATTGCCTTATAATGGGCATCGAAGCTTAGATCACTAGATATATGGAAACCCAAATCTCGGGTGTTTTCTACGTGCTTTAAATCTGTGTCCTTGAGCTTATAAGTTGGTGAATTGTGCTGATGCTTTGACTGAATGACAAGACAATGCGATTTTTCTGCGGCCAAAGGAAGTTCCCAAGTTGTAGCCCATTTCTCAATAAAATTAATTGCGGCTTGGATTTCATGAGAAGGTTCTTCTCCGTTTACTTCAGCATAAACTTTCACATCGTCAACATACATTTTGCAGCTGACCCCTAGGCTGGTGATAGCTTCAGGAAGTTCGTAGGTATACAGGAGAAATAGTAAAGGTGACAAGACACTCCTCTGTGGAACACCACTGGGAGAAGAAAAAACCGCGGAGAACACTGTCTCTAACCTAACTTGGTATGTTCTTCCGGAGAGAAAAAATTTAGTCCAGGACACTATCATTGGATGGATACCAATTCTTTCCATCTTGTATAGCAACTTATTAATCGGAACTTTGTCGAACGCTTTAGAAAAGTCAAAAAAGATCACATCCGTCCTCTTTCTCTTATCCATAGCTGTTGACCAGTCGTTTAGAGAGCTAAGAACTGAGGTTTCTACCGAACGCCGTTTCATAAAACCAAACTGGTCCTTTGAAATGATATTATGATCTTAAATATAGGTTAGAATGTGCTTCTTAACAATCTTTTCAAACGCTCTCGCAAAGACTGACGTTATACTTATTGGCCGATAATTTTTTGGGTCACTGAAAGGGGCCTTTTTTGGAATCGGAGTGATAAATGCATGCTTCCATCTACGAGGCACTTCAGCTCTCATGTAACTTAGATTAAAAATCATTTCTAAAGGATAGGCAATACAATCTGCTACATTTTTTATAAATAGTAATGGTATGAAGTCCGGAGAAGTAGAATAAGATTTCGGCCATTTGCTTAGGATTTCAAAGATTTCTTCTTTATTAAACCAAAGAGTAGGACTCATTTGTGGGAAACAAGGTAAGGTGTTTTCCTCAGAAAGTGATAGGTCAGTGATAGAGTCCGAAGAGTTATTGAAAACCTTGTAAAATTCTCTTGCAAGAAGATTTGCTTTATCATTTGTCGATGAAATGCATAAATCATTCTCGTTTCTTAAGCTTGGAATGTAACTATTATTTTCAGAGCGGGCTCTGATGTATCTATAGAAAGCGGATTTATCTCTGGAGAAAATACTTTTTTTCTAGGTAAAGGTTGTAACGGTTAAGGGCTCTGTCCAGTTTTTTGTTGAAGGTCTGATAATTAGCCCAATCTTCGGTGTTGCCGGATGAAGATGCTCTGTTCCATAAATTGATCTGTCGTGTTTTCATTCTTGTGAGATAGTCTGGGTATATCATTAGGTCAGAACCTGTTTTTCTGGTGGGGATGTAGAGATCAATGACGTGATAAAGAATGATAATCAGAGTTTCATACATTTCATCGACAGATTTTAACGCGCACAGTGTTCCAACCCAGTCAATGTTAACCAAGTGATCTCTTATTTTACCATAGTCGCCATTTTTGAAATCCTTTATCCATTTAGTCCCGTTGGAATGTCTATAATTCGAGTAGTACTCTATTTCAAAGGTTATTGAGGCGTGATCACTATTGCCTAACGGTGGACCCACTTTCACATTACAAATTAAATTTGGAGAATTACAGAACACGAGATCAAGTAAGGAATTTCCTCTCGTCAGTTTCTTTACAAATTGGTGGAATTCATGGGCAGTCAGAATGTCGTGAAATAAAGCGTTGGTGTTTCCTGCGCGTTCTGATAAAAGATCAGGAAGATTGAAGTCTCCTAAGAGAAGGCATGGATTACTGCATACGCTAAAGTCACTTATAACTTTGGAAAGATTGATGGTTTCGTTTGAACTACAATTTGGTGTTCTATATACGACAATTAAACGCGCTGAAAAAGAGCTTAGTTGAACATCACAAATAAGGATCTCATAAGAGTCCCTAACCGATTCACGGAAAACGATGTCATAGGAGTAGCACTTCTTTAAAAGTATGACTACTCCACCACCTTTGTTGCAATTTCTATCGCACCTTATTCCCACGTATTGGTTGCTGGCTACACCTAGGAGAGGGTTTAAGTCATTGCTGGAACCGAGCCAAGTTTCAGTTAGGACGACAATGTCAAAGTTGCTGTGGCAGATATTGAAAACTAGAGAATTACTATTCCTAATCATAGATCTTATGTTCGAAAGAAGACAGTGAAATGGGAAACGTTTTCTCCTGTGAGAATTCAACAGTTTCTCATTGAGTTGTTAAGCTGTGAGAGGGTTGGTTCGCTGACGAGATCAGGTGGAGGCGATTGCAATTCACTCTGCACTTGTACAGAACGATCAACACAGAACGAATCGCAAGTTTGCCTCCTTGCCCTTTCAGCCAAACGTTCTCCACGTCTACGATCCCGTTCTGCTTTTATTAAGGAAGGGCGTAGATAAATGCCCTTTTGCGGAGGAAAGAATCGGAGCCGGGGAGCACGTTTGACCGCCTCACTTTGAAATTTACTCGAGGGCAGCACGACTTTAATAATTCTCGGTCTGTTCATATCGATCCTCCCCATCCGATACACTGCAGATGGTAAGCATTCAATATTAAGGTAATCAAGAATTTCCCTAACGCATGCGATATCATGACCAACTTTTCCAGAAGCGGTGTTGACGGAGGATTCCGGTACGTTTAATAGAATAATGGACCTCCTAAGTTCAGCGTCTGAATCCGAAGGCGATTTGTCGCAACTTGGACAATTTTCAGCTGTCTTCGCTACATCAGACGTCGGTGGTTGAGCAAGCTTTTGTTTCAACAATGAGTTTTCTTCTCTTAGCTGTCGAATCTCATTCAGAAGTTCACTGTTGCTCTTAACTAGTTCCTTCATCTCATTGCGTGTTTCGATTAAGAGCTCAAATACCAGTTTGACGTAGCAAGGAACTCCATCATTTTGTATGATGTCTTGTAGTTGCTCGGAAGCCTGATTTTCTTTCTTCTGGTTAGCGTTGGTCGAAGAGCTGTTGTTGGGCGTTGCTGAAATCTTTGTCGCACGAGCACGAGACATGACTGTGGATTGACCTTCAAACAGTTATGTGTGAATTACCTTTGACGGTGGCGTTCGATAGTATTTAGTAAACCCCGCCACAAAGGTGATTGCCGAGAGTCCGCTGACAGGTATAGTTGGTGATGTGGAAGATAACGGTGGTGGTAGTGTGGAAATAGAGAGCACACGATTAGCCCGCCACTCGGCAAGACAACCACCGAATTCATGCTGTCACTATGGAGAAGGCTTGAGCCGTTGCGAGCAAAGCTGCCACAGCCTACCCTTAGAAAAACCTAGGGTCTGACCCTAGCATCGAGGTTGTAAGCTCTAATAACGACGTTTTGTTTCGCGCAAAACTCTAGCGCCAGGTGGGACTCGAACCCGCACCTCCTGCTGCATTGCAGGAATGCTACACGCCATTACACTACCGGCGATTTTGTTCGAACAGAATATGAATTTCATTATTTATTTATTTATTTATTTATTTATTTATTTACCCAAGCGAAAGTACAATCGTGGGCAAACTGTATAAAAAATCACCAAACCAGAAAAGCAAATGCAATCTACACATATTATCTAGATGAAAAATGATGGACAACGTCTAAGGCATCAGTAAGTTATGGCTTCAGATGTGATTTCAGAAAATATTCAAAAGCTTCGTAATTCCCAGGAATATTCCGTTTTCTCCGAAGCTTCTCATATAAAGGGAAGCCCCTATGCAAGAAAAAGAAGCGCCAACAATATCGCTTGGCTCTTCCAGCATCATACTTTATTGTACCACCACGAGTATTAGATGCTCTCAACGTCACTAGGTAATAAAGTTTTATGCTGCTTTCATCGTTAGCAATTTTGTGGAAGAGCATTAGATCATTTCTCCTTCTTCTAAACTCAAGAGTTTCGAGCCCAAATTCACGATTCCTGATTTTAGTTGAGGACATTTGGTCATATGCAAACCCCAGGCTGCGTATCATAAGCTTTATGGTGAAGCTGTTCTGAACACGTTCTATCATATCACTAGCCCTTCGCGTGTAATGTAATTTTTGTGAGGCCAAAACTGGCGTACCATACTCCAGTATTGGCCTCACAAAAACCCTATAAGCTAGAGAAGAATGTAACTGTCATTTGAAGACAAGGCTCTAAATAGGTTAAACATGATTTTCATAGGTTTGTTGGCTACCGTTGCACAGTGTTTATCGAAATTCAGATTACGTCTAACTAGAAACCCAAGGTCTTTTATTTCTTCAACTTCATTAAGTGGCATACTATAGAGTACTGAGGCACGTCATCATTTCTAGTACCAATGTGAAGCACTCTAGACTTTTCTTCCGAAAGCGGTAAGCTCTTCAGAGGACCACTTTTAGACATTATTTATAGCATTCTGGAGAAGTTCAATATCAGAATCACTTGCAATTGGTCGATAAATCTTCAAGTCGTCTGTGAAAGCGCAGCATGTTATCCCACTATTCTTCAGAAGTTCGAGCAAGTCGTATGTGTAAATATTAAACAGAATAGGGACCCCATACAGAGGCACACCACTACTAACAGGTCTGGAACTAGAGAACGAAGAGCTCACACGAACAACGAAATTTCTATCAGTCAAAAATGACTTTGTCCATTCGAGGGCGTATAACCAACCAGCCTCATCTCATAGAGCAACTTCTTGTGTGATACTCTGTTACTAAAATCGAAATATATGACATCTACTTTCTTTTATCATCCATGCATTTGGTCCAACAGTTCAGGGTCTCAATCATAGCCGTTACAGTAGACTTTCCTTTTTGAAAGTCATTTCTAGCAGCACATTCAGCATAACTAGTTCCATGCTGATACCAGCGACTCATCCCCGTATACGAGTTGTGCTGACGATTCCCCCGAACTGGGGATGTTGTGTTCAATCAAACAGCTGGTGTAATGGCGTAGAGCACTCTCGACCGGTCATCGGGAGATGTGGGTTCGAGTCTCGCCCGACACTAAATTTTGATCGCAACAAAACGCCCTCCGTAGTGTGGGACTTTCGACTTTCGAACAACACTATGACATTTTTTCGGTCCTGGTCGCAAATGTGGACAGCGTTGAGAGGTGGCAACGAGCAAGATAATAAGGCCGCTTCGAATGGACATGTAAGTCAGAAGGCGTCTGAACGTTCAGTGTCCTGACCAGCGTGTGTTCCGTACACACTCTGCTTATTGTTAGCTGACATGCTCCACCTCCCTATGCTGCCCACATTTGCGACCAGGATCACAACTAATTTGGATACTGTTAGAGTGACACCGTCACTGTAACATTACGTCCTTTATATACCTTGTTGTAATTCTAATTTTAACCGTTTATACTCGGACCCTGTATCGAGTGGCACGTGAGAGCCAGAAACAGGACACAGTGCGCCCTGCTGCGTTTTTCAGAGAGCTCCGGGCGAAAACTAGTTCAAGGAAGTCATTTTTCAGCCTCCGCAGCTGTTACTTAAAAAGTTGAATTTAATCAGTTGAATTTAATCTCTACCTGCTCTGGCCAATCCCGCTAACAAGGGATGAGTTTCTTGTGATGGTCGCTCGCGTCGAATGCTCCGACATGTACAGCCCTTGGCCAGAGTAGTACACTGAAAATTGAACTAGACCTCCACTCCTTATTGCTGAAAGGATGATTATAGCTTGTATTGTTGTGTTTTATGCTTGCGACACCGTGTCACGAAGCATCATGATCGGCAAGCATCGGTATATACAGTATCGATTTGCCGCGCCGCGCCGCAACCAGCATCGCGTTTAGGTGGGATTTATACAATTTCCACGACGAATTGGACACTTTTCAAACCAGTCTTCAAATCAAATTGGACACTCTTCTGAGGTAGCCTAACCAGGATACTATCTCAACGGTAGGTCGCAACGGCACAAGTGTTGTATATGGGCAGAACCGCCTCTCCCTGGGAAGTGACAAACTGCAGTATCTCGACCCCAGTACAACTCTGCGCTAAGTTAGGGGCGACGGAAGTCGCCTGTTGGCGCCCTGTTGATTCACGTGCTCCACAGCTGACGGGCGCGCGCGGGATGAGGGCTGGTATCGAGGATCGGCGCAGTGCACAGGTGGCGTAGTAGGGAAGAGCTCGGGGTCGTGAGCGAGGGGTCGGGGGTTTAGATCCCGCAGGCTGTTTCTTTTGCACTTTTGCAAAATCCATGTTTATCATATAGGTAATCCACCTAGGGGTACTATAGTGTGTTATAGAGCATGTTTTCATATAACATACCACCCATACCATTAACAGTGGTGGTCCAGGAAGGGTCACCGATTTCGCTGAAAGTTCGTTTAGGGGAAGGGGTTATTTGGGGTGTTGATCACGAATCTGATATCCGTTCTTCACGATTCCGTCGGAGGCCACTCATACCGTTAACAAGTGTGGTCCAGGCAGGATTACCGATTTCGCTGAAACTTCGTCTAGGGAGGTTATTTGGGGTGCTGTTCACGAATCTGCTATCCATTCTTCACGATTCGGCTGGATAATATAAATACAGAAAGGCACAGGATTACATTCCTAAAGTTTCTGCGGGTGACGGCAGGTAGAGACAGAATCGTGAAAAACGGATGTCAGATTCGTGATCAGCACCCCAAATATCCACCCCTAGACGAAGTTTCAGCGAAATCGGGGACCCTGCCTGGACCACCCTTGATAACGGTATGGTTGGCCTCCGACCGAATCGTGAAAAACGGATGTCAGATTCGTGATCAGCACCCCAAATAACCCCCTAGACGAAGTTTCAGCAAAAAAAATTTTGACCGAAGTCTTGTCGGTGGAGTCAGAACTTTTAACTAGTGCCACAAAATATCTATCGTTACATAACTACGGTCACACAAGATAGGCTTCAAACAAGTGACACACAGAAGTGAACATTCTAGCTAATCTGTAGTTTGAAGCACATGTTATATGTAAACATGCTCTATAACACACTATAATATCCCTAGGTGGATTACCTATATGATAAACATGGATTTTGCAAAAGTGCAAAACGAACGCAGTCTGCAGGATCCAAACCCCCGACCCCGCGTTTACGAGCCTGAGCTCTTCCCTACTACGCCACCTGAGCACTGCGCTTGGCCGCGATACGAGCCCTCATCCCGCGCGCCCGTCAGCTGTGGAGCACGTGAATCAATAGGGCGCCAACCCGCGACTTCCGTCGCCCCTAACTCTGCGCAGAGTTGTATTGGGGTCGAGATACGTGCAGTTTGTTACTACCCAGAGAGAGGCGGTTCTGCCCATATACAACACTTGCGCCGTTCCGACCTACCGTTGAGATAGTATCCTGGTAAGACATTTGAAATTAAAGCAAACTCTTCCAAATCGAAATGAGCTTCTTCTACATTAAACTAGAGGCTCTCCAAAAAGGTTAGAATAATCTTTTGCTGAAGAAAAATTTTACTATAACTTTATGTGACGTCGCAATAAGTGACACATTGATTTAAATTCTATAAATTTCTCGTTTTTTAGGGAAAAATAATGGTTGAGAGCTTGTTTTAAAAAACAGGGAGGCGGTCACCTTTTTAGAACCAAGAAAAGAGATTGCGCCACGCCCTCGTTCAAGACGTCGCAATTTTTATTGGACTGATAGAAAAATTTATGTTTGCATGGAGTTTCACGTCCGTAAACGGTACAACAAAAACAATTGTAAAGAACACATATGTCGTCATTTGCATACTTCGTGTAGACAGCATTTACACTACCGACCAAATAAAAATCGCGACAAGCTTTTCGAGTGCATGGCGCGATCTAATTTTTTGGTGCGCTATGTGCTTGTTGTTTGGCTGTGCTTTAGGGGATTTTAACTCGTTTCTTTTATCTAAAAATAAAAAAATAAGGATTATTAGACTTATTGGGACAGTTAAACTAAAAAATTTCAAAGAAATTTATGATAAGTTTTTGATGAACAAAGAATTATTCTAGCCATCTTATTGAGTCTGTAGTTTAACCTGCCCCAACGTAGGTACCTCAGGAAAGTGTCTAATTTGATTTGGAAAGTGTCCAATTCGACGAGAAAGTGATATACATAACGCAGTATATTCCATGATCGACTGTCGTTGAATCTTGACATGACGTTGATACCATAGGACTGTTCGAGCTGTGGATCCAAGATTGTTAACCACACTTTATTCGACTGACGTTTCGGCGTAACCGCCTTCTTCAGAGCCTGGAAAAGTCAACAGAGTTTTGAAAGGTTACTCGTCCAAGAACTATTTCAAGCCACAGGAGTTCCCGGAATTAATAGGGAAAGGAGACGAATGGGGTGTGAGGCAGCCCAACTAACCTTATGGAAGCAGCCAAGAGGCTGGTGCGTCACATTCGGATGGAGGCAGTTGGGTGAATGATACTACCACCTAAGGTCAACCCCTCAGCGACCCTCCGGCTGTCGCCCTCCGGGGTCGAGCCCACAGAGGTCAGCAAATGGGGCCAACTCCTGGGTTAGCGCTACGCACTCTTCCCTCCTATTGATCACGGGATTCATGAAGGCAATCCACAGCGCTTCGAGAGTCTTGAGTGCTGCGATATAGACCTCTCGAGCAAGGATTGTAATAGCGACCCCTACCATTGCGCCACCATGGCTACGCTGCCTGTGCTCCCCCAACGGCGTGGAAATCTGGCATCTCCGAAGCCCGTCCATGTGTTTCTTGACCCTTATCCAAAGCGGCTTGCCCGTCTCACCGATGTATTCCTCTTTGCACTCCGTGCAAGTGCAAGTATACCACACCTGAGGCCGTGCAATCCCCTTCCTTTCCGAACGGGCATGCCATGCAGGACGGGGTATCACAAGCGCGGTCGTACAGCCGGTTCCTAACAAGTTGGGTCCTAAGGTTAGCAGGCGGTATGTTAACTAGGCTGACCTGACCTTCCAAGTCAGCCTTGCGTATAGATTCCCGTACTTGAGCACTAAAAGCATCCGTGATTAAGCGCACCAAGAAGGGAATTTTGGTGCGCTCTTATTCTTTGCGTCTTTGTGCTCCTGCAGGCGGACGACGTTGCTTAGGCAGGCTGTTGGAAGTGTATCCATTGGAAAACGCTATAGGAGATGCCATCTCCCTAGAAGCGGACTCGAATTCGTCGTTGGAGGATACCAACGCCGCTGTGCGAAACATGTTATTACAATGGCCCTCTTGGCACTGCCAGGGTGTGAAGACCTGCAATGAACAATGATGTTCTTGTTGGTCGGCTTCAGGTACCACCTAGTCTGGAAAGTGTTGTGAGAGACATGAACTTGCACATTAAGGAACGGCAACCAGTCGTTCGTCGGTTTCTCCCTTGTGAGCTTAATATGCTCAGCCTGATGATTGAGCAAATCGAAACAGGAATCCATTTCGTTTTGCGTTACACAAACAATGAAACAATCATCTATGTACCGACAATAAAGCAAAGGTCTACGTTCCAGTCTCTCTATTTTTGACATATACGCTATGGCCAGCACCGGAGCCAGACGTTGTCCCATGGCAAGCCCTCTGTCCTGTCTATAGCACTCGTTGGACCATCTAAAGATGTTACACTGAAGACACTCGTCCACGAGCGTCATTATTTAAGCTATGCCGAGCCCATATAATGAGATATGGTCCTGGTGTTCCACGAGTATTTTGTGGACTGCCCACAGAGGTCAGCAAATGGAGCCGGCCCCATTTGCTGATCTCTGTGGGCTCGACCCCGGAGGGCGACAGCCGGAGGGTCGCTGAGGGGTTGACCTTAGGTGGTAGTCTCATTCACCCAAACTGCCTCCATCCGAGGGTGACGCATCAGCCTCTTGGCTGCTTCCATAAGGTTAGTTGGGCTGTCTCACTCCCCTTTCGTCTCCTTTTCCTATTAATTCCGGAAACTCCTGTGACTTGAAATGGTTTTTGGACGAGTAACCTTTCAAACATCGCTTCACTTTTCCAGGCTCTGAAGAAGGCGGTTCCGCCGAAACGTCAGCCGAATAAAGTGTGGCTTACAATCTTGGCTTCACAGCTCGAACAGTCCTATTGATATACATAACACTTCCGTCAAGGAGTTTCGTAGCGTTGTGGAAGCTACCAATATCGATCCTGTGTACCGTCCAATCGATACGGGTACATATCGATGCGTTGCCCGGCGTCTGGAGTATAAATCCCGCTATTATGGTTCGTCGCCGCATTACCCCTCCTATCAGAGAAATTTCGGATACTGTAGTCAGCGAGTCGGGCTAAGGAACAAAATGGCATGGCACTGCTGGATCTGATGAATAAGCATACGTGCTTACCTACTGACGATTTTTCCAGGTTAGCTCTAGGTTTGCTTGACGAAGAGTACTACTCGTTGGTTGGCTTTAATGGTTCCTCCCAATGGAAATTTTATAAATGCAAAGTGAAAACACTCACATGCAAAGCCGATTCCCATCAATGCCTGGGACAGGTAGTAATAATAGGAGTTCAGCACAAAGAAGCCAGCTTGATAAACGGTGAACAATAGACTTCCGACGAACAGCGACCACTTGGAGCCGATTCGGAAGCAGATCCATGGCGCGATCAGTGTGGCCGAGGTGTAGGTACCATATAGAACAGCCTGCCTGTAATGTAGGGAATTACAAAGCCGCCTAGTCCAGATACGGGTCAAACATGCGCCACGCACCCATAGTACCCGGCGTGCTTCTCCATGCGAGTCGGCTCTCTCATATGAACCGAGTGCAGCACTGGCTCAACGAGAAACGACTGCGTGTCGTACCCATTCATGAGGCACATGGTTCCCACTCCGAGGCAGACGATGCAGATCAGCTCGTACCTCCACGATCCGGGGTCCATACTCGTGCGCTGCAAATTTTCTATATGGAAGGGCTTGAGTGCAGAAGTTTTAGTAGGTGGCCGAGGCTACACATGGGGAACCATAGTAAACTGTATGGAGCCAACATCTTCTGTGAAGAGGGTTTCGAAAGTATTTAGAGAGCTCTTGCAGACCTTGATTTCGTCTCGAACTGAAGTGGTTAGTTCGAGACGAAATTAAGGTCCTGACGCCTGACGAGGAAAAATCTGCATGGTGCATCCGGGACGAGGCGAGGTCGTTTCGACCCCACATCCGGGCTAACCTAGTCTTTTATATCTTTTAACTGCTATAGTCATTGAGTGTGTATGAACAGAAAAATACTGTCTTGTGATTAGGTGTTCAAAAAATGCTTAAATAGTTCATGTAACATTTGCAAGGTCAAGATCTCTGGCTTCGTGGTATGTCAAGTGAACCACCTTCTCCCTATTAGCAACGCTCTTCATCGCTTTCCTCATCGTCTCGAGGTTCAAAGTTTAGGAGTTACTCTTCACTACAGAAAGCATTTTAGCCCCAAGCCACTGTAACCAGAAAACCAGGTAGATTGCGAGCATTCAAGAAGCTTTGCTGAAGCAGATGTTAGAGTGCATGGCGCATCCTTCTATGTTACACATGCCTCTCTTAGCTAGAATAATTTCAAGGATCTGATCCACCTACACTACGATTAGTCAGCGGAGGCCATCTAATATCGAGCAGCCTTTGCTGGTAAGGTTCAGCCGACAATTTTTCTGAAAAGGTCTATCACTTTGTTTCCCAGAGAACACTTTAACCAAGGCAAAAAAGCACCAAGCGAGACTGACAAAAAGTCCAAAAGAGTTGATGAGCGGCGACCGGTACACTGCGTACGATCTGTAACGCCGGGTGTCACATTGGCATAATCGCCTGTTTTCAAATCTTCAGCGACGGACGTGCCGATTAAAATCATGCATTCTTGCCAGGTTCAACAACCATTTGGTGACAAGCACTACGCAGGAACATCGAAAATATTTTCACAGGTGCAACTGACTCTACGTTCGCCTCAGAAACTCGAGGAAGGACGCTAGATGGATCTCTCTCCGCTGAGGTAGATGAATTCTTGGAGCTAATGGACGATGAGCGAGCCTTTGTTCTAGTTACGATTAGAAAAATCCACCAGATTCTAAAAAAATCTACTTGCTGTCCCCTTGCCACTTCATGAGACGTTCCAAGCATTTCCGGCAGTCTGTGGAGTAATATGGAGATATTGAAAATCGCGCATCTGCTGATGTCAGCCATGAGAAATAGAGATCATTCGTGCAAAGACGGCCAAACAGACAAGATAGACGCTTCGTATGCAGGACATTGTTGAGAAAAAGGAGCCAGAGATTTGGCCTGAGGCCAAAGAACGAACCTACGAGCTCGAACCTGCAGACGCAACAGGCGCGCCGGACAGCGTCCGTGTCGCTTGCAGATGGCAGTTGCTGGGAAAGCAACGACGGGTTTTCGGGCTTCTCACTTGGATCTCATGAAGAAAGGCCTACATGAAGCATGACCATCTATACTGTAGGTTGTTGGACATGGGAGCGAGCTACTGAAGGGCCCTGAAGAGCAACGATTGCTGTAAACTCCGCACAATGCAGTCGTCGGATGCTGGGGAATCGAACAAGCTTCTTGTGGTCAGAACGTTGATAGCGAAGTCTTTTGTGAACGTACGCATACAACACCGCCAGGCAGCCAATCAAAAGAAAAAGAATCAATAATTCTTTATCTGTAATGGCTTTGAGGATGGAAAGAAACTCGGTAATGTATTGAACTTCTGCCTGCTGATTTAATCACGAGCAAAGATCTCCTTCCAGAAAGGCTGTATGACTCGTTTCCTCTCATCACGTCTTTGTTTAGATGTATGGTCCTTAATGGCTTCTAAAATTTCAAAAAATTTAAAGGTTCGCTCGCTTTTGTGTGTGTAGTTGATACACTTACGATATACTATACAAAAGGCAGTTAGCCTTTTCATAATTTCCGAAAAGCCGCATTTTCGCGGCTTTTCGGCCTTTTGAAACAACTCCCTGAAAAGTTAATCATTCAAGAAAACAAGCACGTTGTTGACTTCAGAATGCGGCTTTTTCGGGATTTGACCAGAAACTATGGTCGTAACTGTATGTGATCCGATACTTGAATATGCTCTTCACTTTCGAAGCTCGACAGCTTTTCAATAAATTGTTAGCTGTCCAGTATCATGGACGATATCGATCCACATTAACCAAGTGATCGATTTCGCCCATTTATCGGATTACTTCCCGGCAATAAATAAATATGAAAATAAGCACCATGCCATGCTAAATTGTTAATCACTGACAAAAATTGAATTTGTTGATAGGCTCTTCATTATATTTTTATTTGGATCACACGGACAACACATCCACATGATCCAAACCTCAAAATTCGCTTTTCTCGACCACTACTGATTGGTGACCAGTATTGTCCCTTGCTCACAATCGCGTCTAGCAATGATGTCGATATGACTCAAACCTCAATCAGTTGTCAACAGTGTTCTATATTATCGATCGACATTGATTAACCGACTCATGTATGTTCTCCTTCTGAGCTGTCCTTCCATGGGCCACCGTAAGTGTCCCTCCACTAATGTGAGAAACAAAACAAGGAACGTTGAGAAACGTGAGGATATTCTTGAAGTTCAGTCAGCCACTGTAAGGAAGTGTTCAGTGGCTTGGAAAATGCCCCAACTTGAGCGGACCAGAGGGTAAGGAAAAGGTTCAAATGCGAATTGTAGAATTTCCAATCTCTTCAAGACACTTCGCACAGAAAACTCTCATACACTCCTCAAGGCGTATAGAACATATGTGCAGCCCATTACTGAGGGGACACAGCAGTTTTTTCACCCTATAAGAAAAAGTTATCGCCTTCTCGGGCCAGATTCATTTATCGCTTACCTCCGTCTAATGGTGAAA
Organism: Heligmosomoides polygyrus bakeri; assembly: GCA_947359475.1. Taxonomy (NCBI): domain Eukaryota; kingdom Metazoa; phylum Nematoda; class Chromadorea; order Rhabditida; family Heligmosomidae; genus Heligmosomoides; species Heligmosomoides polygyrus. The sequence goes on from OX375868.1 coordinate 24,673,798, forward strand.
ATACCACCAAACGAATGAATGAATGGATGCTTATGAGTGTCACACCAGGCGGTTTCGCGATATTTTCACCGTTAGACGGCGGTAAGCAGTTGATGAATCTCGTCCCTGGACAGTGTTCAGAATAACTTTCCACATAGGCTTGGTACACGCTGTAGTGATCTCAGCTATCACTTTATTCCTACTGGAGAGCAGAGTGTGCAATTTGGACAGCCAAATTAGCAGAATGAGCGAATTAGGAATGATCTTTTAGGGTTTTCAAAGTCTTAACAGGAAGAACAGAATTAAATTCAAATGCTATGTTCACATTACATCCGATACCAGCTTCTTGGTTCGGATTTCCCGCCCAAGCCAACCAAGCCTTCCATTCCCCGGAGTCCGTGAATTGTAACCAGGCTTGTCTGGCAAGGATAAAGCGCCGACTTGTCCATCAGCTGGCCACGGCCGGTCATTGTATGGCCGAGTACGCATTCAAACCGCTTCCACGACATCCCGTTGAAGTAGAATGCATGGCGCATCCCAAAAAGGGCTGAGTAACGTCCTTTATCCTTTATCGCTCACTAGTCTGTTCCAGGAAATGTCCAGTTTAAAAATAAAAAGATATATAACGCTTGAATGATGTTTTCGCTTTTTTCTAATTGCATTCTGTCCCCTTCATTACTGTAGGCCGCTTGAAAAAAGAAAGCACACAAGACGTATGTTAGACAACTTTATTTCGTCACTCAAAATCTACAATATGTCTCTATAACCTGACAAGATACTCTTATTAATGATGAACGTGATCCAGCTCATGGTGACCGTGCTTCTCTCGATACTTGTAATGCAGCCGCTTCTCCTCGGGAACCACGAACTCGTACAGAACCACACACCCCTGGAATGACAGGTATTGAGGACGTGTTGCGTCAAACGTAGAGGTTACTAAACGCGTACCTTCATGACTGCCAGTCCCAAGACTAGACGGAAAATCCCCTTCGCAACCTGTCCATAGGGCGACGCCGACCACACGTCTGGCCTAGTGTTCTAAATACGAATCGTAAATGAACCAGTCGTGACCTTCCTTTCTTGCCGGTTTAAGAGCTGGTTCACAGCCACCACGCAACGATCGCAGAGCAGTTTCAATGCAGCAAGGCCGACAACCAATCGATTTGCACCGACAGTGGCTCGTCGCGCCGTTTACGAAGTATAAATGGGCCGCTATTCCTGGATCCCGAAAAAAAAACGGCCCCTAACTACGAAATGAACTAACGATAGCATTGTAGACGGCGTACGTCTCCCTCTTCTTATCTCCGAACAGGAACCACTTCGGCATGTTGTTGATGTTGTCCCATTTTCCTTCGCTTGCCAGTCGATTCACTTCTCTCCATATAGCATTCGCATCCCTTGAACGTTTCTTCTTTTTTAAAAGGAATAATGCGCATAAAAGCACATTTCAAATAATTCTGGTAACGATAAGTAGTCCTGCTACGACGCACGCAAAGTGGTTCGGGGCTCACTTTATCGTCAATATACACAATTCGTATAGGATCAATGTGGAGTGTGAATCATGGGTAAGTAATACTAGCAGAAGAATTGCATTTTAACGACGCGAAAATGTGGAATAGAAGAACTCTATGCAGGGAATTTCTTTAGCTTGCCATGAGTTTTGAAGAGGAACTAGATCACGTGAAAGGGATTGAAGCACAAGTTACAAATTCAGGTCCTTATTTTTGACCTACAATAGTTTAAGGTACAGTCCCCTTCGTTATAACGCGTTTGAAGGGACCGGAGAAAATCCGCGTTATATCTGGAGTTGCGTCCTATTCGGATGTGAAATTCTTTACACCATTTTACGCACAGATTTATCTAAGATCACATATAATGGCTAAATATGGATGTAGTGATGAAATATGCGGGCATGAAGAAAAGAGTGTGAAGGCAAAAAACAACTTTAAACTATTAATGAAGCCCTATCCTTACCATTAGAGATACTCTCTTTTATATGCATAAGTACGCAAAACGAGTGTGAGGAATAACAGAGTACCAAGGGTAGTTAGACGTGATCAACAGCACAATTGTGCAACCCTATGTTGCAAGATCTTTTATTATGATCGAAAATAATCGCGCCAGGCAGGAATCGAACCAGTACTCCCAGCCTGGGGGCATGATTTTAGCCCACTACGCTATTAGCGCTGTTAAATCATGCGCCACATTCGACACATCCTTGCTGCAAATGGCTTATCAGCACTGTCCCATGATTTCGGAATGTTGAGTGCGATCAAACAGCGCTGCGAGTGTAATCCTGGCCGAAAAACAGAGGATGAAGTCCTGCATGGCGCGAAAGATCTGCTCGCAACAAAACATCCTGTAGCAGTATGTAGCATCCATACTAGCAGCATCAGCTGGAATTATAAGTGTAGTGCATTGTTTCGCATAATCAGAGTTTGTTTCCACATCATCTCTCGTTCACGGTAAAGGAAATATCCCAATGTTCGGAAGTTTCTAACGATTACCAGGAGCCTTCCACTGATTACAGACGCGGTCAGCATTTTGCTGGTCTTATTTTTTTGTGTGGCACCAGAGCCGAGCTCTGGTCGCGTAAAGGTAAGGTGGCCAGAGGCGGAGAAAATCTACGTTATATCGAGAGCATCGTCTTATCCGGAGGCGCTATAACGGGAGGGGACCGTAGTTCCACATGTTGCTTGGCGAAAACGAAAATCTTCTAGGTCTATCTATGTACTCTAGGAAACTGCTATCCTCTAATCGCTGCTCCGCAGCGCCAATGGTATCGTATTGGTAACATGCTCGCTTGGTATCAGTGAGGTCAAGGGCTCGAGTTCGCTCAACAACAGAGTTTTGTATATGTGTGAACGTTGTGAGTTATCGTCGGTGAGAACTTTCGTTTTCAGTTCCAACACATTTAAAAAAAAGTTTGGTACTAACCGTCGAGTTGTAGAGTTCGTATTAGAATTGAAAGGAAACAAATCTTGATTTTAACGTAAATCAAGATAAAAGCCATCCAATATAACCACCAGTTGAAATCTGAGAGAAATTTTTTCGGGAGTCGTACAAAACGTGTGCTTCTGATATTCGAGTAGTGAAGCTCTTTCAAGATGACAAAGTGCAGTAAATAACAAATTTTATTCTGTGCATAAAGAAAATTAAAAGCGCACTAAATATAGCTATCGAAGTACCACCGCTCATCTCCAATGTTAGAATGCCAAGAAATGTTTAAGGATGATATACTGGTCGCAGACTGACCCTTTCTGTTCCCCTCAACTGATTGTGCAAAAAATAAACGAAGGCTGCAACATCAGTATTGTTTGCTAGTTGCATAGCCTATCCTTTGCCCAAAATATTCAAATGGTTTCCATCTTAATGGTTGCCCTTGATCGATAAGAGTGAACGAGATGTGAAGCCCGCTCTAGGCTCAAGCATTGAGGCGCGGATGAGGATGGTGGGATCGGAAGCGCCATTCTCGCACAAACACTGGGGATGGAAGGTTATTTAGGGTGCTGGTCACCACTCTGCCACATTTTTTGGATTCCTTTAAGTTGAAATCGGAATTTTTATCTCTAAATTCTCAAGGAGCAAAGCAAATGTCAATTGTTGTCGGGCGTTTGTTAAAAATTTCACTAAAAGAAGACAAAGTCTCATCGAAGAGAGATCGCAATATGCAAAAACATCGTCTTTAGTCGAAATCGAACCGAATGAACTTAGTCCTGTATGACAAGCTCACTTTGAGAGGGAACCGGGCCGCCATTACTGGTTGCGCAGCGCTTCGTCCACCCTGCATCAGCACCCGATAGCAGTTGACAAGGTGAACTTCGACCGGTCATAACTCGCTCAGGAGATTCATTGATGAATTCTAGTCCACATCATCGCTATCACCATTTCAAGCTCTTTCACGCGATCTTAGATCGATAATGTGGAAACGGGTCTCTCCTCATAATTCGATGTAAAGCTGAAGGTATTCCCTGGTTAGAATCTACTACTAGGTTGTCCCATAAGTCTCCGCCGTTTTTTTTAAACGATTCATTGCAGATTTCGCCGGCGGTCTCTTGCATAGCGCTAAATTCAAAAAAAAATCCAAAAAGAGAAAAATCGTCTTCACCAACAACCCCTTCTCCTTGTTCAGTTGTTGATATTCGACAGAAATCAGCATGAGCCAATGAACGCGACACAAATTCTTATTGAGCAAGACATTCTCTTCCGAACAACATATAACACCAAGCAAAAAAAGTTCAACCACAGAGAGGAGCTGTCGGCAAAAACAAATCTCCTTCGGACGTCCCAATTTGATGATCTAAAAATCAATAAAGGACAAATGAGCAAGTAGCGCCAACGCATATTCTTGTAGCACAGAATATTGTCTTCTAAATGCTATGAACAGCTGCCCAAAAAATTCCAAACCTAAGCGGAGAGGAGCAACTGCCGCAGTTGGCCACTTTTTCACTTTTCACTTTAACGACCTAAAAAGTGTCAAAGTTGAGGACGAAAAAGAAGTGCAATATATGCTCTGATATAGCAAATCATTCTCCTTCGAAGGCTTACAGCGCTATACAAGAGACCGCCGGCAAAATCCGCAATGAATCGTTGAAAAAAACGGCGGGGACTTATGGGACAACCTAATAGAAGCCTGGGCCGGATTCATTAACGAATTACAGAGATTTGACAGAGAAATTACGGCGGAAAATTCTGATAATGGCAACATTTCACCATATCGCTCGTTGATAAGACGCGTTAATTCGCGTTATTTTTTCAGGAGTTTCCGCTGTAATTTGTAATCCGCTGATCTCAAAATGCTGTTCAAGATTCTCACGCGCAAACTCCACATAAGCCCTTCACATTTCCTCGGTGGTCAAGTAGTAAGAACAAGAAGTAGGCTCCGTCTGAAGATTCCTATTGCAAAAACCACGATCAGGTCTTCATTTTTGACATATAGAAGGCTTCGGGAGCTCAACTCTCTGTTTGCGAAAAACGAAACTCCTGTCCCTATCCATGCATGTCTTCAAGAAACTGGTGCTGACTAAATTCTGCTGTTGACTAAATTCTGTTCATTGCTGCCTTCAGAATTACAGGTGCCTCTGTCTACGTCTGATTGTTGTCTTGTGACTTTTTTTGGTAGAACTTGTTGCTTTTTCTCATTTGTTTTGCGCGTGAGTGTCGTGCTTACGCTCTAAATAAATAAATAAATAAATAAATAAATAAATAAATTTCTCTGTCAAATCTCTGTAAGTCGTTGATGAGTCCGGCCCCTGGTGTCGGGTGCACGCGACAGCCGGCACCTCTTCCGACTGTGCTACAACGCCCAATGTTCATTGTTCAGTATGTGAAAAGAAAGTCCTCCCTTTATGTTGGCAATTTTTGGAAGAACCAAAAAGGAAAGAAAAATAGTGCAAAAACACATGAAATCAGAATAGAAGAGGCTTACTGAGTATTCGTCGAGGCCTTCCGCAACGGGATGCGAGTGAGTGCACGAGAGAGGCCAGACATCTGACGCCCTAAACGCTAGTGTATTGATGCAAGAGAATGCAATGACCGCTTAATCTATTCCTGGCTCAGTTCTGCGAACAGTCAACCATGTGCTCCAATATGAGAGGACTGAACTTGTATAGGATCACCTTAAAAATACAGAACAATGACTTGTTCATCACTAGGCGCAAAAAGTTACGCTCCTCGTTCAGTAACCGATGAAAGTAGACAGCATGGCTCATCCTTTCTGAATCCTCAAAGGTAGCCGCGTCTAAGCTTCTAGCTGAGACACCCACTACATTCTGCTTCTGCGTAATATCGTCGAAATACTCACATCGAATGCGTGTTTAACCGTACTTTCACTCATGGAGCGGGCCGTTGCCGATGGGCAAGTCATGTCGCAACTCGGACTTGGTCTGGGAGCAACCCACCAGCCTCTCAGCGATAAAACGCTGGGTTCACCTGGCGTTAAACCAAGGAGACAGTACAATCCTATGCTGTTCAGAAGTGTTGCCCGAAAACAGGGTCACCTTCTTGGTGGAAATTGTCCCATTTGATCGAAGATTTCTTAGACACGCAATCGTCCAAAATCCAATCAGATGTCGTTAAGAAGCGTTCTGTTTATATAGGGTTTACCGAAAAGCTTTAGAGTTGAAGACAACTGAGCAGAACGCTAGAAACCCCCACCACTTGTCAAAACAAATCTTGCACCCTCTCACTGAGATGGAGCTGTACTTTCATTTGAACAGAACTCCGCAGTCAAAACTGCTAACTAGCGTTCGTGACTAAACTTACAAGAGCAGCAACGGGTTTCCAACAAAATGGACGTTCTTTTCTCCTTACGCGATCGCTGAGAAACTAGGAAGCTGCACCGCTCACTTCGATTTTCCTCATTCCTATGCATTTTTGATAAAGACAGCTCTGACAGGCGTAAATTCTAACTAGACACAACGACAGTCACGTGCAAATAATGGTTAACGCTGTACCTTATCTTTGTTATCCGTAATAGAAGCTTCATCGCTCTAGAGGTTCCTTCACATTTCGTCCTTCCCGAGTAATTTGCTAAGATTTTCACAATTGTTCCAGATTCGTCGCATTCTTTTGCTCTATTTAGTCTTAGTTTGATACAAAATGGGACATTAAGCGTCAGCAGACATTAAAGTGAAATTAAAGGGGCGCTAGGTCTTATAAAAAGTGTCAGTAACACGAAAAACTCAAAAAAGCGAGACACACTGATAGTAAGGAAAACAAACAGACAATGTGTTCTGTACTCTGATTTGGTCAGGGGAAGGGACGGACAGTGTTTGATAAGCTTACAACCAAAAAAAAAACGTTTGAGTTCTCCACCGTAGTTTTGGATTGAAATTCAACGGACCGTGCAGTTGCCTATCCATGCGCTAATCAGTCGCTGCAGCTAGTGATATTCGCGTGCTTGTCCGGAGCAAAGGGGTCGGGGTGGGGGGGGGGGGGGGGGGTGGGGGGGGGGGGGGGGAGGGTACTGATGGGCAGAAAATCCCATAGAGCGTCGCTAATGTCCCTCATCCCTGGCTCCAACGTAGAGAGCCTGTAGTATAGGCGCTCCATGACTAATGAAAACCAGGTTTGAATCGCGCGGCTGTGGGGACATGAACCATCAAAAACGTAAATAAAACTTCCAGCAGACTTGAAAATTGCATAGGTCTGCATATTTGAAGAAAAGACAAAAGATTCGGTGATTCCGCAGCGCATTTTCTTCCCGTGAGTCTCGGTTACTATGTACCAAAATTTCCGGCACTATTGTATTTTCACAACTCCACGGGTCGAGGAGAGGTCGAAAAAAAATCGCTCAAACTTCGGCTAGGGGAGGGGGAGTTATTTGGAGTGCTGATCACGAATATGACATTCGTTTTCCGGGTACTATTGTACTTATGGTATCCCACTTATTCTTGTTCAAAATAGGTCTACTAGACAAGCACGATGCTGGCGGCCGGCGAACGAGTGTGTACCGTACTTTTTAAGCGTCGAAAAACCGCGCCGCGTGTAATTGCACGCTATCCTCAGAACGTTCCGCATTTAAGGGCAAGACGTTCTGACTACTCAGACACTGGGTCTGGAGCCACGATTGCTCGTCAGCTACAGAGAAAGTGGCAGATTTACAGATTTTCTTGTACCGATGTCCGATTTGCGGTGAATTGGTGGGACTTTGTACTTGTTTTACCTCAGAACCAGGAAATATTTGTGAGCGCAACTCATATTTGCGAAGACCAGCAGGTGGTTTGGTTTGCCATTTCTTCTCGGAATTTCGTCGAGAGCCCAGTAGTCGCGGTGAAATGACTTTACGGGCGAGATCGGTAATGGAGAACAGAGGGAAACATCTGCCCCAATTGGGGTCCTTCCTGAGACTAGGTTTGCCCTGGTTTGCGTTAAGCATTTTAGAGTGGTAGAAACAACATTCCAACAAAAACACCAACAAACTATTGTATAACGATGCCTGTCAACAAAGAACATCAACAAGATGCATTACAAGCAGCATTAGATTAGTCATAGAATTACCAAAGATGTAGATATAGTAAAGGTCTTCGAACTGCTCTAAAGAGCACAAGAACTAAAATCCTGCGATGTGCTACAAGTCTTGCATTCACCCACTAAAAAGCGATGTTAATTAAGACCGGACTCTTAGGTGCTTCCTTCTGTCCAAGCTGCTCAGAAGTGATTTCTTATTTATGTTCCCGCGCTTCTGAATGGCTGAAAACACTAAAATTTGGCCAAATTGCGATGCATAGTGACGTCATGTTGTTTTTTCTTCAACGTAATTTAACTGTAACTGTTCGGTTTGTTTCTTCAAGGTCCTGTTTAATGTGCGCACCCTTGTGCAGTTTTAAATGAATGTTAGCTTGTTAGATACTAAAAATGTCACCTCAAATTTTTCAGTGAAAAACACAGTTTCTTACGCATCCCTTACACATCCTTCAGGCTGAACAGCAATTTTGATAACTAGGAATATTAGCAATGTTTTGAGCAACAGTTGGGTTAAAATTTATCCCTGTCAATTCCTCGTTTTACATCGGCGACGCAGTATCTGCCTACACTTGAGATAAAGTTTAGTTCAATTAGTCAAGTCCCCTCTTCAAAAAACCGACACGTAGGATTTGCTTGGACGACTGATCGTTCCTGTCGCTTCCATCACTGATGGTGAGTATGAAAGGCCTTCAGGCTGAACACGCCCGGTACAAAACTCGATCTATTGGTCCATAGAGTGGTTCCGTAAAGTTCCTCGACAGTCACCTGCGCAATGAGTTTTACTCTTTATCCTGGCTGAACGCAACAGAACACACGTATATTTCTTACAAACAGACAACCGCACTAATGAGTAACCACCGTACTGCAAGCATAGACCTGATCCAAAGCAGTCAGACTCATCTCCTGGGACGCTCATTTCTAATTTTCCCGCTCGATTTCCTAGAAGGCACTAGACATGCGATCAGAACGTCTTGCCGTCAAATACAGAACATTCTGGGGGAAAGCGTGCAATTACCCGAAGTGCGGTTTTTTGACGCCTAAAAAGTACGGTACACGCTCGTTTGCCGGCCGCCAGCATCGTGCTTGTGGTCTACTAGGGGTAAGGGGTAGTCTGCCAAGTGAACAACGAATATCATAGTCATTTTCTGCGGAAATGCCTTATAAGTCCGATATATTAAGCTCGAATTGCCCAAGGCCTTGCGAAATAGCGCGCGCTGGCAAGAGACGCAGAGACTTTGCCTCCTGTCGATGCTCGCGCGGAGGAGAGCACCGAATTGGGCAGGGAAAGAGACTCCGGAAAGTGGGCCCACTAACGCACATATGCTAAAGTTGCCTTCATTCTGGAGTCCCCTCCACTGCTAATATGAACACAAATAAGACGCGGATCTGCAATCAAAAAGAAGAAATAAGGCTGCACTTGCATTCGCTGTATGTAGCTAGTCGCTGCGCCTGCACGCTGATCCCCACCCCCGGGAGACGGTTGCGATCGCATGCTGGTAGGAGACGGTGTCTCTGCGTCTCTCACCAGTGCGCGCTATTTCGCAAGGCCCTAGGCAATTCGAACTTAACGTGACGGGCCTATAAGGCATTTCCGCAAAAATCGACTATGACATTCGTTCTTCCCATGGCAGATTACCCCCAGTAGACCCATTTTGAACAAGATTAAGTGGGGTACCATAAGTACAATAGTAGCGTTTTCCGTTCTACGCTGGAGTACCGTACCTTGGCAGGCTTAGTCACCCGCATCTACCGTAACCTACCGTACTCCAGCGTAAAACGAAAAACAGATATCACATTCGTGATCAGCACCCCAAATAACCCCCCTAGCCGAAATTGGGCGAATTTTTTTCGACACCTCCTCGACCCGTGGAGATGTGAAAGTACAACGTACCCAGAATAGATGTTGAATTTACGCCCAGGGGCCGTATGCTCGTCTACCCCGAGTCTCTCCCAATCGGGGATTGGGGCGTGATACGATATGTTGATTTTGATTGATTTCCCCCCAACGGGGGAGCACGAGCATACGGTCCCAGCCTTGACAGGAAGGACAATCTGACATATTTTCCCGAGTTTTCACTCTAAAATCCTCTCACCAGTGCAGAAATAGCAAACAGTGGTGAATATGTAGATCACAACTATCAGGAAACCTAACAACTGCAAATTTACTCACCAATTCGACTTCTTCAGAAGGGCTACGAGCAATTTGCTGCTTTTCCGATGAAAAGAACTTTGCGGCGGACGCGTCGCGACTCTCTTCCTCGCATTGGAGCGCGTTATTCATCTACCCATTCTCATCCCAAGGGATCTCATCCACTCCGAGGGATTGGTTTGGATATGGTCATTAACACTTTGTAGTCTTTGCAATTTTGCATAGCAGCTCCGGAGTATAGTTTTCTGTCAGTATCACCACATAATACGTGGTACGGCGAAGGAATCGGTCGTCGTTTTTTCTGCTTGTCAGGCCACCATACATTAATTCATGTTCATTTTCACCGCTCAATTTCAGGTAATGAAAGTCGACGGAGAGTCTTGTGGTCCAGTCGCTGCGGAGGTTGGTACCGTGTCTGAAGACCCTTCGTCGTCGACGGAGAATGCGGCACAAACTTGGCTAAGAGGGGCTAGCTTTAAGGAAGTTCTCGGCTCGGATGCAAGCCACAAGGTAATCAGAATGCTCTATCAGAGAATTCTTTCGTGATTTTCGTGGCTTTTAGTCGCTCTTCGTGCTCGTCAGCCACTCAAATGGTGAGCAAGGCGTGCTACTTCTGAACAAATCGCCGTTTTCTGAGAAGGCCGACGACATCAGCGCTATTATCAACTCAGCTGAGCTGTCTGAAATCATGAAGAACGATATCTTCGGCAGCTACGATGCCGTAATTCCGCAGAGATTGAACGGTATGCGAAATGGTTTTAGGAGTAAACCGTGATGAGTTTACTTCCCTCCCAATTGCGCCGAGCTGTGTTTCCTGGAAAACCTCAGCAGTCTACCCGTTTTTTTCTAAATTCTCTGAAGGCTTCTTTTTAGACTTAATCTTTTAATATCGAATCATTTCACATTTCAGTGGTTAAATCAACTCTAATCTATCCTGCTAATGAAAAAGTGATTGCCAAATATCGTCAAGAAGAGAAGTTTATTATTCATGAGACGGCCGAGGACTATCAGACGATAACGGTCGAATACATCAAGAAGTATCAGATGGATCTGAAGGTGCGTTCGAGTAGGTGTCGTCTTCTGGGGCAAAATCGTTCGAAGGGCTCTTATATAACGATGATTTAGCAACTATATGTATAGAGTAGGTCGTTCGGTAGATCAATTTCATGTCTATTAGGACCAATTTCTACCTTATAAGGAAAGGTTCCCAACTCAAGGTGAGCTTTTGTGATGCTATGTTGATGTAGGGCTCTGTGAGCGGAGTCCAGAACCACAGTCAGTTTTGATGAACGCTTTTTTAAAGACCTGAAAAGCAGGTGTAAAAGCGTGCGCGCAACTATTATCAACCCCTACGACACACCACGAGATGTGCCTCGGCAGCGCAGTTGGTAGGAGTGCCGTCTCGTAGACACACGGGAGAGGTTTTGAGTTCGAGTCCGCCTGCTGCCGATATTTTTGCACATATTAGTTTGTTATTATTACCATCTCCCATGATCACAGGAATCAGTTTTAGACCATCGATGCTTACAACAAGGTTGTCTATGGGCGCCTTCATATGTGCTAGTTTCTCAGCAATGCGACCCTGCAACATATCATTTCTCTGGAAATAAAAAATCCTGTCTTGCTCTTCCCTTCTAGTCAACAACTATGGTACAAATCTATGAAACAAGTGAAAGACAAGCACTTATACCTCCAAAGATGGTGTCCAGGAGGATCCTCATATCTCCACAGATGGCGTCCAGAAGGGTCCTTTTATGGCATCCGCAACCGCAATCTCTCTCTTTGTCGGGGAAGTGAAATCCGGTGTGAAGCTGCAGTCGGCCGACAACGCATTCAGGTGAAAACGACATTTTTAGCACACCGATAAGGCCCGGGTTCACAATATTCAACCGTGAGGTACGCGTATTTGTGTGCAGTTACGGTATTATTGGCGATATGATTTGATGTGGTGTTGTTGTTGTTGAATAACTAGCACATATGAAGGCGCACAGCCTTGGTTTGCTTTAGGCAGATTGACTAAAATTAACTCCTGTTATCATGAGGAAGCGTAATAACAACAAAATAATAGGTGCAAAAACATCGGCAGTATGCGGACTCGAACTCAAAACCCCGCCGGTGTGCTCTTACAAGGCGGCACTTCTACCACCTACGCAGCCCAGGCACATCTCGTGGGGTGTCGTAGGGGTTGGTGATAGTTGCGCGCATGCCTTCAGACTTCCTTTTTAGGTCTTCAAAAAGGCGTTCAGCAAGAACTAACTGTGGTTTTGGACTTCGCTCACAGGACACTACATCATATCAAAAGAGCATCGCAAAAGCTCACTTTATGTTGGTAACCTTTCCTTGTTAGAAACCTAGAGGAATGATAACGTGACTAGTGGCCAAATTGATCAATCGCGCCGCTTAGCATCGGATGTAAACGATTCAATCTGTCGCACCTTGGAACAGAGTTGAAGCTTGAAGTTATGTCAGGACTCTCCAAGGAGATCTGTATCAAGCTAAGGTAGTTCCCAGCTACGAAAAATGTGGAGTTTCTAACTCGCTAATGTGCCGAGGGCATTCTTTTTTGCACCTCAACCACGCGGCGGTACGAAACCACTTAATATAGATCTACCTTGCGGCGATCTAAGCTGTGCATGGGTCTTTTAATTGTTTTTCTTTCCTTGGCTGCTTTTTCAAATTCGTCCCGTTTAGTGGCTATACAACGTCCTGACGAAAGAATCCGAAGCCGAGCGGATAATCTTCGAAGATCCTGATCCGCACAATGGCTTCATTCTATCTCCTGATATCAAGTGGGATGGCAAGTCGCTGGAGAACCTCTACGTCCTCGCGATGATCCACAGGAGAGGAGTTCGATCAATACGGTAGACCACTCAACACATATATGGAGAAAGACCACTGAACTCCGTTACACTGTGCCGTTTCAGTGACCTAACGGCTGACGACCTTCCTCTTCTGGAGAATCTCCGCTCCAAGTGTCTGTCCGCTATACGCGAGAAGTACGGTGTGCGGCCAGACCAGATTCGGGCCTATTTCCACTACCAGCCGTGCTTCTATCATCTGCATGTGCATTTTGTCAGGTAATGATTTGGCCCATGGTTTGCAGCTCGTTGATAGAAGGCGCCGGGTGATCTAGTCGCACATCGATGATCGTTTCTAGGTTCAATTCCACATGCGAGCTAACCTAAGCTATAACTACAGTGTTCCACAATGGCACATAACCTGTCTAGAGGGTTAAAGGTCCGTTCATACTTCGTGAGCAACGCTCGCGACATCATACAGGCATGACAGGTTACAGCGTATGCACTGTAACCTGTGACGCCTCTACGTTTCAGGCATAGGTGCTTTTCATAGTTTACGACAAAAGCTTCTCGTCGCACGGGTAAACACATGCTAAACGATTTTTTCGGGCAATCGATCGATCGTCATTGTTCGGAAGCATGCGTCCCTCGGACCACGAGTCCCTGTTGTCGTGAACTATGAACAGATACTATATCTAGTGTGGGAGATACTCTGCATTCTGTTAAGCATACCTGTTTCGCGCGCGCCGCTCACGAACTATGAACGGGTCCCTCGGTTAGCCTGGACGCGAAATTGAACCTAGAATCGATCCTCGATGCGCAACTAGATTAGAGCCTCTTGCCTATTGAGCGAGTACCGTATTCCTCGCTGGTGACGTTTGTGGGCGAATTTGGGCTCCTCAAACTTCATCGTCACCACTTGTCCTACTTTCAGCTTGAAGTACGACGCTCCGGCCAGCTCGACGCTCGCCGCAGTTCTGCTGGATGACGTCATCAACAATATAAAGATGGTCCCCGACTACTACAAAAAGGCCACGTTAACGTTCGCCAGGAAGGGATCCGACAAACTGCTACAAATGTTCAGAGAAGCCGGTCGTTGCGATGAATAGATCCTGTATATATTGTTGGGCAACATCCTAATCAGGAGGGGGGAGGGGGGGGGGGGGGAGACGTCAGTGGTACAAGCAATGTAAAACAGGAATAATATAGCATTCTCAATTTTACTAGGTTCAGATTCTTTTCTTTGTCATCGCTAGACATACGGAGTCCCTCATCTTCCCTCGAGTGTTGTAGAACCTATTGTTGACTACGTTGTAATCAATTATGTACCCTTTGAGGGCGCTATCCTCTCGAACTTGTATATGAAACGTGTAAGGCATACTTCATGCATTGTTTTCTGACTTTCGATTAGTCTGCATCAGCGATCTATATGGGTGCCTGTTATTTTGTCGCTCTTTGCAGCGACTAAAGTGAATTACGTCCAACAAGACCTCCAAAGAATCTCAGCACTTTTTGATCTGTTGTTCACTCTGGTGAATAAATTAAATACCTTCTACGTTTCTGGTTGGTTTCGAAATGCAGCTTTTCGATGAGGGAGAGTATTTCCTGCTACATGGCTTGCAAGAACATAAACAAGGCCGGAGTTTTTTAAAGGTGGAATCGTCTAAGCCTTCGATCCGGGATGCCTTCACTGCTAATACTCTACGGCAGTGAGACCGGAAATGCCGAGGATGTAGCGCAAAGTCTCTGGAGAGAGGCGAGGCTCCTCGATGTGCCGGCACGAGTCTTTGGCATGGATGAGTACGATATAGAGGTAGCATTTGTTTCGCCTACATTTCAGCTGGGAGTTTAAACGCGTTATGTAACTTGAGGTTGAAAGGGTCTGGAGAAAGGCCACGCTTAGGCCTTGTGACGCCTCTAGAAACGTTCATCTCTGGATCTCTTCAGAGCTTCGCTCTATGCCAAGTATTTAGAATCTACCTGACGAGCAAGTTGTAGTCTTCGTGGTGTCTACGACCGGTCAAGGCGAGATTCCTCCTAACATGCGCAGTGCATGGCTTCGAATGCTGCGTCGAAGTATTGGACCTGATTGGCTTCAAAATGTGAGGAATGTCGTCCATAAGCCACGTTTTCTTAACCACGTTTCCAAGTATTTCCTAGGTGCACTTCGCAGTTCTCGGCTTGGGAGATTCTTCCTATCAGAAATACAACTTTGCGTCGAAAAAGCTCTTCCGGAGGCTACTACAAATAGGAGGAAAGTGCCTCCTTGACATCGGCTTAGGTGCGTCATTCACCTTCTGGAGCTAAGCGACCGAACAGACCTGGGATTTTTTACACCTCACTTGGGAAGGATACCAGGTGGCCATGGCACTTTCGGATGAGATGCATATAGCTGGGTGCAGCTTGAACACTGATTCCAAATATGTGTTCCATATCTGCTAGACGTTCCCGGGAACGGAGTTGTGGATCGTTTTCTGTTGCATTCTAAGCCCACTTCCTGGCAGGATCCATCGGTCAGAAGAAGGCGAGGTCATGTAAGCCGCGAACAGTCTGGTTTACCGAGTATAGTTGTGTTCCAATGACTTATTCGAATAAGTATTAGAATGATTTTCATTCGAATCCGAATGTTTAGAAAAACCGCTTATTTTAAATATATTCGAGTTCGAATATTCGAAAAAATTTCCGAGCATACCTATACTGCCGAGCAGTAGTGGCTCAGTGGATAGTGGGGCAGCGTAGTGAGACGGAGTGGATTGTGGTTCGACTCATTTGTCGTCCAGCACTTTTGCACTTCCAAAAAAATTTCTTACGATCAAGCAAATTGGTATGTAAAATCGCAACTGGAAAGGTCAGAAAGGAAATCTGATCCACAGGTACAGTTGTGCTTTCATGACTCCAGACGTGGAAAACTTCTCTCTTCACCTAACGTGACTTAGAAAGGTAATTTAAGGCTCTAATCATTTTCGTAATGTCTGTTTTTAAATTTGCGATTGGTTACGATGGATTACTGTAGGTATGGATGAGCATGGTTGAGTGGCCATTACTCGCCGTACTTACCGTAACCCATCGTAATCAATCGAAAATTTAAAAACAGTTCTCACATGATTGATCAGCGCCTTAAATAAACTTTCTAGGCTATGTTTAGCTGAAGAAACTTTTCCGCGTCTTGAATCGTGAAGGCACAATAGTAGCTGTGAATCAGATTTCCTTAAGGGGATCTTTTTCGTTGCGAGCTCTCACAGAGTGCCTTGATTGTGGAAGATCTTTCAATGTACAAAAACGTGGCACCACAGGAGAACCGAACCGCGGACCAGCCAGTCTCACTGCGCCAGCACTGCTCGGCAGTCGTCGCTTGAGATCGCCTACTTGTGATTGGTGGACTCTGCACGCAGACGGAGGACTCAGAGGGCAAAAAGAAAATGGTCCACAACTCTGATCCCAGAAGCGTTTAGCAGATATGGAACACATATTTGGAATCAGCATTCAAAGCCGCGTTCCGTGATATACATTCCATCTCAAAGTGTTCGGTGATATCTTTCCGATTTCTGATGCAGCGTGCTTTGAGTATTTGGCTGCCTAGCCATATCATCGCTTCCTATGCCGTCACCTCGCACAGCAGCCGTAGTATAAACCATTCAGCGTAGAACAAATTCAGCCGACGACCAACATGAGTTGGGTATAGACGGTGCTGCCGTGCCATGGAAGGAGGAGTTCTGGAAGAAACTGCGGTCAACGCGCTGGTTTGAGGTAAGGTGGCACAGTAGGCCCTGACAGCACTTTTCAAGAAATCTTGGTGCCTTTAGGCTATGAAAGAGGAAGTAGACCAAACGACTCCTCTACCGGCGAAGTATCATTTGGTGTTCGGCGACGGCAATTGCTTAAACGGCTCCGTTGATCGTGATACCCAAGCTTACCGTCAGCTCAGGGTGGACTCTAACACCAGAGTCACAGCTGGTAGCCATTTTCAGGTCAGTTTCCCCTATCTTGGGCGTGTATCCATAGTCCTAAAAGGTGGTTTCTTCAGGATACTCGTCTAGTTAAATTTTCCAGCGATGATCTCCCGTCAGCGCCGTGCGTTTATCCAAGTCCAGATTGAGTAGAGCGTGCCTGAAGAAGATTGTTTAGACCTAAGCAATACTGTTCCAGAGGTACTGAGTACAGCTATGATCCAGGCGACGTGCTGATGGTTCAGCCGTGTAATTTGTCTGAATCGATTGAGATAGCGCTAGAGGCACTAAAGTATCCTGATGAGCTCCTAGACCGCCCACTGCGGCTGATTCCTTCGGACGAATTCGTGAAGCCGCCTCCAAGTTGGCTCTTAGGAGGTGGGTTTCTTCACTAATTACTGCGGAGTATGATACTGTTAACAAGGTGAGGCTTTTGTTTAAGCCATTAAGGGGTTTCCTCTGTCCTTCGCCATCTTTTTCTAAGACACAATCTTGATACTCCCGATATTGCAGAATCATTTTTCAATGAAGTTAGCGAAAAAATCAGCTTGCAGTCGAACGATCGCACTGTGCTATGCTTTTCGAGACAGGGCCTACTCTTAGCCCATGACTGGGGCGAGTAAAGTTACCCTTGCAGAGCATCCACTCAATTAATGATCGTTCAGCATGCCCAAGCGACAGACTACTCGCCGCCTTGGTCCCTGAAAAGGTCTATGTCAGCTGCTTTTCCAGACCGACCAACTCTTCGAACCTGTTTCCTTCGGTTGTTCGATCTGCAAGTGATTCCACGCAAGTCGTTCTTCCAAGTGCTGGCTTCGATCTCGACGGACCCAGATGAGAAGGAGAAACTACAGGAGTTCGCCAGTCCAGAAGGCCTAGTACGTATTCCTAACACTCATTCCTTTATATCCTCTGTAGCATGACAGCCAAAGTCCAGTTCATAGTCCGCGAGGGCAGCGACTGGTTCGTAGGTGCAAGCATACGAATCGATCATTGCCGGGCTATTGTCCTGAGAAAATGGATATGTATGCTTTATCCCAGCTTTCCACGAACCGACCCGCTTTCAGGACGACTACCTGAACTACACAGTGCGGTGTCGACGCACAACGGCAGAAGTTCTACGTGACTTTCCGAGAACCTCGGCAACAATACCTCCTGAGCGACTCTTCGACCTATTCGCCACCATCCGCCCGAGGGCTTTCAGCATAGCGTCTGCGCCTTCGCGGAGCAGCATAGAGATCCTTGTCGCCAAAGTTGGTAGCGTTTTTTGAACCTCAGTTGATTCGTTTCCCGTCTTATAGTGACAACACTCAGCTATGTAATATCGTTAGACAGCTTAAGCAATGAGGGCATCTCAAAGGCGGGCTTCCTTGTTGGAAGAGCAACTATAGGCCATGAAATCTGTGGCTTATGGTCACCCCTTCCAGCTAGGAACTAAACTCCTCCTAACTAGGAAAACGGACCTCAAAAGTATAAGAACACATGTGCGAATTTTGAGGTTGATTTCAGGTGGAATATAAGACGCGAATGGCGGAACCAAGGCGTGGACTATGCAGCAGCTTCATTGCGAGGCTATCTCCAGGAGACAAGGTGGGATTAGACTACGGCGGGTGCTCCACGAGTTATGTTGCATTGAGTTCGAGTTGATGTACAACTGAAGTGCATGGCGCGTAACGGGGGAGATCGATAGTATCACAACTTATTACTGTATCCTCTAAATTACAGGTATTCGTTAAAATCCGACAGGGCACCTTCAAATTCCCAGCGGAAGACAAGCCGGTCATCTGCATCGGACCAGGGACTGGTGTGGCTCCATTTCGAAGTTACCTGACCTCGAGAAACAGGTAGGAATGATTATGTAGTGGTCAGCACCGCTTGGTTTCCGTCGTCATTAAGGACGGGATAAAGAGTTGGAAACCTACAAATTATCCGGGTTACCCAAGAGGTTCTCGCCTAGGGACACGGCCGACGAAAAACTGAATGTAAGGGCTTAGCATGTTGCTTTTTTAGCTGGAAACAGCCTTGGTAGCTTAGGTGCTCGTAGATCTCTTGTTCAGATTGTCTCTATGCAGCCTTTGGACCCGTTTAGAGTCCATAACCTTGCGACTGATCAGAAAACTATTTCAACGGTAGGTCGGAACGGCCCAAGTGTTGTATATAGGCAGAATCGCCTCTCCCTGGGAAACACGAAATTGCAAATATGTCGACCCCAATACAACTCTGCGCAGAGTTAGGGACGACGGAAGTTGGGCCGTTGGCGGCGTTAGCCCTATGCCTCCACGCGAAGGGTGAGCTCAAGTTGACTGGAAATAGCGATTATGGGGATTACGCCGCCCTCCTACGCACTGCGCCACCATCGCTCGCTCGTCATCGCTGTTTCCAGCCAACTTTAGCCCGCTCTCCGCCTGCAAGCATAGGGTTAACGCCGCCAACGGCTCAACTTCCGTCGTCCCTAACTCTGCGCAGAGTTGTATTGGGGTCGAGATATTTGCATTTTGTTGTTTCCCAGAGAGAGGTGATTCTGCAAATATACAACACTTGGACCGTTCCGACCTACCGTTGAGATAGTTTCCTTGTGAGACATATTTGAAAATCCTACGGATCGGCAAATGTGGAACGCCCGTGAAAGTTGATTATGGTTTGCCCGACACATAGGTCTCCCAACACTCATCGAATTTCTTTTATTTCAGGTCGAAAGAAGCCGCTGATTCCATTCTGTTCTTTGGATGTCGAGGGAAACTGTTGGACTTTTATTTCGAGAACGAGTGGGGTAGTCTCCCAACAACACGTGTGTTCACCGCGTTCAGCAGGGATATCCCTACTAAAACGGTACCGTCTTTTCTCACATTATGACCGGTTTATGAAGATCCTCGGCGCGCATTATCCAAGTTTTTTAAGGTGTACGTTCAGCATATGATTCTGAAACACGCGGAGGAAGTGTGGAGTATTCTGGGCAGAGAGGATGGTGAGACGATTTTGCAGCGAGTATGTCTTGCTATATATTAATGTTCGTATCATTCAGGATTTGTGTTCATCGCTGGAAGTGCAGGGGACATGCCGAAGGACGTCAGAGCAGCGTTAGAGGAAGTTGCTGTCAAACACGGGTGGTCCAGCGGCTCATTCGCGGCCAAGATGGAGAGCCAGGGGCGGATCCAGTACGAGACATGGTCATAATCTGCTGGATTTGCACCGTTGTTGTAATTTTGACATCGGATCTGATCTGGTGGATGGAAGTCCCACAGATAAATATATGAAATGACCTATTTTGGTTTGTTTACCTGTACAAGGCGCCAGTATTGTCTGCATTGGACCGCACTGCGTGTCGGAATAGCCCATCGGGTCCTCCTTGTTAAACTGCTGCGAAGGTGGCCACCAGGAATGGGCCGAATTTCTATTTTCTGATGTGTCAATATTGCTGTGCCAAACGAGGTTGTAAGTGGATCAATTTATTGAGCGGCCTCACGTTTCGACCTGTTCGTCATCTTCAGAGGCCTAAAAGTGGTTTATTTTTCATGCAATGGGTTTTCCGTTTTGGCGCCTAGGACGATATCGAAAGGGGGGGGGTGAGGAGGAGTTGGTCGGATAAGTGACAAATCTAACGTGTTGAACCACTATTAGGCCTCTGAAGACGACGAACAGATCGAAACGTCAGGCCGCTCAATAAATTGATCCACCTTACAACCTCGTTTGGCACAGCAGTATTGACACATAAAAAATGCCGAGGTTTTACGAAGAGAGAACTTGGAGAATCTATTTTCTAATTTTCTTGGCATTTTGGGCAAATTTTTTCTGTTTTCTGTTTTCTAGGAAAATGACAGAAAAATTGGTCAGAAAACAGAAAATAGAGCTGCGAACAAAATTATAGCATAGAAATCCATTAAAAGGAATCCAAAAAGTATCATAGAATCACGAGGTTTATTCTAAAATAATATTTCTAGAGTATTTCAAATAGTAAGCCTGTAGCGTTTTTTGGATGTGTTCGTGTAGAAATTGCGCCATGCACTCATGAACTATGCCGTTTTGTTTATCTAATTAACTATGTAAGGGCTGCTGAAATAGAGTTCCTTCATAGGACATTTCTCGACTTTAATAATTTGGCTTCGTATTCTTTTCGATTCTAACAGTAATCCGCATCTACGATTATTTACAACTTTATATTAAAGCTATATTATTGAGATATTAAAACTAGTGTTCTGAGGAGCATTTAATTATCTATTAACTAATCGGTTGTCCTAGTTAGTCTATTAGTCGAGATACTGTGGGTTTGATTATTCTCCATCTTGAGAAATGGAAGTTGTTAGTCGGTCATCCTCAATGATCGCTTTCTGCGGAGCTTTTCGTGAGGCTATTTTTCTAACACTGAACCTTGCTCAGCTTTTGGCTGTCACAAATTATTAGGTTGTAACGAATTAAATGGCACTGGCTCGCGCCATTTTTTGGCGCGTCTTTACGCGTTTGATCAAGAACAAACCGTAACATGTGGCATATCGTTTAGAAGCGCAAACTTTGCTCTACCGGCGAGTACCAAATTTTCTATGTAAAAGTGGGAAAACTTTAGAGTTTTATTGACTTTTTTGCAGATGGACAAAAGGGTAATCCGAGGCATTTACTTGTATGAATTCAAGCTGGGCACTACAGCTAAGGAGGCGGACGAGAAGATCAACGCCGCATTCGGTCAAGGATGTTCCACAATTCGGACGGCGTATCGTTGGTATCAGAAGTTTCGGAATGGAGATGAGAGCTTGGAAGAACATGAAGGTCGTGGGAGGCATAGTGATGTTGATGAGGACAAGCTGAGAGATGTGGTAGAGGAGGATTCACACAAAGGTACCAGGGAGATAGCGAAGGTTCTTGGCGTCAGTCACAACACAGCTGCCCGGCATCTGAAGGAAATTGGAAAGACCAAAAAGCTGGAAAGATGGGTGCCTCATGAGCTGTCTGAGGAGCAAAGAAACCGACGATATGAGATCTCGTCCGCAATGCTTCTACGGAACGAAACGGACCTATTCCTTGATCGCATCGTAACCTGTGACGAGAAATGTATAATGTACGACAACAGGCGACGATCGGCGCAGTGGGTGGACAGCGATGAGAGCCCCAAGGTTTTTGCGAAGCCGGAATTGCACCAAAAGAAAGTAATGGTGACAGTATGGTGGTGTTCGCTGGGAATTATTCACCACAGCTTCCTCCCTCCCGGTGAATCCATCACGGCAGAGAAGTACTGCATTGAAATTGAGGAAATGATGAAAAAGTTGAAGTATATCCGGCCGGCCTTGATAAACCGAAGGCGAGTTCTCCTTCTGCACGACAATGCTCGCCCCCATGTAGCACTAATGACGTTGCAGGAATTGAATGAGCTGAGCATTGAAACTCTACCACATCCTCCGTTTTCTCCCGACCTCTCCCCAACAGACTACCATTTCTTCAAGCATCTTGGCGACTTCTTGGTAGGGAAAATATTCAAATAGCAACAGGATGCCGAAAGTGCCTTCGAAGATTTCGTCAATTCCAGAACTTCTGATTTTTACGCTACTGGGATAAAAAAGCTTGTGTCACGTTAGCAAAGATGTGTGGAATCAGAAGGTTTTTATTTCGATTAATAAACTTGCCTACAAGCCGAGATATTAACTGTTTAAATTTACAGTGGTTCAGTGCCATTTATTTCGTTACAACCTAATAGTGAGGAATAGAAAAAGGCGGCGATGTCCGTTCCTCCACGTGGTGCCACTGGAAACTGCTCGCTCTGCGAGCTAAGCTAATCACGGACATTCGAATGCAGGCGACAGGCCCTTGTGACAGGCCGGCCTACGAAGACCCATGTCACATCACATGGTGTATGATGAGTCATGTTTTTCGAGATAGTGCTACGGCGTCCGCGGGAGCCGACGCGCACTTGCAGAGCCCAGCGAGTGTGAGAAGTATGCGAGGGTCCCTGATGCGAGGACGGCATCGGGGGGCAACTGAGCTAGTCCGAAAGTCCCGTAACGTAAGCAGGACCCGCGTGGCTACGCTGAATGTGGGTACGTTGACGGGCCGCTCGTGCTAGTTGGTTGAAGCACTGGAGCGAAGAAGAGTTGATTTCTGTGCTGTGCAGGAGACGAGGTGGTCCTGCCGCAAGTCAAGGGACATAGGACGAGGCTTCAAGGCCGTTCTATGTGGAAGTCCCAGGACCACCAGCGGTGTCGGAATAATCGCCTCCGAAAGATTTCGTGTAAGCGTCGAGCGCTTTGACGATCGATTGATGAGGATCGTTGTCGCCGCTAAGGAGCGACTCTACCACTTCTTCTCTGCGTATGCTCCGCAGACTGGCTGCTCCGATCAAGCCAATGTTTTGGAGCCTGCTTGATGAGAAGACAGCAGAGGTATCGTCGAAAGATGTCATCATAATCGCTGGTGACCTTAATGGGCACGTAGGTGCTGCGAAGGACGGGTACAGCTGTCATGGTGGTTTCGGATACGGGTCTCGTAACCCCGATGATGAGCGTATTCTTGAGTATGCGGAATCGCATAGCCTCACCATTGTGAACACCGTTTACCGAAAACGCGACTCCCACCTCATCTCATATTATAGTGGGAGCTCCAAGTCTCAGATAGACTTTGTGCTTGTGAAGGATCGTGACCGAAATCTCGTCAAAGACGCGAAGATCGTGCCGTATGAAACGGTTGCCCCACAGCATCGTCCGCTGATCTGTACTTTGAAGATCGCCTCGCCGAAGCAGGTCGAGCGGTGTGGTGCTGCAAGAATCAAGTGGTGGCGAATGAAAGAGAAGGAAGCAGCATTGATTTTTCGCGTGCGGTTACCGACAGTTACGACTGTCGATGAATCTTGGAAGAAAGCAACCGACGCGATACGCCAAGCTGCAAGGTTGAAACTCGGCACTACGAAGTCTGGACGACGCAAAGTCGACAAGCAGGCATGGCTGTGGACAGACGATGTGAAAGCGAAGGTTCGAGATAAGAAGTCGCTGTATCATGTGCTTCTCGGCGACAGAACAGCCGACAATAGAGAGTATCAGAAGGCGAAGAAGGCTGCAAAGAAAGCCGTGGCTATTGAGAAAGCCACTCATTATGGTGATGTCTACCGAAAGCTCGAATCGCGCGATGGTGAGCGGTATTTGTACTGACTTGCTAAGACCCGCCATCGCCAAACCGAGGACATTGAAAAGTTCGTTGGCATCAATGATGAGAGCGGCCATCTTCTGACAGACCGCAAAAAGGCGCTGAAGCGATGGCGTGATTACTTTGAGGAAGTTTCCACTATGGAATTTCCTCATCCGGCCATCTCTTCTGTGGCTTCTGTTCACGGTCCCGTTCACAAGATCACCGTGGAGGAAACAGAAGCGGCTCTGAAGAAGATGAAGCCATGCAAGGCGACAGGACCGGATGATCTGGCAGCCGATGTTTGGAAGTCGAAGCTCTGGTATCCTGCTGAGTGGTTGGCTGAGTTCTTCAACCAGGTGGTAAAGGAGAAGAAAGTACCGGAGTGTTGGCACAACAGTACGACGATACCGATTTGGAAGAAGAAGGGCAGTCCTGCAGACTGCTCCAATTACCGTCCGATTCGCTTGCTTTCGCACAGCATGGAGATCTTCGAGTGAATCCTCGATAGAAGAATCCGTGAAATCGTCAAGCTCTCCGACAACCAGTGCGGCTTTGTGTCTGGTTGTGGGACCATTGATGCTATACACGCCGCCCGCCTCCTGGTGGAGAAGCATCGCGAGAAACAGAAGCCGGTGCATATCGCCTCGACTTGGAGAAGGCTTTCGACCGCGTACCGCGTGAGGTTATATGGTACGCCTTGCGACGACACAACGTACCTGAAGAACTTACCTGAAGAGTGACGACACAACGTACCTGAAGAGTGGGTGCGGATGCTCTATTCTTGCCCAAAGAGTAGAGTGCAAGCTGCAGCTGGAACCTCAATGGAGTTTCCCATCTCTGTTGGGGTGCACCAGGGTTCTGCGCTTTCTCCACTCCTCTTTGTTGTCGTCATGGATGCCATTACGCGAGATCTTCAGCAGCCTGTTCCATGGACGCTGCTTTATGCTGATGACGTGATGCTCGCTTGCGAAGAGAAAGACGACCTCAAGCGGCAGGTGCAAGCTTGGTGCGACCGTCTGGCGAGGTTTGGACTCAAATTGAACGTCAAGAAGACCGAGTACCTAACGACTGACGTAAACGAGTCCGACTCCATTAAGATTAACGGTACTCAGCTTACACGCACTTCGGCCTTTAAGTACCTGGGATCAGCAGTCACGTCTGACGACAAACTGACGATTGAAGTGAATTCACGCGTGAGTGCAGGTTGGTCCAAGTGGCGCTCGTTGACTGGGGTGCTCTGCGATAGGAAGATACCGGAGCGCTTGAAGTCGAAGATACACAGAGCAGTCGTCCGGCCAGTAGCGATGTACGGCGCTGAGTGTTGGCCTGCGACCAGGGAAGTTGAAACGCGCCTCAGCGTCATGGAGACGAAGATGCTGCGCTGGACGGCTGGAGTCACGCGCATGGACCGCATCCGAAACGAAGCTATTCGGCAGAAGTTCGGTGTCGCGCCGATAGCCGACAAGATGCGCGAAGCTCGCTTGCGATGGTACGGCCACATTCTGCGTGGGAAAGAAGGCAGCGTCCGCAAGATAGACTTTGAGTTGGAAGTATCTGGAAAGCGGCCTAGAGGACGCCCGAAGCAGCGTTGGTCCGATACGTTACACACGGAGATGAAAGTAGCTGGTGTCCACCCTGATCAAGCGCAGGATCGGGAAAGGTGGCGTCGTAACACCAGAAGAGCGGACCCCGCCACGATGCGGGACAAAGCTGAAGAATAAGAAGAAAGAAGAAGAAGTAAGGAATAGAAAAGTTTTAGTTACCTTTGATTTCGCTGATTTAGTGATACGATAGTGAACCATGAAATTTCTCATGCATCACCTGTATCACCTAAGCAGCGTCTCTATTCGTCCCTGTAGCGTGCCAGAGTGCTCCAATGGATCCTCCTTGAGGAACACGAAGAGCGTCATATCGGTCGTTCAGGGCTTTCACGAAGAAGTCCGACCAACGCGTTGGTGGGCGTCCTGGTGTTCTCTTTACATCCCGCGGAACCCAGTCGGTAACGGCTCTCGTCCAGCGGGTGTCCGCGAAGCCCCTTACGTGCCCGGCCTACCTAACTTCCGATGACTTGGCCCACGCTGCAGCGTATCTGATCTTCGAGTTCGGAGAACTTCTGAGCTTTGTCGACATTCGAAGATCAGATACGCTGCATTCCGTGAATCGTGTCACTCCGAGCATCGTCCTCTGAATTCCACTCTGCGCGGCTGGGTCGCGTGTTCATCCTGCTTCGTATAGCCCAGGTCTCTGAGGCGTATGTTAGGGCAGGAAGAACGGTAGAGTTGAATAGGCGGACACGGAGACGGGCGTCCTTCGTCTTCGTCGCGATTTCTTCGACGTCTTGAAAGTCGCTCGTTTCCTCCTGCTCAGCTCTGACGCTAGGTCGTTGGCCATATTGACTTCGCGACCGCGATACACATAGCTGGAGCGCTCGGAGAAGTGTCGTCGAGAGAAAATGGAGTATTAGAAACTCGTCTTTTCCTCATGCACATCGTCTTCGTAAGATTCAGCTTTAGCCCTAGTTTATACTTGTGCCGTCACGCAGCGCGGCATCACGGTCGCCATAGGTATTGATTTTTCGCGTCGCCCCGTCGATATCTATTCCGACCATGGTGCCGCAAGTATAAGCTGGGGCTAAGTCCGAGTCAGACAGTTTACTGATTGTACTGAATTTGGAGTATGCTAGAAATTTTTTAAACGCTTTCAAGCAAAAACGCTGGCCCATAACTACATTTTTAGTCATACAAAAGCATTTGCTACTGGAAAAATGAATCCTTGAGTGGAATACTTAGGTCGTGTGACAATTCCGAAATTTTCTATTTTCTGATTTTTTTCTGTTTTCTGGCATTTTTGGCTTTTCTGTTTTCTGATTTCTGTTTTCTGACGAAGGCGATTTTTTGTTTTCTGTTTTCTGAGAAAATTTTCAAAATACCCGCCCATCCCTGGTGGCCACCGTGCAGCTGAAGAGCCCAGCTTTTGACAAATTCAAATACTATCGATCAGCACTGGTTTGTGTTCCGGAATCCATCTAGCATACGTCATATACTTCTCCCCAACGAAGAGCGACAGTGTCCATCTATTGACTGATCACGTTCACAACAGCGTGCCACTGGTGGCTCCTGCGCCAGTGCATCAATAGAGGCAGAGGCTCCACTTGTGGCACGGCTTGTGGCGCTACCTAGATCAGCAGCACGCTGCAGTGGACTCGGCTGCTACCACAAGGTATGCTTCCTTAGGCCCTGGCGGATTCATGATTGCAGCGCAATGGTGACAGTTTAGATGACTCCCCACACGTGATTGTCTTGCACGGATGACTTGACAGCACAGCGAGGAGCCCCGTTGGTCGGAGCGTCCGCCGATCCCCGGCAGCCCCTCCACTGCGATTGATCACTCATGTCCTGTACTGTAGGGAACTACTTGAAATGGGTGTGAACCACCGATGCTATGCCTATGGACAGAATCGCCTGGCTCTCAGGAATAACGAAATGCAAATATCTCGACTAGGAGCCGTGAAAGCTACACCACAGTTTGCGGAGTGATGAAGCAAGCAAGAAGACTGGTATCCCATCACTCTCGAGTTCATTGTTACCTCGGAACGGTGTGTCGACCAGTCGGCTGAGTGGATAGGGATAGGGACTCACGAGCGAGAAGTCAAGGATTTGAATTCTGCATGGGCAACCGGTTTGCATTTTTGCAAAACCAACGTTTTGCGTGCGAGTTGCACAGGCAGTGAAAATAAAGGCAAAAAAGCCCGTTTATTCACCATTGTATGCGATATATTGAACTGTATGAACTCGCATACGATATAGATCGTATGCGAGTTCATTGTCTTATGCGTGATATACATGTATGTATCTATGTAAAGGCGGCGTCAGCAAGAGTAGTCCCGGATTGCATTTAATATTCTTTATACATTTTCTTTTTCTTGCTTTTGTTCAACTTAAACGAATCTTGTTCTCCGTACCGACGTCTTTCGTTCTTGCGTTTGAATATGCGCAACCCCTTCTATGCTACCGCCTGAGGTGCGTACCAGTTTAAAGAGGCCTTTGAGATACAGGGCCCGCCTTGGGAGGGGGGTCGTGTACGTAGAAGGTCGTAGACTTTGTGCATCTCATAATTCGCATGCAAGACGCCCTCGCGAAAAGAATTTCATCTCCGCTTCATGTTCTTTTTATTGTTTTCAACAGCCTTTGCAGGTTATTTTTTCTTCCATTGTAAGAAACAATGCGGACTACTCTTCGACAAACCTCTTTTTCCATTAACAATGAACCAGACAATGAACTCACAGCGATCTCAATTTATCCAATTTCAAACTGGAGTTCCCACATTCACCAATGGATTGAAAAACACTCAAACTGAACATATGTCATGTATGTGGTCTGACGTAATCTACAGTATTTGTTTTGTTTATTATTTATGGCACACATTTTGTGTAGTAAATAAATAAATAAATAAATTGTATCTTCGCATAGCATAGAACAGTAACTCTCAACAAATTTTTCTTCTTTCTTCTTATTCTACAGTCTCTCACTAGTTATTCTCAAGTCTCCACATGTCCCACACGTAGAACGATGAGCTGGCCCGTGCGAAAGAAGATACAACCGCAGAATATAAGCAACTGCTCATATTCTGTGGCTGTATCTTCTCTCGCGACGGTGAGTTCAATTACTCCGTGCCCATTGACCTCCATGTCTTCTGATGCTCGTGTAGTGGTGACCCATCTCCTGACTTTGGAGTTTGGATCTCCATCGGATGCTCCTCCATCAAGGGAAGAGAAGAAACTGGCAGAATGGAATAGATCCTGAAAGCACTCGTGGAGAAACTGTTGGGGAAGGGCGGTTTCAGAGTAGAAGGACCGCTAGAATGGAAGTGTACGATCGATAGCGCCGCCGGGTAGTTGGAGAAGGATTGGAAGGAGTCTCCTCTATATAAGAGTTGACTGGTATAATAAATATTCTACCCCTCTTGTCTTCTGTGCCAGACGCAACTGGCGATCAGGATGAGATCTAAGCAAAGTGAAATGGGGCTGCCTATCCATAGATGATGCCTGATCTGGAATAATGGAGTGGTGGTACTTCCCTCTTCCGTATAAAAGTACTGCAGTTACTTCACTGCAGTCATTTTGATAAGAACAAGATGCTAGCACTCAAGATTTGGTATCCGAGAAGGATCTAGACGATTTGGTGAAATGATGTGGCACTTGTTCAGTTAATGGTGCTAATCCACTTAGAAGTCTACTTCACCCCTGGAAAGAACCTGAAAAACCGTGGCAGTGGTTGCATATGGATTTTGCTGAGAATGACTTAAATGCAGCTATGTGGTTAGCTGTGGCAGACGCGAAGACCAAGTGGCCAGAGGTCGTGATGATGCCGTCCATGACGACAGGAATGTTATTGGAGATACTGCGCCAACTACTCAGCAGCCACGGGTTACCATAGCAGACAGCGGCAGATAACGGGCCACAATTCGCGTCCAAAGAGTTTAGAGAGTATAGAGGTATTGTCTTAGCCTTGACACCAGTATACATCCAAATTCGAATGGAGAAGCTGAACGCTTTGTTTAGACCTTCAAAAGAAGCATGTATAATGGAATACGGGATGGTAAGAAATGCGAGATATAGCCCGTGAGATGCTCCTGGAATACCGAAAATCCTAATGCAGCTACCAAAAAGGCACCGCCAGAGATGTTAATGGGACGTAGGATTCGGACGGCGTTAGATGCGGCAAGGACAGATAGCACGGGAAAGCAAATGGACGAGTATCGTGTGCCAACGACGGAGTGGTATCCACCGAGAGTTCAAGGTCGGGAGTCAGGTTTACACAAGGAACTACGCCGTTAAAGGCAAAAAATGGATGCAGGGAGTGATTACAGAAGACATGAGTAGGAATACATATAGAGTTCGTTTCGGTTTATGGAAGTCGCTTGTCACATACCGATCAACTGAAAGAGAGGTGCATGCCAGAGGAACATGTGGAAGACGTAGTGAGGGGGCGAAAAAGGAAACAAATATGTGCTGATCCTGATGGAGTTATAGCTAGGCCTGTTAGCGCTGAAGTTCCGTTGCGGTGATATACGTGGAAGTACAGAAAGAATGCTTGTATACGTGGAAGTACAGAAAGAATAGAAAAGTTCTTAAGGGAACAGGGTAAGCAGCCTTGGATTGGAGAGATAAGAGTGAGCCTGCGAGAGAAGAATAATAAACAAGGGGCGAGCCTATAAAAGGGCTATGAATGGTAGGATGGGCTTCATTCGACATGTGGCCGCTACTTGGCACCGGAATTGGCAGATCGGTGCAACAGACAGCTGCACCTACGTTTGGTGCAGGCCGTGGTGCCGATAGCTTGCCAACTGCTGCCGACGGGAGGAGGGGGTGTAAGGACGACACTGCCGCAGGATGTCTATATTTGTGCGACGCTCCCTCCGTGCTTCAATGCCGCTGCTAGCGACAACCCAGGTCACGACGACGACAAATGGACCGCTCTGGAGGACGGACAAGCGAAAAAGAAGAAGACGTCCCCGATGGGCGAGGTGCCGTGAAGAGCTTGTAATTGTCGCTGAAAAGTATCGGACGAGATCCGCGTCTTCTCCACCTTCCCGTGAGGAGGAGGGCGGAGACGGACAAAGTGATATACGATATAGTAAATAAATGATTTTTCAAATATTGTGTTGGAGCACTGTGAAGGTGGGCTGGGGTTGGTGGCTTGGAAAACCGAGGCGGATACGGAAGTCTGGAAACCGTGGACGTGTAAAGTACGTGCTACGGAACTGCTCGTTGGTAGGGAGGAGAGAGCAAGGTCCGTTGAAGACACTGAACTCTCCTACGTAGGCAAAACAGGAGAGTAAAAAAAAAACGATCTCCTGCGGGAAAAAATTGGGTGGAGTGACCGGGTTGGTCACTGGAGACAGAGAAAGCGTGGACGCAGAACGGATAATGGAAAATGAAGAGAAATTCGAAGAATACAAACAGGCAGGTGGATCAGAAACAGCCACATGTTCTAGTGGCCTCCAAGTTTCGGAGAAGAAGGTATGTTCTTGTACTATGAAGGAAGGATCCTGTTAATGTGAATGCTGGCCGACTAAACAAGTGATGTGTAGGTTTCGGCTGCGACAGAATATCATTAGTCTACATCGAGGTAATATCATTAGTCCACATCAAGTACAGTACAGAAGCTACAGAAGCTTTCTCAACCAAAAAAGGATTGAAGAGGAAGCAAATAAGTTCATTGGAGAGATACGGAGTGAGATGGAAGAAGTTTCTTTGCGGCATAAATGTCGGTCA
Source organism: Heligmosomoides polygyrus bakeri (assembly GCA_947359475.1). Classification (NCBI taxonomy): domain Eukaryota; kingdom Metazoa; phylum Nematoda; class Chromadorea; order Rhabditida; family Heligmosomidae; genus Heligmosomoides; species Heligmosomoides polygyrus. Next base: position 24,705,016 of record OX375868.1, read on the forward strand.
GTTCGCCTTGACCAAAGAAACCACGGTTAGTTAGATACTATTAGGTTGGTGCATAAGTTCTCGGACATTTGGGGCATGAAATATTTATTATCACAACATAAAGGATAAAGGACGGCGTTATTCAATCCCTTCTGGGATGCGCCAGCGCATTCTACTTCTACGGGATGTCGTGGAGGTGACATGAATGCGTATTTGGCCATACAATGACTTACGGTGGTCAGCCGATGAACAAGTCAGCGCTCCATCCTTCCCAGACAAGTCTGGTACCAATTCACCGACCCCGGAGGGATGGAAGGCTTGGTTGGCCTGGGCGGGAAATCCGAACCAGGAACCTGGTATCGGGTGCACGCGACAGCCGCGCCTCCTCCGACTGCGCTACACGCGCCCTATTATCACATCATACGAACAGCAATATCAAATCATTTGAAGTAGCCACCTTTTACATCAATTGTCTTTCGCCAACGTGCTGGTAAGTCATGGATGCCTTTTCTCCAAAACGTGGCCGGTTGTGATGTGAAAAATGTGAGCAGTGCCTCCTTAACATCCTTTTCGTTCCTAAATTGCTGGCCGTCCAAATAGCGTTGAAGGCTTGAAAACAAATGATAATCAGAAGGAGCGAGATCTGGTGAGTAAGGTGGATGTGGAAGAACGGCCCATCCGTAGTCCGCCAACTCAGCCGCCGTCGCTCTAGCAATATGCGGTCTAGCGTTGTCGTGTTGAAAATACACCTTCATTTGCTCTCCTCGTGTGGTTTGAAGGTGGGCCCTCAACTTCTTCAGTTGGTTGTATACTTGTGTTTTTCCAAAAATTTTCGAATGAACGAATAATCGAATAACCTCATTTTTTCGGTTATTCGAATTTCCGAATAATCGAATAACCCCATTTTTCGTTTATTCGAATTTCCGAATAATCGAATAACCCCATTTTTCGTTTATTCGAATTTCCGAATAATCGAATAACCCCATTTTTCGCTTATTCGAATTTCCGAATAATCGAATAACCCCGTTTTTTGGTTATTCGAATTTCCGAATAATCGAATAACCCAATTTTTCAGTTATTCGAACGAACGAATAATCGAATATCGAATAAATCGAATAATCGAATAAACTGCACACACAATAAGGACGCTGAGATTTTTCGTTTAACTAAGTCGTCGTCCAACGTGGGTCGAGGTTCAACAGATAGGCCGAAAACGTCATCCAACGTTGGTTGGGTTCAGCAGACATGCCGAAGACGTCGTCCAAAGGTGGTCGGAGTTCAGCTGACGTGCCGAAGACGTCGTCCAACGTGCTTGGCAATTTGGAAGAGTAAGCGAGACCCGTAAAATAGGAACCACTAACCGCGGTATGCCTTCAGCTTCCCATGGAACTTCGGACAGATACCTACTTCTTGTGAAAGAGGTCGAAAAGCTGATTTCAAATATTTAGACCAAATTTGCCAAATGGATTTCATAAGCAAGTTCTAGCTGGCCAAAGTCTGCGGACTATGTGCCGCGCGCGTTGATGCAGCGTGGACGCAGCGTTGCGTAATCAGCACTGTCGTTAGCGGCTTGGCCAGTGGCCACCTTAGGCGGAGGCGCAGTAGAAGTGTTCTCGCTTCACAGAGAGTGATCTTGAGAGTCGATTCCCGCACACCAGTGTTATTGCGTTTTGCGATTTATCGTTAGTGAGACCTTTTATCGCAATTTCCAACACATTTTTGAACAAAAGCATGCCAGCAAATGTCATTTACGTTCATCGAGCTCCTTGTAAGTGGAAAGGTGAGCATTTCTGATTTCCCGGTTAAGCGAGCCAAAAACTGTATTCATTCGGAGCGCGAGAAAAACACGCGTGTCGTGAAAGGGTTAACCTGCCATAAGAAACCGGATATTCAGAAACCGATGTCTGACTCGTGATGAGCAACCCAATCCATATCGAAGTATGAATAACTATTTTTTCGACCTCGGTAGTACAGTGCATGGGCCGTTTTTGATTTTACAACAACCAAGATGTTCTAGGATGAAGAGGTGTTGTAGACAAATTATATTCTTTACACGAATGGAATCAAAAATGTACTTACCAACTGGTAAGTATAGCTAATGATGCAACAGCCTTCTTCATCAGTGATGGAAGAATGCAAAAAACTTGTGCTTTACAGCAAGTGAAAGGTTTTCATCGAGAGGTCAATATCGATCGATATTGTTGATTGTAGCTTGAAAGTGACGTTTCTTTGTTTGTATGTCGATGACAGTTAAGCAATCCGTCCCTGACGTAGCGGCCCCGTGTGGAAAAAATTTTCTGTTCAACTTAGCACTATTAGATTGGTGCCAAAGGAGTGCAGGTTTTCTGTCTTATTGGTTTCAACACTATTTTTCAATAAAGTAAGACTTTTCATAAGGTATTATACATTGTTGGAAAACTCATTATATGCGATTTCGATCTATGTATATGGAATTTAGTTTAAATCGTGTATTTAAAAAAATAATTTGGTTTTTATTTTCAGATGCCTAAACGCGATTTTCGTCAGATTTACTTCTGCGAGTTGAAACTGGGCCGGACTTCCGCTCAGACCGCTCAAAATATAAACGAAGTATGGGGCCAGGGAACCATCAACGAATGCACAGTACGAGATGGTTCCAAAAGTTTCGTGCCGGCAACACCAGCCTCGAACACGAACCACATGGTAGCCGTTGATAATGATCCACAGAAGGCGTCAGTCGAAGCTGATCCGCGCAAACCACGCGAGATATTGCCGAGGAGCTTAACGGCGATCACACTACAGTTGTTCGCCATTTGAAGCAAACTGGGAGGACCAAGAAACTAAATTGACCGAAAGTCAGAAAAATCGTCGTCTTGAGATATCGTCGGCCCATCTTTTGCCCAATGCCAACGATCCGTTTCTCGAACGGATTGTGACTTCCGATGAGAGATGGATACTTTATGATAACAGGCGCGTTTGCCTAGTGGCTGAACCAAAAAGAAGTTCCCCGACATCAGCCAAAGCCGGAAAATTTGACGAAAATCGCGTTTGGACTTCTAAAAATAAAAGCCAAATTATTTTTTAAACAACCGACTTAAATCAAATTCCATATATTAGGTTGTGCGGAAAATTCTCAGCGTTTTGTGTTACTACTGTTTGTTCTTGCTACTGTTTTTTCTTCATCGTCTATTATCTACCACTATATAATTGAGTTAGCTCCCTGCCCTGTAGATGATGGGGCGTATCTCACTTAGGTTGGAAGCCTGGCTGAGATACGCCTCGTGAAACCCCCACAATCTCATGGAACCCCTTGCGACGCCTCCGCGTACCTCGCGCGGGCAACACCTGCCGTTCAACATGGGAGGTTTTTACAGCAGAGGACGCGTAGTTTCCTCCTGCTTGATACAACGGCGTCTGCGCGCGTTTCTGAGTCCCCGAATCCAGAAGGCGGGTTCCCTTCGTCGCACCACAACCGCCTGGAGTCAGAAGAGGAGACACCGTCGTCTTACGACGAGGGATCGCATTCAGAATTGAACATGAGATGCTGTTGCAGCAGAGGAAGCGCAGCCTCCTCCTGCTTGACACAACGGCGTCTGCGCGCGTTTCTGAGTCCCTAAATCCAGAAGACCGGTTCCCTTCGTCGCACCACAACCGCCTGAAGTCAGAAGAGGAGACACCGTCGTCCTACGACGATGGATCGCATTCAGAATTGAGCCTGAGATGCTGCTGCAGCAGAGGAAGCGCAGCCTCCTCGTGCTTGACACAACAGCGTCTGCGACCGTTTCTGAGTCCCTAAATCCAGAAGGCGGGTACACTTCGTCGCACCACAACCGTCTGGAGTCAGAAGATCGAAAAGAAAGGAAGCAGAGGTCACATCGTCGTCGTACGACGACCGGCCGCATGCAGAACTCAGCATTATCCCATGTTGAACGGAAAGCTTTACCCGCGCGAGGTACGCGTCTGCGTACCTCGCGCGAGCAATGTTTGCTGTTCAACATGGGATGTTGTTGCAGCAGAGGAAGCGCAGCCGCCTCCTGCTCTACACAGCGGCAACTGCGAGCCTCTCTGAGCGCCTGGATCCAGAAGATAGGTCATTCGTCGCGCTACAAGCTTCTGGAGCCAGAAGAGGTGATAGCGACGTCGTGTGACGAGCGGGCGCTCGGAAAACAAGGAAGTGGGCCAGGAGTTGGGACCAGGGAGGGGGAGGGAGAGGAAGGCCAGTAAAGGTGGGCCAGCGATTAGATCCAGTAAGAAGAAACGAGTTAGGGGAACCTGGTGTCCGGATTTGGAAAGGCGTCAACGACATCCGGTGGCCCAAGCTGTTTAGAATGAGAACGGTTGCGGAGGAGCAACCTGAGGGCAGAAGTACTGCGAAGTACAAACCAATGGCGTTACTGGACGGTATACATTGGATCCGATCGAAGATCTTCGGATAATTGGATGATTCGGATAACGCTATTTTGGCGGACCCCAGGTTTTTGGATGATTCGGATAACGGCGACTTTGCGTACCCGGATTTTTTGATGAATCGGATCGGGTTATCCGAATCGGATATCCGAAAATGATTTTCATTAAATACATTGAATTCGACCAAATCTCCGGATTAATGAATGATTCGAATAACGCTATTTTGACGGACCCCGGATTTTTGCACGATTTGGATAATGACAATTTCGGGGACTCCGGTTTTTTGAATTATTCGGATACGGGCAGTTTCGCGGAACTTGGATTTTTGAATTACTCGAATCGGATATCCGAAAATGATTTATTGGGATCCAATATATACTGGACGGTCCGGAGAGGGTGCCTATGTTGAACGTACGGAAGTGGTGAACGGCTTGATGCCAACAAAGTACGCAGCAAATCCTAGATGTTAGCGTATTTTAAGTGTTACAAAAAAAAATCCCTAGGCCAGTGGTGTTGCAAAATCGCGCGAAGCGCGCAAGTGCGAGACACGCCGTTAGGCGTGTCGGAGCACTTGTTAAGTAAAAATTCAAATTGCATTGCGCATTAATGCTACATTCTGTACAGAATTTTTCGCTCTATCTGGCTAAATAAATTTCAACGTTTTTTTACAATTTTGTTCTTGAAGGACTTTTTGAAGTATGTCGAAGGAGTAATTCCGAAAGATATCTTATTTTAACTTCAAATTGGGACAATCCGTAGTCGAGACAGCCCGACAAATTAACCAAGTGTGGGGGCCTAATAGTGATGGAGAAAGCACTGTGTGCCAGTGGTTCAGTAAATTTCGGACCGGAGACTTCAGCCTCGAAGGTGCTTTGAAACGCCTTGGGAAGGTGAAAAAGCTCGAAAAGTGGGTGCCCCACGAGTTGAATGATCGGCAAAAATTATCACGTTTTGAGGTTTGTTCTTCTCTACTTTTACGCAACAAAACTGACCCGTTTCGGGATCGAATCATCACTTGTGATGAAAAGTGGATTCTGTATGATAACACGAAACGTTCCGGACAGTGGTTGGACGCCGACGAACCCCCTAGGCATTTTACAAAGGCGATCCTCCACCAAAAAAGGGAACGGTCACTGTGTGGTGGTCGGCGGCTGCTGTGATCCATTACAACTCTTTAGCGCCTGGCCAAACGATCACAGCAAGGTCCTACTGTAACGAAATCGACGAAATGCACCGAAAATTGCGTCAACTTCAGCCAGCATTGGTCAACAGAAGAAGCCCGATTCTTTTGTACGATAACGCCACACGTTTCACAAATCACTGTTCGAAAATGGAACGAATTAAGGGTTGAAGTTCTGCCTCACCCACCGTATTCTCCAGACCTCTCGCCAACCGACTACCACCTTTTCAAACAGTTTCAGACCTTTCTCGCTGGTAAAACCTTCATCAATCAGGACCAAGCCAAAACAGCTTTCGTGGAGTTTGTCAAATCTCGACCACATAATTTTTCGCTAATGGAATAAGTCGGTTGTTGGCCCGTTGGTAACAGTGTGCTGATTCGAACGGTGCTTATTTCGACTAAATCCGATAAGATTTGAGAAAGTTATGGTAGTTCACTCAAAACGCTGAGAGCTTTCTGGTCAACCTAATACACACTTAGAAAGCGCATGTAATACCCTTTCCAACAATCCTTCTATATAATAAGCCGCTAACGTCTGTACGGGGCGGAGCGTCTGTACGGGGCGGAGCGTCTGTACGGGGGAGAGCGTCTGTACGGGGGAGAGCGTCTGTACGGGGGAGAGCGTCTGTACGGGGCGGAGTGTCTGTCCAGGGGGGGATCAGTGACGGTCTGCCTGGCCATCTGGGTGCTGAACTGTGAGGGGGAATCGTGGGGGGAGGGGGGTTGCAGTTGTGCAACGTGCCTGGCGACTCAGTAGACGTGCCGAACACGTTGCCCAACGTGCCTGGCGAGTCAGTAGACGTGCCGAACACGCTGCCAAACGTGCCTGGAGATGCGGTGCTGGAGTCCTGTAAGGGGAATCGTCGGAGGAGGGGGGTTGCAGTTGTGCAACGTGCCTGGCGACTCAGTAGACGTGCCGAACACGTTGCCCAACGTGCCTGGCGAGTCAGTAGACGTGCCGAACACGCTGCCAAACGTGCCTGGAGATGCGGTGCTGGAGTCCTGTAAGGGGGAATCGTCGGAGGAGGGGGGTTGCAGTTGTGCAACGTGCCTGGCGACTCAGTAGACGTGCCGAACACGTTGCCCAACGTGCCTGGCGAGTCAGTAGACGTGCCGAACACGCTGCCCAACGTGCCTGGCGAGTCAGTAGACGTGCCGAACACGCTGCCAAACGTGCCTGGAGATGCGGTGTTGGAGTAGAGAGAGGGGGGGTGTAGGGGGGGGGGTGTATTTCGTTCAAGCGGTCCGAAACTTTAGCCTTGGGGGTAATCGAGGTCGCTGAACACGAATCTGAAGTTGATCAATCGATATCGATCGATAATATCGATTTTTCGTGTATTTCGTCCAAGCGGTCCGAAACTTTAGCCTTGGGGGTAATCGAGGTCGCTGAACACGAATCTGAAGTTGATCAATCGATATCGATCGATAATATCGATTTTTCGTGTATTTCGTTCAAGCGGTCCGAAACTTTAGCCTTGGGGGTAATCGAGGTCGCTGAACACGAATCTGAAGTTGATCAATCGATATCGATCGATAATATCGATTTTTCGTGTATTTCGTTAAAGCGGTCCGAAACTTTAGCCTTGGGGGTAATCGAGGTCGCTGAACACGAATCTGAAGTTGATCAATCGATATCGATCGATAATATCGATTTTTCGTGTATTTCGTCCAAGCGGTCCGAAACTTTAGCCTTGGGGGTAATCGAGGTCGCTGAACACGAATCTGAAGTTGATCAATCGATATCGATCGATATTATCGATTTTTGTGGATGCCATTCAAGCGGTATGAAATTTAAGGCGTGTAGGTGGTGGAGGTCATCATCATTCTTCTTCTTTCTATACAATAAGCTGCTAAGGAGAGTGTAACTTCTGTCAGTCTTTACGGGATGCGGCGTCAGTCCAGGGCGACGTGTTTGTCCTGTCTGTCCAGAAGGGGTCCAGTAACGATATGCCTCTATCCGGTGTTGGAGGAGTGCGAGGGAAGTGTGAGGGGAAAATCGGTGACGATGACATCGACAGCCTTAGTCACCGTTACCTACCGTACCCTACCATAATCGGCTGAAATTTTAAAGAAGGATGTTAGATTCGTGATCAGCACGCTAATTAACCACCCCCCCCCCCTAGGCGAAGTGTGGGCGAAGTTTTTTTCGTAGCTCTACTCTACCTCTGGAGTGAGCGATCTCTAAGCAGGAGGGTGCAGACACTGCACTCTACTTCCCTTCAGTGCTTTTTCTCAAGAATTATTGACTTGACGTTTTGAATTTAAGATTACGCGGGTGTTTTGAATCTAGGCGGGACCTAATCGAAGCGCAGTGGCGCTCTCTGACTTTGTCGACGGATTCATTTTCTCCTAATCAAAGCGCGGTGGCGCTCTCTGACGTCTTCGACGGATTCATTTTCTATTTTGAGGAGTTCGACTTGCTTTTTGGGTGTCTTGCTTTTCATTAGCTTCGTCGATAGTTACGCTGCGATCCGGTGAACAGCGGAGGAGATGTCGTGATATCGCTGATGGGGGGGGGGGTGAGACAATGTCTCGATGATTCGTTCAGCTCGAACTTTTTCGACAGTCTGACCTGCTGTATTATCCTCCTAATATAATAAGCCGCTAACGTCTGTACGGGGCGGAGCGTCTGTACGGGGTGGAGAGTCTGTACAGGGGGAGCGTCTGTCCAGGGGGATCAGTGATGGCCTGCCTGGCGATCCGGTTCTGAAGTGTGGGGGGGGGGGGGTTGTAGTTGTGCAACGTGCCTGGCGACTCAGTAGACGAGCCGAACACGTTGCCCAACGTGCCTGGCGAGTCAGTAAACATGCCGAACACGCCGGCAACCGTGCATGGCGAGCCGTAGACGTACCGAACACCTCAGCAACCGTGCATGGAAAGTCAGTAGACATGCCGAACACGCCGGCAACCGTGCATGGCGAGCCGTAGACGTACCGAACACGTCGGCAACCGTGCATGCGAGCCGTAGACGTACCGAAGACGTCGGCGACCGTGCATGGAAAGTCAGTAGACATGCCGAACACGCCGGCAACCGTGCATGGTGAGTCGTAGACGTACCGAACACGTCGGCAACCGTGCATGGCGAGCCGTAGACGTGAAATCGAATCTGAAGTTGATCAATCGATATCGATAGCGATCGATATTATCGATTTTTCGTGTATTTTGTTCAAGCGGTCTAAAATATGAGCCTTGGCGTAATCAAGGTCGCCGAACCCGAATCTGAAGTTGATCAATCGATGTCAATCGATATTGTCGATCTTTTGTGGATGCCATTCAAGCGGTATGAAATTTCAGCCGTGTAGGTGGTGAAGGTCATCATCATCCTTCTTCTTTCTATATAATAAGCTGCTAAGGGGAGTGCAACTTCTGTCAGTCTCTACGGGATGGGGACTCTGTCCAGGGCGACGTGTTTGTCCTGTCTGTCCAGAAGGGGTCCGGTAACGGTTTGCTTCTATCCGGTGTTGGAGGAGTGTGAGGGAAGTGTGAGGGAAAATCGGTGATGATGACATCGATAGCCATTGTCACCGTGCCAGAGCTGAGTGAGAGGAAGCGAGCAGCTCAGGGAGGTTTCGAACGTCGAAGAAGTCGTGAAGAAGACGAAAAACTTCCGGCTCCGTGCTCACCTATTCAACTCCACTGTCCTTCCTGTGGTATGTAGCATACGCCTCAGAGACCGGCGCCATACGAAAGCAGGACGAACACGCCATCCGCCTTGCGCTGCGTGAGACGACATGCTCGCAGTGACACGACTGACGCAAATGAGAGAAGGAATCCAGAGTTCCGAGCTTCATCGACGTCCAAGGATCAGACGCTGTGGCATCGTCGAAAATAAGGTGGGCTAGCCACGTCATGCGCTTCGCAGACACGTTGAATGAGAGCCGTCACCGACTGGATTCCGCGGGACGTCAACAGAACACCAGGAAGCCCATCAACGCGTTGGTCGGACTTATTCATGAAAGCCTTGAACGACCTTTATGAAGCTCTTCGTGTCCTTCGAGCGAGGAGGATTGGAGCACTCTAGCGCACGCCAGGCACGAATGGAGACGCTGCTTACGCCCGCTCGAGCAACTCGATGATCAACGGGACGCAGGTAATATAGGCGACAGCAGTTTTGATGATGATAGATGGACTGTCGTTATTTGTTGTGAAGATGAAGACAGTCTTATAATTGCCATGTAGGAGGGCTCAGAAAAATCAATAATGAAAGAAATCTGGCTTTTCACATACTAAAATACTGCTAAATTGACTGCAGCAAGATAATTTTATTTGACGAATTTACCGAACTTACCGATTTTAACGCAAATATTTTTCGTTAAAAAATGGTCGTTAAAAATTTACCGTAAAAAAATTAACGCACACCCCTGGCCCGAGCCTCAAAAGACTGCCAAAGACGTCTCTCAACGTGTTTGGGGATTCAGGTAGACGTACCGAAGACGTCATCCGCTAAGCGGGATCATTGAGGGGAACCACTACCAGTAATGGAAGACCGTTTCACTAAGGGTAGAACAGTAATGAGGGACCAATAGATTGCCCTATCATACTATATACTGTACGTGCTGCGAGCCTTTTGTACTCCTAAGTAGGGAAGAAAGCTATACAAGTATAGCAGCAAGCTTGATGTGATTGTCCTTAGCTTAGTGATACTGCAACATCGCGCGAAGCGCGCAAGTGCGAGGCACGCCGATAGGCGTGACGGAGCACTTGTGTATAATACTATATGAAATGGTCTCAGTTTATTTTTAAAAAATATTGTTGAAACAAGGAAAACAAAAAAACCTATATTACTTTTGCACCAACCTAGTAGATGCGCTGGGAACGATCGGTTCTGACAAAAAGGCATTTCGTCCTAGGATCAAAATCGATCAGAGGCTCAATACCTATAAAATAATAATAATATAATATAATTTCAATTTTTGCCCGAGGTCGACTGTTCGAGGATGGGGAGTGGAGCGGCCTGCAGTCAATTTGGGGCTAGAGTGAAGTGGAGGACCGTGCTTCGGGGCATCAAGTGGGTCGTCGAATGACCTTGGGGACGAAGGCACTGATCTCTTCTTCTCCTACAAGAGGTGCTCAATGGAAAATTCAAATTCTCAGAGCAAAAACAAGGTAAGATCCGCATTTCTCACATATGGAGCAGGGGTTGAATTTTTGAAGCCTTCAAAGGAAAACAATATACCAAACACCCAAAGGCAATTTGAAAGGCTGGTTGACGGGTAAAGGATAAAGGATAAAGGACGGCGTTATTCAATCCCTTTTGGGATGCGCCAGCGCACTCTACTTCTACGGGATGTCGTGGAGGCGACATGAATGCGTATTTGGCCATACAATGACTTGCGGTGGCCAGCCGATGAACAAGTCAGCGCTTCATCCTTCCCAGACGAGTCTGGTACCAATTCACCGACCCCGGAGGGATGGAAGGCTTGGTTGGCCTGGGCGGGAAATCCGAACCAGGAACCTGGTATCGGGTGCAGGCGACAGTCGCGCCTCCTCCGACTGCGCTACACCCGCCCTCAGGGTTGACGGGTATCACTAGAAAACTTTGTAGTTTGCTGTTGTTTTTGAGGTTATTGTGCAAGCCACAAGTCACTTATTTAGTCAGCTGTTGTCTTGTGTTTGAATCATATTTGAACTTATTTTGTCCGTCCGCGTATAAAAGTAAATAAATAAATACATATTTGAATGTGTTTGCGTAACGGCGAGATCCTCGACGCTGTACTATCGAAAACAATCGTCACCGGAATGAACTCGCTTACAAAAATAATTATTATGTCACATTCGAAACAACCACGTATTCGAAATTAGAATAATATTCGAATTTTCGAATCCCAAATAATCGAATTCGAATAATTATTCGAATTTTCGAACCTCGAATAATCGAATTCGAATAATTATTCGAATTTTTGAAACTCGAATAATCGAATTCGAATAATTATTCGAATTTTTGAAACTCGAATAATCGAATTCGAATAATTATTCGAATTTTTGAAACTTGAATAATCGAATTCGAATAATTTTTCGAATTTGCGAAACTCGAATAATCGAATAATCGAAAATCGAATTCGAACTTCTTCCGTTTGAGGTTTAAAAAAGAGATATATAATATATTAAAAGTAAGTTTTTTTTGAAAATCTCCCTTGGAATCTTTAAGCGATACTTTCAAGTAGCAGTAAATTTATATTCGTTTCAGGTCATTTCACTGATTCACCATTTACTGTGCCATACCAGCTCCAGTAATCTCATTACGCTTGTGTGGTACAAGGCTAGGTGCCTTGCCCAACACCTAGGGTATTTTGATAGATCAGCTCAATATTGGCTTCATCGTGTGTGAGATCAGTTTGATCTCGAGGTAGTTGGAGCATTCGGACGCAACTTCTGCTTGAAGATGGGGACTATGATGCTGCCCCTCCAGTAATCCGGAATCTTACCCTCTATCGTGACTCTTTTGAAGAACTGTGTTAGCCAATTGACTCCTCGTCCCTAAGCTCATTCTAAGCCTCTAGGGAAGAGGAAGCTCGAGAAGGCACCAGCGCCTCAGGCCCAGCTGCCTTCTTGAGCTTCCTCTTCCCTATGGTATTGCGAACCTCTTCCTGCACCCAGGACGGGATAGGTCCTTCCGTTAGCTGTTCTTCTTGGACATCCCGATGCGGAAATTCCTTATTTAGCAGTTTCTTGAAGCATTCCTGACATCTTTTTCTGACCTCGACTGGCTTTCGTAGTACCTTACCTCAGCACTCTTCACAGCCTTGACCACTCCGATATCGACGCAAGCTCTTTGTCGTGATTTGGCTAGCCGGATAGCGAACTTCTCTCCCTGCGGTCCCTCCAGCTTCTCGCATAGGACATCCATTGCCTCGTTCTTTGTTTTTGCTCCGGCTGCTTCTGCCAACCTCTTCAGCTAGACTGTGAGTTGCTCGGGTGCAGGGATGAGCGGATAGTGAAATTTTGAAAACCGGATAATGGATAACGGATAATTTTGCCCGAAAATGGCCGGATAACGGAAAAACGGATAACGAACAAACAACAAAAATTAAACTATAAGTTGCACTAATTACAACAACAGATCAGGACTTGAAGCACTGTTAATTTATAAGCCATTTCTAGACATTTTAGTAGTGTTTATTTAAACGTTTTGCAGTCGCCACGTTAACGACGCTCTGTGGGGTTTTCTGCCCAACCATAGGAAGACAAACGCACAGCAACATACCCGCTCTTCACCTGTTTCCAAGGGGTCGGTTGGATCGTCCTATTTATCAGCCTTACTCTGCGCTTAACTCTTTCTTTTAATTAGAGCAGTTGAAAAATAGAATAGTAAGAAATAAAATAAAAAAGCAATTCTTTGGCTGTCTCTGGAAGGAAGAATGCAGGAGACATCCAGCCAGACAAACTTCGCATAACGATCTTGATCCTACACATGCTATGGACCGTTATTGTTGTTGCTGCTCGATAGCATCCCAAGATCCAAGATACTTCAACGTGGATTTATCTGGGATGGATGGAATACTAACTTTTGGGTAGGAACTGCAAGCCATTGTGTACGGCAAACACACACTCAAAGAGTTATGACGTCCAGACCTTCTGGATCTGAGGAAGAATATCCGACCTATTCCTTCTGGAGCAGAGGAAGAATATCCGACCCAGCCCCAAAACGGAGGTGTTTCCCAAGTTGCAAATAAGTTCCACAAAAAACTCACAAATTGAAACAAATCTACATGTCTTCAGCACCCACGATGGTAAACTTGTTTAGTAGTTTGTTGCTCCTCTAAAATTTTTAATGGAAAACTTGTTTACTCTATGTATTTGGATTAATCCTATTTTTTAGCTGGTATTCAATCATTACTGTACTGCAGTTTTTTGATAATTCACTGACAGCATTTGGCTAAAAAGGTACCATTACCGCCTGCAATCAAATCGAGCATATGGCAATCGTGTAACCACAAATGATACGATGGAAAGATCGGCGGTAAAAATTCTTCCCAGGATGCGGCTCTCCACTTTTGACGATTGTAGCAGTTTGTATGCCTTCTTGGTCAGCACATGACTTGAGATGAATGAACAATGCTATCCTAAGTAGGCCTCATATAAATATGGTACAGGAATAGCGGGCCTTCTGGAAGGCTGGAAGTTAGATATCTTTAAAACTATGTATCCAGTTCCAAAGTGAGGTAACTTCAATTACCCTTCTAGATTTGAATATTTCTGTTGTTTCTGACGACCACTCATACGACCGTGAAGGCTCCTGTACGTAGTCTACCCATCACCATGTCCAAAGCTAAGATTCAGCTAATTTGTTGTTCGTTATCCGGCCCAAAATCGCCGGATAACGAACAACAAAACGGATAGGCTAAAACCCCCCGGAAACCGGATAACGGATAACGGATAACGGTTAATCCGCTCATCCCTGCTCGGGTGCCTTGGTTTTTGGCACTGCTTATAGCCCTCATTCTTTTTCCTCACAGCAACCTGCACCTCTTCAGTCCAGAACCGTGCCGCCTTATCTTCTCTGGTTTCTCACCTTGTTTCACCGAGGGCGTTCCTGGCACATCACAAGATCGTTTGGGTCACCCTCCTCCAGGTCTCGTTTAAGCGGCCAGTTGGATAGGGAAGACCTGCTTCGAGCACTGCCCTTCTTAGCTCGTTGCGCTCTGTGCCCCGCAACCTCCACCATCGGATTCTGGGTTCTGTCCTTACTTTCGGTTTGTTGGGTAGAGGAATGTTCAGGTCCGCTATCAAGGGCCTATGCTGTGATGAGACTTCTTATCCCGGAAGGACCTTTACATCCCGGACGGTTTTCAGGTCAGGCCTTCTCACCAGGATGTGGTCGACTTCCGCCCTTCTACCTCCGCTCGCGTAGGTCACCTTCTGGCTCTCACACTACGCGAAGAAGGTGCTACAGATAACCAGGTCGTGAGCGACGGCCAGATCGAGGATTCTTTCTCCATCTGGGTTCATCAAACCGACCCCTTTACCACCCTTTACCACCTCTCCACTCCTCTTCTGCAACTTCCCACGTGCCCGTTCATATCCCTTGTTAGGGACAGGTAGTCGCCTTCTGGTGCGGACCTTATTGCCTTCTTGAGTGTGAGGTAGAATTCATCCTTGACTGCTCGGGCATCCGTCTGCAGAGCGTACAATACCGCCCGCGTCGCGCGGTCAAAAAGACGGTTTGCGACGGAAAATCCGTCGCAAACCGTCGCATGCTCATAACTCTTTTAACTTTGAGTTGCTTGAGAAACCATTGGCACCATCTCTAAAAGAATTGCCGAAAAACTCTACCTCAGTACTAAACATCCCTGACCGCCAAGACGAAGGATTTTGCGTAGTGCTTATATTGTCTCAGATACTTCTCGTTGGTATCTTCAAGTATTCTGTAACATGTTTTGCAGAAGTTTAGTTTTTTTGTGGATGTGGTGATTCCACAGGCATCATTTACAATATGTTATCTCACGACTGTGATATGCCGCCGTAATAAATCATTATTATTATATTAATCACTGTTCGCCCTCCTTCTAAGTGTGGTTTTCATAACTGCGCTTACGCCGCGTTGATCTGTCATTCATTCATGGATCGCTATTCACGGAAAAATCCGTCGCAAACCGTCACGCGCCCATAACTTTTTTAATTTTGAGTTGCTTGAGAAAACGTTGGCACAATTCGATTCGTATCCTCGAGATCTACATAAACATCTATAAAACTTTACCAGACCTACGCGTTTTCGCCGTGGTTGGCCTAAAAATAACTGCAGCAGCCTCTTTGCTACTAGAGCACCTTATTTTCCAGGAAGTGCATGTGACGTGCAGTGTTTTTGGAGTATCTCAAGCATGGCGTGCGTTGTCAGTGCTCTGTCATGCCTGGAATGCTCCGAGAGTGCGCCGTGCACAAGGCATATAGGATCGAACCTATCAATCGAATGGGCGGAAGCATGTTCACTGGGTTTCAATCTTCGATTCATGGAAAATGTAAAGCCTTCAAGACTATTTTGCACCATTTAGAGAATTTTATAAGGAATTTCCGGCCGACCTGTTTAGGAACTGCTTCAATCTGTCCCGGAGAGACATAAGTGTGCGCCGTGTACAATGCGCATAGAGATGAACCTATCAATCGAGTGGGTTCGACAACTGGTAGAGTGAGCGTTTGGGGAGTTCAATCGCCAGCCATACTACTAAGGAATTGCACTAATGTTGTCCAGCTAGCCTTTGGAGTGCGATGTGAATCTATCGAACGATGTGAATCTCAACCAGTTTCAGAGAGATTGATTTGTTGACAAATTACCATCGAGGACGGGGGCGTTCATGCCGAGCCTGCGCGGACGACGACGTCATCGAAATTGGCCAAATTTTCTCGTCCAAAATATTCTAGGGGTAATTTGGGGGGCGCTGATCATGAATCCGACGTCCGTTTTTGAATATTCCTCCGTTTTGGGTAGGTTTTGGATTTTCTTCTGGATAATTGAGGGTGGTCGAGTCAGGATCACCAATTTTGCTCAAACTTCGTAAACATATTCGGGGTACCGAACACGATGCCAAAGTTCATTTGGACGATTACGGTGGGAGGCCGCCATACTCGAGGGTGATCGGTGATCTTGACAAGGCCACACTCAACTATGTAGAAGAGACTCCAAAACCTACCGAAATCGGCGGAATATTCAAAAACGGACGTCGGATTCGTAATCAGCGCCCTAAATAACCCCTAAATGATTTTAGGCGAGAAAATTTGGCCAATTTTGAAAATGAAAATCTCGACTTCGATGACGTCATTGTCCGCGCAGGCTCGGCCTGGAGCGTCCCCGTCCGCAATGGGAAATTGTCAAAAAATCGATTTTTCTGAAACTGGTCGAGAATGGCACCATTCAATAGAGCTTTTCGTGTTGGATAAAATGTTATTATTGGGAGTGTTGAGAACCCAAAAATGGGCGAATAGTGGCGCGTAAACATCAAACGCTAAAACACCGGCGCCCTAAAATGGCAGCTGGTGCTAGGCAGTTTAATCAGCTAGGGAGTTGTAAGCACGTCTTGTTAAGAACCTTTAGTGTTCTGCTCACCTGCGCATTTGTAGGCCGTTATCCCATTGCGTCTTCCCGCAGTGGTCCACTGAAATCGAAAAAAAAAATGCGTCACACAGGCCCCACCTGCATTTTCGCTCCTCTGTAACATTGCCTCTTCCTATGCTACACCGCTCTACTTCAGTGTGCTACTAGACAATTTACTGCCTACACGACCCACGAGTTGCAGCCGAAGCGATTTGAACTTGAAAGAGTTATTACGCTACGAACTCGCCGTGCGTGCAGTTTGCAAGCGGTCGCCCTTTCGATTGAAAGCTTCGTTTCTATATGCATTGTTCACGGCGCACTCCAAAGGCTAGCTGGACAGCATTAGTGCAATTCCAGTAGGGTGGCCGGCGATTGAACTCCCCAAACGCTCACTCTGCCAGTTGTCGAACCCACTCGATTGATAGGTTCATCTCTATGAGCATTGTACACGGCGCACACTTATGTCTCTCCGGGACAGATTGAAGCAGTTCCTAAACAGGTCGGCCGGAAATTTCTTATAAAATTCTCTAAACGGTGCAAGATAGTCTTGAAGGCTTTACATTTTCCATGAATCGAAGATAGAAACCCAGTGGACATGCTTCCGCCCATTCGATTGATAGGTTCGATGCTAAATGCATTGTGCACGGCGCACTCTTGGAGCATTCCAGGTATGACAGAGCACTGACAACGCACGCCAAGCTTGAGATACTCCAAAAACACTGCACGTCACATGCACTTCCTGGAAAATAAGGTGCTCTAGTAGCAAAAGGCTGCTGCATGAATTTTTTTAGGCCACCGGCGAAAACGCGGTGTTATGGTAAAGCCTTATATACGACTGTGTAGATCTCGAGGAGAGGAATCGAATGGTGCCAACAGTTTCTCAAACAGCATAAAACTAAAAGAGTTATGAGCATGCGACGATTTGCGACAGATTTTTCCGTCGCGAATCGTCGCGACGCGGGCGGTGTTGTAGACGGACATCATAGTCCAGTAACACTCCTTCGTATCCGGCCGCAATGACATGATGCGGTATCTTTTGAACTACAGCTGTAGAATCCTTGAGGGACTCTGCGACAGCTGTCCCAACACTGTTCCTCTTCGTGCCCTCTCCGTTGCAGAATAGCTTGACCCCTTCCCCAATCTTCTTGGCCTTTGCCCCTTTCCATCTCGTTTCCTGCAGACACTTGATTTCTATCCTCCTGCGCTTCATAGGTCAGCCAATTTACTGGATCAACCTGTCTTGTTCCAACATTCAGAGTTCCCATCCGAACTAGCTTATCTGGCCGAGGTCGTTCTGCCCTCGGTAGCCTTCGCATACTGACCCCAGGACTCGGGCAAGGATTCTGCGCGTCACTTCCGGGTGACGTCCTGCCTTCACATTGATTCCACTGCGATTCTTGATCATGGTTTGTGACAGGTTTCTCCATCACCCGGTCTGTCAACCTGGGCCTGACGCTGGAACCGTTGTCATTTTTGCACTTTCTGCAGGGCATGGCGAGGGACATCACATAAAGAGACATCACAAGCCGATAACCGTTTGGTGTCTACCTCCTTTCTCACTCCATGCGGAGTTCGTACCACCTCTTTCTTCCCTTTAGGGTGCCCCTTTCGTGCCTTCGGGGCGTGCTGTGATTCAGAAATAAACTTCTCTACTTGATGCGAATGTAACGACATGGAAAACTACTAACGACCTTCACCTACGAGTCAGGTTCGTGCTGCACCCAAACCCATGACGGGATCAAAACCAAAAACCGGCGAGGTTTGTCCGACCCTAGTCCTGTGGCCTGTGCCAAGTCAGGACCAACCAGGAGGTCCTACATATCTGCTGGTCTCCCTATCGGGGAGTCGACAGGCAAATCCTCGATGCTCTTGACGACGTGGCACGACTATGATTGTTCGTCGGTGATGACCGAACACCGCAGATTCAGCAGATTCACGACGAGTGCGAACCTTGGACTCGCACGGATGCACGGCACGACGACGCGTCCTGGAAGGAGCGATGATAACCATAGACTGCCCAAGACGAGCAGTGGCTGGATGGCCGGCCGCTCAGCGGGAGCGCTAGCTGGGTGGCTGACTATAGACGGGACCAGAGAACCTAGGGGCATGCACTCCCTGCGTCCCTGACCGGTCCAGAAGCCTTGGAGGCGGCGGCGGGGTCGGTAGGTCAACACGTTTTTGATTCTTTTTGACTCGTTGAACGTGTCGGACGCAGAGCACGACAATATCCATTAGTTCTGAGTGGAAGCAGGAAAAGACCAACAGACGTATTAGCTCTTTGATTTAGTAGGAAATACCGAAAGAACATCTCCAGTTGAAGCTTCAAATGCCTATTGAATGCCTACTGATACCGTAGCTCTGATAAGAATAAAGTGGTAGGAAGAGTAGCTGGGGTATTTAAGCTGATGGGGCGGTGGGGTTCATTTTTCAGTTTGTCATTACCATTGCACGATGGATCGTCTTCTGCGTGGGCTGGCGATGAATGTACGTCTTTCTTATGCCTTCACCAACTAACAGGCAGAACTGGACGACGATAGCATACGACTATGGCCATCGCCCTCAGGCTCCATCCTCTTCTCAAATGCTAGGGGCATTCTTCAAAATTCAAGCTAGTGTGGATCTAAACGTCTGTACAGATGGGCGCCAAGGACGTGTCGGACGATCCTTCGCATCCAGACACGGCTGAAACGGTGCATATATCAGCTCTCGCTCTGCTGAAGATGCTGAGACATGCGAGAAGTGGTGTCCCGTTGGAGGTAGGCTGGATGTACTCTCAATCTGCCAGTCCCAAGAGATATCAAGCTGCTTTGCAGGTCATGGGCCTAATGTTGGGCAGCTTTGTGGACGACTACACAATCAACGTCGTGGACGTGTTCGCCATGCCTCAGAGTGGAACTGTAAGTTCGAATGGACCTTTTGGAAGCAACACCTTGCTGGCACATGGGATGCGGCGCTAATGGTGGGTGCAGAGGTTTGGCGAAAAATTATATAACTAATTAGATAATTATACCAGGAATCTAAAAACACTCATCCTTTTTCCCGGATTCCTGCAATCCAACGAAATAAAATTAAAGGTTGATATAACAACATAGAAGCCGCAACTGAAGGATAGGGAATATCGCCTGTCTGCAGGCTTTTCAGCCTTTCGGATGCTGAAGTTTTACCTGGAATTCACTATAATGGGGTAAATAGACTTTCGGGCGGTTGGCTGAGCTGAAAGATAGAATGAGTGTTGTAAAAAAGAGAAGGCTGATGCATTAAAATTAGAATGTCAGTGAGAGCCTCGTAGTCAGATTCGGCAGTGGATAAACGACACCTTGCCGGTGTAGATATCATTATCATTATCGTTATCATTTATTGCACTTCATTCACCAGCAATACTACACCAGCTACACCACGCGTGAGCGCCACGGTACGCGACGATGGACCACCTGCTGAATGTCATAGCGCTTTCGGGGGAAGGGTGCTTTCAGATTACTTGTATTATCTAATTAGCTAAATAATTTTTTCGCCAAATCTCTGCACCCACCATACCGGATAGCGCCAAAAATCGATACGCCAACAGTGCATCTCCTACCGCGCATTGCACAGAAGAAACCCCGGGTGGGTGCAATTTTAATGAATTTATGTTGTATGCGTCACATCCCAAAGTACTCTCCCTAAAAAGCGGATGTGGTGCCGCAGACTTCCCGCATAGATCCATCGGTAGCTATATTTATGAAGCGACGGGAGCGGGAAGGTAAACGAGATCTTCACGCAATCGCTCCACTCCTTTCCCGGCCTGCCGGTACGCGATTGGTTTTCATGTTCATATTCGTTTCATGAATAGGCATTTCCAGCTCCCGAGGAGTTCGCTTCCCGTAAGAAGCCAGAAACATTCCCGGGAACGTTCATGAACGTCCATAATGGATCTATCATAAAATTGGCGCTTCACTCAGGTCTTTTCATAACGACGGCAAAATTAAAAGCGTACTCTTTTACGGAGTCTTCACTCTGAGCTAGCCTGCAAGACGACAATATTATGCAATCTTTGACGCCAGTCTGATCGGAGCCCCTCCTGACACTCTTAAAAATCTATAAATTTTCTTACTCCTTCGTGTCATCATTCTAAATCATGTCACAATGTTGCTCACGTGTCTCCTGACCAGGCGTATACATGTCGGCTGCTGGCTGTGAGGGCAGCCGAAGTTGCTCGAATTTGTTCCAGTTTTTGTTTTAAGTGCAATCCCAAGGCGGGGGGGGGGGGGGCACTCCATAGTCACTTGTAAATATGTAGTACTTGGAGACAAGCTTGCACAACAACATACAAAAGTGCTTACCTGGTGCCCTCCCATGAAAACAGCAGGCCACGTCGTCGGAATATTGAAAAAAAAATTAGTTATATAGGCACGAAAAGGCTGCAGCGGGCCTGGTGCCCCTCCGCCTAGGGATTGCACCTTGTTTTATTTCGCCGTGTTCTTTCACCATTGTCCTCTATGCTGTTTTGCGCATCCATTCAATCAGTTAAGGATAAATCTCTTTAGACACCAAGTCCTCTGGGGACTTGTCCCTCATTCGCCTTAGTAGGAAGGCACGTGCATGTCCCATTAGATAAGAAATACAGGGTGCGTAAAAAGTATTGACGCAGTAAATGGCGGTTGTGGAAATAGTATTGCGCAGTAAGTTTTAAAATATTCATTTCAGAAATATGGAAAATGATCTTGCAAACACGTCAGAATAAGTCGTAATTGACATCGGCTCCTTTACTGTGAATACAGGAGCGAGAGCGGCGGAAAAATTCATGAGCACGCGCCGCAAGTACTCGCTTGCATTTTGTTCCATGCTTCGAACAGGGTAGCCTTCTGCGACTGGTCACTTCTGTTGAAATTAGCCCAGCCACATTCTCCAAAATCGCCTAAAAAGAGTAATCTTGCGGATTCATGTTTAAGCTGTGCTCGTCTGAGAAGCTGTCTACACCTGCGCGCGTTACCTGTTTACTGTTATCGAACAGAGATTGATAATTTTGGATTTGAACGTTATCGTACTTTAACATCTTGTAATCATCATCTGTTATGACAGAGCCGTGGCTGACGTTTGGGTTGCTGACCTCTTTCCTCACCAACCGTTTCGAACAGCGCCTAATTCTCTTGTTAAGGAAGTATTCAGCTCTCTGGGTAACAGACAAAAAAAGGGCCTCCGTAACGATGACGATCATGTTTCTCCAGTTTTTTCGTGAGTGTTTTTTGGGCACAATACAGACAACAAAAATATCACACAAAAACCTAGACGGGTAGAAAGAGAAAGCTGGAGCTGAAACAAAAAGTAGGTGCGTCAATACCTTTTACGCACCCTGTACTACTCAGCAAACCAAACAGATCAAGAGCAAGGAACCGACCTTGGGTGGATCCACAGAAGTGGATGGTTGAAGAGATCACGAGCTAGGCAGTCGGTATTTTGGGTCGTGCCTGTGTTTTGTAGGTATTGGTTTATATAGGGCAGTGACTGCCTTCGCACTGACCCAGGCCAGACCGCGGTACAGACCTAGGTCAGCCCACAGAGTCCCAAAAACGGGGAAAGTTCGCTGGTGATTGTAAGACATTTCTCTTTCCGGTTATTCTTTGGGTTTTTAGAATGGACCCAAAAGCTCTCCAGTGTCTTCCGCGCAGCCATATCGGATTGCAGACCCAGAATTTTGACCAAATTTCGAAATCTTCCCCTGCATGCCTTACAACCCGATATGTGCCCAGTGGGCGGAGAGCCGCGACTCGGATTTACAGAATTGCCAAAATCAAAGTCAAAATTGCCTACATCCCGAGGCCGTATTCATCAACCGCTCAACGCCCTCTAACGGTGAAAATACCGCCAAACCCCTGAAATGACATTCAAGAGCATCAGATTTGGCGATATTCTCACCGTTAGAGGATGGTAAGTGTTTGATAAATCTGGCCCCAGATGTAAGCAATTTTGACACAGGTGCATCACTCGGGCCACAGCTCAGAGTCTCTTCCCTAGCTAAAATATGGAGGCAAATTAAAATGAATGTGTGATCGGGAAACAAGAAATAGCAGTGCACTGACATTCGCGCCACGTAGCGACGCACCACGCGTATGTGGCCTCGGTATATCATGGTGGTTCCTTCCAAGTATCGAGTAACCAAATTTTGAAGAATTCAGCCATAAGCCGAAATGTTAAAGTTTGAAGATCCAGACCTAACCCGAAATGTTATAGCGTCTAACGCCTGCCTAAGGTGTAGTTTATACTTAAGCCGCCGTGCGGCGCGACACCCGATCGGAATGTATAATGATTTTTCTCGACACCCGTCGGCGCCGCATCGCATATATGCTTTGCCGTCGTAGAACATCTCATTCGACGGAAATTGGGGGTGCCGTACTCGGCGAATCGTGCTGCAGAATGGACAAGGCGGGACACGATGGCCAGCGACTGTGCAGCCTTCGGCGAGAAACTGAAGCGCAGCGCCCCAACGGGAAGTACGACCACCTTAGGGAGATCTGAATGGAATGCGAGACTGCAAACATCGCTGTTGAAACAGAGATGTTGGTGCGAAGCAACAGATGTTCTGCTTTTCAGAGCGTGACAGTCGAGTCTGTAGACCCGGTGTACCAGACGAAGCATATGGATCTCCTGAAACAAACTGGTCGCAGTGAAATGGTTGTCGGATGGTGTGTGTATTATAGCGTTCTGCCATACTAGTGTCGTAGTTGTCCAGGAGGTGTCGATGCAAACTTGGGACTATGCCTGAAAAACGTTGAAAATAAACCAGTATTAAGGAACGCATATGTATAATAGTTGTATCATAGAAGTACACATAAGTTTGTTACGGTCAGTTGGGTTTGGTTGGGGCTCCTTCGCGGAGAGACACGTATTCATGAGTTCCCATATCTGCCGTACCCCAGGCTTGAGTCCAACGGCATTGATGGCCCAAGCTCGAGGTCCGTTTTGTGGCAGAATCGGAGAGGTCTTACAGTATTCTTATGCCCCTACCTGCCTGTCATGCGGCTCTCCCTACGTTGAGCTTTGCTGTCCCTACAGAACCATATGGGTCGCATTGCGATCTCAATTAGCTTCCGGAATGCTCTACCTCTCTGCGCTACTCTCCTGCACGTCTCTGCGCCCTTTCCATCTGTTGATAGTATTACGGACAATAAAGATATTACTGCTTCAAGCATTCTTCTCGAACCTCCCGCAGACAATAAACCAGACAGATTTACTACTTCTAAACACACGCTACTACTGAACGATATATAATCCTACAAGTCAAGCCAGCCAATCCCCTACGTAGCTAAGGGAACGCTCGCAACAACCCGCAAGGCATGGACGAGTCAATGCTCCTTGCCGGAGGCCGTGCTTAGCTCAACCCAGTGTCCACAGCGGGTCAATCGTCTTCCCTCTCGGCTCCGTACTGTGCGTCCTCGTCCTCGGCCTCGCTGTTACTGCGGCAAGAAGTCGGCCCGCTAAGGAGAATCCATGAAGTTGTCCAGAGAATGGTGGAAACCAAGAAAGCGGACGGACACGACCGCTCTGGACAGAAGACCGCCGTCCAGGCGGGTGGTAGGCAAAGGACTTAGCATCGGAGGTATAGATACATAGGCCCTAAGGCCCCGTTTTTTTAGCGACGCGTAGGCATTTATAGTGGCCAAATCGATTGGTCGCGTTGTTCGGCCAATGTGGCCACCATACGTGACGTCGCGTCACTCGGTGTCGAAGTATAAATGCGTCCTAAGACTGGGAGCGCATGGTGCCCTACGTTTATATTTCGCCCAGATCTCTCCCATTTATAGTGGCCAAATCAATTGGTCGCGTTGTTCGGCCAATGTGGCCACCATACGTGACGTGGCGTCGCTCGGTGTACCGTGCTTTATAATCGCTAAATGAAGCAGTCTAATACAGCGACACCGTGGTTTTAATAGAACACGCCCAGGTACCACTCACATCCTGGATTTGGCTGCTGGTTATCAAGTGTAGATGTAAGCACGCAGCAGTCTTTCGAGGCTCTTCATCCGCGAGCCGTCGCCCTGGTGGTGGATCCAATACAAAGCGTCAGGGGCAACGTGAGTACTACCCTTCCTTTTACAATTCTACACGTATAGCATAACAAGGTGTGGTGACTACGAAGCTTAGTAACGTTGTTTGGGATGCAGCTTCGAGGTTAAGCTATACGCCTGTTTCCAACTAACTCTCACCCGAAATACTGCAGCTCTCATTGTTTAGGTGATGCTGGACGCGTTCCGCTCGATCAACCCGCTGGCAGTGAATCCTCGTCTATGCGCGCCGACATCCGAAGCCAGACAGACCACCAGTAACCTCGGTAATCTGGTGAGACCAAGTCTTGTGTCCACTGTTCACGGATTGGGTTTGAGGTTGGTTTCTTACTTACTAGGAAAGTGTTTCGACCTTCCATGGAACTTCAAGTGGAGACCGGGGTCATTGGAAAGAGCTTGGAATGCTGATAATGATTATGTGTTTCAAAATTGCAAAATGAAACTCCTGAACAACCTGCCGAAATTAAGTAGCCTGACCACAGGCTGGCCGTGCAAAAGAGCTGGCACGAGAACGGTGAGGGATAGAGGCTCCGTAAAGCTGGGTAGCCAGCGGGGGGGGGGGGGCGGGGACAGGGATGGCGCAGTCGCTGTGCTCCAGCTCGTCAAGCGTGAGTTTGCTGGTTCGGTTCTCATGACTATATCATTTTTGCGCATCACGATTCATCTTTGAAATGACCCCTTATTCTGAATTATGAAACGTGTTTGAATGGATACTTGGTAACACCCATCAGACACGCTTGTAGATGTGCTTGGATGGAAAAACTGCTATGGCGACAATTTTGCACAAATGGAGTAAAAACGCTATATTGAAAAACTACGTGTACCTAACGACTTTTCATGAAACAAAAAAAATGTGTGAAACAAGCATGTTCATCGCATACTGCACATCTTATACATGCAGCCTCTCTACAATCAGCAATAAAGCAGTCAATCGTACCAAGATCAAACAAGTATTCACCAAGAGTCGCAAACATACCACATGTGTCAACACCCGTCCCATTGATCATCGACTTGTCCGAGCGGGCGCTAGAAGCGTCTCCAATCGTCCCTGTCGCGTACCAGAGTGCTCCAATGGATCCTCACCGTTCGAGGGACGCGAAGAGCGTGATATCGTTCGTTCAAAGCTTTTACGAAGAAGCCGGGCCAATGCGCTGATGGGCGTCCTGTGTTCTCTTGACAATCCACCGCCGAATCCAGTCGGTGACGACTCTTGCCAGCAGGTGTTAATGAAGCGTACTACGTGGCCGGCCCAACTAATTTTAGACGAGTTGCGACAGCGTCTATGATCTTCGAACGCCGACGAAGCTCGGAACGGATTCCTTTTCTAACTGCGTGAGTCGTGTCACTCCGAGCATCGTCCTCTTGATTCCACGCTGTAGGGCAGGAAAAGCGGTGGAATCAAATAGGTGGGCACGGAGTCGGACGTTCTTCCTCTTCTTCGCGACTTCTTAGACGCTCTTGAAAGCTCCCCAAGCCGCTCGTTTCCTCCTGCTCAGCTCTGGCGCTCGGTCGTTGGCCATATTGACTTCGCGACCCAGATACACGTAGCTGGAGCATTCGGAGATGTTCGTTCCGTTGAGCGAGAATGGGGCATCAGAAACCCATCCGTTCTTCATGAACATCGTCTTCGTAAGATTCAGCTGCAGTCCAACGTTCCCTCATACACGATCGAAGTCGGCCAGCATTCGCTCCGCCTGACTGATGCTCGGTGTTATGAGCACGATGTCGTCAGCGAAGCGAAGATGATGTAGTTGCCGGCCGTCGACCTTCACTCCCATGTCCTCCCATTCTAGTTCGCGCATGACGTTTTCGAGAGTGGTGCTGAAGAGCTTCGGGGATATGGTACCCCCTTGCCGAACCCCTCTCTTCACGTCAATGACAACGTCTTTGTAGAATGGAGAGATCTTGGTCATGATTCCACTGTACAGCTCTCGAAGTACTCTGATGTACTAGTAGGAACGCCCTGAATGAACAAGGCTTCGACGACCGCTTCGGTTTCGACGGAATCGAATGCCTTCTTCTGGTCAATGGACGTAAGGCACAGCGGCAGCTTGTACTCTCGCGACACTTCGACGAGCTTCGAAACGGTGCGTATGTGGTCGATCGTGCTGAATCCTCTCCGAAATTCCGCTTGTTCGCATGGTTGTCCTTCGTCCAGCGTTCGGCTGACCCTATTCAGGATGACTCGAGTGATCAGCTTGTAGATTACGGACAGCAGGCAGATCGGGCGATAGTTGCCAATGTCGTGCGCGTGCACGTCTCCTTCATCTACAGCAAGACGGTCTTGCTGGTCACTGGGATGGAACCTTTCACTCCGACAGGTAGCGTGTGATGAGCCGCGCCAGGGTGTTGATGAGCGTTGGAGGGAGATTCTTCAGGTGCCCAGTCGGGACCGGGTGCTGTATTCTTCTTTACTGACAAGAGGGCGTGTCGGATCTCGGAAGGGAGAACAGAGGGGATGACCCATCCATCTTGCGGAAGACTGCATGGAGCAGGTGGACGTGGATATTGAAGAGATCGAAGTAGAGGTCGTGGATGACCTTCCCCATCCTCCTGGAAGAGGTGACGGTTCTATCAGGACGTCATAGAGCGGTCATCTTGGTGTTGAAGTTGGCGAAGTTCCGCGGGCATTTCGGACAAGCATATCTGGGTGACCAATGCACCCTGCTTCAATCCATGGTTGTTTAAAAAACTTGAAAACCTAGGGCACAGAACATCCAGTAAATCTGCGACAAACACTTCAATAGGTTGTTCCGAACTATTGTACCTTCACAACTCCAGAGGTCGAAGAAAGCTCGAAAAAATGTTAGTCCAGACCTCACTCAAGGAGTTTGTTAGAATCTAGAGAGCTGATCACGAATATGACGTCCGATTTAAAATTTCGGCTGATTACGGTATGTTACGGTGACAGCATCCTTAGTCACCCGCATCATATCCTACCGTATTCTATCACAATACCAAAAACGGGTGTCAGATTCGTTATCAGTACCCCAGATAACATCCATAAAGGAAATTTGGGCGAAATCCTTGACCATAGTCTCGCCAGAATTAGTCATACGTACTTATCGTAATCTACCGTGAACGGCCAAAGTTTTAAAAATGCCAGATTCGTGATCGGCACAACAACTAACCCCCTTGGGCGAAGGTTGGGTGAAATATGTTCTTGTACACCTCAACCTCTGCCGGAGTTGTGAAAGTATTATATAATATTAGGTTGGAAGAAGAAGTTTTATTTTTTTCAAGGATTTATTACTTCACAGCTACAGTGTCAAATCAATTGAGTTGAACTCCATTTTGTTTCACTACTGTTTTCCAAAGACTGGGTAATTTTCTAATTCCTCTGGCGCAATAGACTGCAGTTCGAGTCGAACCATTCCTGAATCCAATTTTTGAGGTCTTCATCCGTTTCAAAATATTTCTCTCCATATTCTTGCTTGGGAGCACGGAAGAGATGGTAGTCTGTAGGGGCGAGGTCAGGGCTAAACGGGGGATGTGGCATTACCTCCCAGCCCAGATCCTTTATTGTTTCTCTTGCGAGTCTAGCAACATGTGGTTTTGCATTGTCATGAGGGATCACCACCTTCAACTTCTCAGGCCTCTTTTCTTGGAGAGCTGTGGCGACTTTGTGGAGTTGGCCACTGTATGTGGCAGCAGTAAGTGTCCCCCTACTTCTGGGAGTTTTCCAGTAAATCATCCCTCTGAGATCCCACCAAACACTTAAGAGAATCTTGCTTTCGTGAACATTGGGCTTGAGATCAGGCTTAGGGTTCTCTCCTTTTTGTACCCATTGCCTTTTCTTCGGAAGTTGGCACACAGAACCCAGGACTCTTCGCCTGTCACAATCCGTGGAAGAAACGATTTACTTTCTTATCTGCGCAGAAGAGAAGCAGCGATGGAGAGCCGTTGACCTTTCTGAGCATCTGACAGGGCATGTGGAATCCAAGCTCCAAATTTTCATGCAAAGATAAGGCCCTTCAGATGGATTCCCACTATCTTATGAGACACTTCGAGCTTCTCTGTCACTTGGCGTGCCGTCTGCCTACTATCGGTACGAAGAAGATGGAGTAGTTCAGTGTTGTCCTATTCAGTTGGCCTTCCTGACCTTGCTTTGTCCTCGAGTGAATAGTCTCCTTTTAAAAACTTTCCGAACCACTCATAACAGGTGCGATGAGTAGTAGATCCCAAGCCATCTATATGGTTAGTTTGGTCGGCTGCCTGACGTGATGTAGATCCTTTAATGAATTCATGAAGAATGTCGTGCCGAAAATGGCCATGAGGTAGATCTGGCATTGAGTCCGGAAGATTGGATGGATAAAGAAGTACAGAAGGGTCTTGACCTGTGTCCGCGTGCGAACGGTAGACAAGTGTGATAGGATTATGAAATCAGAAATCAATAGAGGCTAGTGTGTTCACAAGGAGAACGGTAAAAAAAAATTCGGAGTGTGAATAGACTTTTCCCACTTCTGTCTGCGACTTTTCCATTCGTTCCTTCTAGTCGTCTTTTCCTAGCAAGTGAGTTCTCAGAGGAAGGGCAGAGTGACGGTCACCCTGTCTTGAACGGAATGCCGCGACCTGAAAATCAGAGGCCTTTCTGAGTCCATGTTTCTAGGTACTACTCAATGAACTGCGCGTACAAGTTGACCACGCGGGAGCAGAAGATGCTGTCACGTCTCAATCAGAAAACATGGCTTGACGGAATGGTAGGTTGTTGGATATATTCTCCTTTTTCCGATCTCGGTGGTCATGGCGTCATCTTCTTTGAAGCCGGATAGCTTCAAAGAAGATGACGCCTAATAGCCGGATTTCTAGGCAAAACCTTAAAACTGGAAAGAATTCAACGAACTGAAGCTCAACGTATTGGGGCCTCTCCGTATTGGGGTCTGTGCTTGTTAGCTAATTAAGATCGTTTTTAGAGTATTCGGAAATTCTCGTCTTGTGAACAAACCAACAGCGACAACATTCAAGAAATGTTAAAACTTACTCAGCTTTTTACAAAGGTGCATTTTTATTTCCGAAAAATGCATAGACGATGGTTGAGATTCTATTTCATTGAAGGATCTACAATCAGACAAACCTGCTAATATTAGCGAACAGCAGGTGAAGAGATACGGCCGTCTGAATGCCAAGCAAAAGTTGGAAGAGGTCAGGATGATGTTTACAGGGTTTTAACTGAGCACTCAGGACAGCAAAACCGGCGAAACAAAGTTGGCAAACGAAGTCTGTAGTGCTTGAAGTTAACGCAGTCGGATTAGGCGGCGGCTGTCGCGTGCACGTCGATTCAAGGCCCTGATTCGAGTCCCTCTTATGCTTACCGAGTCTTCTACTCCTGGGGTCGGATTCGTCAACGACTTACAACAGTTTAAGAGAGAAAATAGAGCCGAAATCCCTGATTGCGCGGTTTATCAAGCGATATGATGAAGCATTGCGCCGCGCTATCAGGGATGTATGTTCTCTGTTAAATTGCTGTAAATCGTTAATGAATCTGGCCCCTGGTCGGTGATGTGCGTCAGCCATGGTATAGACCTAACATGCATCAAAGCTGCCTTCACAACATCTTACAGAAGTAGAATGTGTGGCGCGTCCCACAAAGGAAATAATTAACGCCGTTCTTTACACCTTCGCTACATCTGGGATGAGCCATGCGTTTAACTCTAGGTAGAACCGTTCAGAGGATAATGCAGGTTAATCCGATTTAAGCAATGTAGGCTTTTAATGGCTGGAATCCCGTAACGCCAGTCCTGTTATGGTCCTAGAGTAAGTCAGTAGCTGATCGATAGTATGAATCCTGTTTTGCGTAAAGAGGGCCTATTCGACGGTAGGTGGGGACGGTCCATGTATTCTATATGGGCAGAATCGCCTCTCACTGGGAAACAACAAAATGCAAATATATCGACTACAATACAACTCTGCGCAGAGTTAGGGACGGCGGAAGCTGGGCCGTTGGCGGCGTTAGCCCTCTGTATGCGCGCGAAGGGCGGGCTCAAGTTGGTTGGAAACAGCGATCATGGGGACTGCGTCGCCCCTCTAGCCACTGCGCCACCACCGCTCGCTCATCATCGCTGTTTTCAAACAACTTCAGCCCTCCCTTCTCGCGCAGGCAGAATGTTAACGCCTCTAAAGGCCCAACTTCCGTCGTCCCTAACTCTGCGCAGAGTTGAATTGAAATCGAGATACGTGCATTCTGTTTTTTCCCAAACAGAGGCGATTCTGCTCATATACAACACTTGGGACGTTCCGACCATCCGTTGAGATAGTTTCCTGGTAAGACCGCGTTTATACTTCGTCGACGAGCGACGCGATGCCATTTATAGTGGCCAAATTGATTGAGCGATGCGATTTTTTCAGGTATCCAACGATATTATGGCCGACAACATTGTGCAGCAGATGAGTGTCGTGATCAATACGCATTCGATGCACTAAACGAACTTAAACAGTAAGGATCAACTCGCCTAAACGAAGACTCACCACGTGATTTCGAGAGAATAAAAAGAATCAACAAATTGTTAGCCCAGCCTGCAGTTTCACTCAGAAAAATCCATTTAAAAAATCACTGAAGTAGAAGGGCATGTTTTCATTTGGGAAGAATGTTCAACAGGAGATCGTTTTCTGATTTCATAAGCAGCTTTATATACTATTTTCACGTCGAATTGGACACTTCAGAACAAACTGGAAACTCTTTCAAGCTAACTCAAGGCTTAAAATCAAAGCGAACTGTTCCAAGTTGAAATGAGCTTCCTACTCGTTAAACAAGAAACTATAAAAAGGCTAGAGTAATTCTTTGTTCATAGCTTTTTTGAAGTTTTATTTCATCTACCCAATAAGTTAACACATTGTTTGACATTTTATAAAATTTGTATTTCTTGAAGAAAAAGGACTATAAGATCGCATTCAAAGACAAGAAGGCAGCCATTTTTTAATGCCAAAAAGGCCGCGCCGTGCTTTCGTCCAGAGGTCTCGATTTTTATTCGAATGATAGCCGAGTTTCTGTTTGCGTGAAGTTTGACACCTGTTAACGATGCAACAAAACCAACTCTGAAGAAAACTCATATCTTCACTTTGATCGTTCGTGTAATTGGCATTTACACCATCAATCAAATTAAAGTGAGGCGACTTTTTGTCTGCATGGAGCGGGCCGATCTTTTGATGCGCTCTATGCCTGCTTCTTTGTTGTGCTTTAAGACAAACCTTAACTGATTATTTTTTCTAAAATAAAATTCTATAAAATTACACGCTTTGCAGCAGGTACTCTAGTTTGGTACTTTTATGGTCCTTTTGTCGGCTGGAGGTCTTCTCAGCAGGGACCACAACTCTTCCAGACCGTTCGATCTCTGGCTGCTTGCATTCAGTGAGGCAGACTCCGCTCTCTGAAAGATCTTGACAATGAGTCTGCCCATCGCGTTGGCTTGATTCGTTTGGACCCAAATGATTTTTGAGGGATTTCTAACACGTCTGTCACACGTTTAGTACACGTAAATGGACGCAAACACCATTACGTCAGCTATGCTGGACTGGTAGTCCACGTCCTCCACACGTCTTTACACGTAAACATCAAGGCGTTAGGGATTGTTTATACTTCGACGCGGAGCGACGCGATGGCCACGCAATGAGGCCAAATTGATCGATCGCGTCACACAATCAATATGGCCACTATACGTGGCGTCGCATCGCGCCGCAACGAAGTATAAACGGAACCTTAGTAGGGCGGGTGCAATCCTAGTTGGTGGTAGCCGCACTTGAACGATTTCCCGACACAGCGAAGCACAATAAATAGGCAACAACGTGTAGAAATATGTAAAGTACGCCATCCTGCTTGCCCAGATAGACTCAGTTTCCGAGTTCCTAGTCGGGAGAGGGGAACCCAAAGAGAGCCATTTTCGGTGCAAATCTACTCAGAGAGGAACCTTTTATTAGATCTGCACCGAAAACAGATCATATTCAAGGTTCTAAAAAAGAACATTTTCTACGCTCGAGCGGCTGCGTCTGCTGCGGACGTGACGAACCGCCACTGACGCATCGCTCCTAGGGACTGTTATGTGGAAATTGAGCTCTAACAAACTCTCAAGTTATGCTGTATTGTAACTAGAGATATGGCTCTAAGAAATGAAGCTTCTTGTCATAGAGATACCCTAATTCTTTTCGCATGGGCAACAACTGCCTATTTCTTCGATTAGATCATCGAATTGCATTTCGAAATATCAATTTTCATCGGAGGACTGCCAAATAGCTGAGCAGAGGTGGCAACAGAAGTTTATGGAGTTACAAGAGCATTAGATTCCGTGACTGTGACAACGCAGACTACGTAGGGCCTGTCCATACTTCGCGAGAAGACTCAGAAAATTTTGAAGAAGTTACATGCTCGATTAATGCAAGTAAATGATTGCCTCACGCAAGAAAAGCGCAAGGTTGAGGTAACTTACAGGCACCTTGCATGTAAGAAAGCAAATCTAGGGCCCCCGAGGGCCCTAGTTGTGCAACCTTACATGTAAGGTGGAAGTAACTTACACTAAGGTCGCATGTAACTAACTCACAAATCTGGGCCCCCAGGGGGAAATTCCCCCGGGGTCCCCTGGATTTTTTTCTTACATGCAACATACATGTAGCTTACTATAAGCTCGCATGTAGCTTACTTAATTTTCAATGTCGCAAGTATCTTACTCCGTTTTGTAGCTAGCAAGCAACATACGCAAAAGCTAACGTGGCATGCAACTAGGTGTGATATCTACATGCAACTAGGCCCGTGCTCCCCATCTACTCGTATGGCGCAATATACTTCACGTTGGATTGTCGCAGGGAGCCCGCTTGCCGTTAAGCACTGCTAGCAGGTGGTTTGAAGCTGGGGGCTCCAGGAGCGGTGAGCACACTATCGGATTGACATTTCGGTCGTACGCCTTGTTCAGGCATATTTTGTTTATTTTCTAAACAGTTTGAGAGTCTCTAGAGATATTGAGACACTACTCAAACTGTTTAGAAAATAAAGAAAATATGACTGAACAAGGCGTACGACCGAAATGTCAATCCGATAGTGTGCTCACCGCTCCTGGAGCCCCCGGCTCCAAACCACCTGCTAGCAGTGCTTAACGGCAAGCGGGCTCCCTGCGACAATTCAACGTGAAGTATATTGCGCCATACGAGTAGATTGGGAGCACGGGCCTAGTTGCATGTAGAAATCACACCTAGTTGCATGCCACGTTAGCTTTTGCGTATGTTTGTATTTTTATTCGTTTTACAATTTATGTCCCGATTGATATGTGTTGTTACTTGCGACATTGAAATTAAATGTGTTGTCGTTTCTGAATATTTTTTGAGATGCGCGTGACTTCCATAAAGTTTATTGTCACATAAACTACTCCACATAGCAGTATAAGAACGTGTGTTTTGAAGTGCATATAATGCACAACAGGAGATCGAACATGATATCGCGAAACCAAGAAGTGGCAATGTAGAGGTTGTGGTGCGGGCTCATTCCTGACTGTAGTCGAAGAAGCTCAGCGCCATATTGGCATCACTCTCCGCCGAGCTTACAGTCCGCTGCGACGCTTCCAGTCCGCCGTCGGTGCTCTGCGAGGAGGGTCGCGACGGAATTGTGTCATTGTCGATGGCGGCATAGCTGGTGGACTGCTCCGCTGCTTCGTGACTTTTCATGTTTCGGCGGAAGTTGGTGCTGAAACAACGGTTTTTGTTGTGTAGGAATGTGGATTGTGAATATTCAATTTATTACGTACAGCGCCACAGTTATCATATGGAATACGTCGAAGTAGAAGGACGTGCGGACCTCCTTATTTGCCTTCTCGTACATGGCCTTCACGAAATCTAAAAGGTGATGAGTTGGTTGTAGAAATATGTGTTCGGGTAATGTCACTACTTACTTATGACCAGTTCGGTTTCGAAGTCGACGTACTGCTTTTTTCTTTTTCTGGTGCGCGCCGTAAGTCGGGGCCACACGTCACGAGAATACATCTAAAAGTTTAGATGCTTATGTGGGATACACCTTAAGCTGAGAAGGCTAACGCATACGGGCTTCTAACACCAACCTCCGACACGATGTGGTGGATGAACTTGTTGAAGAAATTGACGTATTCCGACGTCGACGAGGGCACCCGAGATGTGCGCTGGAGCCGAGTGTAGAGGGCGGACAGGTCACCTCCTTCAAAGACACATGCTAAGTGTCGAGAAGAAGATAACAAGGGAAATTGGGCATATAGGACTTCGAAAGCTCACCAGGGCCGTATGACGAGGATGGGATCGTGAAGTCTCCAGAAGGCACATCCAGTGCTCCGAAGTCCTTGGACGCCGTTAAGGTCTCGTCGTGGCTTTTCTGGTAGACTTTTTTCTTCACCACCGTCAGAGCAGTCTCCACAGTCTTCACTCGGTCGCGAAGGAGTCGAATCTGAGCGGAGAAGTCGACTACACTAACCAGAGATGATTCGGTCGTAATATACTAACTGTTATGGCCGGCTTCAACTGCCTCGAGCGGCGCACTATCTCCTCAGCATTCTGTGCAGAAATGACGTCGTCGATAAGGCTGAAGAGGTCCATGGGAAAGATGTCGTCCTTAACCGCATTCTGAAGGGAGAAGTGCTCAGCTGCAGTTACCGTGAAGGAACCGAAACCAAAGCTTTATGAGAGAACTACCAATATTTCCTCGTCAGTCATCCTGCTTCTCCTCTGCATCTCTACCAGCTTTCTAATCAGGGGATCCTCGACTCGCCTAGGTGAATGCAACAGAAGTGAACTGCCAGAGACGAGGTTGACTACACCATGAGTAAACGAAATTTACAGTTGCTCCACGTTCTCCTGTCCTTGTGACGAAGAAGACCCTTGGGAAGACGATGATGTCTCAAAACCGAGTACCGAAGCCCTGAAGTCTCGACCATTGCTCAAGAAGGTGTTGCCACGGTGTATGTTGACAAATCTGAACCAATGGTCTGTATATGTTGCTGACCCATATCGACCCATATCGGCTGCAAAGTGGTACGCATCTCTTTGTACACGTACTCTTTCTTCTGCCTGAAGTCCACGAGATTGAATCGTGCGTCACACTTGCAACTCGAGTTTGCACACGTCTTGATGATCTTCAGCTCACGCCTTTGCCAATAGGTATTCGCCATCCATGTTGCTCTTGTCAACTTCACCGAGCTAAAGCTGCGGTATCGGCAGGATTGCTCAGAATCTAGATGACTTTCCCCATAATCTTGGTCGGTATTGATGATGTTGCCCCCTCCTCGAGCGTTTTCGTTTTTCTTAGTTTCGGTGATGCCGCTGACCTGCTCCGTAAAACTGTCCTCATTCTTTTCTAAAATACTTGATTTTGTTGAATGTTGCTATGCTTGCTTCCATTTTACTTTATTTTGTAGTGATCTTAGTTTTTGGCTGCTTCTGCGGTGTGTTCAGTTTTGTTTTATGATTTAGTAGTGAGCATAATCACGTCTGAAGATTTCTGTCCGCTCGATAACATGTATACAGATTTCACATCAAACTGGACAATTTGCGATATATCAGAAAATCACTATTTTTGCTTTCTTTAAAATGAACCTATTACCAGTAGATGGGTAAATTGTTTGAGATATTTCAGACACTTAGTTTACGGTGTTAGGGTACGAGAATTTCCAAAAAGAGTCGTAGTAAATATGTTAATCTAACATTTTCATTTGGTCACGATCTACGCGGTGATGTCAATTATGGGTGGTCTCAATGATCGGGAAGCCGTCATTTCAGCCCACATGGACAAAGACGGAAGAATTCTAATGTTAGCAAGATCCTTGGAGAACAACTTTTCAATAGTTAAACTCAATCTTTTTCAATGCTCTCCACACCTGCCCCAAAGTGATCACAACTCTCAACACCTGCCCAAGTTGATCATGCCAGCTGAAGGGTTTCCTAAGCCAGAAGTTGCATCAAAATCATGAAGAAAGGGAGAACAACCAGACTACATGACATTAGGTTGTTCTACACAGAATGTCGCGTACATTGTGGCCTTCCTTTCACAGCTATTCGCACCGGTTGTGAGCTCACTTAGGGTTAATTTTTCGCGACATTTCATCTTCTATATTTACTATTTTCCTACATCATTTCCCCATCTGTTTCTAAAATTATAGCTTTTTAACTACAATGGACCAGAAAATGATTATGCGCGCGCCTGCTCTGCGACTTCAAATTGAAGAAATTCGCTGCGGAATCGCATCGTTGGTTGGTAACTGCATTTGACGAAGATGTCGTTTTCAAAAGACAATGCGAGCGGTGGTTTAAACGTTTTGCCACCGTCGACGAAAGTCTTGAACAGGAACAGCACGGAAGCCAGGTGCGAACTTTCACGGGCTGCCGTTGAAGATGATACGACAAGATCGATTTGGGAGCTTGCAGTAGAGCTTGTCTGCTCCAAATCCTATTCCAAATCGTGCTCCAAATCTGAATCCAAATCGAGTTGACACATCCACTACCACCTTGCTGCATGCCCATGCGAGGCCTCATGCCGCAAAAGTCGTTCAGTAGAAAATCGAGAAACGTGGCTTTGCCCCATTTACATACAGCCCTGACATTGCCCCATCCGACTGCCACATATTCCGCTCGATGCAGCACGCCTTGGGTGGGAAAATGTTCCCTGACTACGAAGAAGTAGGGATTTGGGTGACCAACTTCCTCGATTCGCGGCCAGCTCATTTCTTTGAAGACAGGATCCAATCTTTGCGTGTACGTTGGGGAAAGGTTGTTGATAATTGTGGAGTGTATATGACCGAACTAAGTTTGGTTTTAATTACTTTGTACGAACTTAACTTTTCGGACTGAAGCGACATTCCGTGTGGGACACCCTAATACTTATGTAGCATTTCCATGTCAAATTCTAAACTCTTCTGAAAAAGCCTGTGGCCATTGAAATCAAAGTGAACGTCCTCCAAATCCGAACAAGCTTCTTGCCGGTTAAGGTACAGTCTCTCCAATATGGTTGGAATACTTGTTCAAGGAAAATTTGGGAAAACTCTTAAAAATTTTCTTTGGAAAAGCAATTCAATAACAATCTACAGAGAGAAAGCGAATGTTCACATCATCAGAAGGACCATCAAAGTACCAAAGTGAGTAAATAGTAGAGAGAGCTTAGGTCGTAAATTAGACTCGAAAATTTCGTTTTTATTTGGAAATTGTTCAAATTAATTTCGAAATTGTCCAGATTGACGTGAAAATGGTAGAAAAACGTAAAATTCTTCTTAAAAACGTAAAATTCTTTCTTAAAATTCGTGAAATTCCGAAGATTTCAAAAATATATACATAAAGAACCCTAAGAAATAGTAGAACATAGTACCAATCAAAATTAACACGTCTGTACTGTGGTTAGTTGTTTTTGTTCCTAGCTGTTTCTGCATTTGTCACATTTTGTTTAGTTTTTGTTTCGCTTTCGTAGTTTCAACGTTCCTCAGTTTTGGCAAATAATAGCGAACGAGGCGAACGAAACGAACGAAGCAAACGATAGAAACGGAACGAGCATTGACCGTAGATGGTAGAGACGGTGATCTATGTCACATTTAGGTGAAGGTTGAATGTTGGATTCTCTCATGCCTACCTTTTCCAAAAAATCGCCTTCTAGAGTAGTGGGCATAGTGGCGAGAATAGAACATTTCGTGCGGCCTGACAGCTAAATTCAATTAAATTCTACATCACTTCCACATGAAACAGAACACTTTCGGAGCAAACTGAGCTCATTCCATATTCAGGCGAATGTGTGAATTTTCAAACATGGCACTCAAGAGACCGCGCTGAAGAAGAGCAGAAATCACCTGTATCACCTGTCGTCCCGTTGATCATCGACTTGCTCGAGCGGGCGCCAGCAGCGTCTCCATTCGTCCCTGTCGCGTGCCAGAGTGCTCCAATGGATCCTCCTCGCTCGAGGGACACGAAGAGCGTCATAGCGGTCGTTCAGGGCTTTCACGAAGAAGTCCCACCAACGCGTTGGTGGGGCCCTGGTGTTCTTTTGACATCCCGCGGAATCCAGTCGGTGACTGCTCTCGTCCAGCGGGTGTCTGCGAAGCGCATTATGTGGCCGGCCCACCTAATTTTCGACGACTTGGCCCATGCGACAGCGTCTCTGATCTTCGAACGCCGGCGAAGCTCGGAACTCCGGAGGCCTTCTCTCACTTGCGTGAGTCGTGTCACTCCGAGCATCGTCCTCTCGATTCCACGCTGCGCGACGCTGATCGCGTGTTCATCCTGCTTTCGTATGGCCCAGGTCTCTGAGGCGTATGTTAGGGCAGGAAGAACAGTGGAGTCGAATAGGTGGGCACGGAGTCGGACGTTCTTCGTTTCCTTCACGACTTCTTCGACGCTCTTGAAAGCTTCCCAAGCCGCTCGTTTCCTCCTGCTCAGCTCTGGTGCTAGGTCGTTGGCCATGTTGACTTCGCGACCCAGATACACATAGCTGGAGCATTCGGAGACGCTCGTTCCGTTGAGCGAGAATGGGGCATCAGAAACACATCCGTTCTTCATGAACATCGTCTTCGTAAGATTCAGCTGCAGTCCAACGCTTCCACATACACGATCGAAGTCGGCCAGCATTCGTTCCGCCTGACTGATGCTCGGTGCTATGAGCACGATGCCGTCAGCGAAGCGAAGATGGTGCAGTTGCCGGCCGTCGACCTTCACTCCCATGTCTTCCCATTCTAGTTCGCGCATGACGTTTTCGAGGGTGGCGCTGAAGAGCTTCGGGAATATGGTGTCCCCTTGTCGAACCCCTCTCTTCACGTCAATGACGACGTCGTTGTAGAATGGTGAGATCTTGGTCGTGAATCCACTGTACAGCTCTCGAAGGACTCTGATGTACTGAGTAGGAACGCCCTGGTTGAGCAGGGCTTCCATGACCGCTTCAGTCTCGACGGAGTCAAATGCCTTCTTCTGGTCGATGAACGTAAGGCACAGCGGCAGCTTGTACTCTCGCGACACTTCGATAAGCTTCGTAATGGTGTGTATGTGGTCGATCGTGCTGAATCCTCTCCGAAATCCTGCTTGTTCGCATGGCTGTCCTTCGTCCAGCGTTCTACTAATCCTATTCAGAATGACTCGAGTGAACGGCTTGTAGACTACGGACAACAGGCAGATCGGGCGATAGTTGCCAACGTCGTGCACGTCTCCCTTCTTGTACAGGAAAACGATCTTGCTGGTCTTCCACTGAGATGGAGCCTTGCATTCGGACAGGTAGCGTGTGAAGAGCCGCGCCAAGGTGTTGATGAGCGCTGGCGAGAGGTTCTTCAGGTGTTCGGGTCTGATCCTGTCAGGGCCGGGTGCTGTACG
Source organism: Heligmosomoides polygyrus bakeri (assembly GCA_947359475.1). Lineage (NCBI taxonomy): Eukaryota > Metazoa > Nematoda > Chromadorea > Rhabditida > Heligmosomidae > Heligmosomoides > Heligmosomoides polygyrus. Next base: position 24,744,899 of record OX375868.1, read on the forward strand.
TTTCTTCACCGACGAGATGGCGTGTCGGATTTCGGAAGAGAGAACAGAGGGGACGACGTATCCATCCTGCGGAAGATGGCATGGGGGCAGGTGGACGTGGCTATCGAAGAGATCGGAGTAGAAGTCGTGGATGACTTTCTCCATGGTCCTTCTGGAAGAGGTGATGGTTCCGTCAGGACGTCGGAGAGCGGTCATCTTGGTCTTGAAGTTGGCGAAGTTCCGGCGGGCATTGCGGATGCTCAGCCCTGCCTCTGCTGCTTCAGCCAATACTTCCGCCCTTCTCTCCTTGAGATCTTCCTTTATCGCAGCTTTGCAAGCTTGGACGTCAGTTGGTAGTTGCCTGACGCTCGTGCTGCTCCACGCTGGCGTATCAGCTCGAGAGTTTCCGGAGACAGGCGTCTCTTGGTGGTCTTCAAGCTCTCGGCTCCCTTAGCACTATCGTGGAGATGGTGCACGAAGCGATCGTATTCCTCGTCGACGTTGTCCATGACGGCATCTTCCCAAAGGCCGACAAGAGAGGTGTAGAGATCCCAGTTGATGGTCGTTCTGGGATTCCTCTTTTTGAACTTCGCGGCCTTCTCTCCTTGACGCGAAAAGCGGAACCTCGCGCGAAGGAGGCGGTAGTCCGATCCCGTGTAGAACTTGGGGACAACGGAGACATCGGTCAGGCAATACTTGTGATTGAAGATGATGTGGTCGATCTCGTCGTGGAACTGGCCACCGGGGGATTCCCAGGTCCATCGTAGGGAGGGAGGCTTCTGGAACTGCGAGATTCCATGGATGGTCTTGGTCGACATGATAAACTCAGACAGCCTTTCACCTTGCTCGTTCCACTCCAAACCGTGGGTTCCGATGTGAAGTTCTTCCGGCGACCTTCGTGGCCCGATCTTGGCGTTGAAGTCACCGACGATCACCTTGTAGAAGGTGTGATCTTCCTTATAGAACTTCTACTTCTACGAACTTTCTAGAAGGCCTCGACGTCTTCGTCTTCGTAGTCGGATGTTGGGGCATACGCGACGAACACAGTCAAGGCTGGCACGGAGCCACATCGCTTCAGTCGCAGACGTCCGATTCGGCTTGTCAGAGACTCGTACGACTCGATGTTCATGGCCAAGTGCGTGTTGACGAGGACACCAACGCCGCCTACTCCCCTGCTGTCGCATGTTCCGAGGAACAGTTCTTCTCCGGAGTCGTAGGCGGCGTGTAGGGGGTGGTGTCTTCTCGTCTCGGTCAGTCCGATGACGTCGTACTTGATCTTCCTGGCTTGTATCATCAGGTCCTCGACGGATGCTTCCGATGCAAGCGTGCGGGCGTTGTCAGTACAGATCGTCATCCTAGTCCTTCTCAGTTTGCGCAGCCTGGTTAGGCCTTGAGATTTTAGCAGCCTCTCCGTACTCGTCCTTCCCATCGCTGCAGAAATGGGAGCTCTTTCAGGGTCAGGGGAATGAGGCCCTTTAGTGCTGCTGTGTTTGACTGGATTACAACACGGGTAGCTAGTCAGGCTCTGTCGTGCGGGCGGGGTACTCCTTGCAGCCAGCCAGACTGCCCGAAGGGATGGGGCGAGACTTAAGGCGGCCTCGAATCGCCTTACATGTACTCCCAGTCTACCGAGTGCAAGCTTTTGGCCGAGCCGACACAGTTACAATCCGCACAGTCACGGACACATCCACGCACACTGTGCACGAACATGCCGCTCCCACGCACAAGGAACGCATCGACCCGACCCAGTAGGAGCAAGGAGCCCATCCCCTGCATCCCACCTGCGTCTCTGGGCAGTACACGGTCGCATTTGGTTCTCCACGGATCTCCCTCGATAGAGAGCCTTCGGGCTCTCTTGTTAAGAGGGATCTCGGGCCGCTTGTCGCAGAGCCACGTGGCGCGTCCCCGGGTGGTGGATAAGGGAATTAAACGCGAACCAAGAGCAGAAATGCAAACGCAAAAAAGGGATTTTCTAACGCTTCTCACAAAAGCAGAAACAATCACGTTACAACCATCCATCAGTTTGCTATTCCTCACTACCCTAGTTACTTGTAAGCCTAGAAACACAATAAGTTTCCTAAAAGCAGAAGAAATTGCAGATTAGAGCTCGGCTGGGACGCGCGATTCTCATCAGGGAGGCCGCAAATCTCACACATGACAGGGTCTTCTGTAGATTCTTTTGTTAATTGCAACAGTAAACCCTCGGAAGAATGCAGAGATCGATGTATGTAATGATGTAGTGTTCCCATAATACATGTACATGTATTGATATTAATCGCTGATAAGGTCATACAGCCATACCTTATAGTTGAATAAGATATAAGTTCCCACAGCGGCCGCATAATGTGGGAATCTGTGGGAACGAAAAAAACTCAAACAAAAGCGGTGGTCATCAGAGGATCTATTAGATTAAAGTCTGAAGACCATTCCCCACGAATTGCGTGACTGTGCCGCAGCAACACAGCAACCGCGCCGCAACACTGGAGTAAGTATGGTGGTAGCGAATTCTGGTTAATTTTCATAATTCAGTCTCCGAAGATAGCGAGCCCTGATGAGAATCGCGCATCCCAATAAAGTTCTAATCTGCGGGTGCTCCTGGTTTTAGTAGGAGGCCACTTTGCATTTTCCTCTCGAACCCAACGTCGAATGGATCAAATACATTGTTCGACAGGATATGAAAAGTTGCGCTAATCACAAGGACACAAAAACGATAGCGACTTTATCGAATGGAAATCGAAATAAAAAGCTATAGACATCAAAGAATAATTTTTCGCGATTGTAAGCACGAGAGCGAAAAAACCAAAAGAAAACATCTAAAACGAACGCGAGAAGTGGGTTTGCTTGAGCAGCTCGATTCCGGGATAGTGGGGAATGGAGGGAAAAAGTGCAGATGAAATGAAGGAGAGGGAAGAGGTGTGAGAGTTTTTCTCCTAAAAGCAGGAGCAGCGTCATGAGAAGCATTTAATACATTCGAACAACACAAAATTGCAAACATAAAATGGAATACAGTGGACGAATCCCGGCCTCAAGTGTTCTCGTCTACCGCCTAATGCGAATTCGTCAGATTGGATAGCAAAAAGTCAGCCTCTCGGCCACGTTGAGAGAGCCACGCATCCCAGCACACATCGAGTTTCCCACTGCTCCTGCTCTTAGGAGACCCCCTCCCCTGATAGACCACCATCCGATATAAACATTGCAAATGATCGAAGAAGATTAAAGAAAAGATGAAATAGTGACACGTTTACATCAACAAAACATTGCGAATTCACGCGTTAGAATAAACAGTGAAAAACAGTGTAAACATTGCTCCTGCTTCAATCGTATCAGAGTTATGCGTTGACAACAAGAACTCCTCGGTTTTCCCCAGTCCCCGACAATTCCTCAGCATCGCCTGACATCGAAAACGACTTGTACATACTTCTCATCCACATTGCCCCCCCCCCCCCCTTCCCCCTTCACCCTCCTTCCACCCTCGTAGCTGCCCGCAATAACAGTGATTCCAATCAACATGTCGAATCGAAGCTCCAATCAAATCAGAATAATACGCTGACAACAACAACTTCACGGTTTTTACAGTCCACCCCCGACAATTCCACCGCTCCTCGCTACATCGAAAACGACGTGTTAATACTTCTCCTCCACATCGCCCTCCCCCCCCCTTCCCCCTCAACCCTCCCTCCAACTCCACCCTCATAGCTGCCCGCAACGACGATTGAATAAGAAAGAGCAAAAACAGTGGCAACAGTGATTGCTATCGAAATGTCGAAGCCACGAAAACCCGCGCTTCGCGGGTTTTCACGGCTTCTAGACGGTTTGCGGGCGCTCGGACGACCGCTCACGGCCGTGGCGGATCGATAAATGACCTTATGACGAGCCCTATCGATCGGTCATCTCTCGCCATTAACTTACGCACTTCTGGTTAACTTACTCATCGGATTCTTCTTTACTCTAGATTAGAAAATCATGGAGCCCAAAATTCAACAATCCCAGTGATTCCGCTCCTAGGAGCCCCCCCCCCCCCCCGATAGGACCATCACTCGATATAAATACTTGAAATGATCGTAGCAGTTTAAAGAAACGCAGAAATCCTGACACGGTTACATCATCAAAACACGGCGAATTCATGCATTGAATAAACAGTAAACACAATAGTCTTCTTCAATCCACTCAGTTATACGTTGACAACAACTTCTCGCTTTTTCCAGTCCCCGACAATTCCATCGCTTCTTGTGACATCGAAAACGACATGTACATACTTCCCCACCATTTCGCTCCCGCCTCCACCCTCGTAGCCACATCCCAATGAGGATTGAACATCACTAGTCCTCAGGATAGATCAGGATCGAGCACATGCATGACAATATGACAACAGTGATTGTAATCGACATGTCGAAGCCACGAAAGCCCGCACCTCGCGGGCTTTCGCAGCTTCTAGACAGTTCGCGGGCGTTCGCACGACCGCTCCCGGCCGCCGCAGACGGAAAAATGAGTCGGTGATGCTTAGTCATCCCTTACGAGAATCTTTACACGTCCTGTGCAAGTTACGTGCAAGCCCTGCGCAAGTAACTTACGCAGTAAGTAACTTACACACTTCCGGCTAACTTAATTGTAAGTAGTACACATTGTAAGTATGTTATACTTTGCTTACATGCGACCTTACCCCTTCCTGATCACGCTTAGTGTGAGCAACGTGCAAGTCTAGTCTCTAGCAAGGTACTTAGTCACTTCTGGGTTAGTTACGCGTAAGTGAAAAAGCCCTCTAAGCCTCCTCATCTACTTGCACGCTAGTTGCGCGTAACATGCACTTCTAGGGCCCTAGACGAACCTCGCGGAATGCTAGCATGGCGTGTCGCAGGTTACTTAACCGCGGAAAATACGGTACAAGTAACTTGTACGCAACGTACGAAGGCAGAAGTAAGTTAATTCGCAGCCCCTAAGACGCAAGTATCTTACCTAAAGCTTCCGAGACGGTGACCATTTGCTTACGTGCATCCTTTCGCGTCCTACGCATGTTACTTGCGAGCTTAAGCAGTGAAAATTAACTTACGCACTTTTACGTATCTTGCGCACTAGCTCTCAATTAACTTACGCACTTTTACGTTGCTTACGCACAAGTAAACTGCGCCTTAAAGGCCATTTTAGACCCCCTACGTAACTTACATAGGTCATCGAAAAGATACAAGTAACTGATTTCCTAGTATTTCGGGGCCCAGGTTAGTTAATTTAGAGGTCTTAAGCCACAAGTAACTTGTCTCCAGTTTTCTGAGGAGCGACTCGTCGCCTGTGTAAGGCTAGAGTTATACTCCCGCGGGAGCATCCGCGGATGGGCGGGAATCGCGCCGGGGTCTATCACCTGGCCAATCGCCGCGCACCGTCACGCCCGCCGTTCGTGGTGCACCTTCAGTCCGAGGACGTCCCGCGGATGCTCCCGCGGGAATATAACTCCCGCCTAAAACATACACATCGATTAAAACCGAGCGCGCGCGGCCGAAAAGTGTTTATACTCGGGCGCCGGCGCTGTCGCTCCAGTCGCTCCAGACGCTCTCGTCGCTCCCGTCGCCTGTGTAAAACAGGCATATCGATTAAAACCGAGCGCGCGCCGTCGAAAAGTGTTCATACTTGAGCAGCGGTGCTTTCGCTCCAGTCGCTTTTACCGCTCTGATCGCTGCAGTCCCCTGTTCATGCTTCCGCGCTCTTGTCACTGTTGTCGCGAAGTTTGAACAGGGCCGTAGACGTCGCGCTTGCCACAACAGTTGCAGCGGCGCCCCTGCTTTCGTATGTTCAGCTTGTACCCCGACGTTTGTCGGCAGAAGTTGAGCGGGAATGGCTTTCCGTGGTACTAGTTACTTGGCAAACATCACTGATGAGTTGGAATTTACGTGTAAAGACGTGTATTACACCACTGCAGCATAACCGTCGTGCTTGCGTGCAATGATGTGCGAGACACGTGAACATGAATGCGGGACGATTCCTCCGACTCGACTTGGTGTCTAAAGGGATTTAGCCCATCGCGTTGGCGGTCGTCCCAGTGGTCTCTTAAGGTCTCTCGGGAGCTTTTCTGTGACGCGGAGACTCCATCTGTCGTGCTTTCGTCGAAGAATGTGCCCGGCCTAGCGATATTTGGACTTCTTCATGTACTGCAGCGGGTCTGCTAATTGCGACTTCTCCCGTAGCTCTGAGCTTCGTAGGCCTTCTTGCCATTGCTGACGAAGGCTTGTCCTCAGAAGACATCTCTCCAGTGCACGATGCGTAGTTTGCATCGCTCTGGCGATTGTCTTGTTGTCGGGCAAGGTTTCCGTCGCATAACACATCGCAAGCAGTACAGAGGCGTTGAATATCGAGGCCCTGTGGCCGGCATCCTTGACCTGATCGGTGACTTCGCGAATCGAACTGAAGGCTGCCCATGCTGCGCATCTTCTGCGGGCGATTTCAGGAGCAGGGTCGTTACCCATGTTTGGGGTAGGAAAGCTAAACAATTATAAAGAATGCTATAGCAAATTTTCCTTCGCCGGGAAATTTTTCTAACCATCTTATTGAGCCTGTAGTTTAACCTGCCTGAAGGTCACTTCGAATTGGAAGAGTTCGCTTTGATTTCAAAAGTGTAAAACGCGGCTTAGAAGAGTTCCAAGTTGATTTGAAAAGTGTCCTGTTCGACGTGAACACGGTGTATAAGAGGCGTATGAGTTCGATTCAGCTTCTGGGTAAATCGGGCCTTTGTCCGAAATTCTTGTGATAATTGTCACGTATTCCTAGCGGCTAGCGAAAGCCTCAACAATGGCTCACAGGAACTTGGAGAGCACCGCAGTGTTCCTTTAGCTCGAGCACGGAAGCTCAGGCTCTATGCCAACCTATTTTCCGGCTTGTGTACCAACCCACTTACTACGACCGTAGGAAAAAGGTCGACGTATTCTTGTAGAAGTGCACTCTCACAAAGCGTCAGTGTAAATATGTGCAACAATTCGAACTGATGGTGAGGGGTACTCTATGGATGGATTCGAGCGGTTGTTTTACAACGTAAAAAGGAGGCGTGGCTGAATTCAGGTGGTTATCATAGGGGCACCAACGATTAGACGTGTGCAGGGTGGAAGGGAGATGCATATCCACGATGTGGCATCCGTCATGTACTTTACCCACCCACTGCAGGTAGTGCAGGTCATACTGCCTGGCGATATGTGCTGCGATGCGAGTTGAGAGGTGATACTTGATGATCCCCGGGGGTGCCTTCGCGTATGCATGGCTTTTTCGTTACCTCTGCCCTGAGATTGATGAATCATTAGAGGTTCCTGATCTTTCTTGGGAGTAGCTTGACGAAGAAGGAGAAAGTGATGACAAAAGTCTTAACGGAGAACTGCTCTGTGCAGTGGCTAACAAAATTCATCAAGGAAAAGGCTAAGAAATTCGGTTGGGTATGCGGAGATACCCCCGGAGATTATTGAGTATCGTCAGTGCAGTATACCCCCGAATGGATTGGTAGAGTATATGATCAAGGCACATCGTGGGTTGGTCTGTCACTTCTACCCGCGTATCCGAACAAGTGTTGAATTCGGTTTCAAATAGATTACCCTCCAACAGGGTGTTTGGAGCAGACTAGATCCTTGACCTTTTGGCACACAACGAATTACTAACAGTTGGTTGTGTTCTGGGGTTTACAACTATTATTAATGGTCTCTTCGTGAAGGGTAGAGCGCAATGATCAGCGCGATTGTAATTTGCTCTGAAGCTCCACGTGTTCTACATCAAGAACACGTTGGGGATATTTACGGAGATGTAGTAGGTACATTCCTCGGAATCTGAAGTCGGACAAGAGGCAGAAAGTTCGGCGACTGGCGCATGTCGCGTGTTCAGAAATAGTATGTACTTTCGAATAACTTCGCTGAAGACGCTTTGGACAACGACACCAGCAGTCCGATTACGGTATTTTGAGCTCTTCGGCTTCAGTGCCTATTCTCCAAGAAGTGTGTTTTTACAGAGCTTTTACAGCTGCCTTCCGTTGCTCTAAAACTGACCTTGTGGTAGCATTCCCCAGCAGTCCGATATAAAAGATATTTATTGTTTTTTTTCAATCAATGTGGACATTTGAGACAAGATCACAGGCTTTACACGAACCGAACGAGATGAGCGACGTATCTACAAGACAAGGGCGACGACGGCCGTCGTGGCCAAGGCGCTGAGTGCCGTCATAGTGGGAACACCGTTGTAGTAGACACCGTTGGCGTCGTACTGTCGGTTGGTGCCGTATCCGGTCGTGGAGTAGCCGTTTTGGTAATACGACGGGGTCGTGGTATATCCGTAGTTGCTCGTCTGTCCATACTGGCCGTTGGCGTTGTAGCCGGTCTGGCCGTAGCCGTTGTTGCTTGTGCTGAAACGATGTGCGTTTTCTCACACGGGCCACGGTACATTATGTACAGTGTGCAGTACCTGTACTGGCTGAATCGCTGCGGTTGGCTCTGCTGGGCGTACTGCTGTTGTGTCGGCTGTTGTTGTTGTTGTTGCTGTTGTTGTTGTGGGTATTGCTTAAAGGCAACACTAGTCAACAGATCGAAAGCGAATAGCACAAAGCAGTAAGAGAACTGAGTCGCCATTAAGCCCGTACCGGAGCGAATTGTGCGAGAGCCACGGAGACAACAAGGGCGATGACTAAGAGCAGTTTCATGTTGCAGAAGCGCAGCGTTGGATTTCAGTGACGGGGAGGTGCTTCGGGAAGAGTTCGGGTGAGATCCGTGGAGTGCCGCCAGTCACTTATATACACGAGAACGACCCGGGGCAGGTGTAGTGTTTGCTTGGCGGATGCTCGACTCGCAGAGGGTACAGGTCGCTGCGCGGCGCGACGGCTTGCCATGAGTGCCGCAGCCGCCGCCAGGCCTACCCGGCCGTCGTCGCCGCACTCGGCTCATAATTTGAAATTCGAGCAGAACGACCAGTGCTCAGAGATCGCCGTTTGATCGGAGCAGCAGCGGAGACGCCGCGACGAGCCGCCTTCGTAAGGTGCTTACGCAGCTGGTCTGGGAAGCTCATTTAAGACTTCGTTTATACTTCCGACTCCGAGCGACGAGATGGCACGTGTAGCGGCCAAACTGGAGGATCGACTAGGATGGTCACTGTACAACGCATCGCTTGACTTGGCGTCGGAATTATAAACGGAGCCTCATTCAGAAGCGTACAAGCAGGTCATTGTCATTCCAGAGAGGGGTCTAACCAGGAGACTATCCCAACGCTAGTTCTGAACACCGGAAGTGGTGTATATGGACAGAGCGGCTCTGCCTCAGAAATCCGAAATGCAAGTATCTCAACCCTATTTGTGCGAGGACGAGAGCGTTAGCGGATTAAAGATTAGGCGGAGTAACCTCTCGCAGTTAGGGATTTACTTCGTGCTAAGCGCAGGCGGTAGGATGGCGGACTTACAAGAAAGAGGCCGAGGGTTCGATTCCGAACGAGGTAATTCTGTTTTGCATAAAAAGGATAAAAGATAAAGGATGGCGTTACTCAATCCCTTCTGGGATGCGCCAGCGCATTCTACTTCTACGGGATGTCGTGAAGGCGACATGAATGCGTATTTGGCCATACAATGACTTGCGGTGGCCAGCCGATGAACAAGTCAGTCTTTATCCTTCCCAGACAAGTGTGGTACCAATTCACCGACCCCGGAGGGAAGGAAGGCTTGGTTGGCCTGGGCGGGAAATCCGAACCAGGAACCTGGTATCGGGTGCACGCCGCAGTCGCGCCTCCTTCGACTGCGCCACATGCGCCCACGGTTTTGCATATCTATAAAAATATAGATAATTCGACTCACTAACAATATTATTGGATTTCATTGCTTCGCTTCCATTTTTGTAGAGCATAAAGTGTAGCTAGACAAAATCTCTTGCGGTTTTTTCTGAAACCTGCACCACAGGTGCAGGATTTCGAAATTAAGTCACTGTTATGTGCCGACCCTATAAGAATTATTACAAGTCTAAATTATTACATGCTACAGACACTGAATAGCTAAAAATTAGAAATTCGAAGCAGCTTGAAAAGGTTATCGAAACAGATCATTGTCAACTATTGGTAGTGCACTCCAACCGGTTGGTCACGGCCATTCTTCAAAGTATAGCTAGTCATGGCAGAAGCTAGTTTGTGTCTCAATATTTCTTAACATCCATCCATGACTTTCAAACCAATCTTTAGCAACGCTCCTTCGTTTAGCATTTTAATCAAAATGTTTTGCGAGTTACAGCCAATGTGTCAGTCTAAATGTCAGGCTATGACCAAAATTCAGTGATGTTGTTGGCTAATCCAATTATCTGGAACAAGTGCTCTGACACACCTAAAGGGGTGTCTCGCACGTGCGCGCTTCGCGCCACTTTGCAGCATCACTGACCTAGTTAGCTTGGAAAGTAGTTTTTGTGAAAAATGAAATTCGCTAACATCTAGGAACTGGTGCGCACTTTATCGGCATCAGGTCGTTCACTTTCGTGCCTTCATCATAGGCATTGTCTCCGGACCGTCCAGTAACGCCATTGGTTTGTGCTAGGCAGTACTTCTGCCCTCAGGTGGCTCCTCCGCAATCGTCCTTATGCTCAACAGCTAGCGTTTCCAGATATCGTTGACATATCTTCCGAGGGCAGGTTCCCCCTCACTCGTTTCTTCTTACTGGATCTAATTGCTGGCCCGCCTTTACTGGTCTTCTCACCCTCCCCCTCCATCCCTCCACCACCTTCTTGGTCTCAACTCCTGGCACACTTGCTTGTTACTTGTATTGGCTCTCCTTACCAGTCTCTTCTTGCTACTTTCCCCATTTTGGTCCCTCCTCCAGGTTGTTCCTTTCCATCCTGGTCGCTCTCCTGCTTCACCCTATAGGTCCCCCATCTTCTGGATCCAAAGCTTAGAAGACCCATCTTTGGAATCCAGAAACTGAGAAGCGCGCGCAGTCGCCTCTGTGTCGAGCATGAAGAGGGTGTGCATATGGCAAATTCCTTGTTATCCGTATGAGTTCCCTTACGGCTCCCTTCTTGTTGGTTCCCCATCCTGGTCCCGCCTCCAGGGCCCGGATTCATGAACGCGGTCGGAGGTAAATCCTACCCCGATCTACCTCGACGGCCATTTACCCGCCACTTTCCGGGAACTTACCTCTGCTAGTGATTCATGACAGCCAAAGCAAGGGTTTTGCTCCGCTGCCAAGAAAGGATTGCATTGGGTCAGAAATTAGCAGCGGAGCGAAACCCTTGCTATGGAGGTAAATGTTCCCCGACGCGCTGGCGAGGTAGCATTTACCTCGAGACTCACCTCTGGCGAAGGCCCATAGCGCGACATCGGTATCACATCCTCTAAATCCGGTCTCCCTTACTGGTAATGGATCCCCTTGTCGGTCCTCCTTACTGCTCCCCCCCCCCCCCCTTCCCCCTGATTGGTAACTCCCTACTCTGCTTATTGCCTAAACCCTTCTTGGTGTTACCTGCTGGCCTGCTTCATTGTTCCCCTATCGACTCCCCCCATCCCGATGTCTCCTTCAGGTCGCTCCCCCTGATCGCTTTCGGTTCTCCACCCTCGAAGTACCTCTTATACTCTTACCCCTTTAGTGGTCTTCTCATGCTAATGGCACGAAGTCGGCTTCTGAATCTGGACGCTCAAAAACGCACGTAGGTGCTGTTGCGTTATGCCGTAAAGGGCTGCGCTTTCCTTGCTGCAGCAACATCTCACGTTCAATAGTAAAGTTTGCCCGTAACGTAGATGATGAGGTGTATCTCACTTATCGTTAGGTTAGATCACTCGACCGCCTCCGCTGTGGATAATGCGGCAATCTCACTTAAGTTAGATCACTCGACGGACAAACTCTTTAATATATAGGTGGTGATTTTATAAGCAAAGCAAAACCCACAAGAGCGGATTCGAATGCTCCGCCGCTTTCATTTGAATCCATCACCACAGCCCCTACGCCACTGATCGCCGGCGATGGAGTCGAAGCAAGCCTCTGAATCTGGGAGACTACCGCACCAAATCTATAATGGGCTGAAACACTGTCCTTTGCTGGACTCAGGTCGAGATACTTGCATTTTCGTATTTCTGAGGCAGAGTAGCTTCTGTCCAAATACACCACCTACGCCGCTCAGACGCATGTGATAGCTTCTTGATATGAACTTATTCTAGGAGACCGTCATCAGTGCTAGACTCCGGCCAAATGTTTCCACGAAACAACTCTTCGTCACACTTTGACCCACAAAGTCGTCCGAGCGAGAGCTACGCCTCCGATTTGCCTCAGCACAAATATAGGGAAAGTTGGCTTCTGTTGGTCTCTGCGCTGCGCGAAAACGAGTCATAACCGTACCGGCGACAATGCGTTTGCCTTTGCGCGGAAATCACACTTATGCTCTGTAGCCGAACCTTGCCAACCTCTGACACCAATGAGTAGGCGAAGTTGTCCTTACGCGAAGGTGAGGAGTAGCAGAGTATCGTGAGCATCGTGCGTTCAAAACTTAGAGAGTTATAGCTACCCATGGCAGAAATACGTCCAAAGCCTCGAACATGAGAGTTCTTTCCTATTAGGTCGTTGCATATGAAATGGCCGCTATTACTACCACAGTTTCAGGTCGATTTTCCGTGACTACGCATGTCTTTGTTTCAGGCATTATATATGTTTTCTAAAAGCGCAGAAACTCCGCTTTCCTACCATATATAGCCTTTGTGACACAATTTCCTCTCGCTGAGTTTTTGACGTCTTTTTTGCAGCATGAATCAACGTGATATTCGGGTGCTCTATTATACCATTTTCAGATCGAATTGTACGCTTTTCAAACCAGATTGGACACTTTTCAAATCAAATTGGACACTTTTCAAAGCTCGCCTAAGACTTTTAAAATCAAAGAGCTCTTCCGAATTAGAACAACCTTCATACAGGTTAAACTACAGACTCAATAGGATGGATAGAAATTTTTTGTTCAATAAAAATTTGTAATACATTTTTGCATTTTTTACTTTGCACGAATGAGGGCAATAATTTTATAAAATTTTTACTTTTGGAGAAAAAATAACAAGTTAAATTCTGTTGCAAAGCGCAGCAAAGCAGCAATCATATAGTGCACTAAAAGACCAGATTGCGCAATACACCCCAAAGGCGGTCGCGATTTTTATTTGATTGATAGTGCAAATGCTGTTTACAACAACGGGGTATGTGCGTTCTTAGCAATTGTACTTGCTGCATTGTCTACAATTTTTTTTGTTCGAGGAAAATTTCAGTATAATTTCTTTAAACCTTTAATTCACTTACCCAATAAGTGAACACTTTGTTTGAAATTTTATGAAATTCTATTTTTTTGCGGAAAAGTAAGGCTTTATAGCTTGTTTTAAAGAACAGAGCAGCAAAATTTTTAGTTTCAAAAGAAGAGATTACGCCATGCACTCGTCTAAGACTTCGCGATTTTCTACTGATTGATAGTGTAAATGCTGCTTATATGAAACAACAAGGTGAGATATGTGCGCTCTTCCTAATTGTACTCGTTGCATAGTCTACAGGTATGTATAAATTAACATATAAACATATTCAACATATACATAATACAAATCTACGAAAACAGTATTCTCCTTTTCCATTGCATGCTCCAACTAGATAAAAAAAAACTACATAAAACGTTACTCAATTAAAGGTTGTTATGAAATTAAAGAAAGTACCTCAACAATGACAGTCAATAAAAAATAACTTTATGCTTTATTTTTCCACAAAAAATAGTTCTATCGAATTTTAAACAAAGTGTTCTCTTATTAGGTAAGTGAATTAAAGGTTTAAAGAAATCATATTGAAATTTTCCTCAGACAAAAAAGTTGTAGCCAATGCAACAAGTGCAATTGTTAAGAACGCACATACCTCGATGTTCCATGTAAACAGCATTTCCACTATAGATCAAATAAAAATCGCGACAAGCTTTTCGAGTGCATGGCGCAACCTGGTCTTTTAATGCAGTATATGGTTGCTGCTTTGCTGCGTTTTAAAACAGATTTTAAATTGTTATTTTTCTCCAAAAGTGTTTTCTCCAAAAAAGCAAAGTAAAAAATTACTATAAATTTTTATTGAACAAAAAAATTCTAAACGTCTTGTTGAGTTTGTACTTTAACCTGTATGAAGGTTTCCTCAATTCGGAAGAGTTGTCTTTGACTTGAAAAGTCTTAGATGAGCTTAGAAAAGTGTCAAATTTGATGTGAAAAAATGTCCAATTTGCTTTGAAAGTTGTCCGGTTTGGTTTGAAAAGTGTCCAATTCGACATACAAATGGTATATATGAATGGAAAAGTGAATACAACGCTGCGGTAGCAGCGACCAACTCAAAGCCATGGTGGGGGCGGATCCGAGTCAAATTGTGAGACTATCAGTTGCCACCTGAATGCGATCGGAGAAGTAGAGAAATTGGATGAATGGATCCCGCACGATCAGACCGCCGGGCAGATGCAGAAGCGCCACGACATCTGTGTTTCGTTGAGGCTGCGCAATCTAAGCGAGCCTTTCCTCCGGGATCGCGACGAAAAATGGATCTTTCATGACAATCGCCGTCGCTCTGCACAATGACTGGACAAGAATGAGAGCCCCAAGGAGATGCCGAAACAAGCCTCCATCCGAAGATGATCACGGTGACCGTATGGTAGACAATGGCTGAAGTAGTCCATCACAAGTTCTTGAAGACTGGAGAGACTATCATAGCAGAGAAGTCATTTTAACGTCATTTTATGAACTAGTAAAACCATATATAGGCAAAAAAACAAAAAGAAAAGGCTGAAAAGAGAACCTGACATGGCTCCTGAGTTGATCGACTAAGAAGGATTTACTGCTTGATCCTCCAAGGCTCGAACCACTTAGCGCCGTTTTGAATCCTCTCGTTGGTGCTAATTTAATCAATCGGTAATTGAGCAATTTCAGCAAAAATTTGTTCGATATACCATGCCGTGTAAAGTTCTTTACGGTGGTACCTTCTCGTCTGCACAACTCTGCGTATTTTTCCTTCATAAAGGATGAAGATAAAAGACGGTGTTACTGAATCCTTTTTGGGACCCGCCATCCATTCCACCCTGCGTGATGTCGTTAAGACGATTTGAATACATATTTGGCTGTACATACAATGGCTTGCGATGGCCAGGCGATGAATAAGTCGGCGCTTTATCCTTCCCAGACAAGTTGGTACCAATTCACCGACCCCGGAGGGATGGAAGGCTTGGTTGGCCCGGAAGTGCCCGAACCAGGAACATGTTATCGGATGCAAGCGACAGCCGGCACTTTCTCCGACGGCGCTACACTCGCCCTTTTGTTTCATACATAAAACTACTTTCTTTCATACACTTCCAATTTAGTTTTACAAATGTGAAGATTTGCAAATATGTAGAGAATTCCAGTTCAAATGAGAATATCGACTACTGTGGAAGCTCATGCTGCTGCTCCCCGGCAGCTCTGCTCGTCCCGCCTCATCTCACCGTGAAATCTAGCGCACGTCACCTGACCATGCTACCGTAATCCAACGAGTCGCTCGATCTTCTACAGTGAGGTAAGGCACCTAACGTAGCGCACCGTTAGTGACCCCAAGGAGGGAAGGTGAAGAGCGTTGAACTGTTGATGGAAGTAAGGATGAAGTTCCAATGACCAAGACAAAATGGATCGGTCCGCGATACGACACACTTAGAAGATGCTGGCTACGACTTCACTCGTTAGCACATGCAACAAAAAACCAAGTATATTTATTGATAATTGATCTTACTTTATAACCGCCACTTCGACTTTAGAGGTTCGAATGTACTAGAAAGAAATGCGGCGAGTAAATAGAGATGTGCCGCGCTCACCTACATCTGCTTTCATCTTCAGAAACATTTGAATTGAAAGTCAATTCGAGTAGTCTGCATATAAAACGACATGCTCGCAAAAAGCAGAAGAGCAGATGTTGTGACATTCACTGAATCGGCACGTGCATGCAATGCTAAACACGCTTCTCTGCGAAGACTGTAACCAACTACACACTTCACACTAAAGTACATCTAGTACCCTTCCATTCAGAAGCAATCTCTTCGTTCGCCTGGATCCTACTTGGAGAATCTTTTCTTTGCGACGGCTCCAACAATCTCTCATATAATAGAAGCTACCCCACCTTGTGTGGTTTTATGTTTACAACGGCGCGACTTCAGCAAGTTTAGGGGGAAAATGCATAAACTCGCCTAACTTCTGAAGCTATTCCGCGAGGATATTGACGCTGATTCCATTGTTTGCTCCTGTTTTCCTTCAGCAACTCACTGAACGGAACAGCTAGTAAGTCGAAAAATAGGAAGACCATGATTCTGGAACAGTTTTGGCTATGGTACGGGTTGGACTCCAGGGGGTAGTCAAGTCTGACCGATCACAGTGCCTGTGACTGCCCGATTATTGTGCTAGTGGAAGCCTATGATGGTTCGGGTTTGATGCAGACTCACCATGATAATAAATTTCTTCCAATTGAGCTTTTGAACTACTACACTCCTAAGGGCGCGAGCTAGCGCAGTCGGAGAAGGCGCCGCCTGTCAAGCGCACACAGTTCCAGGTTCTTGGGCACGGTTTCTCGCTCATAGCAACAGCCATCCATCCCTTCGTGGTTGGTACCAATCCTGTCTCGAAAGGCTAAAACACTGCCTTGCTTATCGGCTGAGCATTGCAAGTAATTACATAGACCAGACACGCGTTCTGATTGCCTCCGCGACATTCTGTTAAAATAGAATGCGCGGCGCATCCCGGAATGAATCAAGTAACACGGTCATTTATCCTTTATTCTTTTCTACTTTTAAGCGCCTGTTCATAGTTCCGATGGGAATGATTGTGTCGCTCGTGGGTTGCATACGAATCGATTAATGTTTGACAACCACCTTGCAAGAATCGATATTATTCATCCCGATATCACGGGTGGGTGCTGAAGGGACCTCGAGGATATTGCGTATGTTACGTGCGGCCAAGCAGGGCCGGTGGTGTAAGGCGTGGCGTCGCTGCCCGAAAAGTGGAAGGTGCGGGGTTCGAGTCCTGCCTGGCGCAAGAGTTTTGATCGCAAAAAAAAACATCCTGTAACAACGTATAGCAGCCTCTCTACCAGTCACTCCAAGCTTAAAACTGTGTTAAAGCGATATATTGTTTGTTCGAGACATCAGTCGCTGCTGTCACTGCCGTAGCGGACTATGAATAGGCCGCAACGGGGAGATCCGAGAACACTCCACAGTGCGTTGGGACTCAGATAAGTGAGAGTAGAAGCAAGGGAATACCGCTATGTCCCAGTAGACGGCGCTATTGACGAGAGGTGCTCTTCGCGCTCGCATGTATCGACTTCGGGTGCGATTCCGCGGACAGGTCAAACACGCTACTTTTATCACCACCAAATCTGCTGTATTCATCTCGCTCTTCCCCTCTAAGCTCGGCTGTTTCCGTTTCGGAGTCACGCATAAAATAAAGTTCATACATCCAACTCAAGCAGTGGCGTCACTTCTTTACAAACACCTGGAGACCAGAAATGTCTCCTATTTGCAAGGTTGGCCATTGAGGCGGAATATTCGCAGCCTCTCGCGCACACGGGCAATTCCGTGAGAGAATGAGGAGGGAGAATGAGCGGCCACGGAATGTGTCAACAATGAGACATCGAGACCGCCTGCCCTGCTCACTCGGACCAGCCGACCAACAATTAGGTAACCAACTGCGTCATCGACGGTCTCGATCTCTAGCTGTACCGACTGGCGGCTGACGGCCGGCGGCCGCGGAGTTCACCTGACAAACGGATAGGCGATGACTCCCTCTTTCTCCCAGCAAACGGTGTCCTTCTGCCCGAAACGTTGAAAAAGGAGCTTCGGCTCCACGCTCTTCGGCGGAGGGAACAGCGAGTTCAGCGTGGAGGAACTGATATCGGTGATTATGTGCGTTGCCCAGCACACGCACATACACACGCAAACGCACACACAAACACTACACTGTTTGTGCACGTGCTTTGAGAGCAAAGTCATCGCTAATCACACGGCAAAATGCAAACAGTCGTCGCAAGGCATTGCTTGAATCGAGCGGCGGCGGCTTCCGGCAGTTCCGAGACGCTAACGAGGTGGTAATGACGGGACTTCTTCGTCAGTGTGTGTAAAAAAAAACAGGACGCAGCAGAAGACGGATGATGATGTCAATAGAGATTCACAGCGTGTGCAACGCATACTGGGCAACAGAAGATGGAGCTACCTTGTGAGCTTCACAGTTCCTAACCAAAGGCTTGGGGAAAATTTTAGCGTCGGCTGCAGAGCCACCGTTGTTGAATTTCTTACTACATAGGTGCATTACCTGACAATCCTTTTCATCCCAACGCTTCGTTTTTTAATCCATTCGGCTTCTGCATGCCTTTTTAATTCCTTCGTAAAGGATCACCTAACATTTGGTATGTCGATGACATGGCTCAATCCGGGGCAGCGACAGATATCCTATTTTAGGTGGCAATGTCATATTTAGGCGCTTTTTGTACATAAATTATGTTATTTTTCCTAATTCTAAATGAGTTAAGGATGCTACAACACTCGGTTAGCTCACGCGCAAGGCTGTGATTTCCGGTTCGACTTGTAGCCAGACCGATTAAGTATTCTGTCATTCTGATTCCAACATCTTATAGTATATTACTCAGTGTACAGTCCTAATACTAAAAGAGAAATCGCCACAATGTGCTAATTGTAGCTCCTATTTTCTGCTGATACTCACTGTGTTCTTGTTGATTTTTGGTGTTCGCTTTTTTGCGTAGATTTCCCCATTCAATAAATAAATAAATAATGCTTAAAGGAATTATATACACAAATTGTTTTGACATGGATGAAGGATAAAGGGCGGCATTACTCAATGCTTTTTCGGATGCGCCACGCATTCCACTCCTAGGGGATGTCGTGGAGACGATATGAATGCGTATTTGGCCATACAATGACTTGCGGTGGCCAGCCGATGAACAAGTCAGCGCTCTATCCTTCCCAGGCACGTCTGGTAACAATTCACCGACCCCGGAGGGATGGAGGGCTTGGTTGGCCTGGGCGGAAAATCCGAACCAGGAACCTGGTATCGGGTGCTCGCGACCGTCGGCGCCTCCTCCGATTGCACTACATGCGCCCTCATTTTGACATGAATAGAAGTGAAACACATAGTGCACTCATGGTGAGATCGAGAGTTTGTCACTATTTTTTCCCATTTTGCACTAACACGTCGGAACTGCGCAGGCCTTTGTCTTTTATACGGCGGAATGGAGACTTTTTAGCATGATTCAACAGCACCTTCATTGTTGTGATTCTGCTGGATCTTTTTTGAAGAAATTGCTTCACGATAAGATAGGAGTGCAGAAATAAGTACTCCTTACTTGCTGAGTTAACAGTTCCGATTCCTCCTTTTGTCGCCCAAAAAACATCAGGAGCGGCTTCATGCATGTGTTTCGTGAAAATGGATCAGGGCTGGAGTGAAAGAAACTCTTAATTGTATGAATTTAAAGTTAGATCTGTAGTGAAACTTGGCAAGCCAAATACATGCTCAAATCGCCTTCACGATGTCAGTAGAGTTAAAATGTGTGGGCATCGGCTGACCACGCAGGTGCGTTGCCCAAATCCGCATTCAAATTGCCTCCACGGTTTCACGCAGAAATAGAATGCGTGAAGCATCTTCGAAGGCATTGAATAACGACGGCCTTTATCGTCCTCTAGCTTTATGAAACTGGACGCTGGACGTTTAGCCCTGTAGTATCTCCATCTATAGCTCTAGCTCTATCGTTCTGTTCCAGGTGCAGTGCCTCTAACGTTTATCAATGTTAAGATGTTCCTCAAAAGACTCAACAAGACAACGTGCTACAACAAAGTGCTCTAGACGTGGGGAAGTCCGTGCTTTGCGAGCTGCTGCTGGGCCTCATCGTTGAAGGTGGTGCCGAGCTGGTCCCAGGCGGCCTTCTGATCAGCGGTCAGAGCGGAGCCCTTGGTCTCGAGGAACTTTTCCCAGATTCCCCAGAAGGCCTGGAAGAGGTTTCATTAAATGAAGACATTGAGAGACAGCCTATGTACCTTCCACAGGGCGGGGTCGAGTCCTCGGCTGACGTGTCTGTCGATGGTGTCACGAACGTAGGCTCGGAAGACGTCCTCCTTAAGAGATTGCTTCGTGCTTTTGGTGGGAAAGCTAATCGTCAGAGCCTTACGTTGTCGTATGTGTTGGCGAGAACGTTCACTGCCAGAAGCAGGCCGGTTCCGAGCTTGTCGAATCTGCAAACGGCAAGATCTGTCTGGAAGCTTCTTGGGACGAAAGTGATTCCGCTAACCTCTCGCTCTTGTCGACGTCGTCTGCGGAGAAGCTCTCGGCGCCCTTGAAGTACTTGCGGTGCTCCGGGTGGTTTGTGAAGAAGCTGAACAGCAACGTCAAGGAGAATTGAGCAATTTCCTGGGTCTCACTTACTATTTGTAGAACTCCTTGCCGTTGTGAGCCTTGTCGGGAGTCTTTCCAAGGGGGAGCACCTTCAGCGAGGTCGTAGTGTGCGTCTTCACGTCGGCCGGAGAGAGCGCACTGAGTGATGAAGAAGACATTAGGGAAAGTCAGGAACTGAGGGACAGGTCTTTGAGACCAGCTTACCTGACGCCCGCTACGACGAGGCACAGGCCGATCAGCCAAGCTTTGCACATGACTGAAAAGTGGATTTAAGTTCTTTCAGAAGCGAAGGATAGCTAAGGAAGTAGAAATAGAGCCGATTAGGACTATTGGACCCCAGCCCCTGATGGAACTGAAGCTGGACTGAGCTCTGACTTGGCTGTTTACGAGACCCGTATTTATACTCGCAAAGATCGACGGGAGATCCTGATATGAGTGTAAAGTGCAACGTGTGTACAACATTTGTCGGCGAGAAATTCTACAAAACCACGTAGAAGCCGAGCGCCAACGGCTCATCTGTACAGAAAAACAGCGGTGATTGGGCATTGCGTAGGAAAAAAATTGCTCTTGAGTTTTTTCGGGTAATAAAACATCGCTGCTTGCAGGCGATGTTCCAAGTATTTTTCGGCTTTCCGCAGGCTTCGTTTAATGGAGACCTTCGTCTGCTGCACTCTGCAACATAAGAGACTTCCAGGAACTGCAAACAGATGCCAAAAGTGGCAGGTGAGGGTTTGTCAAACAAGAGCGATAGTATATGTATGTAAAATCCGATGGCCTGAAGACCGCAGATTGGTTCGTTGATGACTAGCAAGTGGTTCCTTAGGTTAGCTACTGTCTTTAAGGGCACTCTATGGGTACCCGTTATAAAGGATAACTTTTTTTGGTATATGTCGCGTAGGTGAGCAGCATTGGTAGGTGGGAACGCCTAAACCATTCAGGCCGCATAGAATCGGCATGTTATTCAGAGAGGGCATGTGCAGTTGGTACCCTGATGGGATGGCATGTGTTCGGCTTGTGCTCTGTTTGATCACTATTGGCTGGCGCTCTCCCACCTACCAATGCTGCTCACCTACGCAACATGTACCCTTTTTTTAATCCGCGGAAAGTATCGTTTAAAGTATAAAGTAGAGCCTCGTACGTTTCGTTTTTTCGCTGTAACTGTGAATAAAATAAGTAAATAAATATAACTGTCTTTGCTATAGTCAGTTCTGTAACAGGTAAAACATAAAGGATTGAAGTGGATGTTAGTCAATCTCCTTGCGGGATGCGCCATGCATTCTACTTCTAAGGGATGTCGTGGAGGCGGTTTGAATGCGTATTTGTCCATGCAATGACTTGTGATGGCCAGCCGACGTACAAGTCAGTGTTTTACCCTCCCAGACAAATCTCATAGCAGTTACACACCACAAGGGGATGGAAGGCTTGTCGGCTTGGACGTGAAATCCGAACCACTAACGCACCCGACAGCCGGCACCTTCTCCAACTGTGCTACTACGGGTCCACATACTAAAAGATCTACAAATAGTTGAAATTGCTGCGGCCACAGTTATCGAAAGCCGTTAAGAATTATTCAAATGCACAAATTTTGAGCTCAAAGGTGGACAGTGTAAACCCCGCTCCGCAGCGATTCCTGAATTTTCCTCCCTCTATTGGCCCCAGCTCACTATCTTTCTGGCGTAATTCTGGAATAAGAAACGAACACAAATCGTGGCTGATGCAGGCAAACTTTAGCATGCAGAGGAAGAATTTCCTTGCTTAAAGTTCAAGTCGAAGGACTATTGCAGAGACGGGCATACAATTGCGCCCTGAGGGGAAACGGTGTTTTATTCTTGATTCTCGATATTTTAAAGGCGCTGCTGGCACACCCTCAGAACGTCTAACCAATCGTCTGTAAACTGTGAAATATCATTATTGGCATCACGGTGGTTACCTCACTGCCTACGACCAGCCATATCACCGAGAGCAAACCCCGTTGATTTGACGTACTCGGAATATATGCCTGGATGTCTCAAACACACTGAATATTAACTACCCTCCACATTAGGTGATCCTTGACTTCCTGATTAATTTGCGTCTCTAGTAAAAGCGTAATCCAATTTTCGCTCCGTGACATGAGCGTAATTTAAAATAAAAAATGGAATCGTGTGTCGATGTTCAGCTCACCGCTTTCGGGAAATTTTCAGTGGCATCTCTAGGAGGAACCACTGCATATACACGCCTTCTGTTATAGCCTTCCTGTCAAGACATGACTCTTTATGTAATGTAGATTTTCTAAGGAACTGGCCAGCTTACCTTTGCCCCAATACAAACCAACTCCGGTTAAGAGGCGTTGGATATGACACTACTCCCATTACAACGCGATTCTGGAAGAAACCCTGTGTACAAAATGACTCCCGTTATAACGCGACCCGGGTCTAGTTACGGTTCCACAAGAAATTGAAGGCGAATAAAATGCTGGCTGCGATTGCGATCAAACCTACCATTATGTTGCCTTGTTCATAGCCACGAGCTGCACTCGTGCAACAATGTATTGGGTGCATATCAACGTTTTTCGCGCGTGTTCGGCCCACAAAAGTGTTAATAGGGCCTGTTCATACTTCTCGACGAGAGCGACTCGTCGCCCTACGAAACCGGCATATCGTTCGCCGCCGAAATCTGTTCATAGTCGAGCGCTGTCATACCTGTCGCTCTTGTCGCTCTTGTCGCCTGTTCATACTTCGCGCCGGCGACGGGAGCGACTTGGGGGACAGGCGGAGTTTGAAGTACGCAATTACGCCATGGCGCACTAGTGTTCGAAGGAAACGATGCCCATTCTATGTACCGTTCTTCAGTTTAAGGTAGGGCATGCTATTGTATCTGTCTTGAGCACAGGATTGATGGTGTAGTATGACTGTTTGCTAGTGTACGTATTGGCTGACTGACTGATTTACAAGAAATAACGTTATGGCGCAACTACGTACACCATGCTATGGTACGTCCGTCGCCCCAGTCGCTCTTGTCGCCCTTTCGCCTGCTCATAATTTCCTGGCGCTGCCGTCGCTCTTGTCGCTGTTGTCGCGAAGTGTGAACAGGTCCCTAGTCAGCAATATACCAAGCCCATTGGAAGAGTCTCGGTAGTTGTCAGAAAGTGCTGTATGTTGGGAGATTTCGGCAGACAGAAGATGTGGAGTGGCATTCAGACTAATCGAAGAGGTTATGTACTGTTGGAGGTGTTATTGCGGTTGGAGCTCTTGTGCCATGCGGACCTTGTGCCTGTATGCTCTGCTTTTCGGACAGGATTACAGCAGCAGCGCTGTTGGATCGAACTCAACATTTCCAAATCATGGGAGAGTGCTGATAAACCATTTGCAGCGAGGATATCGCGGTTGTGAAGTCGTGGCTAGAGGAAATGGTCACAGAACATCGTAAGGCGTTGCACCGCTGCCTGGAAAGCAGAAGGTGCGTGTCCGAGTCCCGTCTGGCACAAGAGTTTCGATCGCAAATAATCATTCTTCTAACAGTCAGGAGTCGAGCTTGAACCAGTCGCTTTGCAAACTTATGTTATTTCGCCTTTACACAACCAATGCAGTTTGGCTAAGCATCAGATCAACAATGTTCTCGTCTTCGAGTAGCGGCCTGTGATCTCGGGTCCAGCCATGAACATTGCCTTCGCTTAAAGACGGTCGGGATCAACGTGCTAGCAGAAGACGTTAGCCGTGCCTCTCCTGGGCAGCAAAGAAATACTTTCGCTCACTGATCGCCCACAAAAACAGTGTTACTGAGAGCGAACTTGATTGTAAAGTCGTGCGCAGTTCTGGAGACATACAATTCTCGAAGACAAGCTGTGATTTGGCTGGCCGCGTGTCGATCTTTTCCGTTCTGTTGGAGTTAGCGATTCGAGCGGAAAGTCCCGGATTGCAGATCCACGTTTGCGTTGTGATTACACGCGAAGAACACAATGGACGGACTACTCGGCTGCGATTTATGTGATACGTGATGCGCGGCTCCGGTTCGCCTCCTACAAAAGCGCCGCCGGCTCTGGTCGTATCGAGGCCGATGATGACGATGCAGGTGATACTGCTGCAGCTCTTCGTACACTGCCTGCTGGCACAGTCACTCGACTCCTACCGCCACGGTGAGTTCATTTAGAATGCGCCATGTATTCCGGATCAATCTTACACGGGAGGGGCAGCAACCTCAAAATGGCAACGAACCTCCTCTCCATCCTCGAATTTATCTGAGAAGCCTCATTTCATCATGAGGTCGCGACAACTCGTAGGAGGTATATGCGAGGAGAGGTCCCTCCCAAGTTGGATAGACACATTATTTCTAATTGTTTTTACTTCAAAACTTGGAATTTGGAAAAAATCTGAAGCTAGTTCATCGTATACTACTTGTCAAATTCATCATAGTTAGCTCTTCACTCAAAGGTTACAGTGGCAAGGGTCTAAAATAATCAATCCGTTGAGGGATGCGCCCTACATTCTGCTTCTACGTGTGTTGTAATCCATGTTGTGAAAGCATATTTGGCCCACTTGCGGTTCAGCCGATGGGCAAGTCTACGATTTATCCTTTTCAGACCAGTCTAAGGCATCTGGTATACCTCCGAGTCGCTCCAGCGATCATCGCTGGAGCGACTCGCTGGGTCGACTTCATCGACCTTAACTGGTTCCATGCTTATATCAGCGGCCGGCTCATCCCGATATACGGGTGAGTGCTGATCGGTCCCACGAGGTGTGGATGTTGCGTACGATCAAACAGCGTCGGAGGTGTAAAGGCGTAGAGCATTCCCGTCCGGTCAAAGGGAGGTGCAGGTTCGAGTCTCGCCTGGCGCTAGAAGTTCCCGATCGCACAACATCGTCACACAGTCATCGACCGCATAGAGGAGGACCGGCGCGAACCTCGCATCCGTTCCTGTACACGCGAGAAATAGGTCAGCCTCCTCTTCTTGGTTCGGATCCCGCCCGAGCCTACTTTTCAGAATTGGTTCCAAATTTTTCCCTGGAGGACAGAACTTTGACTTGCCCTTGGCTGTGCATCGCAAGCCGCTATATGTGCCAAATACGTATTCGAGTTGCATCCACGATAGGAGCTTGCAGAGTTTGTGCACTCAGTGTAAGCCAAGTTTATCTACCTTTGCTTGCTTCACTAAAACCCAGCTAGCGTAATCTCTTAAGGGTGCCCTGGAGTCACTTGGATTGCCCAGAAGAAGAATGAGAAACTCTTTCACTTGGGGTCATCCAATTTAGTCGCCAGAGCTGGTGAGTGACTTGTTCAAAGAAAAAAGAGTGGGTGAAGCTGGTGGGGTCTGGCACAAAGTTGATAAGGTGTAATATTAGATCGTGAGGAAAGTTTTTGTCGTTTTAGAGCCTTGAATATTCCCGCCATTGTTAGTTTTTTTGCTTCACGAAATCGTAGAAGGTTTCGGTAGAGGAAGATATGTAATGGTTTTAAATACATGTGAAGTATATAAGATGGCACTAAGAGCTGAGGAATATGGTCACTTTCCGTGACAGCAGAAAAGCCCGATTCTCGTATCATGGAGCTTTAAGGCTTGAATCTCGGAAAAACGAACACGGAATTGAATCAAAATTAAGG
Source organism: Heligmosomoides polygyrus bakeri (assembly GCA_947359475.1). Taxonomy (NCBI): domain Eukaryota; kingdom Metazoa; phylum Nematoda; class Chromadorea; order Rhabditida; family Heligmosomidae; genus Heligmosomoides; species Heligmosomoides polygyrus. The sequence continues at coordinate 24,770,819 of OX375868.1, forward strand.
TGCAGTGTTAGGAAGAAATTGTCTAAAAAATCGGCAGCGAAGTCGTGACATGAGGCACTTCGAACTAGTGACAGAGAACCTAAAAATAACACAAAATCCTGCTCACAATCAGCTATCATACAAAGGAAAAGTATTCAGGTTAGAGCCGAATAAAATCGTTTTCAGCAGTACATGATGAATATTTGTAGAATGACGTGGGAACAATTCGTGGGAATAGGTAGAAGCAAAGTCTGAGCGGTGTTCGCTTAATTTAGTTTAAAAATTGAGTTAACAAAAAGTATTCTGCTGCTGCGGCCTCCTTTTATAGAAGAAAGCTTCACTTATGTAAGCTGTCACAGCGATGTTTTATTGCGATCAAAACTTCTAGCACCAGGCGGGACGCGAACCTCCCTCTTACCGGGCGGGAATTCTCTACGCCTTTTCACCACCGGCGCCGTTTGATCGGACGCAACATCCACACCTCGTGGTACCGATCAGCATTCACCCGTATTTGGAATGAGCTGGCCGCTGATATCAGCATGGAACTATTAGGGGGGGGGGGCAAAAGTAATGAAACACCCCATGCCGTGTCCATATATCTCGTGGCTGGAGTGTGGTTTCGTGCTTATCGTATTTGTATGTTTGTATGCTACTTACTGAAGGCCACCTGAGAAGTTACCACTTCCGCCCTTTCCAGAAGCATGCCAAAACCCCAGTCTGTCTCATGCCGAAACCCCGGTCTGACGAGTCGACCTGTGTCGCGCAAATCTCGCCCAATTCCCAACCCCGAGCAGCCTGGGCTCAATATTCACGCAAGATGAGAAGTACGTCTTCTACCTTAACCCTGCCAAGCAGCGAGTTTGGGTGAGGCCTAGTGACCTGTTACCGACCTTCGTTCGGCGAGATGCTCACGGCTAGAAGCACCTTTGGAGCTTTTGGATCTGCGCCCATGGATCGGTTTACCGGAAGCTTTTCCCTGATTCGAGCACTACGATGAACTCCAAGGCCATGGTGAACGAAATAGAAGAGATGGGCCGGCGACTCGCTTTTATTCATTTGCAGCGCTTCAAGAAGGTTCTCCTCTTCGACAACACCGCACCCCATCGGGAACAAGTAACCACGGATAAGCTTGGCCAGCTGGGCTACGTTCACATGCCTCATCCATTCGCCAGACATCTCTATGCGACTACCACTACTTCTTGAGCTTAAAGGACTTCCTGGTCGGAAGGGACACAAGACCTCAAGCAGTGCTCGACAACCATATCGAGCAGTTGATCAACACCAGGCCCAATCAGTTCTGGAAGGATGGGATCAGGAAGTTGGCTGAGCGATGGCAGCAACGTCATTGCCCTTAATGGCAAATACATTCCTCAGCATCGTTGAGTTGTAAATGAGTTATAAAGAGATAAAGATTTTTTCCAATTTGTCTCATTACTTTTGCCCCCCCCCCCTAATAGTCAAGCTGATGGTCTTGATAGAAACAATCCAACTCAGTTTCTTTAAGCCCCAAGTGGCTGGCCGGTAGTGTAAAGGCGTGGGGCATTCCCGCTCGGTCAGAGGGAGGTGCGGGCTCGAGTCCCGTCTGGCGCTAGAAGTTTTGATCGCAACAAAACATCGCTGTGACAGCTTACAACCTCGATACCAGCCACTTGAGGCTCAAAGAAACTGACTTGGATTGCTTCATTTATGGTTAGTCTGGACTCTACAATCTGGAGCATCGCCAAATCGGTATGCCAACGATAGCCTCTGGGTTCTTTTTTTAATGGGACAAGAGCGAACTGTTCTTAGAAACAATCGCTGGATCATGAGCAATGACATAAAATGGTTTGACAGGCGTTTGTAAAGGAACTGATTTTCTTCAACCATTGCGAAATATCTAGGCCACATTCAAATGATGACTTTTGGTTTTTGATGATCCACTGCCGGTTTAACTCGCAATGGAATCTAGTGAGCAGCCGGGAAATTAGAGCTGAACATGCTAGCAAGAATCTGAGAACAAAGGACGAGGAAAGAATATCTGCTGTAGATGTACCCTGTTCTTATAAGGGAAAGTTAGTACCCCTCTGAGCGGTAACTCCTAGTAACACATCGTTGAATTCACCGGCATAAAAGTTGAAAGCTTTGAAAGATTAGATCGCGCTAAGCACTCGAGATCTGTACATATACCGTTTGCACGTCGAACTAGATACTCCTTTGAGAAAGCCTAAGACTATTAGAATCAAAGCGAACTCCACCAAATCGAAATGAGCGTTCTCTGCATTAAACCGGAGACTCTCCAATAAGGTTGGAATAATTTTTCGTTCAAGGAGCATTTTAGTATCAGTATCTCTTTAATGTTTTGATTCTCCAACAAACGAACACATTATTTTATAAAATTTTGCTTTTGAGGGAAAAGTAATGTTTGAAAGTTTGTTTTAAAGAGTAGTAAGGTGGCCGTTTTTCGTGCCAAAAAGAGATTGCACTATGCCCTCTCCCAAGACGTCGCGACTTTTGTTTGATTGATAGGAGAATTTCTGTTTGCATAGAGTTTCACACTGGTAATTGATATAACATAAACAGTTGTAATAAACACACATATCCTCCTTCAGACGCTTCATGTAAACAGCATTTACACTATCAATCAAATAAAAATCGCGACGAGATTCCCGAGTGCATGGCGTGATCTAATCCTTTAATGTGTTATATGATTGCTTATTTTCCTCAAAGGTATAATTTTTCTAAAGACAACACAAGTTTTTTATTACTTATTGCGCAGACGAAGTAAAAAAATTTAAAGAAAGTTGTATTCAGATTTTTCTTGAATAAAAAACTATTAAAACCATTTCATTGCGTCTGTTGTTTAATTTGTAAGGTGTTTTGCTTTGCTTTCAAAAGTCTGTCTTAGAAGACTGTCCAATTTGATGTGAAAAGTGTTCAGTTCGACGTGAAAACGATATATGTATATAGCTTTCACATCGTTACTTTCTCGTATTTCTTGCAGAGGAATTCTTCTGAATGTCGAATTGTTCGTAACTGAAAGATTTCTACCAGCGGGTTCTATTGTAACGATACTCTACCTTAACTGAAATGGTTGGCAACCAACGAAGCTGTGATCATTTTAAGTTAGAAGTGAAAAATGGCAAGAAGCTTATAAAATCCTGTGTGATCCGACAACGTACGAGATTTCTCAGGACTGTGTAGCACACTAGTCAGGCCTGTCTCATATACCTTTTGCGCTGGTCGAGGCGCAAGACAGATACATAGCTAGACTGAACAGAAACCGGCATCCCGTGGCCGAGTTGCGGACGAGTACATAGAGGACGAAGAATGTGGGCATCAGCGTAGTGTTGAAGAGGGCTGCTAGAATCCATCTGAACCCATAGTAACAGCGCCTGAGGTGGATGTAGGTGTAATGGTCTGGGAAGATCAGAAAATCACTCAACAAGTTTTGTCCTAGAGTTCAAGGCACTGACGCGACCTTTCATTTCGAGCGTGTCCCCCTGTCATTGACTAACCCCTGTACACACTGCAAAGGCTCCAGTAAGTACAGAGTCTCATCAGTGATTGTACGACAGCTGACGCTTTCTACTTCAGAACGTCGACGGAGCTTCATCGACACGGCTCCGAAGTACAGCCGTTTGACGCCTTACCAGGACGAGGAGAGTTTTCCGCAGCCTGTGTACGGAATGGCACATGGGTTCCCTTATGGTTCTCACAACAAGGAATTTGACAAAGAATTCTTCAAGAACTACCCGTCAGCCGCTGAGGGAGGAGATTCGAGCGGCGACGAACACCCACCGGACTCACGAGAGCATCCTCGCAGTGAGTCGCGTCCAGCGGTTGAACACCACAGACCGCGGAAACCTGGTCCTCCGAAAGAAGTCGAGCTCCCCCACACTGAACACCAGTCAAATGAGAGACACCCGGAAAAAGGCCCGCCGTTACGTCCGACTCGGTGGAAGGGTGCACCTGGCAGGTCAAGTGAAAGGAAGACTGCTAGGGACTCTGAAGAGCTACGACCACCTGGTTTGAGACGGAGATGGCGAGGTGGCCTACACCCAAGGCCCACGGCAGGACGATCTTCCTCCGAGGAAGAGCATGGCAGTCGGGAGAAACCACGGTCCCCAAACGGGAGCTCCGAGTCCGCACCTGGAGTTGGCTTCGATTCAAGACATTCGGATGGGAGAGACTCCGGGGGTTTTGGAGCAGCGGATCGTCGTGATTCGCATGAGGGGAAGGAACGAGCCGGTCTACGCACGACCACTGCGGGAAAGATCGTTGGAGTTGACATGCAGATGGTGGCCGGCATGTACCCAAAAGATCAGAGTTCTCCATATCCCGGAAGATTTTCGCCCCTCAGCGGGCCTTTTTCCGAAGAGCAAGAAGAGAGCGAAGCGGAACGATTCACATCCCAAGAAGGTAGAAGAGAGCCATGGCGAAGGGTTAGACAACAGAATCGCTCACGCAAGTACAGTAAGGATATGGACAAGAGATATGGTGGCTATGGAGTCGGAGGAAACACTCGACGTCGGAGCTACTTCGGAGAGTTCGACGCCTACTTCGAACCGATAGAGTCGCCACGTTTTGATCGCACGACGGACCATTCATCGCAAGAAAGGGCCGAATCTATTTTGAAGCCGCAAGCATCTGGTTAGTAGTCTTTCGGTAGCTTGTTATCTGTTTATTTTTATTTCCAAAAACAACCTATAGTTGTGACTCAATATCTTCCCTAAAAAACACTCTCGCAGTCATAGATTTCTATCCATCGTTCCCATGAAACTCTTTTCAAGGACCCGAAGTAGCACTCCTTCTGTGATGCCATTGTTATTCAACCAGGATAACGACCGGAGTCTGGTTGGACTGGACAGACAAAAAATTTCGAAAGAAAACACTCATAGTGATCGTAAAAATGCATTCCTGTTTCTTTTTATTCCAATTCCGTCTAGACAAAGTTCGATTGTCGAAAATTAGGTACTCTGTTCTAGTCTCAATCATCGCTTGCCTTGTCTGAACGATGAACGGCTTATTTTCGTGGTTCGGTACGGAACCATCATAGTGTTGCTTGAAGACGAGTTTTCTACACATTCTCTTACCTTGCAGTCATAGTGCAGTTGTGCCCCGAGAGTTTCCGTCAGCACTTATCGTTAGTGTATTGGCATTCTTCACCACTTCGATGACGGTTCTTACAAGGGAAGGGTCTGGAGCGTATGTTATCTGAACGGCGAGAGCGAGTCATGTAGGGAGAATCCTCACCCTTAATTGGTTTGAAAATGTGTTTATTTTTTGCCGAGTCACTAAACCCAAGGAGTAGGGGGCCACAATGGAATACGGCGCAGCACGCGTTTGGGGGTCTCGTACGCTCGGAGTGCAGATGGGTAGAGGCTTGACTCATGCGAGAGAGGTCAGGGGTTTGGGTCCCCTGCGTTGCTGCACTTTTGCATTTCAACTGATTGGTTGAGATTTGGGGAATTCAGACGTCTATACAATTTTCAGACGTGTTCTGCGCATTTTTCCGGCTGTACGCTGTGGCATTCAACATGGTGATAAATGTTCAGCACCAGTGATACACAGGTACAAAGTACCTGTGTAGTGAATCGCGGTGTCTTCCCCCATGGTTATGAGCACGCAACCGAAATCCAATTGAAGACGTACCCTTTCCCCCGAAACAAGAGTTCCACCCGAAAACATTATCATACGCCCACTGCCGCTTGCCTCTTCACGTCCATCAGTTCATCTTGCCCATCCCAATCTTCCTCTTCTTCTTCCACCACTTCCAGCTGTTCGTCTTCGTCAACTTCAAGTTGACGTTCCTTGAGTATGCTGGCCATACGTTCGGCCAGCTTGATTTCCTCCCTCGAAGATTCTTTGTCTATAGGTGGGCCAAAGTTTCGCGTGAGCAGGTGGATCACCACTCGACTGTCGGCGGACATTGTTGGTGTAAGGTTCCAGAAAGCCTTCAGCAGACCTCTGATTTCTAGGTGACAGGCAGACATGAGGGAAAGAGTGTAGCGATGCCGTTTAGCTTAATTTGCGGGATCCGCACACCTCGTTTCTCATTTAAACCACCTCCGACGTCACAACATGGTCTCCTTTGAAAATCCGAACGGGATGGTTTTTCCCGAGGCCTTTGGTCCATGTATGGAAACAGACTATAAGGAGCCTGTAGCCTGTATACGCTACCCGTAAGCTGCCCAGTAGTGCTTTATGCACTTTCTACCTGTGCATCACTGGGGTTGCACATTTATACATAATCATGTTGAATACCACAACGTACCGCTGGAAAAATGCGCAGAAAACGTCTGAAAATGGTATAGACGTCAGAATTCCCCAAATCTCAACCAATCAGTTGAAATGCAAAAGCGCAGCAACGCAGGGGACCCAAACCCCTGACCTCTCTCGCATGAGTCAAGCCTCTACCCACCTGCACTCCGAGCCACTGGCTGTAGACGCATCGCGGGCGTACAAGACCCCCAAACGCGTGCTGTGCCGTACCCCATTGTGACCCCCTACTCCTTGGGTTTAGCGACTTGGCAAAAAATAAACACATTTTCAAACCAATTGAAGGGTGAGGATTCTCTCTATATGACTCGCTCTCCCCGTTCAGACATACGCTTCAGACCCTTCCCTTGTTAAAGAATTATCGGAATGAGTAACGAACTATGAACACGTCGATGTGCTGCTGTAATCCTGGAGATACACTTTGATTTTTATGACTTTTTTGATTTTCATAAGCTCCTATGATTCACTGTGGGCGCCTTTGCCTGCATACTAGGAGACAGTATGTATGTAGTAGAGGACAAGACGGTTGGAAGAGAATACGACAATTCCCCCAGAGGCAACATTTGTCCGGAGGCGAAACATCAACTGCAAGAAGGTTTGAGTAGCGGCTGGATGTTTCTGCTGTAAAGTCCTTTTTATGCCTTCACCCTTCATCCTGTCATGTTTGAATTTGTACTTGTATGAGCGGAAAAATCACCTCATCAATCTCCTGTAAAGGTAGAAAAGTCCTCTTTAGGTATGCGAAGATAACCACGATGATCGTCGAGTACCCTCTACCAAGCACTATGCCCATGAGTGGGTCGGTGAGGTATTAGGTTGTAACGAAATAAATGGCACTGAACCACTGTAAATTTAAACAGTTAATATCTCGGCTTGTAGGCAAGTTTATTAATCGAAATAAAAACCTTCTGATTCTACACATCTTTGCCAACGTGACACAAGCTTTTTTATCCCAGTAGCATAAAAATCAGAAGTTCTGGAATTGACGAAATCTTCGAAGGCACTTTCGGCATCCTGTTGGTATTTGAATATTTTCCCTACCAAGAAGTCGCCAAGATGCTTGAAGAAATGGTAGTCTGTTGGGGAGAGGTCGGGAGAAAACGGAGGATGTGGTAGAGTTTCAATGCTCAGCTCATTCAATTTCTGCAACGTCATTCGTGCTACATGGGGGCGAGCATTGTCGTGCAGAAGGAGAACTCGCCTTCGGTTTACCAAGGCCGGCCGGATATCCTTCAACTTTTTCATCATTTCTTCAATTTCAATGCAGTACTTCTCTGCCGTGATGGATTCACCGGGAGGGAGGAAGCTGTGGTGAATAATTCCCAGCCAACACCACCATACTGTCACCATTACTTTCTTTTGGTGCAATTTCGGCTTCGCAAAAACCTTGGGGCTCTCATCGCTGTCCACCCACTGTGCCGATCGTCGCCTGTTGTCGTACATTATCTATTTCTCGTCACAGGTTACGATGCGATCAAGGAATGGGTCCGTTTCGTTCCATAGAAGCAGTGCGGACGAGATCTCATATCGACGGTTTCTTTGCTCCTCAGACAGCTCGTGAGGCACCCATCTTTCCAGCTTTTTGGTCTTTCCAATTTCCTTCAGATGCCGGGCAGCTGCGTTGTGAATGACGCCAAGAACCCACATACGCTATCTCCCTGGTACCTTTGTGTGGATCCTCCTCTACCACATCTCTCAGCTTGTCCTCATCAACATCACTATGCCTCCCACGACCTTCATGTTCTTCCAAGCTCTCATCTCCATTCCGGAACTTCTGATACCAACGATACGCCGTCCGAATTGTGGAACATCCTTGACCGAATGCGGCGTTGATCTTCTCGTCCGCCTCCTTAGCGGTAGTGCCCAGCTTGAATCCATACAAGTAAATGCCTCGGATTACCCTTTTGTCCATCTGCAAAAAAGTCAATAAAACTCTAAAGTCTTCCCACTTTTACATAGAAAATTTGGTACTTTCCGGTAGAGCAAAGTTTGCGCTTCTAAATGATATGCAACATGTTACGGTTTGTCCTTGATCAAACGCGTAAAGACGCGCCAAAAAATGGCGCGAGCCAGTGCCATTTAATTCGTTACAACCTAATATATGGTGAATGCAACATCTTGGGCATGCTCCTCCCCTCTTCCCCGTATACCTAATAGCATACCAGTTGATAAACTCGGTCACTGGTGAACCTATCCTATTTCTTACTTACTCACTTACTTAGTAGATATTAGGCTGGCCGAAAAGTCTTGAAACAAAAAATCTATTTATTCAACTATAGTTTTTTAAATGCAAGCTAGAAATCAGTAATATATTGACCACAGAGCGGCATACCGTCCTCCTGTCTGCTCGGTAAATCGCTGATTCTTTTCCTCCAGAAATCAGCGGATTGCGACTTGAAGAAGTTGTCGACTGCCATTTTGAGGTCGTCATACCTCTCAAATTTTTCCCTCTCAAACGATGCTTCAGCGGTCCAAACAGATGGCAGTCCGATGGCGAATACGGTGGATGGGTTACCGGATTCCAGCCAAGTTCGGAGCTCTTCTCACAGGTTGTCGATGCAACGCGTGGATGCGCGTTGTCGTGCAACAGCTGAACACTTGATCTTTTTCGCATTTTTTCTCGCATTGCATCTGCCAATTGCTGAAGCTGATTAACGGATACGGAAGCGGTGACCGTTTTGCCTGCAGCCAGCAGCTCCTGGTAGATTGGCCCTTTCGCATACCACCAAACGCAAAGTAAACGGTTGCGTTGGTGTGGGTCTGGCTTAGGCTAGATTTCTGGTTCTGCGTCGTGTGGGAGCCAGATGGCATGATACGCGCTGTTATCGTGGACATCCAGCACTCATCTCCAATCACGAGATCCTCAAGAACTTCCTTTCGATGCGGCTGCGCGAGGAGTGACTGGCATATTTATTTCTTTATTTATGCATATTCACACTTGCTTATGTGCCTCGATCAACCTGTGAGGGATCCACCTTGTCGAAACTTTTCGATAGCCGAGGTCGTGGAGATGGAGCTCGTCGGTGGAGTGAGTGCAGCCGAGGGTTGTTGCCAGTTCCCGCGTAGTTGCCTCTGCATTGGATTTGATAGCGAGCTGCAATCCGTCATCATCGACAGCAGAAGGTCGTCCACTGCTCTTCGCCTTCAAGGTTCATATCTCCCGAATCAAAGCGGGTAAACCAACGATGCACTGCAGTGCGGCTTACAGTCCCTTCTCCAAATGCATCGGTGATATCAGAGACCGTTGTACTTGCGCTGGAGCCTCTGAAACATTTGAAGAGGATGACCACTCGTTTCTGAAATTTTCAAAATTCTGCTTCAAGGCTTTTCGACCAGTCTAATATTAAGTTGTCCCATAAGTCCCCGCCGTTTATTTCAACGATTCATTGCGGGTTTTGCTTGCGGTCTCTTGCATAGCGCTATGCAGCGTTCGAAAGAGATTGATTTTCGCTATCAGACTATGTATTGCATTTCTTTTTTCATTCTGAATATTGTCAAAGTTTAGGTCGTCAAAGCGAAAAGTGAAAAGTGGCCATCTGCGCAGTCGCTTCTTTCCGCTTAGGTCTAAAATTTTTGCGTAGTTTTTTATACATTTGGAAGACAATGTTCTGTGCTACAAGAAAGAATACACGTTGGTGCTATTTGCTCATTTGTCCTTTATTGATTTTTAGGTCATCAAATTGGGAAGTCCGACTTTTCCGTCCAAATTTTTACCGCCAGCTCCTGCTCTGGGATGGACTTTTTCCTTGTTTTATATGTCGATCGGAAGAGGATGTGTTGCTCAATAAGGATTCGTGTCGTGCTTGTTGGCTCATGCTGATTTCTGTCGAATATCAACCGCTGAACGAGGAGAAGGAGTTGTTGGTGAAGATGATTTTTCTCTTTTTGGAATTTTGTTGATATTCGACAGAAATCAACATGAGCCAATAAACGCGACACAAATTCTTATAGAGGTAGACATTCTCTTCCGATTGACATATAACAACAAGCAAAAAAGTCCTACCACGGAGCAGGAGCTCTCGGTAAATATAAACCTTCTCCTTCGGACGTCCTAATTTGGTGGCTTAAAAATCAATAAAGGGCGAATGAGCAAGTAGCGCCAACGCATATTCTTGTAGCACAGAACATTGTCTTCCAAATGCTATAACGAGCTGCGCAAAAAATCCAAACCTGAGCGGAGAGAAGGAGCTGTCGGCGATGGTCACTCATTTTTTCACTTTTCACTTTGACGACCTAGACTTTGACAAAGTTCAGGATGAAAAAAGAAATGCAATACATGATCTGATAGAGAAAATCATTTTCTTTCGAAGGCTGTATAGCGCTATGGAAGAGGCCGCCGACGAAATCCGTAATGAATCGTTGAAAAAACGGAAGGAACTTATTTGACAACCTAATACTTAGATGGATCATCTTTATTGGCCGTGCGAGCCATGTCACCGCTTCCATTCATTTCCTCGTCTCACCACCGTCATCCAGAGGTGGGATTCACGATTGGTAAAATACATAGAGCTAATGTAGTGGATAAGTTTACCAACAGAGGATAGTGTGCAGATGGCAAGTTTGGTATTCACAATAGGATACATTTCGATCTAAATCTTCGCCACCATTCACCCATTCCACGCTGTTGTGAATTACAGGAGAATTATAAATTGCTACCCTCTACTCACATAATCCTAGGAAAGTCATTCATAAAACCGACCTCAGAACGTTGTTGCCATTCGAGCTCGGTGACGTTGACGAGGAGATAGGTTCGTCCCCAACTTGAGCGCCAGTATACGACGTTCCTCCCGAGCCACACTCCAATGCTCTTTTCGTCCAGCTTTTTTTGTTTTCTCATGATATGACCGGGCCATCGCAATTTTGCCCTGCACATGGTGTGCAGGGTCACGAAAGTGAGACATTCTTTCTCATGTCGGAGCTACGAAGTTCGAGTCGAGTTCGCCGCCTTTTCTTCGGAAAACATCGCTCCAGCGCTGCGAAATGCGCAGGGAAAACAGTCGAGCCGAATAGGTTCGCTCGGAGATTGGGGTCCGTGTGATTGTCTGTTGTCTACTTGAAAGGTCTGTCAACTTTTCGCCTCTTTTCGCCTCTTTATCTTTCTTGATGTTCAACGAACGTCCGAGGCACGCATAGGAAGACGCCTCAGTGATATGAGAGCGCTCCACTTGAAATCCTCCTTCTCGCAGTAGGCGTTGTCCATGAACTGTGTCTTCCTCCGGTTGCCTCGCGATCCTACTCTTCCCTGTTTCGTTTAGCTCAGCAAGCCTTGCCACTACTCCAGCTTCATAATTCGAGAGGAGCATGACGTCGGCAGCAAAACGAAAATTAGAGAGGGATCTTCCATCCACACAAATGCCCTTTTCGTCTCATTCGACATCGACATCATTATCCACTGCAACGCTGTGGTGAACAGCTTCGGTGACACGATGTCACCTTGTCGTACCCCCTTCCTAGTGGGAATGGAAAGGGACACGACAGGGCGGCAGCGTGTAATGAAATTATCATGAAATCACAGTAGATGAGGGCGACGAGACTCCGCTACCCGCTTTCCGGAGTGCAAACGGGAGCCATTGACTTGTGGCGCATTTAAATATTTCTCCCAAGTAGAAGCAGCGAATTATTGGGTTGGTCGATAATTAATGTCCTTTTTTCATAGATGGCGTGAACTGTATATTTTCATGTAGTAGTGAACGCGTGGATTATTATGTACTATTTTAAAGGGAAGACTTAAGACTATATTCTGTTAAAAACTAAGCGTCATTAGCTAAAGCGATTTGGTAAAAAATTAAGTTGAAAACGGACAGTTAAAGAAACATAGTGCATATTTTATTCTTGTTGCGATCAAAACTTCTAGCGCCAGGCGGGAGTCGAACCCGCACCTCCCTCTGACCGGGCGGGAATGCTCTACGCCATTACACCACCGGCGCCGTTTGATCGAACGCAACATCCAAACCTCGTGGGACCGATCAGCACCCACCCGTATCCGGATGAGCTGGCCGCTGATAACAAACGGCGCCGGTGGTGTAATGGCGTAGAGCATTCCCGCCCGGTCAGAGGGAGGTGCGGGTTCGAGTCCCGCCTGGCGCTAGAAGTTTTGATCGCAACAAGACATCGTTGTGACAGCTTACAACCTCGATACCAGCCAATTGAGGCTTAAAGAAACTGATTTGAATTGCATATTTTATTGTTCTACTTCCGAAAGGACAAAGTAAGCTTGGAAGAAGTTATGTGAAGTTTATGGTGATGACTGCATTACTAAATGCCAGTGTCAGCGTTGGTTCGCTCTGGAAATTTTAATGTGCGAGAGGCACCACATACTGGTCCTTGGTCGTACAATCTCTACTGATGACGACAAAGCAAAGGCTTTGATCCAATCTAAGCGGCGTATAACAACTGGAGGGCTGGCGGAGAAGCTTCTCTTATCAAATTCAACCGTCTACTTCCACTTACTACAACTCATTTAACAAAGCGAACGGACGCTTGAGTTTCTCACAACATAAACGAAATCTACGTCATCAGAAGAATTCACATAGGGTATAGACTACTTTGAGCTGCTTCTCAGAAGCCCAACTATTGACTCGAATGTCTGGTGTCGTCAGCTATCGAAACTGAAGGAAAAATCAAGAGAAGTCGCCCTGAGCTGGCCAGTGTTGTTCCATCTGATAACGCCAGACCTAACACCTTAACAGGGCTCATCTGGGAATCGATGCCACATCCACCCTATAATTCTGAATTAGCCATCATATAACCATTTGCTTCGCTCTCTTCAAAAGCGTTCGAGAGCATTTGTGATTCCGATCTAGCCGTTCAAAATGAGTTGCTCCAGTTCTTCACTTCTAAAAACAAAGGCATCTTCAATTGTGACATTTTTCTACTTGTCGAAAGATTGCAAAAGGCCATGCAGAACATGGTCAATATATCATTGATTCACGTTTGTTGTTAACATGAATAAATTCACTTTTAAAATATAAAAAACGACATTAACTGTCGAATGTGCATGTTTGTGAAATGAGCCGTATCAAGCTGTGAGATATATACACTGACCGAGACATGATGCGGCTATTTTCCCATTTTTCTTTCACAACCTCGCCACAGTGTAGGCTGACCTTTTGAGGAAAAAAAAACGAAAATATAACAAAACATCCAGCCGAATAGTAGTTGTTCGTCAAAATTATTGAAAAGGGTGCCACCATAATCCGCAAGATTTCGAACAGAATTGAACTGTCTAATTTTTTGACAATACCACAATATGTCGAAAGCACAAAAGTGCGTGTTGTTAGACAAAAGCTCGTGTTTAACTGCTTTGTGGGGCATTCAGACGGCATATGGACCCGTACGCATTCAGCAATCACTGCCTCGCGATCGTCTTCAACAACAAGGACTCACGGAGATGTGGGGTGAGAATTCTGTACTTCTGATCAATTCTAGCAGTTACAAAGCGAACTAGATCAATATTTCTCAGACGATTTCAACGTTGGCTTCTCGAGCGGTAACATTCAGGGTATCTCAAAAAATGTATACACTGTTTGAAAGGTGATAACAGGTGTATACACTGATGAAAGGTGAAAGGCCCATTGTAAAGTTACTTGGAAATTTGAGAGCTCATATAAAAGCATAAAAATAGAAATGTTCTGGCATACAAGCGGCATGGAGTGCGCCATGCAGTCGTCTGAAATTTTGCATTTTACACTCTATTGAATATGTTTCTCTTGGTTACTTATTATAATTTCTTCCCAAAGTTTTGATTGTTTTGTGTTTCTTTTAACATTTAAAACTCTAAAACACACTATGGCTAGCAAAAAAGGCAGGGTATCCTAAAAATGCGGGCACTATTTGAAATGTTTTACCATTGCTGCTGGTGAAGCTTTTGAATATGTTTGAGACTGTTATGAAAGCACAAAATAGCGGGTTTTCTGTGAATACTGTGTGTAAATACTGAATAGCGTGTGTAAATACTCAGCATTGCGCCACGAACTCATCTCAACCTTGCATTTCAGACTCGATTGATTGTGCATGGGCTGAATGCCTGTTATAATCCTGTTACTACCTGGCCAGATTAACCTGTGCTGTGCTTCTTTTACCGTGTTCTGTCGTCCAGTAGTTGCAATTATGCCGATTAACCTTTCCACTCAGCTTGAGTGTTGCTTCATCAGTCCACAGAATCCGTCTTGGAAAATGGGGCCCTGTTCAAATTTAAACTGTGCAATCAATAAACCCGCATGTCACGTGTCTTTCACGTGATCTTTAAGTTGTAAACGTTAGAAGAACCACAGCACAGAGTAATCTGGCCAACTAGTAACAAGACTGTATCAAGCAGCCAGCCCACGCACAATCAGTCGAGTCTGAAATGCAAGGTTTTAGACGAGTGCCTTGCCAATCTTGACTATTTACGCGTCACAGAAAATCCGTTATTTTGTGCTTTCATACGAGTCTTGAACATCTTCAAAAGCTTCACTAGCAGCAATGGTGGAACATTTCAAATAGTTCCAGCTTTTTTAGCATACCCGGCATTTTTCGCCAACCATAGTGTATTTTTCAGTTTCAAACCTTAAAAGAAACACAAATCAATCGAAATGGCCACTTTATGAAGAAATTATAACAAGTATTTAATCGACACACAATCAATCAAGTGTAAGTAAAATGCAACATTTCAAACGAGTGAATGGCGCGTTCCATGCTTCTCATATGTCAGAAAATTTCTACTTTCCTAAGCTTGATCTCTTAACTTCTACAGCACCTTTAGTGTGAGCAACGTTATCACCTTTCAAACAGTGTATACATTTTTTGAGACACTCTGTATATTCCATTCTGCGGCGAACTTCGGATCTATCCTAGTTTGGAGTGAGCAACTGTCAAGTATCATTTGCGGACGTCAACCAGTGTCATACAACAACATCTCCTGAATTTAAAGAAGAGCCCTCGTATCATGGGACAGCAGCCTAAGCCTTCATAGAAATTAAGCAAGGGATTTGAGACGCAAACCGCTATATGCCTCCCTTCGATTAGGACAGATCCCAAACTTCTCCTTGAAGCCAACGATTTTTTGATGTAACCGCCAGTAACGTTCCCTTCCCCAGCCTGCCGTTTGCCCTAGCAGGTTCGGTTATTCCTTGATGTCTTCCATTGTTAACATGAACGGCATCAAATGAATCGTTCACAGTTGCAGCAAAATTCCGACAGTCAGTCTAAAGTAAAAGATGAATAGATAACTAACTCAGTGCAAGCAAATACGCAGCGTTTCTCAAAAATTTCAACCACAAGTGTTCTGAATGATTTTCAGGAGACGGCCGAAGGAAAGTGAACTGATGCTGGACAACAGCCTGTTCCCGCTTTTTCGAAGAAGAGTGGAGGACGACACGGAAGGCGGCGATGTAACCGATACCAACGGCTTGCGGGACATACTTCGGCCACGTGAGAGGACGCAAGCGCCGAGCAACACTTCCCAGCTGAACTGCTCCGCTGGGGAAAAGCCGGTGCAGACGTCGCCATCCTTCCGCTTGCCCAGTACGACTGCCCCCTTCCCACCTCCTAGTCTGCTGACGACGGTGTCCAGCGGTAGTAGGCCGCCTAATTTTCGTGATTCTCACAAAAACTCGAGTATGGGTCGTGGAGATGGGTCGTGGAACAGATTCCGAGCTTCCGCAACCGAGACGCTCCCCAAGAGCACCGTTGCCTGGTCAACGACACCGCTCTCGCCTACCTCGTCCTCCGCTCCTAACGTCCGTCCACCGTCGTAGCTAGGTCGGGCATTGCAAGCGATGTTACCTTCCTTATCCGCTGATTCAAAGCTTTATATATATATATATATATATATATATATATATATATAGTGTATGCATATGTCTAGCACCTTAATAAAAATGCTAGTTTCATGCGTATTGCTATCAAAAATGAGTGCGTTAGTGACTAGGGGTTGACGTGAATAAGGGCCGTTCCCTCAGATACTCGCCGTGCGTTCCACTTCCACAAGATGCAGTGAGACTTATGAGCGCCATAGCTCATGTAGAAAGACGAGGATGGTGAATTCGTTACGCTGCTGCATTCATTCACTTTCACTGTTCAGCAAGACGAGGTTTGCAACTCAAAGGAATAGAGGGAGAACCAAACTAACGACACAAGAAAAGCGAAAAATGGCAACAAGACATGAGCAATTCAGGAGGGTTGGAACGACTTGCCTTGTTGTACCTATTAAGACAGCTACAACAATTTGGCGGGTAAAGGTATAATTTATCGGTACGTTCTTAGTATCTAAGTAGAAAACGTAAGCAATCGAAGTGAACTGCATGGGCATATTAGGTTCTCAAGAAATAAATGAGCGTTTTGCATTTGTTATTTATCTATTTTATACGCCGCAAGACGGCGTGCACCACCAGACAGTCAACCGGAAAGGAAGCACTCCAAGGCACCGAACACAAAAAAGCCAGTAGTAGTGAATAAAAGGCTTCAGTAAGAGAGAAGAAACAAACGAAAATAGCATCAGAAAAGGAAGAGAGCACAATTAGAGAGCACCCATTGAATTGGCTAGATAAAGGACAGAGCGAAATGACAGAATCCTTCGTAACCAACGAAACAATAAGAAAGGCAGGTTT
>OX375868.1:24787844-25054412 GCA_947359475.1 Heligmosomoides polygyrus bakeri
CGAACTTCTGCCTAATAGCATCATTTCTGATGCGGTCCATGCGCGTGACTCCAGCCGTCCAGCGCAGCATCTTCGTCTCCATGACGCTGAGGCGCGTTTCAACTTCCTTAGTCGCAGGCCAACACTCAGCGCCGTACATCGCTACCGGCCGCACCACTGTTCTGTAGATCTTTGACTGTAGGTGCTCTGAGAACTTCCTATCATAGAGCACGCCAGTCAGCGAACGCCACTTGGACCAAGCTGCACTCACGCATGAGTTCACTTCAACCATCAGACCGCCGTCAGACGCTATTGCTGATCCCAGGTATTTCAACACCGAAGTGGGTGCAAGCTCAGTACCGTTAATCTTAATGGAGCCGGACTCGTTCACGTCAGTCGTTAGGTACTCGGTCTTCTTGACGTATCAATTTGAGTCCGAACCTCGCCAGACGGTCGCACCAAGCTTGCACCTGTCGCTCGAGAATCGTCTTTGTCTTTGCAAGCAAGCATTACGTCATCAGCATAAAGCAGCGTCCATGGAACAGGCTGCTGAAGATCTCGCGTAATGGCATCCATGACGACAACAGTGAGGGAGTGGAGAAAGCGCAGAACTCTGGTGCTCCCCAACAAAGATGGGAAACTCCATTGAGGTTCCAGCTGCAGCTTGCAACTCTACTCTTTGGGCAAGAGTAGAGCATCCGCACCCACTCTATAAGTTCCTCAGGTACGTTGTGTGACGCAGGGCGTACCATATGACTTCACGCGGTACGCCGTCAAAGGCTTTCTCCAAGTCGAGAAAGGCGATATTGCACCGGCTTCTGTTTCTCGCGATGATTCTTCACCAGGAGGCGGGCGGCGTGTATAGCATCAATGGACCCACAACCAGACAAAAAACCGCACTGGTTGTCGGAGAGCTTGACGATTTCACGGATTCGTCTATCGAGGATTCGCTCGAAGATCTTCATGCTGTGCGAAAGCAAGCGAATCGGACGGTAATTGAAGCAGTCCGCAGGACTGCCTTCTTCTTCCAAATCGGAATCGTCGTACTGTTTGTGCCGACACTCCGGTACTTTCTTCTCCTTTACTACCTGTGGTTGAAGAAGAACTCAGCCAACCACTCAGCAGGATACCAGAGCTTCGACTTCCAAACATCAGCTGCCAGATCATCCGGCCCCTGTCGCCTTGCATGGGCTTCATCTTCTTCAGAGGCCGCTTCTGTTTCCTCCACGATGATCTTTGTGAACGGGACCGTGAACAGAAACCACAGAAGGGAAGGGGATGGCCGGATGAGGAAATTACATAGTGGAAATTTCCTCAAAGTAGTCATGCCATCGCTTAGAGGGCCTTTTTGCGGTCTGTCAGAAGATGGCCGCTCTCATCATTGATGCCAACGAACTTTTCAGTATCCTCGGATTGGCGATGGCGGGGTCTTTAGCAAGTCGGTACAAATACCGCTCACCATCGCGCGACTCGAGCTTTCGGTAGACATCACCATAATGAGTGTGAAAATAAAGATTTTCTGCACCCGGATTTGGAGTCAATGAGATTTTTCCATTTTCAGCCTTTTTTTTTCAGGAAGTCAAGGATTATAGACGGTTTTTCTGCCTGAACGAGCGACATCTACGTCCTAAATTGCCGCCTATAAAATTTGAAGCGTCAATTGCTAAGGAAAATTAAGTGCTTTCCCTACAAGATTTTTGAAAGCGCTCTTCGAAGCGATGACGGAGTGGCAACTGGAGGATGGACTTGTCACGAAACTAATTTTCTCTCTTCTGCAGGAAACAGCATCAGAAAGTGGAGCTGTACCAAATAAGGTTTTAATCCACAGTTTGACACACGGTAATAAAACCTGTTTTTTTTTGAAACTATCCACTGTATGAACAGACGCTCCGATTTGTATGATTTGTCGAAAATTTTCGACACCGTTAATCACATGGAAGCCGATACTTTTACATCTTGCTTTTTGAAGCGTAGAACCCACACTTCTTATTGTTTTAAAAGCTCTGCGAATTTTTTAGAGATGTCGCACAAACTCCGAAATATGGTAGGTTACGTGGAGCCATTGCGTTCTCCGATATCACCGATCGCCACTGAAGGATGGACTTCTCGCGGCAAAAAATTTCTACCTTCTGGAGGAAGAGCATCAGAGAGTGAAAACTGTGCCATCTTAGAGTTCAAGATGTGATTAATATACATTCAAAAACTAAGCTTCTTCGCAGCTATCTCCGATATGATCAGGGAGGATCGATTTGCAAATTCTCATGTTTCATTAAAAATAAAGTTTTTTGCCTGAAGCAGATCACGCACACAGTTGAAATCTTGCCACAAAAATTTACAAGTTTTGTTCAATGCACAGTGTAAAAATCATAATTTTCTGAAACGAATAGATTGGATCGACCACTGGTCGATCTGGCACCGACGTCATGGGAGCGACGAAATTCGACGTTCACAAAAATGACTATAAATCGGCAATTTTTCCACAATTTGAAAAGGCCAATGGCTTTTCAAAAATTAAAATAAAAGGGCTTTCACATGGTGTGAAAGTCTGCTTTCCGTAGTTAGGTCTTCATACAAGGAGGAGGCCTTCGATTTTTAAGCGAAAAAAATGAAGTGATTTTGTATAAATAATTATATCCCGGTAAGTTTTTCGAATTTTAAAAGCTTTAATAGCTTTTCGAAAACTAAAGGAAAAGCGCTTCGAAACCATGTAGAAATTAGTTTTCAACAGGAAGGCCTTCATAGGGGCAGTGAGGGTTCGAATTCCGGTCCATTGTTGCAGAAATACGTGCCAAAAATCGAACCCCCTGCCCCGTAAGAAGACGCCTTTTTTGAAAACTGGTACCTATATGGTTAGAAAGCATCTTTCCTCTGTTTTTCAAAAAGCAATTGGGATTTTTGAATTTCGACAAACGAACTGAGTTATGATCATTTTTATGAAATCACTCCAGTGTCGACGGTGCAGAGTCTACGAGCAGTCAGCAGTCTACGAGCAGTTCTTCACAAATTTGATTATAACTCGGTTCGTTTGTCGAAATTCAAAAATCCCAATTGTTTCTGAAAAAAAAGTGGAAAGATGCTTTCTAACCATATAGAAACCAGTTTTCAAAAAAAAAGATCTTCATACGGGGCAGGAAGGTTCGATTTTTGGCACGTATTCCTGCAACAATGGACCAGAATACAAACCCCACCCGCCCCCTATGAAGACCTCCCTGTTGAAAACTAATTTCTATATGGTTCGAAAGCGCTTTTCCTCTAGTTTTCAAAATGCTATTAAATCTTTCAAAATTCGAAAAACTTACCGGGATATAATTATTTATACAAAATCACTTCAATTTTTTTCGCTCAAAAATCGAAGGCCTCAGCCCCGTATGAAGATCTAGTTTTTGAAAACCGATTTTCACATTATGTAAAAACACTTTTCTTCTGGTTTTTAAGAAGCTCTTGGCTTTTTCAAATTGTGGAAAACTTACCGAGTTATAGTCATTTTTGTGAACGTCGAATTTCGTCGCTGCTATGACGTCGGTGCCAAATCAACCAGTGGTTGATCCAATCTATTCGTATCAGAAAACCATGATTTTTACACCTGTAAATTTTTGTGGCAGAATTTCAACTGTGTGCGTGATTTGCTTCAGGTGAAAAATTTATTTTTAATGAAACATGAGAAATTGCAAATCGATCCTCCCTGATCATATCAGAGATCGCTGCGAAAAAGCTCAGTTTTCGACTGTATGTTTATCACATCTTAAACTCTAAGACAGTTTCCACTCTCTGATGCTCTTCCTCCAGAAGGTAGAAATTTTTTGCCGCGAGAAGTCCATCCTTCACTGGCGATCGGTGATACCGGAGAACGCAATGGCTCCACGTAACCTACCATATTTCGGAGTTTTTGCGACATCTCTCAAAAATTCGCAGAGCTTTTAAAACTGTAAGAGGTGTGGGTTCTACGCTTCAAAAAGCAAGATGTAAAAGTATCAGCCTCCATGTGATTAACGTTGTCGAAAATTTTCGACAAATCATACAAATCGGAGCGTCTGTTCATACAGTGGATAGTTTCAAAAAAAAAACAGGTTTTATTACCGTGTGTCAAACTGTGGATTAAAAAATTTTATTTGGTACAACTCCACTTTCTGATGCTGTTTCCTGCAGAAGAGAGAAAATTAGTTTCGTGACAAGTCCATCCTCCAGTTGCCACTCCTTCATCGCTTCGAAGAGCGCTTTCAAAAAGTTGAAGTTCAAAGCTTGTAGGGAAAGCACTTAATTTTCCTTAGCAATTGACGCTTCAAATTTTATAGGCGGCAATTTAGGACGTAGATGTCGCTAGTTCAGGGAGAAAACCTTCTCATTCGTGACTTCCTGAAAAAAAAAACTGAAAATGGAAACTTCTCATTGACTCCAAATCTGCCGGCAGAAAATCTTTATTTTTAATGAGTAATACAATCATTTCCAATCATTAGGGGCGCGTGTAGCGCAGTCGGAGGAGGCGCGACTGTCGCGTGCACCCGATACCAGGTTCCTGGTTCGGATTTCCCGCCCAGGCCAACCAAGCCTTCCATCCCTCCGGGGTCGGTGAATTGGTACCAGACTTATCTGGGAAGGGTAAAGCGCTGACTTGTTCATCGGCTGGCCACCGCAAGTCATTGTATGGCCAAATACGCATTCATGTCGCCTCTACGACATCCCGTTGAAGTAGAATGCGCTGGCGCATCCCAGAAGGGATTGAGTAACGCCGTCCTTTATCCTTTATCCTTTAATACAATCATTATTTGAAACTTTTTTATATTAATTTTTACAATTTCGCAAGACGAAGGAGAGACTCCACACCCTCGTAAGCATTCCTGAAAAAAAAAACAACTCTTATTACGAATTAAAAACATCACCCAAAAATCTGAAGAATAAGAGAGAATCCTCTGCCAAAACCGGAAGTGCACGACCCCCCCCCCCTCCAGACGAGGCCACAGTACGACCCCCCCCCCTTCGATTCCCGAACCTCAAGCTTGACCCTGGCCAAAAGTAATGAGACAAATTCAACAAGTTTCTTTATTTCTTTATAACTCAATTACAACTCAACGGTGCTGAGGAATGTATTCGCCGTTAAGGTCAATGACCTTGCTGCCATCGATCAGCCAACTTCCTGATCTCATCCTTCCAGAACTCTTAGGCCTTGTGCTGATCCACTGCTCGTTATGGTTTCTCGAGGTCTGCTTCCGTCCTTGTGTCCTTTCCGACCATGAAGTCCTATAGGCTCAAGGAGTAGTGGTAGTCGCATGGAGAGATGACCGGCGAATACGCTGGGTGAAGCATGTGAACGTAGCCCAGCTGGGCAAGCTTATCCGTGGTCACTTTTGCCCAATGGCGTGCGGCGTTGTCGAAGAGGAGGACCTTCTTGAAGCACTGAGACCGAATAAGTGCGAGTCTCCGGTCCATCTCTTCTATTTCCTGCACCATGGCCTTGGAGTCCATTGTGTCGTGCTTTTGGAAAACAGCTTCCAGTATACCGGTCCATGGGCGCAGACACAAAAGCTCAGAAAGTGCTTCCTCAGAAAGTGTGAAAATTCCGCCGAACGAAGGTCGTTAACAGGTCACTAGGCCTCACCCAGACTCGCTGCTTGGCAGGGTTAAGGTAGAAGACGTACTTCTCATCTTGCGTGACTATTGAGTCCAGGCTGATCGGGGTTGGGAATTGGGCAAGATTTGCGCGACGCAAGTCGACTCGTCAGACTGGGGTTTCGGCATGAGACAGACTGGGGTTTTGGCATGCTTCTGGATAGGGCGAAACTGGTCACTTCTCAGGTGGCCGCCTTCCGTAAGTAGCAAACAAACATACAAATACGAGAAGCACGAAACCGGATTCCAGTCATGAGATGTATGGGCACGGCATGGAGAGTCTCATTACTTTTGCCCCACCCCCCTAATAGGTGGAGCAATTTCGGCGATCTAACTAGAGGTGGCTCCTGTAACCGACGTGATTAGTAAACTGTTAAGGGTGAAATCTAAAGCGCGAGAGGTGACGACATTGTGCCCGAATCGCAGCACCAAAAAAACCGATTCTTAAAGTCGAAGGTGCTAAACATCCTGTCCTTATCCTCCGTATTAGACCATGAAGATGGCATGGATATGCACAAAAAACATCCACGCTGTTGGATCCGTCGATTAGCAGTCGGTCACAGGGCGCACGGTAGCGCAGTCGAAGGAAGTGTCGGCTGTCGCTTGAACTCTGATTCAAGGTTCTTGTTTCAGATTTCCCGCCCAGGCCAACGAAGCCTTTCCTCCCTCCGGGGTTCGCGAGTTGCTACCAGATTTGTCTGGCTGGGCTCAAGCAGTGATACGTCCATCGGCTGCCAACTGCAAGTCATGTATGGTCAAACACGGACTCAAATGTTTTCCTGGCATTTCTTAGCAGTAAAGTGCGTGGCGCACTCGGTACAAGTTGACATACACCAGCTTCTTCCCTTTGTACCTTTCAATAGGTCACAAACTTTACTGAGTTCGAATTTCTTCCACTTGTCCCTAATATTGAGCTATTACTGGAAATGTTGTCAATTATTTCTCTTTCAGAACGAATTTTAAGGGCCGATGGTTGCGACGTCCGGTTACTTCGAACAGGCAATTAGCGTGAAAACGATGCTATTGGCAAAAAGACGGCGCGAAATCTGGGTTACTTCTTGACGAGCCGTATCATCCAGTTTCTCAGTCTGCAGCAGTAGGCCCACAATGCTCTTTGCTGTAGTCGCCGTAGCATGTGTCGAATTCGTTATCGGTAAGAGTTCTTTCAAAATATAACGAACTGATTGCCGTTGCCATTACGGATGCAATTCCTACCATCTGTGATACAATGCTGACGCGCTTCCTTCTTTCAATCGTTTTCATTCGAAAAGCAAGTAAGTCTGCCTGTGTACTGAGCACATCTTTAAGTTGGACTGAGCTCCATTGTGAATGTTTCCCTCCTGGGTTTTGTTGAATGAAATTGCTTCATTCCAGTTTCTTCTACATATACATATGGCTCTACTTTATGTAGTGGTCCTTCCCTTTCTGCTGCTCTCCTAGAACTCGCCACTCTTCGTTTCTGCTTCAAAAGTAGATATTTCGTAATGACTGCAGCCGCAACTCGGTTCCGTTCTCCTTGGTTCTCTTCACATCAGTTTCCAGCACTTACCAATTAGATCGTGACAGGAATTGTTCTGTCGCTTCTCAGAGACTCAGGGCCCGGACTCGCCATCGATTAAACCCATGGGTGTGCGCATACAGGATTGAAATACCTACAATGAAGCATTCATATCTACCCATTATCTTGTCTCTACCCCTTATATATACCGCATATACGTGCGGGCTTTCTTGTTGATGATTCCAGCCACCAGTGTAGATCTTAGAGTTGCGCTTAAGAAATACTATCAAGCGAACGAACGAACGAATTTATTTGTTCATCATTTTTTCGCATGGTCGAAGAGCGGATAAACCCTATTTCGTTTGTTCCAATATTTGAATAGTCGAACAACTTGTTCGAATCAGGTTCTTAACGATTTGGAATTTATTCGATATTGTAGTAAAATTATCCTATTTTCGAAAAGGTTGAATTATTCGATTTTCAAATAATATTCGAATAGGACCCTTTGGGTGTTCAAATTCAAACGAATATTCGACGATCTAGAAATATCGAATAATCGACTATTCCAATAATTATTCGAATATTTCTTTCGAGCAAAGCTGTAATAGATCTATATCCAATTGGGTAGGCCCTCTTCTGCTTCAACTGGTCCTTCTTCGCCTGTCTTTTCAGACATCGATTGCAGTCGCCTGCAATTGCATCGTCCAGCTTTAACAAGTTCTGGTTAGCACAATATACTAAATGAGTACAATTGGTTGGTACCTTGATGAACAACAGAGAGCATACTCTGCGGTTATCCTGCACTGCAGGCATAAACCGTAAGAAGCATATTTAAGTCATGTGGTATGAGATACATACGAGTCAGAGAGGTAGTTGCTGGGGCAAGGTTCATGCAGTTGCCTTACAAGGAAAGGTTCCCAACTCATGGTGAGATTTCGTGTGCTATTTGCACAGGATGTAGGACCCTGCTCACAGGGCCCTACATCCTGTGCAAATAGATCTTCGAGCGAATCCTCGACAGACGAATTCGTGAAATCGTCAGGTTCTCCGACAACCAGTGCGGCTTTGTGTCTGGTTGTGGGACCATTGATGCTATACACACCGCCCGCCTCCTGGTGGAGAAGCACCGCGAGAAACAGAAGCCGGTGCATATAGCCTTTCTCGACCTGGAGAAGGCCTTCGACCGCGTACCGCTTGAGGTTATATGGTACTCCTTGCGACAACACAACGTACCTGAGGAACTCATAGAGTGGGTGGGGATGCTCTACTCTTGCCCAAAGAGTAGAGTGCAAGCTGCATCTAGAACCTCAATGGAGTTTCCCATCTCTGTTGGGGTGCACCAAGGTTCTGCGCTTTCTCCACTCCTCTTTGTTGTCGTCATGGATGCCATTACGCGAGATCTTCAGAAGCCTGTCCCATGGACATTGCTCTATGCTGATGACGTGATGCTCGCTTGCGAAGATAAAGATGATCTCGAGCGTCAGGTGCAAGCTTGGTGCGACCGCCTGGCGATGTTCGGACTCAAATTGAACGTCAAGAAGACCGAGTACCTAACGACTGACGTAAACGAGTCCGACTCCATTAAGATTAACGGTACTCAGCTTACACGCACTTCGGCGTTTAAGTACCTGGGATCAGCAATAGCGTCTGACGGCGGTCTGATGGTTGAAGTGAACTCATGCGTGAGTGCAGCTTGGTCCAAGTGGCGTTCGCTGACTGGTGTACTCTGCGATAGGAAGATCCCAGAGCACCTGAAGTCAAAGATCTACAGAACAGTCGTGCTGTCGGTAGCAATATACGGCGCTGAGTGTTGGTCTGCGACTAAGGGAGTTGAAACGCGCCTCAGCGTCATGGAGACGAAGATGCTGCGCTGGACGGCTGGAGTCACCCGCATGGACCGCATCAGAAATGATGCTATTCGGCATAAGTTCGGTGTCGTGCCGATAGCGGATAAGATGCGCGAAGCTCGCTTACGATGGTACGGCCACGTTCTGCGTGGAAAGGAAGACAGCGTCCGCAAGATAGGCCTTGAGTTGGAAGTGTCAGGAAAGCGGTCTAGAGGACGCCCGAAGCAGCGTTGGTCGGATACGTTGCACATGGACATGAAAGTAACTGGCGGCCACCCTGATCAAACGCATGACCGGGAAAGGTGGCGTCATGACACCAGAAGAGCGGACCCCGCGACGAAGAAGTAGGGCCCTGTGAGCGTAGTCCAGAACCACAATTAGTTTTTGCTGAGCCCCTTCTTAAAGACCTGAAAAGAAGGTCTGAAAGTATGCGCGCAACTATCATCAACCCCTACGGCGCCCCACGAGTTATGCCTTAGCGGCGCATTTGGTAGGAGGGACGCCTCGTAGATGCACGCCGGAGGGTTTTAAGTTCGAGTCCGCATACTGCAGAAATGTGCAGATAGGCATTGTTGAAAAACTACCACTTACGGAGGCGCACATAGAGGGTCTTGGTTTGTTGTAAGCATTGACGGCCTAAAATTGACTCCTGTGAGCATGGAAAAGCGTAATAACAACAAACTAATACGGCAGAACTTTCGGCAGTACGCGACTCGAGCTTAAAACCCCTCCGGCGCGCTCCTATGAGGCGTCCCTCCTACCGACTTTGCTGCCGAGGCACACCTTGCGGAGTGTCGTAGGAGTTGATGATAGTAGCGCGCACGCTCTCAGAGCTCCTTTTCAAGTCTTTAAAAGAGCGTTCAGCAAAAACTAACTGTGGTTCTGGACTCCGCTCATAGGGCCTTACATCCTATCAAAAGAGCATCGCAAAAGCTCACCTTGAGTTGGGAACCTATCCTTGTTAGAACTGATATGAGGTGGTACCACGTTGTATATTTTATATGTAGCTCTTCGACTTGCTTTTTATCAAATATAATACAACGTTTTCAGCGTCCTCGTACGAGTTCCCAGCAAGACCGAAAACCTATGGAGCATCGATCGAGTACAGCTACGAATTCGACACTTCCAAGCATAGCCGTCCAATCGTCCATGTCAAATATGGGAAGTCTTCATAGATATCTGTAGACAGCACGGCCAGTGTATTTCTGGATACGCCTAGAAAGTGAAAGTAATAGAGCTTCTCCTGGGCACGTCATAGAGCATTCGGATGAGATGATGGCTGTAACAAGCACCCAATACGCGACATTCAAGCCTTCCATCCCTTCGAGGTCGGTGAATTGGTACCAGACGAGTCTGCGAAGGGCAAACATTGGCTTGCCCAGAGGCCACCGCATGTCATTGTATAGGCCAAATACGCATTCAAATCGTTTACATGACATTCTGTAGAAGTAGAATGTGTGGCCCTCCTTTGCTTTCAAACCTTGCAGCTTTATCCCACCCAAAACCATCTTAGATGCCCTTCTGCAGTTATAGTGTGCATTTACCACCGAGTCTTTTGAAACCTGGGCCGGATTCATTAACGACTTACGGAGATTTGACAAAGAATCTACAGCGGAAAATCCTGATAACGCTAACATTTCATCATATTGCTTGTTGATAAGTCGCGTTATTTCGCGTTTTTTCAGGAGTTTCCTCCACTGTAATTTCTCTGTCAAATCTCTGTAAGACGTTGATGAATCCGAATCCGACGCATTATTCGCTCGCTGACCCCAGACTCTAACGCCAATTTCCTCAAGGACTGCCGCTGCTCCTCCAGAATCGGCGTCTGAGCTTTGCTACGAGTACCGCAGTTCTTGACATGCGTTCCCGCGAATGGGTTTTCCTCGCCGGGTTTGCAGAACCTTCCTCAGACCCTCAGAAGCAATCTTCGCACCGCGTCACTTCGCAGCGCACACTTCGGCGCTACAATACACTTTATTTGACGAAACTCTGGGGTACTGTATTCAGCGAAGTGTGCCGTGTGGCGGGTGTGGCTCGGCGCGATCACCCGCGGTTGAGCAGCGCAGCAATTGCGGGGAACGTCAGGGGCCGTATGCTATTCTCTCCCCAACCGTCTCCGGCCGGGTATGAGGCGGTCTCCGCCCACCTCCCCGGTATGCACATCTCTCCCCAAGCACTCTCGGGGACGGGTGACGCCATCGAAGCCCGGGGACGGCATCCCCCTATAACATTCCTCGGGGAGAGGCAGAGATGCAGTGGAAATGCGACGCTGGAGCGGGAGACTAGCATCGGGGCGTGATATATGCGATCAGCTGCTGCTGATCGTCTCATCGGTTGCGGACATTTACTACGACAATCGCTTTCCCATATTGAGTTGAGCACTACTCGGTGAAGAGAGCACTTCAATGCACCCGTAACAGTGTGGAATATCTAGTTAGACACAATACAGGTCTTCGTAATTAGTGCGTGATTTGTATACAACCTCCGGAAATCAAAGGAAACGTGATAGGAGGCTGAACTTTCTAGGGCACTGCATCGGATCAACTATTATTATTTCTCAGTGAAGAGGAAGCGAGCCACTAAAATAAATATAAAAACACTTACCACTTCACGCAATTCATGGAAAAACTCGATTTAGCAGATCTTCGAAGAGCACATTTTTGCTGTAATCTTCTGTGTTCAACTGATTTTGTACCACTTTGAGTTCAACAAATTATATGTGTTCTACACAGTGTGGACCCCCTCTGAGAAAATACATCTCTCTAAACACTGCATGGTAAATGCTGTGGTGCAGAATACTCAATTCATCCACTAGCTATGAGGAGCTCACAGCCGTGATAGTTGCACTCCAGTCGGAATCCTCTGCTTCTCTACCCTACTCTGCCATCTCTGCCATCCCCGGGGGACGCCTCGGAGATGTGGATAAGGTGGTGTGGGGAGCGTCGAAACTCGGGTATGGTACCCGGCTTTTACGCGCCGGGTACCATCCCCGAGTCGGGCGAGAATAGCATACGGCCCCAGAAAAAAAAACTTTCGACCGAAATCGTGTCGGTGGACTCGGAACTTTTAACTTCAGAATTGACAGTACGCTCCTCAGCTAGAGTATAGCAAGCCCGTTATGCACGTGCCGTCAATTTTAACGCTTCAAACCGTTTCTGCGAAGCCAAATGTCGATAAGCAGCGAAAGGTCGGGAGAACTTCAGACGGCACTAGTTAAACGTTCCCACTACACGACTTCGGTCGAAAAATTTTTTCGCTGAAACTTCGTCTAGGGGGTATTTGAGGTGCTGATCACGAATCTGACATCCGTTTTTAGGTTTACACTGGAGTACGGTAGGTTACGGTGAGTACGGGTAACTAAGGCTGTCGAGGTAATAGTCACCAATTTTGCCCAAACTTCGTCTGGGGGAGGGGGGCTATTCGAAGTGCTGATCAAGAATCTGACATCCGTTTTTCGTTTTACGCTGGAGTACGGTAGGTTATGGAAGGTGCGGGTGACCAAGGTAATGGTCACCGATTTCGCCCAAACTCCAGCGTAAAAGGAAAAACGGATGCCAGATCCGTGATCAGCACCCCCAAATAACCCCCTAAACGAACTTTCAGCGAAATCGATGACCCTGCCTCGACCACCGTTGTTAACGGTATGGGTGGTCTCCGACCGAATCGTGAAAAACGGATGTCAGATCCGTGTTCAGCACCCCAAATAACCCCCACCCCCCCCCCCCCCCAGACGAAGTTTCAGCGAAAAAATTTTTTTCGACCGAAGTCGTGTCGGTGGAGTCGGAACTTTTAACTAGTGCCCTTCAGACGTGCACATTTGCATGCAGACGGATGGCCGTCGCATGCTGGAACAAGCTCCGAACACACGTTACTTGGTCGCTTTTCAGGAAAACTTGACATCGATGGCCACACGTGGAACTTCGACAGAAGCCTGAGAAACGACGCCCGCTTAGCTGCCAGCAAGGATTCTTCAGGCGAGGTAGTCGGGCGAGTCCATAACGGGCACGGTGCGCCTTCTGACGCTTCGGTCATTGCAGAATCTGCAGTTGTTCACCAGGCGTCACCCTAAGCGATGGTCGACGCCTTGGGTTAACACACTTTCGAAGCATCGCCGGCACGCGCCAGAACGCCGAAGTTCCATCCCGCGCTCAGTTGAGGAACCATTTCATCTGGTGAGTACAACACTGGAGCTCACCATTACATCGCGTCGTCGACCGCGATGAAGCTATAAACATTCCCATAGGCCGTTGAAGTGTTTGCGGATGGACATACACTGCAGGCGGTGTGAGGCATTCCAGTAGGGAGCAATGGTTTGTAGCGAAGTGATCACCGGAGACTGGGTGAAGAGGCGAGCACCGCTACTGCGTTCAGGTAGAGCCCGCACAGAACTTTCCTTTGCCAGCACCTCAGCCAAGCCAGAAACGGTTTGAATCGCTTTTGTTGCGGCAGCCGCCGCCTTCAGGATTCCAAAGTGTATGCAGGAGAGATGCGACTCGACCAACCTGTTAACGATAGTCTTGCTCTCTAGCCCAGAGGTATAATAAGTGCAGACCTTATGCTGACCACATCCCAGTATACGTGAGCACTCTCATCAATGGCGTTCGAGCGAATTTTGAGCGACACGGATTAGGCACGCAAAGCACTCCAACAGCTCACCTTACAAGGAGATCCTCCGGAGTGGCGGTGAGCTTTTGTGATGCAATTTTTACAGGATGAAAGGTTCCGTGTGGGGAGTCCAAAGGCATAGTTACTTTTTTCGGAATGCTCTTCTGTGGTCGAAAAAAACCGTGTGGACGCGTGAGCGCGAAGTACATGGAGTCCCCCTCTACTGATGTTCCCCCTTCTACTGATGTTGACAGTTTCCCCTTCTACTGATGTTTTTGCATTTTGCGATTTATCGTCAGTGGGTCCCTTTATTCCCATTTCCAACGCATTTTTGAACAAAAACACGACAACAAATGTCGTTCACGTTTGTCGAGCTCTTTGAAAGTGGAAAGGTGGGAATTTTTGACTTCCAGGTTTAGAAAGTCAAAAACTGGTTCTTGATTCGTGATCAGCATCCCAAGTAACCCCCACGTACAAAGTTTGGGCGGCATTGGTGCTTCTGACCTCATCACCCTCACTCGAGCTTGGGCCTAGAGCGAGCTTTGCATTTTGGTCTTCATGGTCAGACAAGGGCGGTCATAGAGCGTAGATGTCCAGCTCGTGAGCAGCCTATTTCGCTGACATGCTTTTTTGCAACCTTCCATCATTGTTGAAGAAGGTTGGTACATCACTAGCCATTCTTGCCAGTTGGTTACTACATTTTTAACGCCATCCATGTAAGGATTATAATAGAATTTGCTATCTACACCTTGTCATCTTGAAATTTTCGACTGTTCGAAAATCAAAAGGGCCCATGCACTGTATCAGGGAGGTCGAAAAAATATTCATACTTCAGTTACGGATGTTACTTGGAGTGCTGATCATGACTCTGACATCGGTTTCTGGATTTCCCCCTTTCTTATGAGAGGTTAGAGAATGTGTGAGTAAGTGAGGGTGGTGGGGTCAGAAGCACCTATTTCGCCCGAACGGTTTTGAGTTCGCCACAAAGAGCGTCCCCAAGGGGGAACCCGCCGAAAAGGCGGGGCCCACCAAGGTCAGTGGTCCCCATTCCGGCTATTTCGGCAGCTCGAGACCCTCCACCCACCCCAAGTTGAGGAATGAAAGAGATAAAGGTAGAAAATGTAGAGAAATACATATATTGGCCAAGAGTGCCCCCCCCCCCTTAAATACTCACAGGCAGAACACGGTATATCCGACGGTATCGGGCGGCGTACCCTGCAGATACGCCGAGTGCTCCGAAAATGGGTCACCGGGATACAAGGCGCCCAGACGGCACGTATCCGCAGGTGCAGGGTACGGTATTCCGCGCGCCACTGGCCGACCTCACAACACAGGTCATCGCTTTCCGCACCACAAGAGCACAGTAACGGCCAGTTAATTGGCATCATCATTTTCGTTCCAGATATCCCGATGGATCCAAAAAGGGAAGCAGCATGTGCAGTCGCTGAGATGGCAACGCGCGTTGGCTTCCCAACTTCCGTTAGCAATATTCTTCTATCCTGTTTCGATTCATGTATCTCGAAAGGAACGCTCTCTCTCTATAAGAGGGTTAGGAAAGATTTTTTCCACTTTATTGAGAAGTGGAATGTGCCGGCTTCAGCATTACATAAGCTTAGGAATTTATTTTTAGCGTCGCTTATTGACCAGGGTAAACTGAAGTCGCTACATTACCAAATATCTGCTCTCAGTCACTTTTTCGGTCCCCTACCTGCAGGCGATCAGGAAGTGCAAAGAGCGTTGTTGAAAGGGGCAGACAGAACCCGTCCACCAGTAGTGCACAGGAAAAAATCCACACCTGGGGACATAGAAACTGTAGTAGGATGGGCACTTAAATCCAGTTCTACCATAGATCTTATAGGGGCAACCATGATTCTCCTGATGGATGTCGCCTTTTTAAGGGTCAGTGAACTATGTACCCTTCAATTTGGGGATATCACCTTTAAGGGCGATTCAGTTTGGTGGCTGTTTCTGAAAAGGTCAAAAGTCGACCAACAAGGGATAGGAACCCAAGTGGCATTTCTCCTGGGTGGAAGAAAGCTCCTTTTATGGGAACAGTTCAAAAGGCTGAGCGAAACATGCTCAGCGCTTGACTTTCTTTTCAGTTCCAAGCGGGGAGGAGCCCCTTCCAGAGACTACGTCACGCGCAGGATCAAGGAAACTCTTCAGGCTGCAGGGCTTGGATCGCGACAGCTTACCACACATTCGTTCAGAGGTGGAGCCGCGACAGCGGCGATCCGCGCGGGGATAGCTCCAGAAAACGTCATGAGGGTTGGCAGATGGAAAACCCAGAGAGCGTTCTTATCCTACGTCGAACCCACACCTTTATAGTCATTCCTAATTGCCCATCGGTGCCAATGTATGTGAACGCTTCTATAACTTCTGTTAACCCCGTATTGTGATACACTATATGCTGTTAAAGTAACATCCGCTCAAGACCGGAGCTAGCTCGACCAGGTCACAGGAACATACTAATATCGTATGGCATAAGCCAATTGTTTAGTAGGGCATGAGCCCGAGTGCGCAGTACACGTGATTTGTATGGCATAAGCCAACTGTATGTTTAATTAGGGCATGAGCCCGAGTGCGCAGTGCACATGATTCGTTGCCGAAATGAAGCCTTCTCCCCCGTTGTGTGCGAATTCAAAACATAAGTTTTGCCGTAGAGGTAGCGGAGGCAAAACACCTATTTCGCCCGAACTTTGTACGTGGGGGTTATCTGGGGTGCTGATCACGAATCTGGCACCAGTTCTCGACTTTCTAAACAGTGGTCGAACAAAAGCGTGCGGACGCGTGAGCGCGAAGTTCATGACGCCCTGCTACCACCCAGTCCAATGTGGTCCGTCGACGTAGTGGTACTGCTGTAGCTTCACAGGAGCAAGATAGTGGGTCCGATTCCCTCTTGTACAGGTGTTTTTGCATTTGCGATTTATCTTCAGTGGGTCCCTTTATCCCATTTCCAACGCTTTTTTGAACAAAAACACGGCACCAAATGTCGTTTACGTTCATCGAGCTCTTTGAAAGTGGAAAGGTGGGAATTTTTGACTTAGAGCACTCCGAAAAACTAACTATGGTTTTGGACTCACCACACGGGACCCTACATCCTGCAAAAATTCCATCGCAAGAGCTCACCGCCACTTTGGAGGCTCTCCTTGTTAGGGCTACACGGCACAGATTACACTTGTGCTCCCATAAAATTTTTGAATAATCGGATGGTTTCGAATATTGATAATTCTCGTGTATTCGAAGTAGAATATTTTCATCCGAACAACGTGAACATTTGAACATTCGATTACAAATACATACGAAAAACGCAATTTCTTGAATACTCGATTCGAATATTCAAAAAACGCGCTTTTCGAATGTGCATTCCAGAAGAGTAAGTGGAAGCCGCGCATTTCGCACGATGATCCATAAGCGTGGTGGTCCCGTAACGATTTTCCTTACGGTAAAAGCTTGAAAACGTGGTACCCTACTACGAACGTCTTCTCAACGTACATGCCGACAGCCAATGCGGTCGGGACACAGTTGTCATTGACTATTTCGTCGCGGAATGTGATCAGTTGAACACCGTGATAATATCGCGACTTTGGATGTATGTATCCGGCCTCACTCTGGGACGCGTCGGCGTATCGTCTATCAAGCATCATCGAATTAGAATTTGCGGAATTCCTCCTCCATTCTTCTCCAGGGAATCTCCCACACCTGATACACCTGCCTTAGATGAAGTCACTAAAAACGTGTCAGACTGAGCAGCACTACTATTCTTTTTCAGGAAGGAGGATTACACAGTCGCGAGCTGGTTGAGGACATGATTTCTCGTATGCGTAAGCAGTCACAGGAGATCATCGCCTCGCACTTCCCCCTGTTTCCGAACCGCTTCATGGATTCCATTTCTATGGGACCACCACCTTTTCGGTTCCTTAATCATAACACCTCTTGGAAGCCATCGTCACCAGAACAGCTTGTAATCCCATGGTAGCTGCATCGAGAACAATAAGGTTGTGGGCAATGTTCGTGCCGTCTTCGCGCTCTACGTACAGAAAACTCTGTTTGGTAGTTACTAGCAATTGCGAGCAATAGACTACAATCAGGTTGATAGAGCAGACGTTTTGTGGGTACCTGCGGAAAAGCGGCAGGTGTTCTGCGTTACTCACAAGGAAAGACGCTAGGTGACCATGGCACTTTGAGATGAGGTGTATATCACGGGATGCGGCTTTGAACGCTGACTCCAAATATGTGTTCCGTTTCCGCTGAACGCATCTACGAACGGAGTTATAAACCATTTTCAGCTTGGCCCTCTAGCTGCATGCAGAGAGGGCCAATCACAAGAGAGCGAGTTCATGTAGGCTGTAAACGGCGCTGGTTCGAGTAGTGGTGGCGCAAAGGGTAAAGGGGGGAGCGTGGCGAAACGGGGTGGTCTGTGGTTCGACTCCCTTGCGATGGAGGGTTTTCGCACTCCCTAAAAAAGATCTGCGACGAGCTACCAAAGCTCTTTATGTCAAATTGCAACGGAAAATGTCACCAGAAAGGACTCGTCTTCGCACTGAAAACTTCATACTGGCGCGGAGATCCAGTTTATTATGAGTAGTTGCTATAGAAATAACGAGAAGTCAAACAATGCTATACTAGCAACTGTGGAATAGTACCTTGAGATGTCTAAAACATAGCAGCTGTTGGCAATGACTGCAGCGGACATAGATACATCAGTGAAGCCGCTGTAGGAGCATGCTCTATGATGTCAGTAGGGAAACAGAATTGGATTGGTGTATCAAACCTCCCAGGGTGACTGTGCTAAAGAGACGATACCATATTGTCCTCAACGACCCCGGGTGTCAAAAAAAAAAACACCTGAGGAGGTTAGTTAAGGTACTGACCACCCACAATTATGGATGGTGGCACCTCATATAGGTGATGAGCGCCTTAATCAAGCCTCTGAGCCATGTTCGGGCAAAGAAAGTTCTCCACCCTTCGAGTCGTGAAAGTACAAGGGTACCAAGGAAGCTGTTGTCCTTTCTGGTGATCTTTTCCGTTGCAATATGACATAGAGAGCTTTGGTTGATCGTGGCAGATTTTTTTAGGAAGTGCAAAAGGCCCGCATCACAGGGGAGTCGAACCACAAACCACCCGCTTCACCACGACGCTGTTCTATCCTCTGCGCTACCTCTGTTCGGCAGCCGGCGCAGTTTTCATCCCACACGTGCTCGCCCTCTTGTGATTGGTGGACTCTGCGTGCGGTCAGAGGGCCAAGGAGTCAAACTGAAAACGGTCCATAACTCCGTTCACACATGCGTTCAGCAGAAACGAAACACATATTTGGAATCAGCGTTCAAAGCCGCTTCCCGTGATATACACCTCATCTCAAAGTGCCATGATCACATAGTATCCTTCCCTTGCCAGAGTGAGCAAGCCACTCTGGAAGGGGATCAGTTTCCTGCTCACTGGTAACTGTGAGTCAGGATTTCTTTGAATGTATTAGTGCGTCAACTGATGATTTTGGCTCAAGTTCCCGCCATTGCAATCGTGGGCGATGTCTACGCTAGACAAACTCCAAACTGTTCACATCGATGGCTCGAGAACGGCAAGAACTTTCCTTACAACCTGACACGACCAATGGCTGTAACTGGAAAAGAGCATTAATATTTATGTATCGCTTCTCTCTATCGGTAGCTATATATCGTTAATTTGTCCTAGTGGCAATGCATAAACGTTTCCGACATATCACAGAATAAGTGAGCAAACTATGACCCAACAGAACGGTAAACAACAGTTAATACACACATCCACAATGTTATGCTCTCCGTCATGCGCTCACCTATGAAGACTTTGTGTAGTATTTGGTTGGTACAAATGGAATTTTCGTCACCGTGACTTTGGTCTGCTTTGTGCCGAAATCGACCATGAACTTGGTTCCGACCTTCGAGTACGGCTTGTCGACGTACGCGATTGCGATGTTTTGATCTGACGAAATGGACTTTGAAAAGTGATTACCACAATGAGTCCAACTCAGCCGAAGACAGCCACTAACTTGTGCACGGAGATGGGCAGCCAGAGGTGACGAAGCCAATTGCGCACTTGTCAAGCGGATCGATCAGTGGTAGATGTGCTAGAAACATCGCCGTTGACAGTAAGTTCTTATCTGGTGCCAGAGGGTTCAAACCTTCGCTTGAAACTTTACCAAAGATACTATGAGGGGCGGTCAGTTCGTAAATTTACCAGGGAAGGGTCTCATGTGCATATCTGGGGCCAGATTCACCAATGATTTACAGCAATCTAACGGTGAAAGTGCTGCTGAAACACTTCACCATATCTCTCGTTTCGCGCTATTAAGAATTTCGGCAGTAATTTCACTGTTAGATTGCTGTAAGTCGTTGATGAATCTGGCCCCGACCGGCGAAAGCGAATAGGACTGCGGAAATAATCGTCTCCCTTCGAATTGTAGGAAAATGTGTTCCGTTTTTGCAAAGTCGTTGAGCCTTCTTGCCTTTGGTTGGAGTCAATTAAAGTCTGTCACGGAATCGCACAGCTGCTCAAGGTAATACCTTCCAAACATCCAATATGCTCACCAATGTCCACCGTTGAGGGCACATGTTCGCTATGTAACCAGTAGAGGCGAATGAACCACACTGCGGATATCGCTCTCTGATCATTCTACAGTTCACAATGAGGCACAAAAGCCAAGAAGTCACTTGTTACGGCTAGACACTCATTTCGGTTGTTCATTACTAGACTCCTCGTAAAAATCCAGAACGCTTCCAAAGCTTTTCGTGCTGAGATATCACTCTCAATGACCAATATTGTACATCAACAACGCGCAAATCAAAGTGTCCGGCATGGAAGTTAGCGTGAAATGGTACCGCAAACCAAGCTCTAAGAAGATCCAGATTCACGCCAGGTCTGCACATCCTACTTCTGTGAAACGAGCTGTTGTAAGCAACATGTTCCGGACGGCAGTAAAGATGTATACAGCACCTAATGAACGGCAAGAATCATTGCGACTAGCTGCAAATATAGCCGTCTCGAACAGCTACGCGGTATCAGGTCACCAACGAAGGTCTCACAATAATCGTCGAGATCCCCGTATGGATAAGATGCTTCTCGTTCTTCCCTTCATCTCCGACAGAGTTACTGCTGACGTTCAAAGAGTTCTTGTTACAGTGCAGCTGCAGGACGATGTTGCCTTGGTGAACGTTCCTGGGAACAGTATCAGATGGCAGCTGGTCCGAAATCGACTCTACGACAAACAGTGCATGTCGGAGAGCTGCGTTACTTGCCCAAACGGTAGTTTTGGAGACTGCTCAAGTCAGGAGCAATTTATCAAATCGAGTGTTTGAGCTGTAACGCAAAATACATTGGGGAAACGGAAAGAGCTCTGGCGGCTCGCATAAAAGAACATTTAGCCAGCAAAAGACGTGGATTGCAATCCAGCCCACTTGGCAGACACAGAATTGATGCGCATGACGGGAACGACTACGAGGTGAAATGTACAATATTGGCCATTGAGAGTGATATCTCAGCACGAAAAGCTTTGGAAGCGTTCTGGATTTTTACGAGAAATCCAGTGATGAACAACCGGAATGAGTGTCTAGCCGTAACAAGTGACTTCTTGCCGTTTGTGCCTCATTGTGAACTGTAGAATGATCAGGGAGATATCCGCACAGTGCGGATCATTCGTCCCTACTGGTCATAACGCATAGGGCGATCATATGCCCTTAACGGTGAACCTAGGTGAGTTCGTCTCTCTCATTAGGTCTCTTCGGGTGGTTTTAGGTGTAGGTCGAAAATGCTAGAGTGGTTGAGGCGCTTAGTTGGCTAGAGCGCAAATTTGAACCTTCACACCATGTTTAGGCCTCTGTAGACGACGGAACGTCGAAACGTCAGGCCCTGTTGAATAAAGTTATCCACCTAAGAACCTCATGTGGCACAAATATACTAACAGTAACAACTTACAATGCCGAGGTTTCAAGGAGAGAGAAGTTGGGAGCTATTCCTGAACTGTTCTCCATATTCTATGTTTGGAAGTTATTGCCTTGTGTAACAGTGTGATTTCATGGTGAACTTCCATGGCTCGCAATTCGGAAGGCGCAAGAACTTTGCAAAAACGCAGCATACTTTTCTGCCAATCGAGACGCGATTCATTGCGTTCATCGTCCCATTTTGATATATGTGTCCGGTACCCTTCCCGTTTAGATCAGAAACGGTGCATCGATATAAATCGAAGGTAACTTGCTTACCTCGAGGAGCTCGACCAGGCTCTGCAATCAGTCCAACTCGTTGCTTCGGCCACTTCTTCGTCGTCAGCTGCTCTACGACCTTCTCCGCTCCGGGGAAGCCCAGAGTTTGGCGTCGACGTTTTGCTACAAAGAGTACACTACTTGAATGAAGGTCTGAAATCTCAGATAAACACACTGGTAACACTTCTGCCAGGACAGTTCGTGTCGTTACATATTCACCCCGTCTAACTATAGGTAGTTCTCAACAGCTGTGGGTCTCAGCTTTACCATTAGTTGCTATTTACAAGTTGAGCAGGTGTTTAGTTGTTCTTCGCCGAAGCCGTAATGGGCGATACTCCGCCTACAACAACGACCACACCGCGACGAGAAAGAGGAAAAACCTCGCCAAGTGATCAAATAATGTCGACATTACCTTCCCACCATTAGAGGGATATGAAATGTCCCGTATTAAGGAAGTCCTTCGACCTCACAACACCTATAAGGTGGCAGAGGAGAGGGGAGAGGTGAAATGAAAGTGAATGAAGGAAAATGACACAGTTCAAATGCGCTTACCGACAACGAACGCTAAACCAGCTTCAGCCGGTGTTGTGTTCTCATCGATATCGCTTCCATAGAGACACAGACCAGCTTCCATTCGCAGCGCATCTCGAGCACCAAGGCCGGCCAATTTGACAGTGCTGTTCTGTAACGAAGTCGCCACTAGATGGAAAGAAACCACTTTCCTAGCAAAAGAGGATGATGCGCTCACCTTTGACTGCAGAAGCCGTTCCGCCAACGTGGCCGCCTCTCTCGGATCGACCGATATCTGAACAGAAGAATATGGAATAACAGACGGTGTTAGTTGCTCTTTTCGAGGGATAAGCCACGAATTCTACTTCTCTGGGATGTCTTGGAAGCGATTTGAATGCGTGTTTAGCAATGACTTGCGGTGGCCATCCGATGAACAAGTCATTGCGTTATCCCTCCCAAACGAAACAATTCACTGGCCCCGGACGATGGAAGGCTTGGGGGGGGGGTTGGTGGAAAACCCGAAGCAGGAACTCGAATCGGGTGCATCTGGCGAAAAAAGGTGAAAATTACGGGGTTTCCCCCCGGAAAGGTGAAGATTCTGAGCAACACCTCGTCATCACAGGAAGTTGAGAGGCACCATCAACTATGAACAATGGCTGAGACATAAAATGCTGTTTAGAACATCGAGAGCGATGCGACGTAGTGATGACTCTCGAATCGATTAGTCGGCTCGCCCAATCAATACAAAGTCTATCACTTATCACATCGTCTGAGTCAAAGGCCTATGTTATACTTCGGCGACGCTGTTGTCGGCGACGTCGGCGACAACGTTGAGCGGGTGCTACGCAGTGCGTAGCAGCCCGCGCAACACTGTCGCCGACAGCAGCGTCGCCAAAGTACAACATAGGCCTAAGCGATCCCTTGTCCCATAAAGTATGACTTCTCAAAAATAGCGAAGAAAGTGGTGGGAATAGACATAGAGGGGAGGGCGGAAATTAAGTGATCTTTGGCGATTTTGACCTAAAACATGCAATCTGTTAGAGAAAAACCAAGAAAATACGAGAAAAACTGCTCAATGGCACACAGCTGAGCGTATTATAACTCTTATTGAAGCAACCACATCTGAGCCTACCTCGACCCCATCCTCTCCAGTGTAGCCACATCGAGTCACGCGACAGTTCTCTATGCCGAACACCTTGCCAATTGTGGTTTTCATAAATGTCAGCTTATGGAGGTCAATGTCGGTCTCTTGCTGAAGAACGTTCACCATCTCAGGACCTGAACTAGTCAGAAACTGTTCAGGCCCATCTATTTTATCAGCTGAGAGGTGCTCATGGTGCCGAATCATCCATATTCACCTTGAACAGCAATCAGACCTCGCCCATCCAGCACCTTAACATCTACATCCTTTCCATTTGACCGCCATTTGGCCGCATTTTCCTATGAAGGTTAAAGAGTGAAATAAAAATGCGAACACCAAAATTGACACCAAAGACCCACTTGTAGGTATGGCAAATCCTTGTCAATGCAACCAGCGTTGGTGACCATGTAGATATAGTCATACTCGGTCTTGGACACAATAAGATCGTCCTTTATACCGCCCTTCTCATTCGTAAACACTACAACGATGACAATTGGTTATGGAATTGCTCCCTGAAAGCTCAGAGGTAACTGAAGTCTACTTATACAGTAGCTGTTCCTAGCCATTCAAAACTAATCAATTCTTGTTATGAGCCTAAAAACAGCCATCACTTTTGCAGAGTTTTCAAGAACCTGCCTGATAGAGTACCGCTGTTGTCTGCTAGGCCTTCCACGTCAGCCGTTGTGAGGCTCTCTATGAAAGCAACTCTAAACAAAAAATAAGTAATTGTGATTAGGAAAGGATGCTATATGAAGGACTTCTAGACTTTCTGAACAAAACCCTATTCCCATGTGGGATTTAAGAAAGGTCCCTCGAAAGAAGGAGTTAAGAGGGGTCCCTCGATCTTGAAGAAGGCGTCAATCGGTTACGCTATTGGGACAACTTTGACCAGTGTTTAGAAAGACCAGCCCAGATTGTACAATCTCCTCCTTCCCTTATTTCATGCCACATGATCACTGAAATTGCCCCAAACGTCTTCACACCATGAAAGAGCCACTGAGCTAACGACCGACACATCAGAGGGAAAGAATAAGAAAAAGAATTTGTGTTTTTCAGCGAATGCTTAACAATGCTTAGCGTTGTTCGGACTCAAGCTAAACGTCAAAAAGACGGAATACTTGACGACGGATGTGAATGAGCATGGATCCATTAAGATCAATGGTATGAGCTCTCACGAGTTACATCTTTCAAGTATCTTGGATAAACAGTCACGTCCAATGGCAGTCTAAAGTTGGAGGTGAACGCACGTGTGAGTGCAGCCTGGTCCAAATGGCATTCGTTGACTGGGGTGCTTTGCGACAAGACCACTCCTGATACCTCAAGTCAAAGGTGTATAGAGCAGTCGTCCGCCCAGTAGCGACGTACGGTGCTGAGTGCTGGCCTGTGACGAAGGAAATTGAAAGCCGCCTCAGTGTAATGGAGACGAAAATGCTAAGGTGGACGGACGGCTGGAGTAACGCGATTGGACCGCGTTCGCAATGAAATCATACGACAAAGGTTCGGTGTCGCCTCGATAGCTGACAAGTTGCGCGAAGCACGTCTACGATGGTATGGTCACGTCCTTCGCGCTAACGACGACACCGTGTGTAAGATTGGCCTGAATCTTGAAGTCCCTGGAAAACGGCCCAGAGGACGCCCGAAACAACGTTGGCTAGATACGTTGCATATGGATTTGAAGTTAGCTGGTGTCCATCCCGACCAAACGTTTGATCGGGAGAAGTGGCGTCACCAGACCAGAAAAGCAGACCCCGCCACCAAGCGGGGCAAACGCTATTGAAAATGATGATGATGATGATGATGATGATGATGATGCTTAACAACGACCTTACAACAGGTACGGGTTACAGCAGGTACGGGTGACTAGGGCTGTCGAGGTCATAATCATCGACTTCGCCCAAACCTTGCCCAGAGAGGTTATCTGGGGTGCTGATCACGAATCCGACATCCGTTTTTCAATCTTCGGCCGATTACGATAGGTTACGGTAGGTACGGGTGACTAGGGCCGTCGAAGTCATAATCACCGATTTCGCTCAAAGTTCTCTCAGGGGCTTATTTGGGATGGTGATTACGAATCTGACATCCGTTTTCCGTATTACCCTGGAGTATGTCAAATTATAGTAGGTAAAGGTGATTAATGGTAAGGTCATGGTCACCGCTTTTGCCCAAACCTAGCGTTCAGTACGAATCTGATCCTTATTTGACAATTTAGAGTGAAATAAATATGTAGGAGATGTGTAGAAAGCAAATTGGTAAAGAAGGCGGTAATCATGAAAAAATGCAAAAATGTTGCACAGCGCGGGAGTCGAGCATCTGACCCAGCACCTGCGAAGTAGCCCCGCACCCTGTTGAGCCACCGACTCGCTTGCCGCAGAGCCTTTCGCCGCGTCCCATACAACAGCGCACGCACGCAAGAACGTGGCACGTGCTAACGGTGCGCTACTGCACCCCCTCCGTCCTTCGAGGGCCCGTAGCTCTTTTCGTTGAAGGACTCAGCAAAAACGAAACATGTTTTTCTACTATATGAAGGGTGGAGATTCTCGCAGTACTATCCGTTTCCCCCATCCAGACCTACGCTTGAGACCCTTCTATGGTCAGCATTGAGCATACGAGTATAGTGATGCTTAGCAATGCCGAGAATTGAAGTTCCAACCAGAGCTTGACCTTTGCTCATCAAAAATCCCAAATTCAGACCCAAAAGTAAGGAGAGCAGAGACACCAATAGCCGAAATCCCACCTGTCCTTGCCGGTGATGTGTGTCTGGAGCATGTGCGAGACATCGAAGAGACTGACGTGCTTCCTGGTGTGCCTACATGACTCCTGAATGTTCAGGTCCGCATACTGCACGGGCATCTCGTACCCTGCGAAGGGCACGATCTTTCCATTGTACTTCTTGTGCAGATCATAGAGACATGTGCGTTTCCTGGAACACGAGGACCTTGTATTTCCTGAAACATGGAGAGCTTGTAAAGGGGCAAAAAAGCGTAGGCAGGACTTACGCTGCTGGAGCAGAAGATAGCTGTCGGAGCAAGAGGCGATGGACAGCCACAGCTCGATTCATGTCGGAGTTCTTAAACGGCAACAATGAAAGTTTTAGGGGAAGCGAAATCCTTTACAGATGAGATCTGTAGCCTCTATAAGTTGGATCCGATAAAAAAATCTTCGGATAACTGAATGATTTGGATGACGCTGATTTCGCGGACCCGGATTGGAATATTCGAAATGATTCATTCGATACATTGGATCACCACAAAACCTCGGATAGTTGAATAATTCGGACAGCGCTAATTTCAGGACCCCGGATTTTTGAATGATTCGCATGGTGATATCCGAAAACGAATCATTCGAATCCAATGTAGAATAGTCTCACGGCAATTATTTGCCGCTGAACGTCCAACGGTAGGGACGAGATGTTTGCAGATGTGGACGACCTTTCCGCAGTGCTGTAGAGCCGATATAACACACTGCCCTCTTCAACCAATGTAGAGTGGCTGTTGATGCTTTTCTCCCTTCCTCAACTTCTTAGCGAGAAACAAACGAAGAAAAACTGAAGACAAGGAATCAGTGCGTGATAGAATAATGGAGTGACACCCCAAATCGTGGTTTCCGTGGTCGGCAACGATCCATGGCACTGGAAAATCGTCCATTTTTGATGGTAATCTGGACGTTTCATCGTGCATCGTTAATAGCGTTCAAACTCCAACAGCGTCACGAACAGGAAACGCAAGCCATTCATTCATTTGTAGTGCTTGCATACTAGAAATATCCACGGATAAAGGGGAGTGCACCTCACTCCCCCCTCCCCCACACCCCTCCTTCACCCCTTATCTCTGTTGGACAACATATTTACTTACTTTGATACCTTGATGGTCCTTTTGTCGGCTGGAGGTCTTCTCAGCGGGGCACGCGATTCTTCAGGACCGCTCGATCTCTGGCAGCTTGCATCCAGTGAGGCAGACTCCGCTCTCTGAAAGGTCTTGAGAATGAGTCTGCCCATGGCGTTGGCGGTGGTCCCAGTGGTCTCTTATGGTCTCTCAGGAGCCATTCTGTAACACGGAGACTCCATCTATCGTCCCTTCGTCGAAGCAGGTGTCCTGCGCAGCGATATTTGGACTTCTTCATGTACTGCGGGTCTGCTAATTGCGACTTCTTCCTTAGCTCCGAGCTTCGTAGGCCTTCTTGGCATTGCTGACGAAGCCTTGTCCTCAGAAGAGATCTCTCCAGTGCACGATGCGTAGTTTGTATTGCTCTGGCGATTGTCTTGTTGTCGAGCCAGGTTTCCGTCGCGTAACACATCGCAGACAGTACGGAGGCATTGAACATCGAATCGAATTGAAGGCTGCCCATGCTGCGCGTCTCCTGCGTTGGACAACGTAAATGTATGAATTCCAAAACCTGCAGTCCTTAAATGGTAGGGACCTCATAATACCGCAGTTTTTTGTCCCTTAGGACGGCCGGCGCGGGAAATGGGGAGCTGTAACCTCTTTAGAGGGTTTAGCTTTCAATATGGAGTGCTCAGTTGCGAGTATAACAAAGCCAAAAAGAAAGGCTAATTA
The DNA here is from genome assembly GCA_947359475.1 of Heligmosomoides polygyrus bakeri. Taxonomy (NCBI): domain Eukaryota; kingdom Metazoa; phylum Nematoda; class Chromadorea; order Rhabditida; family Heligmosomidae; genus Heligmosomoides; species Heligmosomoides polygyrus. The sequence continues at coordinate 24,815,813 of OX375868.1, forward strand.
AGAAAAATGAGTACTAAGGGGCTGGTGCCCGATCCATTAGAGACCATGGTCGAGGAATACTCAAATAAACACGGTTTCTGTGCTTTCCTACGCGTAAGCGCGTCAGCACCGAACTAGGCAAGGAAGGGAACTCCGGGGTATGGTTGATCAAACCTACCCGTTTTAAGCCACCTTCCCGGTGGACAGCGGGCACCAGCCCGCTTAGTACCGAAAAATGAACTAAAAATGATTTCGGAGCGCAACTGTTGGCTCGCATCTATCCCATGAGAAGGCGGGGATTACAACTCCAATCATATTGGTAAGAAACAAACAACTGAATGAATATAAAACGGATGAAACAAAGAAACGAAATGTTTAGGTACTACGAGAGAATACCAGTATGCGACTTCCTAGCCGGGGGTGGAACATGAAGAAAAGCGCATGCGGTCCCCAGTCCCCATGACCTCACACCTGCCCGAAGAAAGTATGTTGCACAGTTTCTACTGTTTTGTCCGAAAGACCTCTTGCTGGCCAACGACAATCTGCCACACATTTCTCACTTCCTTGGCCTTAAAACCTCAAAGCAAGGAAGTTCAGCGCGCATGAGCAGGACCTCGGCGCGGTCGGCAGCCATGAGGGTCCCTTTGGGAAGGGGGAAATCGGAATGCGGCAGAAAATATAGTTTTGAAATGACGGAACGCAGCGGCAATGATCACCTATTGATCGAGAGGAGCTGAGTGGTCCTTTCCCATCCAAAGTGGTCAACGTTAGCGCTTCGATGCTCTGCAGTTTATCGTTAGATGAGTCTCCCTTTTCACGGACAGCCTCAGTTTCTGCTGTCCCTATGCCCTTAATGAGCCAGCTCGACTACAAATTCTCAGTGTTAGACCCACCATGCCACTTCAAAGCGTCACAAAATCCGCCCCTCTCACAGATCGCACTGCGCTAAAGGGGATCTCTTCAAGTGGGACCACAGTCCCAAACACCTCATCGACACCTATAGTGTAGCATATAGCCTTAAAGCGAGTAGAAAGGAGCAGCGAGAACACTCACCTCCGGCCAGGTCGATAATAGGTCGCCGCTCGGTCCCCGGCGATAAGGCGCTGATTACATCGGGCATGACGAATTCGCCGTGGTGCAACGGCACCCAAAAAGCGATAGGCACTCCATCTGGGCACTTTGCAGCGGTTTTGGAAGCGAGCAGGTGTGCGATCGCAACCATCCCCCGGCGCTCAACAACTGACGCACAGCTCGGACGGCTTGTCGCCGGAACGCCTATTTGAACTCGTCCTCTCAGGTGTGGATGTATGGCTACTAAAACTAACGGCCTGTCCATACTTCGCGACAGGAGAGACGGCAGAGGTGGGAACGAAACGGTGAAGGATAGGTATCGATCAGTGCCGAACAGCTGCCTGGGAAAAATCGATAGGCATGCTTTGCTTCGTCGCTCCTGTCGGTCGTTTCCGTCGTGGATTATGAAAAGGCCCCAAATCGGAGTAGATTTTGGAAGCGATGGATTGGAGCATGGTTCCCCTAGAAAGGAACTCCGGGATGTGGGTAGCGGTTCTTCTTCCACCGCACAGCCGTGTCGGCGCCCGATTCGATCGATACCTTGCAAGCCCGCAATGGCATTCTCGGCAAGCGGATCGTGGTACAGTGGGTAGTGGCGTTGTTTCATGCGAAGGAGGTTGGGGTTCGGCTTTCCTGAGTGTCTGAGGGTTTTAAACGACTACACAATTTTGAGGCGTTTTTCTGCGCATTTTCCAGCCGTGTGCGCTTCGCTGCTCGAAAAGTGCAGAAACCTTGCTGCGCACTCCCCCTGAGCGATGGGATCAGTTTTGCACGAGAAGCTTGGATGCACCACATCCAGGAGTTCCTTCCCTAGCCTGGTTCTGCACACTCCCCCTAAGCGCGCAGGGCTGAGAAGAGAAGATTTCGCGCTCTATCGCCAAGATGCGTGAGGACGATCGCGCGAATGTCAATTCTTGGCACAAATATTGCGGCAGGTGCGTGCGTGCGGTAAGCGCTTGCGACTTAGGGCCTGTTCATACTTCGCGACAAGAGCGACTTGTCGCCCGTGCAAAACATGCATGTCGATTAAAACCGAGCGCGCACCGCCGAAAAGATTTCGTAGTTGGGCGTCGGCGCTGTCGCTCCAGTCGCTCTTGTCGCCGCTCACGCCACGCGCGCTGCGCTCTCGTCGCTCCCGTCGCCCGTCCAAAACATGCGAATCGATTCACAGAGAGCGCGCGCCGCCGAAAAATGTTCACATTCGCGCGCCGGCGTTGTCGCTCCTGCCACTCCTGTCGCTCTACGCGCTGCTGTCGCCTGTTCATACTTCCGAATCGCGCTCTCTGTGAACGAATCGATTCACAGAGAGCGCGCGCCGCCGAAAAATGTTCACATTCGCGCGGCGCTCTTGTCGCTGCTGTCGCGAGGTATGAACAGGCCCTTAGCGGCTGAGGGATAACCGTGATCGGGGAGTGGTCCATCTAACCTGCTTCTGTGGAAACTGCTTTCGTCGCACAGGAGGAGGAGTCCGCAGCTGGGTTCTGCGTTCTTTGAGCGCAGAAGCGCATACAGCTGGAAAAATGCCCATAAAACACCAGAAAATTGTGTAGACGTGAAAACCCCTCAAGTTTCAACCAGTCAGCTGAAATGCTAAAATCTGACGCAGGAGAACCGAACCCCGACTTCCTTCATATGAAGCAACGCCAGCATCCCCTGCGCCATGATCTGCCAGCATCACCGCCGCGGGCGTGCAAGAGAACGATAGGAGCTCCACAGAGTCTCGCGGCAGCAGCCGGAGAACTCATCAATATCGCTCCTACCGCAGTGAGAGCCCACGCTGCCACTGTGGTGGAAGCCGCAGCGCGGACGAGTTGTCGCGGAGCCGCTGTCGCAAAGGTTTCCGAGGGGAGACGGCAGCGATCAGGGATGGGCGGAAATTTTGAAAATTTTCCCAGAAAACAGAAAATCGCCTTCGTCAGAAAACAGAAATCAGAAAAGCCAAAAACGCCAGAAAATCAGAAACCAGAAAATTTCGATATTATCACACTACCTAATTATTTTACCCAAACATCAATTTCTCCAGTAGCAAATGCTTTTGGATGACTAGAAATGTAGTCGTAGACCAGCGTTTTAATTTGCAAGCGCTTATAAAAATGTATAGCCCACTCCAGTGTACTGCAATATGGGGAGTTGAGTTCGCCACAAAGAGCGTCCCCAAGCCCAAGGGGGAACCCGCCGAAAAGGCGGGGTCCACCAAGGTCAGTGGTCCCCATTCCGGCTATTTTGGCAGCTCGGGAGTGGTTGGTCCCACTCTTACTCTAATGAACGACAACGACGACGTTAGCATCATGGACGACAACGACGACAATGCTGATGTTGCTGTTAGGCCCGAAGCAGACGACTAAGTATTCCCGATGAGTCGAGCAGACTGGAAGGATCTGATTGCTGGAGTTAGAAGGATAGCAGATCCAGTGGCAGTGGCTACTAGCACAGGTATGAGCTCCTCATCGAAACCGTTATTTACGAAGACGAGACTAAGTCATCAGTTTGAGTTCAACAGCAGTGTGCTCAATATTCTGGGAACTGTTTCGAAAGCTCTGCCTGAGCACAGTGTCAAGAACTCTCTAAACAAGGCAATCACGATGCTAGCTCAACTGGACGAGCTCTTAGTGATCGCTGATAAGGAGCCCGAAGTATTCGAGTTTTACGATCGGCGCACAAGAGCGGAAAACCTCCAGGTTTCTAACCCTATTCTAGCGGATTTCATTCGAACGCATAAGAAGGAGACGAAGAAACCAGTCAGTGAGAGATCTACCACGTGGAAACCTCGCTTCAAAGAATCATTTCTCAAAAGGAAGCCGTTTCGATACGGGGGTGCGTCGTGGGCACACGCTCCTCAGAATGGCTCGCCCTTCTACCAGTGAAAGCAATCGTTGGCCTATCCAGGTTCCATAACGCAGCAGCAATCTGGGAAGCTAAGGGATATGTGCTACAACTGTGGCCGGTTTGGTCATTTCGCGCAGGAGTGCAGAGCACCTGGAAAGCAGTAGAGGTTAATTAAGCTTCAGAGCTGGAAATATACATTATACGTGGACGTTTTGGTCCTCTCTTGGTATCAATTCGTTCAACAAGAAAGTGTTGTTGGACGGTTATTCGCTTGATTTCGTAACAGAGCCAGAAAGATGTTTCAAAAGAGCTAACGCGGCCTCTGCTGAGCAGTACAGCGCCTTTGTGGACGATGAGGTCAAGAAGTTGATTACTAGCGGGGACATCCAAGTGGTAACTGACACATATGTCTCTTTTGAGAATTAATCCTCTTTCGGTCGCAACGAGTAAAAAGTTGAGACTAATTTTAGACCTGTCAAGCCTATATAAATCTCTGGAAAAATTTCCAGTAAAATTTGAGGACCTTTTCAAAATACTACCAATGCTACTAAAAGAGGGATTTATGGCATCCTTCGACTTAAAATCCGGGTACCACCATATCAATATTCACCCTAACTGTAATAAGTATCTGGGCTTTTGTTGGAAGGGGTGCCTATATAAATTCCTAGTGCTCCCATTTGGCCTTTCTTCCGCCCCCATGGTGTTTACCAAAATGCTAAAACCACGACTACGAAAATGGAGATCACAAGGTATAAACGTTGCTTTATACCTAGACGACGGCTTGATTTGAGCCGATTCCGCACACCGGTGCGAAGATTCGATGCAGTCGATTAAAAGAGATCTAAAAGATGCCGGCTTCTTAACAGCCGAAGAGAAGTGTTCCTGGAGCCCCCTACAGAAGTTAACATGGCTTGGCCATGAGATAGATTTAAAGGAGTTCAAGGTTGATGTGACAAGAGAAAGAAAGGAAAAGGCCAAACGTTTAGCAAAACGCTTATTATTAACAAGAGGACCATTTCTCCTGGAGAGACTCAAATGGCAAGGCACCTTGGCCTCAATGCATTTAATTAGTCCTCCAGGTCGGAGAAGACAGTGGAAAGCAGTCGTGTCGGCGATTGCTGAAAAAGAGAGAGAAGGGACGGCACTATCCTTCAGATGACCGCTCTCCGGTGAAGAGCGATTAGAAATCACAGGTTGGCTAAATTGGAACCCTAAGTTTAAATGCCATTCTATAGAAGGCGCATATCTACTGTCAGACGCAGTAGTTTGTTTTTCGGATGCTGCAGAATTTGGACCTGGAGTGGTACTCCATTTAAGCACCAACTCCTCATTAAAATGGTCATCTAGTCTCCCGACTGAACTGGTGGGCACATCTAGCACAACTAGTGACCCTTCAAGAGATTGCACAAGAAATATGGAACTTTTGTGCAGATGCCGCCAATCACATTATGTTTTTTGGGTAGCAACGGAGTTTAACGTCGAAGCTGATGAAGCCTCCCGTGTAATAGACCTGGACGACTGGAGCGTAAAAGATGAAGTCTTTCCAGAACTAGAAGATGCATGGGGTACATGTACTATAGAAAAGTTCGTGTCTAGTGTAAGCAGCAAGTGCGAAAAGTTTATTTCTAGAGCGTATGACCCTAGTGCAGTATTATAGAATGCATTTGCATCTCAGTCGCTACCGTGGTGAACTACCGGATTTGCATGGTGGGTGCCCCGTCCATATTTGATTGCTAGAACAGTAATCTGGGCAAAGAAGAACCATAGCAAAGGAATTTTGGGCTTTCCTATGTGGGCATCCCATTTATTTTTCGGCGAACTAAGAGAGAAGGGAAAATGGAGAAAATGGATATCAAAAATTAAAGAGATTATTATCTTCTCCGCAGGTAGCCCTCTTCTCAAAGAAAACTCACAATCCTACACTTTCAAAGACCCCTTTCTAAGTTTTGATTTTGCCTTCTGCCTCCTTATCTGCTAACCTTCGCGCTTTAAATTTCCGTTGTGTGCGACTTCAAAACATACGTTTTGCCGTAGAGGTAACGGAGGCAAAAATGAGGTTTTGAGTTCGCCACAAAGAGCGTCCCCAAGGGGGAACCCGCGGAAAAGGCGGGGCCCACCAAGGTGATCCCCATTCCGGCTATTTCGGCAGCTCGAGACCCTCCACCCACCCCAAGTTGAGGAATGAGAGATGTAAAGGTAGAAAATATAAAGAAATACAAGTATCGGCCAATAGTTCTCCCCTAAATATTCATTGGCAGAACACGGTATATCCGACGGTATCGGGCGACGTACCCTGCAGATACGTCGAGTGCTCCGAGAATGGGTCACCGGGATACAAGGCGCCCAGACGGCACGTATCCGCAGGTTGTGGGTACTGTATTCCGCGTGCCACTGGCCGACCTCACAGCACAGGTCATCACTTCCGCACCACAAGAGCGAGCACAGTTAATTAGCAGCAGCATGATTTTTATTCCAGGTATCTCGATGGATCCAAAAAGAGAAGCAGCATGTGCTGTAGCTGAGATGGCAACGCGTGTTGGCTTTCCAACTTCCGTTAGCAATATTCTTCTATCCTGTTTCGATTCATTAATCTCTAAAGGAACGCTCTCTCTATAATAGGGTTAGGGAGGATTTTTCCACTTTATTGGAAATGGAATGTGCGGGCTTCAGCATTACATAAGCTTTGGAATTTATTTTTAGCGTCGCTTATTGACCAGGGTAAACTGAAGTCGCTACATTACCAAATAGCTGCTCTCAGTCACTTTTTTCAGTCCCCTACCTGCAGGCGATCAGGAAGTGCAGAGAGCGTTATTGAAGGGGCAGACAGGACCCGTCCACCAGTAGTGCACAGGAGAAAATCCACACCTGGGGACATAGAAAGTGTAATAGGATGGGCACTTGAATCCAGTTCAACCGTAGATCCTATAGGGGCAACCATGATTCTCCTGATGGATGTTGCCTTTTTAAGGGTTAGTGAACTATGCACCCTTCAATTAGGGGATATCACCTTTAAAGGCGATTCAGTTTGGTGGCTGTTTCTTAAAAGGTCAAAAGTCGACCAACAAGGGATAGGAACCCAAATGATGGCATTTCGTCTGGATGGAAGAAAGTTCCTTTTATGGGAACAGTTCAAAAGGATGAACGAAGCACGCTCAGCGCTTGTCTTTCTTTTCAGTTCCAAGAGGAGCCCCTTCCAGAGACTACGTCACGCGCAGGATCAAGGAAACTCTTCAGGCTGTAGGGCTTGGATCGCGGCAGCTTGCCACACATTCGTTCAGAGGTGGAGCAGCGACAGCAGCGATCCGCGCGGGGATAGCTCCAGAAAACGTCATGAGGGTTGGCAGATAGAAAACCCAGAGAGCGTTCTTATCCTACGTCGAACCTACACCTTTATAGTCATTCCTAATTGTCCATCGGTGTCATTGTGATCTCTGAATGTGAACGCTTCTATAACTTCTGTTAACCCCGTATTGTTTAAAGTAACATCCGCTCAAGACCGGAGCTAGCTCGAGCAGGTCACAGGAACATACTAGTATCTTATGGCATAAGCCTATTCTTTAGTAGGGCATGAACCCGAGTGCGCAGTGCACGTGATTTGCATGGTATAAGCCAACTGTATGCTTAATTAGGGCATGAGCCCAAGTGCGCAGTGAACATGATTCGCTGCCGAAATGAAGCCTTCTTCTCCGTTGTGTGCGAATTCAAAACATAAGTTTTGCCGTAGAGGTAGCGGAGGCAAAACAGCAAGTTGTGAATCTTGACTGATAGATCGTAGGAATCTCGACAATTGAAGTATACAGCATTACTCATCAGCTCCGCTTCAGCTAACGCCTCAATTAGATAATGGTCCCTCTAGTAAGAAACTGGCCATTTAGAGTACCGAACACAATAAAGGCTTAGAGGTCACTGTTTGCATGTTTCAATACAATTGCTTGAGCTTGTAGACACACTCTCTCAACATACTCTAAATCTGTGCAGAGATTCGTTGAGTATTACAGGCTAAGCCAGAATCTGTATTCGCTCACTGGCGACATCGTGCTAATAACACCGACATCAGCCAGGCAGAGCGAATGCTTGCCGACTTCGACGTGTATTTGGGAACGTTGGACTGCAGCTGAATCTTACGAAGACGATGTTCATGAGGAACGGACAAGTTTCTGATGCCCCATTCTCGCTCAACGTAACGAATATCTCTGAATGCTCCAGCTACGTGTATCTGGGTCGCGAAGTCAGTATGGCCAACGACCTAGCGCCGGAACTGGGCACGAGGAAACGAGCGGCTTGGGGAGCTTTTAAGAGTGTCGAAGAAGTCGCGAAGAAGACGAAGAACGTCGGACTCAGTGCCCACTTGTCAGAGACCTGCGCTATACGAAAGCAGGATGAACACGCAATCAGCGTCGCGCAACGTGGAATCGAGAGGACAATGCTCAGAGTGACACGACTCACGCAAGTGAGTAAGGCCTCCGGAGTTCCGAGCTTCGCCAACGTTCGAAGATCAGAGACGCTGTCGCATGGGCCAAATCGTCGAAAATTAGGTGGGCCGGCCACGTAATGCGCTTCGCAGACACCCGCTGGACGAGAGCCGTCACCGACTGGATTCCGCGGGATGTCAAGAGAACAGCAGGATGCCCACCAACGCGATGGTAGGACTTCTTCGTCAAAGCCCTGAACAAGCAATATGACGTTCTTCGTGTCTCTCGAGCGAAAAGGTTCCATTGCAGCACCCTGGCACGCGGCATGGATGTATGGAGACGCTGCTGGTGCCCACTTGAACAACTCAATGATCAATGGGACGACAGGTTGTACACGTGACAAATAAGAAATTTCGTGTATCAGTACTGTAACACTACATACAGTAGCGAAATTGAAGGTAACTAAAAAAATGTTGTCTCTTACTAATTTTTGACAACTAAAAGCTGATCAAGGTTAAGAGTTAGAAAAGCAGCTGCGAGAAAGGCTTTGCAGAAAGCGATATTGGGGATGACCGGCCAACAATGTTCAATTTTTAAACCGGGGGTGGAGAATAATCCTACCCACAGCAGATCTAGGACAGGTGGTTAGTTAATACATAATTTAACGCCCCTCAGAATACTAGTTTTATAGTTTTAATATAAAATTTTTAGTGATCGTGGTGGTCCAAACTACTTTTAGTATCGAAAAGAATACGAAGCCAAATTATGAAAGTTGAAAAATGTCCTATGGAGGGATTCCTTGCCAGCAGCACTTACACAATCAATCAAGCAAACAAAGCGGCATAGTTCATGAGTATATGGCGCAATTACTACATGAGCACATCCAAAAACGCCTCATGCTTGCCATTTAAGATACTATGGAAACACTACTATTTTCTGTTTTCTGGCCATTTTCTGACCATTTTCCCAGGAAACAGAAAACAAAAAAATTTGCCCGAAATGGCCAGAAAATCAGAAAACAGAAAACAGAAATTCCGCCCATCCCTGGTAGCGATACTCATTTTGACGGGTGCTGTTGCGCGTCCCGTCAGGGGCGGGATCGCTTCGCCTCGCGCGGTGAAGGGGACGGGATTGGCCGATCTTCGCACAAACATAGCCGGATGCTCTAAGCCATTGCCCAGCCAATGTCGCGTGGCTCTGAGTAGTGGCAGGAACAGACTGCCGCTGGACGAGACACCCACTGCGGCCGCATCATCCACACCAAAGGCGCGCTGAGGCACTCCAGCGGCCATAGAACATGGGCCAGATGACCCAAAAAGAACTGCATGAAGAAAGAGTTGCGCTTATTTGCCAATGGCAGTAGCGAAGAATGCGCAAAAACTCGTTTGCAAACTATTCATCTGAGTTTGCATTTCACCATGGACACTATTTTATTTGCCACCCTTCAGCTGTGACTCGGCCCGCCAGCTTAGTTGGTTATCAACTCAACTGCTTTGGAATTCTGTGCTAAGAAGCTTCTTCAGATGCATTGAAGCATATTTCTTCGAGTCCTATTCGTTTTTTAAAAACATTAATTAACGTTGAGCTCCTCTTATCCTTAGTTTTAAAGAGTGTGTTGGAAAGTAGTGCAGCTCGACCCTCAACGTATTGTTCACTTCAGTCAGTGTCCATTAACAGTTTTGTCGTGTCCTGAGTGCAAATTAATTGGACCCATATTGATTTTGGTGGGTGGAACCACGTATGGCAACTTGCCAAGCGCATGGCTTCGTGGCGGGACCAAAATGGCGCAAGGTGCAGCTCCTACGCGCCCCCCTTGCGGCTGGAGGCGGTCCGAACTGCTGCGTTGCGCTGCGAACGCGCACATAGCTGCAATTGAGTATCGTTGCTCGCAGCCGTCCCCAAAGGCTGCCGTAGTTCACAGCGGCTCTCACCCCTAGTGCCAGTAGCCGCGGGTGAGACCCACAGGGGAGGTATAGATGGGTGTCGATTATGGTTCATCTATTTGGAAACATTTTTTAGAACGAATCTACATGCTAGGAGTATAATAGGTTGCTGCATAATTTTTGTCCATGAAGAAGCCTATAACTCCATCGGGCAGACCTCCCGGACTCAAAAGGCATCGGAGGGAATGCTGTCATCACAAGAGCTACCACATTATCTTCGAGCTGCTTGTCAACCGGGAAACTTTCAGAAGAGGTAGAACGACAAAAGTGAGAGCAAGTAGTACAAAAGTGGTACAAAACTGTTCAGTTACAAGTAGTGTTATATTAGATTTCGGAGCTAACATTCAAGAACTCTTACTTGGCTTAAAAACGCTTTCTCACAAAAGAAAAAGCGTTTTGCTCACTACATCTCTGATATTCTCAGAGGTCGTTACTGCCGGCAAAAGTGCGCTGTGTTGCGTACAGTAACCCGCGACGCCCCTCCACCCGCCGCTGTCATGGCGGGTCCGCGGCACCCGCAAGACTCTGGTGCCAGCCATACCCACCAATCGAATCTCCACATGGATGCTGACGCAGCTCACGTATGCGGCGAGTCGAAGAAGTGTGCTCCAGCTCCAGTTGCGCGCTCCTATGCCATGCATATATTCCAATCTGGTTCAGAGGTCTTAGTAATCATCTCCTCTCAGGCTGGTTTCAGCGCCATGAGAAATTCAAGTTCAATTCAAATTTCAGATTTGACCACATAAACCAAGTAGACCTGAAACACTCGAGAAATGGGAAGGAAAAACAAAATAAGCTACAATAAACGAAATAATGCAAACAAAACGGCTGGTACAAACTATTGGAAGACCAAGAGGAAAACAAACGGCTCGCAGGTGAAAAAGAAAAAAAATTGATGCAAATTGTGAAAAAATACGATGAAAAAATGGTAAAATCTAGCAGTAATGGTATAAGGAGGTGAACAGAGGAAGGCACAAGGGACAGGAGAAAAAATACGCATCGGAAACATGAACATGTAAAAAAATGGAACGAAATGAAGGCTGATAAGTGTTCGTCCAATCCTCGGTCACTGATTGGGGCACTTGTTAGATCCCGCGACGACCGCCTGCATGCGCTGCGAAAACTCGTCCAACCCGTCCCGGAAAATATACATTGGATCCGAATGAATCATTTTCGGACATCAGATTCGAATATCGAGATCCGAGTAATCCAAAAATCCGGGGTCTGCGAAATTGTCGTTATCCGAATCATCAAATTATCCGAAGATTCTCGATCAAGTCCTGTGTAACGAATAAATCATTCTCGGATATCCCGATTCAAATCATCAAAAAATCCGAGGTCGCAAAATTTACCTTATCGGAATCATCCAATTATCCGATGATTTTCGATCCGATCCAATGTATGCCGGAAAACTCGTCTCTACTTGAATGGCTTCAGGGGAGTATAAGCGGGGTGAGCGCGTGTAGCGTAGTCGGTTGAGGTGCCGCCTGTCGCGTGACCCATATCAGGATTCTGGTAACTTACACCCGAGCCAATCAGGTCTTCCATCCCTCCGGGGTCGGTGAATTGGTACCAGACTTGTCTGGGAAGGATAAAGCGCTGACTTGTTCATCGGCTAGTCACCGCGAGTCACCGTATGGACAAATACGCATTCAAATCGCCTCCGCGACATCCCATAGAAGTAGTATGCGCGGCGCGTCCAAAAAGGAGAAGTAACTCCGTCCTTTACCCTTTATCCTTCATAAAGTTTAAGACCCTGTTTATACTCCTGAGGGACGGACGCAAGGGAGGAGCAAGCCACTCACAGGTTTCTGTCGGCCGCTCAAGAATCCCTCTTTTGCAATTGCTCCTTGTACACTAGGGATGAGTGGATTAACCGTTATCCGTTATCCGTTATCCGGTTTCCGGGGGTTTTGACTATCGTTTTTTGTTCGTTATTCGGCGATTTTGGGCCGGATAACGAACAACAAATTGGCTGAATCTTAGCTTTGGACGTGGTGATTGGTGGACTACGTACAGGATCCTTCACGATCGTAGGAGTGCTCGTCAGAAACAACAGAAGTATTCAAATCTAGAAGGGTTAATTGGGAACTGACTACATAGTTTTAAAGAGATCCAACTTCCAGCCTTCCAGAAGGCCCGTTAAGCCTGTACCATACTTATATGAGGCCTGTACCATACGATTGCAGTATGTACAATTTGATTGCAGGCGGTAATGGTACCTTTTTAGCCATATGCTGTGAATTATCAAAAAATACGGCAGTACAGTAATGAATACGAGCAAAAGGAATAGGATTAATCCAACTATAATCCAACTACGTAGAGTAAACAACTTCTTCTTAAAAAATTTTAGGGGAGCAATAAATTTCTAAACAAGCGTATCATCGTGGGTGTTAGGGGGTTTGGGTTACTACCCAAATGTTAGTATTTTATCCATCCCAGATAATTGCACGTTGAGGTACCTTGGATCTTGGGATGCTATCGAGCAGCAACAACAATAACGGTTCATAGCATGTGTAGGACAGGATCGTTATTTGAAGTTTGCTTGGCTGGATGTCGCTGTCTTCTTCTTATTTTGAGAGACATCGGAGGAATTGCTGTTTTAAGGGCTATTCTATTTTTAAACTGGAAAAAAGAGTTAAGCGCAGAGTAAGACTAATAAATAAGACAATCCAACCGACCTTTTGGAAACAGGTGAAACGTGGGTATGTTGCTATACGTTCCCATGGGTAGAAAACTCTATAGAGCGTGCTTAATGTGGCCACTGCAAAACGTTTAAAAATACTACTGAAATGTCTAGAAATGGCTTATAAATTAACAGTGCTTTAAGTCCTGATCTGTTGTTGAAATTAGTGGAATTTAAAACAGGTTTCAATTTTTGTTGTTTGTCCTCTTTGATAGCAGATTAGTGGCGTTTTTCCGTTATCCGGTTTTCAAAATTTCGTTATTCGCTCACCCTGTTGTACACTCCTAAGGAGCCCTCCGCGATAATGCAATTTATGATGCGAAAAGCTCGAAGGGAAACCAACGTTTTGTTTCCATCGGAACAGCGTCGCCCTGTTCTGCTCAGCACAATACAACACCTTCTCAATATGGCTATTGCCGTTCTCCTTAATGTTAAGATGTCGGTTTTTACGAAAACTCGCCAGAGATATGGAATGCATTAAAAACCAATGGATATGAAATACTGTGTGCACTAGTCATTAATAACCGAAGCTAATCTGGTAATAGAGCTCTTTCACATCATAGGAGCACGACTCCTCCTTGTCGGAGAGGAGAAAAACCAAGCGCGTGGTGCCTGAATTGGAGCATCCCGACGCTTTCTATTTTCAGGCGTGTTCCAGAGCAAGGGTGTTGCACAATTAGCTTACCGATTTAGAGGAATGAACGGCCCTTTTTGTTAAAATTTGCTCTAGCGACTTAGCGGAACTGTTGAGGGATTTAGCGGAAGTTTTAACGCATTCTTAGCAAGATTACCAGTGTCTTGTCTTACTTCACTGATACTGCCCCCTCCTGTCCTTCCCATTAGAAAAACGTCTGAGAAACTCTCGTATCCTGGAAGAATCGCAAAAAACGATAGAGTCTGCTCTGCACAACCGCAACGGGCTGCAGGAATTCGCCTCCCCAGTGTTTCAATCAAATGAGTTGTCATTTCTAATATCGTGACAGAAGTTGTCGAACTGTGTCGAAGATCTAGCGATAAATTTGCTGTTCTCGGATGACTAATATGTGGAGGGAACTACTGAGAGAAAACTCATCACAAAATAGCAAGAATAATTTATTTATTTATTATTAAAACATCCATAAGGATATGCCAACGTTGATCGTAATAAACCCGAGAGAACATTGCACAGAAAAACAAGAACAGAAAAAACTTAGAACTCAATTACACTTAGCGAAAACATTAAAGAGAAGGCTATCGAGAGCATTAAGACAAAGACCTACCATCTATGATCCTGCGCTATAAAGGGAGAAAATAATCGGAGGAAGGGTAGGACAGCCAACCTATAAGTAACATGATCATTACAGAAAATCATATCAGCTTGCCCATGGTAAGCTATGGTGTCATGATGCACCGTCATATAGGAAAAACAACTAAGTAATAAGTGCTATATAATGCCTACGAAGATGGCTATCCGTAGGCCAGTTGTGTGAGTATGATACAGCACTTTTGCCTGATGCTTGAAACAAGCTGTCAGAAACTGGCAGTATTATTATGGTCCTGAGGCACTCAAAGTGATCCTGAGGCACTTGAAGATCTAGCAGTAAATAAGCCATGTCAAAGTGATGGTGCTCCAAACCTCATTGCATTAGAACTACGGCAAGGTGCCGCCTAAGGGAAAACCTAGTGAAAACATGAAAACCAATAGGTGGTTAACAAACCCAACCCTGGCACCTCACACCGCGCTCATTCACCGACAGCAGCACCATCATCCTCTCAGCCGCTTCAAACAAAAACACGAAGAGAGGGCACCAAGATATACAGAGCATATAGAGAAGGAAGCTCAACTCCTTCAACGCAGAAAAACAATCTTCATCTAGTCGAGAGCACACACAGGCATAGCAGCTTATCTTAAATCAAAATGGCAGAGAATAGCCATCAGCATAATCTTGACTACCAAGCTGTAATGATAAATAGATCTGCTGTACTAAGCCTTTGAAAGTTCAGCCTTAAGAATCACCAGCCATCCCTGAGCAATGCAGATTCGTTGAGTCGACAACACTGCCGCAACCTAAATCGTAGCTCTCAACAAATACTCGGAAATTTTAAGAAATAAAACCAAGACAACTTTTTTCATTTTTTGGTGAAAAAGCATTGTTAACAGGAAATTAGAGTAGGCTAGTCAGCATTAGCCATCTAGCAGCTCAGAAAGGAGAAAAAGCTGTAAGTTTTGGTCAAAGAAAACTGAGCCCACAATATGGTTTAGCTATAAGACACGTTGATCGAGACTCTTAAAAAACATGCTGAAATCTTTAAAAGATCTAAAAAGCTTGGATATTCAATAAAGAAAGGATACCAATTTTTTCAGTCTGCTTTTAAATATTGAGAGACTCGGGGATGTCATCACATCGTTGGGCAATATTTGCAATCGGCGCGCAGTCCGGTAGAAAAACGAATTATGAATTTTAAACCAACATTTGTTTTTAAGAGGTTTGTGGTCAATTACAAATCTTTTTGTCCGGCCGCAAGTGGGTCTAAACACCCAATACTTGCAGGTTTTGATCTTTACTTCTATGCGTAAGATGCGAAAACAAAGGACAATATCATATTGCACTCTCCTATACGAAAGGTTTTTTAGTCCAAACATTCTCAATCTAGTCGCATAGTTGGGTAAAGGGCTATGACATTTCAATGTGTGTGTTCAGAATTTTGGTACATCATACATCAGAATTTTGGTAAAAGTTTGTTGAACCTTTTCGATTTGCCTTCGATGTTTTCTGTTACCATGAGGTCTCCAAAGCTGACAGCAGTACTCCCAGTTGAGAGAGCACATAAGCCTGATATAATCTTATAAAGACCCTTTTATCATTGGAGTGTACGTTTCGAAAGATAAAAAACTACGAAAGGTCTTACAACGATGCTATTTATATGGCGCCGGAAATCAAAAGGACTCATATATTCAACACCTAGGTCACGTATTTTACTGCGACCCTTGATAGCAATGCCAGAGTATTTGTATTGCGGTGACTCAATTAAGGCATTATGGATTTACTCTTACTCTCCCTTCCCTTAGATATCATATATCTTTACATCATCGGCATAAAGATGAACCTTTATCGAGGTGTGGGTTTTCAGTTTGTCGGGTAGGTCGAAACAATAGATGATAAAGAGGAGAGGTGATAGTATCGCACCCTGTGGCATTCAATTCGGACAGGATAACGGTGTTAGAAGCTATTTTTTACTCCTAGTTATTGATACCTTCCTGCTGGCCTTTTTTGAAGATTAAAACTGTTTTCGATTCCTTCCATGAGTCCGGAACCCTACCAAGACACGAAGGTAGTAGTTAAAGTGCTTGGCAAGAGGTGAGCAGAGGGCACTGCCGCACGAAAGAGATAAGCAGAAATGCCGTCCGGCACGAAAGCGGTTCCTGGCATCATCTTTCTGATGGCATGAGGAACTTCTGATTCCAGAATGAGAGGTCCTTCCTCAGCTGGTGGCATCAAGCATTCGGGACAGTGATGGAAGAACGGAACAGATCTGTGTAGAATTCTTGAACGATGGCCTCTATCGCTCTTCGAGACGTTTGCGTCGTTCCATCCTTATCCACAAGGGCTGACATTATTGCCTTCTGATCGCAGAGATCTCGTTTGCAGCGCTTTATGCTTGAACCTTTCCTGGCGGCTTCTAACAGCATCAATCTTCTGTAGGCTTGAATGGACTCCTTCACTGCAATTCGACAGGCCTTCGAGATAGAGACTTTTTCGAGATGGGAGGAATGAGGATCCAGTTTGACAGCTCTTCTTTGCTCCAAGAGTTTAATCGCATGTGTGTTAAGTCTCGAGGCAGACGGTAATATGACTTCACAAAAGCTTCTAGCACATTTCAACAGTCCTTTCGAGAGAAGGTCGTAGTCTTCCGACTGATGTTCAAGAAGATTCGAACAGACTCCAGCGTCTGTTTGTAAGAACATGGTCGATCTCCGAACGTATTTTTCGATTTGGGCTTTCCCAGGTCCATCGCCTGTTTGAACATTGAATAGAAGAGATGGTATGTGGATAGGAAGCCTATCAGTCACTCCGTTTTTGTTCCTTGAGGAAGTTTCATGTGGTCCTAGCCTCCATTCGTCGTGATCGTTCGTACCGACGGTAGCGTTAAAGTCCCCAACGACAACTTTGTAGTAGCTCTTCTCGCCGTTGACAGTCCTTTCGAATAGCTTGTAGAATTTCTCCCTTTCTCCCTCTGTGGTCGGTTCTTCTTATGGCTTCCATTCTGCCTTTCGTTTCCTGCGGGGCGATAACGTCGTATTTGATGTTGCGGCTTCTGTAAAGTAGTGTCCGACGATCCTGCTCAGATGCGATCGTACGACAGTTATAAGTGCAGATGAATAGGCAGGTTTCGTGTCGTGGTGGAAGGCGGTTTCCCGTAGTCCGATTTCAATGACGTCCAAAGGGATAAAGTAGTGGCCGAGACAGGGAAGGGACTCGAATTCAGCTTTGGTGGGGGTCGTAAATTTTCAGCAAAAATCGAACCCCAAACTTGACCCTGACCAGGGACATAGTTCCATCGCCGCTCTCAGTTTGTGACCATTCCGCCGCACACAGCCGAATAGCCTGCGGCCGCCGCAACAGTGCGGTCGGCAAGAAGGCTTCCATGTCCATCGCAGGCATGGCATACTTTTTAGCGCCGCGAGGTGTTTAGCGTCGATTCTGGGCGATTCCCGTCGCGCTCAATTGCACAGCGACGAGCACTGAGAACTCCTCATCCTCTCGTGTCACTCTGCAGAAATTCGTCGCCAGGATTTCATCGCCGAGGAGGGAAGTATGCACGAGGCGTTGCTCTTTCCAGTCGTCATTTTTGGCGAAAGCGTCTTGGTTGCTCTTGACCATCTTTCGCGATGAGCAGTCGTTTACGGTTTTTCGGGTAGAGTTGCGACATTGTCGTCGAGGTAAAAATGTGGACTATTTCACATAAGCGAAAGCGAAGAAAGCTTTAGAACGAATGGCTTAACGTCAGGCGTATGATCGTGGTCTAGCACCAGATAGCTCATAGTAGATAGCCGCACTGTGGATAAGGAAAACCGTCAAACATGGATTTTCCAGCCAATATTGATCGACTTCATTTATTTTGCCATATTGATTCTTTGGAGGAGAGAGCGAAGTAGGATGATTGACGTTTATAACCGAAGTCAATAGTTGGTCTGACCAACGGGGACTGAGACTGCTAGTTATGTGTATGGACTATTTTCATAGACCGAGAATCGCTGCGAGAATCGAGATTGTGTGGAAGACTCCAGCTGTTCCCCGTGCTCTACTCCTTCACTTGTAACTCTGGCTACCCGAGCAGAGGCGGTATCTGAGTGTAGAGGCGCGTTCGGTCGAGTGATTTGGTGGTGACGAAGGAAAAACGCGCTGGCACGTAGATTTCCTTTCATCGGAGTGAAGCCGTGATGTCCGCGCCGTATTCAAGGCGCCCCCGGAGCAGGGCGTCCGGCCAGCCGCCCTTCCAGTCGACTTCAATTGCGGTGCAATTTTGCATTTTGTGTCGAACTTAGTGCAGAGCTGTGCTAAATCAGCACCAACAGCCAGTTCGGCGAGTCAACGAGGCCGCTCTGACTCGACTCGCTACGCAGCACTTCCACACAGTTTGATGGTGGCGATTCGTCTTCGATGGATATCTCATTTCGTGCAACAGCTTGCCTCTCCCTGACGTAAGCGTTCTTTATAGCTCCGGAAAAGGTTGCACGTCTCACTGCTGCCTTTAATTTTCTCTCGCATTCGCCTAAGCACAAGGTCTCATAATGCGCTTTTAAAACAGTTGGCAGACACACCGCACTTTACCGTAATTAGCCTCTTCCGCAGTTTACGAAAGCAGCATTTCCTAAGTCCATAAGCAGGCTCACCCAGGGTTCCCAAGGGACATCGGTACCACTTATACGCGACCAGGCTCGTTGGTTGAAGGATTGTTTTTCTCGACTGACAATCCACTGAGCTACTTTGACACGCGACATGGTAGGGACGAAAAACAGCGTTAGTAAACCTCTCTGCGAGATGTGCACCCCTTGGAGATCTCGTAATGGTGAATTGAATGCATATTTAGCATTTGCTTGGTTTGAACTGGACGAGAACCAAGAACCTTACCTGATCGCCCATAGCGCAGGCGGCTGAAGGCGCCGATGTTGGATCGATTGCTTAGTTCTACTTGCATGCTGGCCACACCACTACGAGCTAGTTTTATCTAGAGTTCTCCGAAAAGGATGTGCTGTTGCTAGGCTTGTAGTTTCCGTTTTGCACATTCTGAGTTCTGAACATTTCTGACGATCCCGGGTTCTTTCCTCGGCAGCTCTCTTGTTATTAATAGAGAACAGCACATTTTATTCTTTTTAAAGGGCCTAAGAATACGCCTTGAAACAACGAAGCCTGAAATCCGAATGATACTGAAAAAATTTATCTTCTTAATTAAATTCCATCTCGGCTCCATTCTCAGCTAATCGACTCCGCTGTTCCTATTCGGCCCGAAAAAAGCAGTAGGAGTATTTTGTTAGCGTCGTAGAACGAGTACGGACGCGATTGATGTTGTCGAAAAATAGGTGGGCCGCCATCAAGTAATGATACCCTTGATCGGGAACAGGCCCTGTCCGCCAGGTGAGAAGGACGAAATGGGTTGCTACTGATGTGGTGAAGAGCAAAAATGCATAGAGAGTTGCTCAGGCCCACTGTTGCCGTTAGCGGCGAGCGGTATGTAATGCGTTTATAGTTCTTTTTGGATAGGCATAAATTATTCGACTATATTGAGGGCTGGACGGCTTGGAACCCTGCAACCGATTTGTTGTGCTGTTCCTATACCTACGCATTAATTATGAGCCTCAAATAATCGAAGTGTCATAGTAACGCAAACTACTCAAAACGGAGAAAAACCATTTCGTTCTTCACTAAGGTCCTTATAAGCCAAAAGTTACAGCCTTCCTTCGAAGTGCCCGTATGAGGCTTCTCAGACGAGTTACGAAGGAGTAGCAGGTACAGTTCCACGCATGTCTTTTGGTCAATAGCCGAAAAAGCCGCTTTGGAGCGCTCCAAAGCAAAAACCAATTCTTCTGAAATTGGTCGACACAGTTCTGTAGAGCGATTCGCGCTGAACAGAGCGGTGCTACTGAGAGTATCGAATGCTCAAATGTGGGCGAGTAAGGGCAGAAGAAACTGCAATGCTGCCCTCCACCGCTCCAAAATGGCAGCTGGGACTAGTGCAGTTTAGGCGGCTGGAGAGTTATGAGCACTTCTTCGTAAAGTACCTTAAGTGTTCTGTTAGCCTGTGCATTTGTAGGCAGTCAGCTCATCGCGTCTTCCAGTAGTGATCGACTGAATTCGGAAAAAATCGTGTCACACAAGGCTAAACTGCATTTTTGCACCGGTGTAATTTCGCCTGTTTAAAAGCTGGAGCGCTGTACTTTTACGATCTTCTAAAGCTTTTTATTGCCTGCAAAATTGTTGAGCTGCAGCCGGAAAGACTCGCACATAACAGAGTTATCGCGCTCCGAACACGCGCGCGAGTGCAATATATGAGCGCTCGCGCCCAGTCGATTGATAGGTTCACTTCCGTATGGATTGTTCACTGCGCACTCCAAACCCAAGCTGGACAGTCCTAGAGCAATTCCTGATTAGAACGGTTAGAAACTTTCGATAAAACTCTCTAAGCGCTCATCCTACAAGCTGTCGCTCGCTCGCTCTACAGGTTGTCTCGCCCACTCGTTTGATTTTGTCGGACCGTTTGACGGTCATATGCACTGCTCTGACAAGCAGTGCATATAGGTCCGACAAAATCAAACGAGTGGGCGAGACAACCTGTAGAGCGAGCGAGCGACAGCTTGTAGGATGAGCGCTTAGAGAGTCTCTGACAAGCCGAATCGGACGTCTGCGACTGAAGCGATGTGGCTCCGTGCCAGCCTTGACTGTGTTCGTCGCGTATGCCCCAACATCCGACTACGACGACGAAGACGTCGAGGCCTTCTACGTGGAGCTGGAGAAGTTCTATAAGGAAGATCACACCTTCTACAAGGTGATCGTCGGCGACTTCAATGCCAAGATCGGGCCACGAAGGTCGCTGGAAGAACTTCACATCGGAACCCACGGTTTGGAGTGGAACGAGCAAGGTGAAAGGCTGTCTGAGTTTATCATGTCGACCAAGACCATCCATGGAAACTCGCAGTTCCAGAAGCCTCCCTCCCTACGATGGACCTGGGAATCCCCCGGTGGCCAGTTCCACAACGAGATCGACCACATCATCTTCAATCGCAAGTATTGCCTGACCGATGTCTCCGTTGTCCCCAAGTTCTACACGGGATCGGACCACCGCCTCCTTCGCGCGAGGTTCCGCTTTTCGCGTCAAGGAGAGAAGGCCGCGAAGTTCAAGAAGAGGAGTCCCAGAACGACCATCAACTGGGATCTCTACACCTCTCTTGTCGGCCTTTGGGAAGATGCCGTCATGGACAACGTCGACGAGGAATACGATCGCTTCGTGCACCATCTCCACGATAGTGCTAAGGGAGCCGAGAGCTTGAAGACCACCAAGAGACGCCTGTCTCCGGAAACTCTCGAGCTGATACGCCAACGTGGAGCAGCACGAGCGTCAGGCAACTACCAACTGACGTCCGAGCTTGCAAAGCTATGCAGAGCGACGATAAAGGAAGATCTCAAGGAGAGGAGGGCGGAAGTGTTGGCTGAAGCAGCAGAGGCAGGGCTGAGCATCCGCAATGCCCGCCGGAACTTCGCCAACTTCAAGACCAAGATGACCGCTCTCCGACGTCCTGACGGAACCGTCACCTCTTCCAGAAGGACCATGGAGAAAGTCATCCACGACTTCTACTCCGATCTCTTCGATAGCCACGTCCACCTGCCCCTACGCCATCTTCCGCAGGATGGATACGTCATCCCCTCTGTTCTCCCTTCCGAGATCCGACACGCCATCTCGTCGGTGAAGAAACGTACAGCACCCGGTCCTGACAGGATCAGAGCTGAACACCTGAAGAACCTCCCGCCAGCGCTCATCAACACCTTGGCGCGGCTCTTCACACGCTACCTGTCCGAATGCAAGGTTCCATCTCAGTGGAAGACCAGCAAGACCGTCTTGCTGTACAAGAAGGGAGACGTGCACGACATTGGCAACTATCGCCCGATCTGCCTGCTGTCCGTAGTCTACAAGCTGTTCACTCGAGTCATCCTGAATAGGATTAGTAGAACGCTGGACGAAGGACAGCCATGCGAACAAGCAGGATTTCGGAGAGGATTCAGCACGATCGACCACATACACACCATTACGAAGCTCATCGAAGTGTCGCGAGAGTACAAGCTGCCGCTTTGCCTTACGTTCATTGACCTGAAGAAGGCATTCGACTCCGTCGAGACTGAAGCGGTTATGGAAGCCTTGCTCACCCAGGGCGTTCCGACCCAGTACATCAGAGTCCTTCGAGAGCTGTACAGTGGATTCACGACCAAGATCTCACCATTCTACAACGACGTCGTCATTGACGTGAAGAGAGGGGTTCGACAAGGGGATACCATATCCCCGAAGCTCTTCAGCGCCACCCTCGAAAACGTCATGCGCGAACTAGAATGGGATGACATGGGAGTGAAGGTCGACGGCCGGCAACTGCACCATCTTCGCTTCGCTGACGACATCGTGCTCATAACACCGAGCATCACTCAGGCGGAGCGAATGCTGGCCGACTTCGATCGTGTATGTGGAAGCGTTGGACTGCAGCTGAATCTTACGAAGACGATGTTCATGAAGAACGGATGGGTTTCTGATGCCCCATTCTCGCTCAAGGGAACGAACATCTCCGAATGCTCCAGCTATGTGTATCTGGGTCGCGAAGTCAACATGGCCAACGACCTAGCACCAGAGCTGAGCAGGAGGAAACGAGCGGCTTGGGGAGCTTTCAAGAGCGTCGAAGAAGTCGTGAAGAAAACGAAGAACGTCCGACTCCGTGCCCACCTATTCGACTCCACTGTTCTTCCTGCCCTAACATACGCCTCAGAGACCTGGGCTATACGAAAGCAGGATGAACACGCGATCAGCGTCGCGCAGCGTGGAATCGAGAGGACGATGCTCGGAGTGACACGACTCACGCAAGTGAGAGAAGGCCTCCGGAGTTCCGAGCTTCGCCGACGTTCGAAGATCAGAGACGCTGTCGCATGGGCCAAGTCGTCGAAAATTAGGTGGGCCGGCCACGTAATGCGATTCGCAGACACCCGCTGGACGAGAGCCGTCACAGACTGGATTCCGCGGGATGTCAAAAGAACACCAGGACGCCCACCAACGCGTTGGTCGGACTTCTTCGTGAAAGCTCTGAACGACCGATATGACGCTCTTCGTGTCCCTCGAGCGAGGAGGATCCATTGGACCACTCTGGCACGCGACAGGGACGAATGGAGACGCTGCTGGCGCCCGCTCGAGCAAGTCGATGATCAACGGGACGACAGGTGATACAGGTGATACAGGTGATATGCACTGCTCAACTCTACTAGATAGAGCCCGAGCTGGTGAGCTCAAATATATGCTTGTTTTTACAAGTACTTGATTTAAAAAAAAGTTATTTAAAAAAGCCGCTTTGGAACGTTCCAAAGCGGTTTTTCGGCAATTGACCAAAAGACATGCGTGGTACTGTAGCACGCAGGTAGTCCTCATCGAGACCATTCCAAGCTTTCCTAAATGCAGTTTTGAGCGAAGGCAATTGTTGTATCTTGTAGCTGAGATTTTGTGCTCTAAAACTCAGAAAAAAAACTAAAACTCGGAAAGTCAGGTGGGTTCAGATATGGTGAATTTAATGGCCATTCTTCATGGGCGATGAAATCTGCAAACACCACTGCTGGACAACCCTCGACTTGTCTGCAGGAGCCGAGTCTTGCTGAAAGCACCATGGCTTGTCTCCAAAGTGAGAAATGGACCATGGCTTTAAGACTTTCTCCAGGACCAATTTCAAGTATATTTACTTATTGCTCTTCAGTCCAGCATCGACGAACACCAGTGGCGTCTTCCCATCTGAGGTTATCGCATCCCAATCCATAACAGTGCTTGGATGTGCAGTCTTCCCGATGACTTTTCCTCTAGAAATGATTTGCTTCTTGTCTGCTACGAGGATCCAATTGTTTTCTGGATTCACTATAAGTACTGTTGTAAAAATTTTCTCGTCACTGAAAGCGATGCTCCGGTGCGTGACATCTGCGAAGTGCGTCAAAAGTCTCCTGAATCTCTTCATCCGCACGTTCTTCATTTGGAGCGAGAGGAAATTTGCCGTCTGTTCTCGATAAGAGCGGTGTCTTAGCTTCCCTCTGACAATGTCTCTCACAGAAGTAGCGCTGATGCCTTCCTCTTTCATCGCATTCCTCATTGAGCGGCGAGGAATTTTCTTCTTTCTTCTTTTCATGATGTCAAACGTTGCAACAGAGGCCTTTCCACCTCGTGCTTTCCTGTCCGATGTACTTTCGAGCTCCTCGAGCCGTTCAATCGTGTTTTGGACCAATCGCTGGAAAACAGATAGAAGATTAGCAACCTTCTTCGATTCGTGACCTTCCTGGTGCAGACCGATGACGGCGGCACGCTTAGTATGAGCCCTAACCATAGTTTAGAATGCAAAGAACGTGCACAAAACTTTTAGTGTAGTATAGTATAAACAACTCACCAAATAATAGCACTTAAATTCCCAGAAAAAATGTAGCTCGCGGTTCAAATCCGCAAATTTTCGCCGAGACCCATAATTAATGCGCACCCTGTACACAAGTCAGATGAATTGAAACAGATGCCAAGGAGTCCACTATTGCGGAGCTTGTAATTATAGTGCCTTCAACGCTTCGACCAGTCTGGTTGGTCTAATAACGTCAACTCTGAGATGCGAATTCTCCTAGGGACATTAATCCTTGAACTTGTTTTCTGGGCTTTGCTTGCGTTCAATGACCTTGCAGGAACTCCATCAAGAAGATTAGTAATAATGACAATAGCGACAGAATTGTTCCCCTTTAGCATGTGCACATCCAGGAAATGTAGGAGACAGGCTCAAGGACCGTCGCAAGGTCTGTCCTCCTCAAGCAGTAGGTCCCATTTGTGCTGCTGAGGATGACCTTCAGAGTCGCTAGTCTATGCGCTGCGTTGTAGACTCAGCTCCTAATGATGCTAATCGGCCGACGAGCCTATAACATCCGCCCTGATGTGCCCCGTGTCAACCTGGCTTCCCGAACGATCACGCTCGCTCGCGCTTCCTCTTCCCCATGTGTTGCGGTTTCCCATCGCCTATTTCAGTGGGGTCTTCTCGTGGTGAATGTCGTTCCATTTGCTGATGAGAGCTGATGGCATAATTCCTGAGCGGCTTGGGTTGTAAAAGAAAATAACGTGGTCTTCAATTATAATGTCCTTTTGGGTATAAAATTTGCTATTTAACAATGACCCTTTGTTGATGTAGTTTGGAAATTTTCTCTTGTACCTGTTCGTTATGAGGAAGGGAGAAGAACAGCGTTATTCAACTCCTTTTGAGATGCTCCACACATTTTATTTGCATGTGGTAGAGGCGATTTGAATGCATATTTGGCCCGTGCAATGATTTGCGGAGGCCATTCCAACAAGTCGGTGTTTCATCCACCTGGTACCAACTCATCCACCCAGGAGGGATGGAAGGCTTGGTCGGCCTGGGCGGAAACTACCACCGGATCGGGAATCTGGAATCGGATGCTCGCGTTATCCTGCACAGCGCTGCATACGCCGTATTTTTTTTGTATTGAAAGGCTCGTGGAGCGCAGCCATAGGAGCCAGGTTCGCGGTTCGATTTCCCGTCCAGGCCAGCAAATCCATATTAGGTATAACTAATAGCATTTCTTCAGTGCTTGCTCTTGGGTTTTATTCTTTTGTATTTTTTGCTGTACTGCGCTATACTACAAGTTGTTTATGTATTTACGATTTCATGTACTTTTATGCAACTGTTAGCATGTATTTTTATTAGTTATGTATTTATATGTATTAGGTTGTCCAATAAGTCCCCGCCGTTTTATTCAACGATTCATTGCGGATTTCGCCGAGGGTCTCTTGCACAGCGGTATATAGCATTCGAAAGAGAATGATTTCCCCTATCACATCATGTATTGCATTTCTTTCTTCATCCTGAATTTCGTCAATTTTTAGTTCGTTGAGGTGAAAAGTGAAAATGTGAAAAAGTCGCCAGTTGCGCAGTTGTCCTCTCCGCTTAGGTTTGGAATTTTTTTGCGCAGCTTTACATAGCATTTGGAAGACAATGTTCTCTGCTACAAGAATACGTGTTGGCCCTATTTGCTCAATTGTCCTTCATTGATTTTTAGGTCATCAAATTTGGACGTCCGTCTTTTCCGTCCGAATTTTTAATCTTCCCCTTCGAACGTCCCAATTTGATGGCCTAAAAATCAATAAAGGGGCAATTAGCATTAACACGTGCTAATTGCCCCAACACGTCTTGTAGTACGAAACATTGTCTTCCGAATGCTATATTTATATATTTTTAAATCCTATATGTTAGGGCCCGTATAACGCAGTCTGAAGAGGTGCCGACTGCACGTGCACCCAATATTAGATTCTTGGTTCGGATTTCCCTCCCTGGCCAAACAAGCCTTCTATGTATCCTTCCGGAGTCGGTGAATTGGTAACTGACTTGTCCGGAAAGGATAAAACGGCGACCTGTCCATCGGCTAGCCACCGTAACTCCTTGCATGGCCAAATACGCATCAAATCGCCTCCACGACAGCCCGTAGAAGAAGAATGTGTGGCGCATCTCAAAAAAGATTGAGTAACGCGCCTATGTTTATATTGTTGTTTAATTATGTTTTGTTCATATTTATGTTTATATTTGCACACTTTTATTTTTAACTGTTATTCATTTAATTATTTATTCATTTTATTTCATTTATTAATTTACCAGTCGTTCGGCGGCCTAGCGGCCGCCTACGACTGGTTAGGGGCTTCGCCCCCAAACCCCGAGAATAGGACGCCATGGCCGCTACGGGTTTCCTATTCTTTCCTAGGCCTTCTGACCATTATGTTAATCGAGATGGATCGGCTGATCTTCCTCGACGTCATCTTCAAAAAATCGATAATATCGATCGATATCGATTGATCCGACTTCAGATTCGTGTTCAGCGACCTCGATTACCCCCACGGCCAAAGTTTCGCGCCGCTTGAGCGCCATCCTCAAAAAATCGATAATATCGATCGAGTCGATTGATCCGACTTCAGATTCGTGTTCAGCGACCCTGATTACCCCCAGGGCCAAAGTTTCGCGCCACTTGAGCGCCATCCTCAAAAAATCGATAATATCGATCGATATCGATTGGTCGACTTCAAATTCGAGTTCAGCGACCCTGATTACCCCAGGGCCAAAGTTTCGCGCCACTTGAGCGCCATCCTCAAAAAATCGATAATATCGATCGATATCGATTGCTCGACTTCAAATTCGAGTTCAGCGACCTCGATTACCCCCAAGGCCGAAGTTTCGCGCCACTTGAACCCCATCCTCAAAAAATCGATAATATCGATCGATGTCGATTGATCCGACTTCAGATTCGTGTTCAGCGACCTCGATTACCCCCAGGGCCGAAGTTTCGTGCCGCTTGAACGTCATCTTCAAAAAATCGATAATATCGATCGATATCGATTGATCCGACTTCAGATTCGTGTTCAGCGACCTCGATTACCCCCAAGGCCGAAGTTTCGCGCCATTTGAACGCCATCCTCAAAAAATCGATAATATCGATCGATATCGATTGGTCGACTTCAAATTCGAGTTCAGCGACCTCGATTACCCCCACGGCCAAAGTTTCGCGCCGCTTGAGCGCCATCCTCAAAAAATCGATAATATCGATCGATATCGATTGATCCGACTTCAAATTCGAGTTCAGCGACCCTGATTACCCCCAGGGCCAAAGTTTCGCGCCACTTGAGCGCCATCCTCAAAAAATCGATAATATCGATCGATATCGATTGGTCGACTTCAAATTCGAGTTCAGCGACCTCGATTACCCCCACGGCCAAAGTTTCGCGCCGCTTGAGCGCCATCCTCAAAAAATCGATAATATCGATCGATATCGATTGGTCGACTTCAAATTCGAGTTCAGCGACCTCGATTACCCCCAAGGCCGAAGTTTCGCGCCACTTGAACCCATCCTCAAAAAATCGATAATATCGATCGATGTCGATTGATCCGACTTCAGATTCGTGTTCAGCGACCTCGATTACCCCCAGGGCCGAAGTTTCGTGCCGCTTGAACGTCATCTTCAAAAAATCGATAATATCGATCGATATCGATTGATCCGACTTCAGATTCGTGTTCAGCGACCTCGATTACCCCCAAGGCCGAAGTTTCGCGCCACTTGAACGCCATCCTCAAAAAATCGATAATATCGATCGATATCGATTGGTCGACTTCAAATTCGAGTTCAGCGACCTCGATTACCCCCACGGCCAAAGTTTCGCGCCGCTTGAGCGCCATCCTCAAAAAATCGATAATATCGATCGATATCGATTGGTCGACTTCAAATTCGAGTTCAGCGACCCTGATTACCCCCAGGGCCAAAGTTTCGCGCCACTTGAGCGCCATCCTCAAAAAATCGATAATATCGATCGATATCGATTGGTCGACTTCAAATTCGAGTTCAGCGACCTCGATTACCCCCACGGCCAAAGTTTCGCGCCACTTGAACGCCATCCTCAAAAAATCGATAATATTGATCGATATCGATTGGTCGACTTCAGATTCGTGTTCAGCGACCTCGATTACCCCCAGGGCTGAAGTTTCGTGCCGCCTGAACAAAATCCTCAAAAAATCGATAATATCGATCGATATCGATTGGTCGACTTCAGATTCGTGTTCAGCGACCTCGATTACCCCCAAGGCCGAAGTTTCGTGCCACTTGAGCGTCATCCTCAAAAAATCGATAATATCGATCGATATCGATTGGTCGACTTCAGATTCGTGTTCAGCGACCTCGATTACCCCCAGGGCTGAAGTTTCGTGCCGCCGACGTGTTCGGCACGTCTGCGGCTCGCCATGCACGGTTGTCGACGTGCTCGGCACGTCTACGGCATCGCCAGGCACGGTTGCAGACGTGTTCGGCACGTCTCCGGGTCGCCATGCACGGTTGCCGACGTGCTCGGCACGTCTACGGCTCGCCATGCATGGTTGCCGACGTGTTTGGCACGTCTACGGCTCGCCATGCAGGGTTGCAGACGTGTTCGGCACGTCTCCGGGTCGCCATGCACGGTTGCCGACGTGTTCGGCACGTCTACGGCTCGCCATGCATGGTTGCCGACGTGTTCGGCACGTCTCCGGGTCGCCATGCACGGTTGCCGACGTGTTCGGCACGTCTACGGCTCGCCATGCACGGTCGCCGACGTGTTTGGCACGTCTCCGGCTCGCCATGCACGGTTGCCGACGTGTTCGGCACGTCTACGGCTCGCCATGCATGGTTGTCGACGTGCTCGGCACGTCTGCGGCTCGCCATGCGCGGTCGCCGACGTGTTCGGCACGTCTACGGCTCGCCATGCATGGTTGTCGACGTGCTCGGCACGTCTGCGGCTCGCCATGCGCGGTCGCCGACGTGTTCGGCACGTCTGCGGCTCGCCATGCGCGGTCGCCGACGTGTTCGGCTGCCGCGCCCCAACTCAAAGTCGGACGGACGGACAGTGTGACACACACACACACACAGTGACACACACACACGCTTGCTGCTTTATATATAGTAGGATGAAAAATAATAAATAATAATAGAATAAAATAATAAAATAAAAATAGTAATTAATCAAATAATAATGAATCAATAAAATTATTAATTTTATTAATTCATTATTATTCGATTAGTTATTATTTTTATTTATTCATATTTTTGTTTGTCCTTTTTACTCTCCGTCTAACTTTTTTAGTCTTTATTTTTACTGATTTTTTACTTCTTTATGCGCCTTTTTATTTTTAATAATTATTTTATGTTTATTAATATTTTCATTTCCCACTTTTATTTTTCATTCTTATCTTATTTCTTAAAAAAATAAGCGTAAACTAATGCTAAGAGAGGAGAAAAGGGACTAGGGTCAGCCTTTTTTGACTGTCCCACGCATTCCTCAGGACCTCCCGAAAATGGGTACTCATCTAGGACGTAGGGCAACACTGTGGCAAAGTGGTGGTCTTGCTGCTCAGTGGGAGGATGGCGTTTGCGTATTTGCCTGCAATATTTTTGCGTAGAGCTCTCCTATGCATCTTTCACAGGCTAGCCGCGGTCCTACGTCACGACCACGTATGTGCGGAATTTCCGTTTCCGGGTTCGGAATTCCGGTTTCCGGCCATTTTGGGCTCTTCCGTTCCGTGTTCCGCCCGATTTTGGGCCGGAAAGCTAAAACGGAAATGGGCACTGTTCCACACCAGTTTTCTATTGAACACAATCAGCATAGGATAAGGATAAAGGACGGCGTTACTCAATCCCTTCTGGGATGCGCCAGCGCATTCTACTTCTACGGGATGTCGTGGAGGCGACATGAATGCGTATTTGGCCATACAATGACTTGCGGTGGCCAGCCGATGAACAAGTCAGCGCTTTATCCTTCCCAGACAAGTCTGGTACCAATTCACCGACCCCGGAGGGATGGAAGGCTTGGTTGGCCTGGGCGGGAAATCCGAACCAGAAACCTGGTATCGGGTGCACGCGACAGTCGCGCCTCCTCCGACTGCGCTACACGCGCCCGCAATTACCCACAATCAGCATATCACTGAAAAAGAGTCCTCCTTCATATAGTTGTGAATACTGTTTGGCAACTCTAGTATTAACACATTCGCGACAATGTCCACTCATATGAGTGGACAGCGGAGAGGGGGCGACGGACGATGTCCACTCATTTGAGTGGACGGGGGATTTTTAGGAATAACCTTTTTATTGATGCTTTTGGTCGACTTTCTTTTAAGAATTGTAAATTACGGTAGCAAATCAATGTTGAGTTTGCGTGGGCAGAAAAATGATTGGCTTTACTGTAACGAAGAACACAAGAACTTTTCCCATTACTGAAACACAATAAAAGCGCATACTTCTAGACAAGAACTAATCCACAAACTTCGGATGAAACATGAATTGAACAACAAAATGAAACAACCTATGATCTGAGTGATGATGACAATAAACAAGCATTTAACAAGAAGAACTACTATCATTGAAACAACTCAAACAAACATATTTTTCGCAACTGGAGCAGCGAGTATCGACTCTCCTAACTTTCTCCTTAGCAATATCTCTTCCCATGCTACTGCTCAGTCTTTTGTAGCAACCTGCACAGTTCTTCTGGATTCTTCTTAAGTCGTCAGTAACCTTTTTTAGAACTTTACTTCTACGGGCCTTGATGAATCCTCTATTCTCCGCGTCCAACAAACTTTCAATTACTTCTTCCTTGAATTGCAGAAGAGGGATCTTTTGGATCTTCTTGCAAACCATACCCATGCATTCACCAAAGACGTCTGCAGGATGAGATGAAAGAAAATTCTAAAGTACCATTTACATGTTCTTCTAATAAAAGGATAATAAGCAGCCATTTTGTCCGATGTGTCCACAAATAGCGTAGAGGCGTTGTAATCCTTATTAATTCGGGTACACCTTTGTCGTCCCTCGTCGCTCCATGACATGTAGATGTTCAAAAAGCAGGTCTCTTATCGCACCAATGCATCACTGTGATTCCATCATTGGACTGCATCGCCGTCAGTTCGCCACGCTCCAGCTTTTTCTTGGTAACACCTGAAGGAAATCCTCGACGATTTTTCCGGAAGGTGCCCACAAAATCAGTCCTTCTATCCGATAACTTCCGAGTAAGTGACATGGAGGAATACCAGTTGTCGCAAAACAACCGACGTCCAGAGTCTAGCAGGCCGTCCATGAGCCTCATTACCACAGTCTCGCTAACAGCTCCAGCTTTGTCATTCAGCTTTCCAAAGTAGACTTCAACCTTGTATGGATATCCTCCCTTGGCGCATACCTTGAAAAGTTTAACGCCGAACTTATGCTTCTTATTAGGGATGTACTGCTTGAAGGACAGTCTCCCTCTAAATGGAACAATAGCCGTTCTGGAACAAAGCTTGCACAAGCTACATCATTGAAGTGATCCAGCACCGATCTGATCTTAAAGAGGCGATCAGCTCTGTCGAACTTCTCGTTATTACATAAATGTAAGCTGCCAAGTAAAGTTTCGAACCTGTTCCTTGGCATAATCGACGGGCACATATTGGTATACATCTTTTTGGTGGACCAGTAGTGGCGCAGTGTTGGCAGCCTGACATTACCCATATATAGGCAGAGACCAACAAACTTCAGCAGTTCATCTGGTGTTGTATGTGTGAAATCGCGGTGGTTCCAGGACCCATATCGATTGGTTTTCTCCCTGATTCCGGCAAGCAACTCATCATTGAGGAAGATGCGGTAGAAATCGTATGGCTTATCTCCGTCAAATTCAATAGTTTCAGTCGAAAACTCCACCACAAATGGTTGTAGGTTGTTTACTACCGTAGACCAGCCTGCGCCGTCGAAAATGCGATCGTCTCCATCCTCTTCACTTTCGGATTCGTCTTCTTCGTCAACTAGAAGCACTCCTTCCGAGGCCGATTCGTTGTCGTCCAATTCCACGTCACTGTCAAGCAAAAGATCATTAAATTGCTCGTTCAGAATGTCATTTCCCGTTATACCTCAAAAATGCTGGAAATCCACAGATCTTCCTTTCAAAGATCGACTAAACTGCACTTACTGTTAAGGACACCTCGCGAAGGACGATGTCCACGCAAATGAGTGGACGCCCGCGCGGGCGCCGAAAAAGGAGCCGTTCGTCGCGCGCATTGGGCGCGAAAACGCCCTCGTCGTGAATGTGTTAATATCCTTGGTTAGACTACCAAAAAAGGGCTCAAAAATGGCAACGGCTGGGTGCAGGGCAAAATTAATCTGCCGCAAAGGCTGTAAATGCCGTGTTGCTGAGAAAATGCACTCAGCATTTGAATGATCATAAAATTCTTGATCCATTGGTTACAAATAGCTACAAAAACTTTGTAAGCATAGAGGGCAGTATCATGAAACAAAGGGTTCAGTTAATCTTGTGGCATGCGGTTGTCTGCTCCAAGATTACATCAGTGTTCCTGGTCAAAGGTGCAAGTTTCAATTTTTAATTTCGTTAGGTGTGATATTCATCCATATGGAGTTATGCGATTCATTTTTTAATGAAACATCACGAATATCTGAAATAAATATCTACCATGAGCTGTTATTTTGATTAACTAGGGTGACTTATTGAATTCTGTCACGAAAATGCTTCGAAAACCATCTAGGAACTCTCCAGCTGTGCCACCTTGGGCGTAAGGCTTCTAAGCTGGCAGAGGCTGAATACTCCTGTGGAAGTGTGGATCCACCATGACTAAGCAGTCATCCAGTTATCATCTTAGGTCCCAGAATGGACTCTGATCGTGAGTACTGGTTTTAGGGATTACAATGTAACCGCTAATGTGGAGTGTGCAGATATCTGTGCAGTCACCACTCCGTCCATGATAACATAGGTTTATAAAAGTGTTGAGAGGAATCCCTTTCCTGGTCGGAAAATGATCTAGTTGGCTACTCCAGTTTTAGACTTTACCCGAGTCGGTTTTCTATGCGGGTCTGTAAGTAACCTCAAGTGGTTAATTCGATTGCCTACCGTTCAAAAAATACCAACATCAAAGAAGTCAGCGAAAAACCCGTCGCAGGAACTAGATGCGGAAAAGCAGCATGCTGAAATGGTAAAAAAAATATTAAGATAAGATCCTGAATTTGTTTTCGTTTATTGCTCTAGCCATAGATAAAAGGTCATCATAACAATACTATGAATTCTTGCTTCGTTATTTTATGCTATGATGACGATGAGCATTAATCTGGGGAAGATTCTGCTACTCGCAAAGTTCTGAGCAAGAAAAGTGCAATAGAAGCTGCTTCTGATGCCGTTTCAAATGCACTTTGGAAAAATGGCGAACATATGTCATTTCCGTTTCCGCGTTTCGCATTCCGGTTTCCGGCCATTTTTGAGCGTTTCCGTCCCGTCTTTCGTCTTCCGCTTTTTCCAGCAAAATTTCCGCACACCCCTCGTCACGGCCCATCGGTGAGCTACAGCACTCTTTCCATTTGTCAACCATTAGTGTTTTTCTGGGCGACAAGTGTGGTTCACTGCCCTATATGCGCACTAAGATTGTTAGAACTGTTGAAATTATCACAAAATGTCAACTTCTTCAGCTTCTATGGGGTTGCTCGAAGACTCTTGCAACACTTTAAATGTTTTTTCTTTTTCTTTCTAGTGCCTGTTGAATTTGTTAAAGCTCTTACACTATTGATCTTGCGCGGTGACGTCACAGTACATTCTCGAACCTTCCTCAGGTGAACTATTTATACATATAAGGCCTCGTCGAGTAGGAATACAGCAACAATCTCAACGATAAGCAGCAGCGTCCTACGACCTATCGTTTATTAGGAATTTCTGCGAAGCCATTCCGCAAGAACTGCGGCCTCCCAATCTGCACTGCATTCAAGGAGGAAGTCATTCACTATTCTACAGTGGCCCGTTGATATCTGCGCTTCAAGGCTGGAGGTATCTCTCTCGAAGATCCCTTCAAGGTGATGCCAAATTCAACCACTCGCGAATTTGCGGCGACACTTGTATGCACGCAAAGCACCGTCGTGAGGCAGCTGGAGATCCTTTGGTACCGCAAAGTTTGGTCGTCTTGGGTACCACATGAGCTGCGGGACTCTGACAACACATGCCGATTCAGTGTTGCTGAGTCACTGCTTCTTCGGCCGCACAGAAAGGACTTTCCGAAGGACATTGTTACTGGTGATGAAGGCAGGGTTCTTTATGTTAACCACACCCGCAAGAGCCAATGGCTCCTACGTGAAGAACAGGCTCCAAGACAACCGACGCGTGGACACCACGAAAATAAGGTCCTTCTGCATTGCTGGTGGGGCTCAGAAGGCATGCTTTACTGTGTCTACGCTACACAGCTCCAGAGCTTGGCCGACGCCATGCGTCAGAACGGGAAAATGTCTACCAGCTGCGCGACAGCGCGCGTCCTCATGTCGCAAACGTGAGTCGCGAGAAAATTCAGGAGCTAGACTGGGAAGTTCTGCCCATTCACCGTACCCTACAGACCTCGCTCCCTCTGACTACCTCCTGTTCGGAGCTCTGAAGCAGCATCTTCGAGGTAGAGAGTTGAATGATCGACGTCAACTGGAAATGGAGGTTTCTGAATTGTTTTACTCGCAGCCCTTGGAATTCTGTCGGAAAGAAACTGGAAGGCTGTCTGAAAGATGGGGCAAGATCTTAGATTTGGATGTGGAGTATGTCGCGAACTGGGTTTTTGTATATTGTATTATATTGTATTGATATTGTTGTGCTAGTGTTGCAATACTTTTCGATCAACCTAATACGTTCCATAGCTTCTTCTGAGGAGAGGGAAAGCTTGTTCGTGATGTTGAGATGCAGCGTACTTGTACTTGTCGATCGTTTCACAGCGATTATTTCATTGACAGTGTAAATGTCATCTTCACAAAATCATGCAAGTATTAGGTTGGAAAAAAAGTCTTTTCATTTTTTTCAAAGATTTATTACTTTACAACTACAAAGTCAAATCAATTGAGATAAACTCCATTTTGTTCCACTACACTTCTCCAATAACTGGGTAACTTTCCAATTCCTCTCGCTTAAAAAAACTGCAGTTCTGGAGTCGAACCATTGCTGAATCCAATTTTTGAGGTCTGCATCCGTTCCAAAATATTTCTGTCCAATTTCTTGCTTGAGAGCACGGAGGAGATGGTAGTCGGCACGAGCGAGGGCAGGGCTAAACGGTGGATGTGACATTACCTCCCAGCCGAGCTCCTTTATTGTTTCTCTTGTGAGTCTGCAACATGTGGTTTTGCATCGTCATGCAGGATCATCACCTTCCGCTTCTCCGGTCTGTTTTCTTAGAGAGTTGCTACGACTTTGTGGAGTTGGCCGCAGTGTGTGACAGCAGTAAGTGTCTCTCCACTTCTGAGAGTTTGCTAGTAAATCACTTCTCTGATATCCCACCAAACACTCAAAAGAATCTTCCTTTCGTGAACATTGGGCTTGAGACCAGGCTTAGGGCTCTCTCCCTTTTGTACCCATTGCCTTTTCTTCGGAATTTGTCACACAGAACCCGGGACTCTTCACCTGTCACAATCCGCGGAAGAAACGACTTTCTTTCTTATCTGGACAGAAGAGAAGCAGCGATGGAGAGCCGTCGACCTTTCTGAGTGTCTGACAGGGCATGTGGAATTCAAGCTCCAAATTTCCATGCAAAGCCAAGATTCTTCAGATGGATTCCCACTATCCTATGAGACACTTCGAGCTTCTCTGCCAGCTGACCTGTCGTCTGCCTAATATCGGTACGAAGAAGACGGAGTAGTTCACTGTCGTCCAATCCAGTTGGCCTTCCTGACCATGCTTTGTCCTCAGTGAATAATCTCCCTTAAAGACTTTCCGAACCACTCATAACAGGCGCGATGAGTAGCAGATCCCATGCCATATATATGGTTAATTTGGTCTGCTGCCTGACGTGCTGTGGATTTTTTAATGAATTCATGAAGAATGCCGTGCTGAAAATGGCCATAAGGTAGATCTGGCATTGAGTCCGGAAGAATGGATGGATAACGAATTACAAGAAGAGTCTTGACCTGCATCCGCGTGCGAACGGTAGACAAGTGTGATAGAATTACGAAATCAGCAATCAACATTGGCTAGTGCGTCTACAAGGAGAAAGGTAAAAAAATTTCGAAGTGTGAAGAGACTTTTTTTCCAACCTAATAAAAGCGTGTGGTGGCGCGATCAGAGGAGGCGCTGTTTATCGCCGGCACCCCAAATTAGATTCTTGGTTCGAGTCTCGCCCACGCAAACCTAGCCTTCCATCCTTCCCGGATCGGTGTTGTTGTCAGGTTTGTCTGGGAATGATAATACACTAACTTTTTCAGCTGCTGGCCGCCGCTATCCATTGCATACTCGAAATGCGCATTCAAAATGCCTTCACAATGCTCAGTAGAAGTAGGAAACGCTTAACGTAATCAACTAGATTTATTAAGCCCGTCATTCATCCTCCCCCCATTTATTACGGGCGCGTGTAGCGCAGTTGGAGGAGGCGCCGGCTGTCGCGAGCAGCCGATACCAGGTTCCTGGTTCGGAATTCCCGCCGAGGCCAACCAAGGCTTCCATCCCTCCGAGGTCGGTGAATTGGTACCAGACATGTCTGGGAAGGATATAGTGCTGACTTGTTCATCGGCTGGCCAAATACGCATTCAAATCGTCTCCTCGACATCCCATAGAAGTAGAATGCGTGGCGCATCCCAAAAGGGATTGAGTAACGCCGTCCTTTATCAATTATCCTTATCCATTTATTACAATTGAAAAATGGACAAGCTTGTGCGTCTGCATTGGACAAGCCTCTATTCCTAGCAAATGTTTCATTGTCCAAAGTTACTTTTGGAACATTCACCCAGTCCACTGCTCTGAGGTAGATACAAAAATTGGGCGGTTGAGTTACTCTTCGCCTAATGCTAGGAGAAATTGCTTTTCTAAAAGAATTCAGTAAATTCCATACACGACCGACATTCCTACGTAGTTCGCCTTCAGTGATCGTATTTTGCTGTTACGAGGAACTTCTGTGAACTCACACTGGCATTTTTCAACAGGACTACATTTTCCTGCACGGCACAGTGGTGAAGTTCGTTTTTGTGGTGGGTCCATGGGTGGTCCAAATATGGCAACGTATTGTCGCCTGGTAAGTTATGGACGGGAGATTGGGGGTGCGTATGCTCCCCATGCAACTAGTGCTGATCATTTCGCCGCACGCATTTCAAACCGAATTGTGTAGGTCTTTCAATTTTGATCGAAATGCGGGGCAGGGTTTCTTCAGCACACGTGTTAACCCGCTGGTCTATATTCTTCTCCAGCCCGCTCCATCTGGAAAGGGTTTACTAGGCGACAATTTTCTGCCAATTTTTGGACGACCCAGTGGTCGGTGTAAAAAACGGGACCTCACCCCGTTGCTCCTTGTTAGATACGCGAAGTACGTCGGCTACAGGGCGCGTGGTTTTTGCGATGTGGGAAGAAGCGCCGGCTGTCGCGCGCACCCCTATTTGAAGGTACTGGATCTAGTCCGGACAAGATAACAAAGTGTTCCTTCCTTTCAGCACCAGTGAACTGGTACAAGACGTGTCTCGGAAGGATGAAACACTTGGTTGTTTTTCGGTTCATCCACGGCGCTAACGTGGGACACGTGGCGCATTCCAAACAAGGCTTAGCCAACGCCGTCTTCTCTCCTTTTCCTTACTGTCTGATAAAAATTGATGGCTTTAGCACTCAGCTTGTCTCCAAAGAGCTTCTGGAATCAGAATCAACATACATGTTGATTTTCAAACAAATGGTTTCCTCCATGGAAGGTGGCGATGTCCCTTCCTCCACGTGGTGCCACTGGAAACTGCTGGCTTTATGAGCTAAGCTAAGCGCGAACACTCGAATGCAGACGACAGGCCCCTGTGACAGGCCGGCCTACGAAGGCGCATGTCACATCACATGGTGCATGTGAGTCATGTTTTTCGAGATTGTGCTACGGCGTCCGCGGGAGCCGACGCGCACTCGTAAAACCCGACGAGTGTGAAAAGTATGCGAGGGTCCCTATGCGAGGAAGGCATCGAGGGGCAACCTAGTCCGAAAATCCCGTAATGTACGCAAGGCCCGTGTAGCAACACTGAATATGGGCACGTTGACGGGCCGCTCGTGCGAGTTGGTTGAAGCACTGGAGCGTAGAAGAGTTGGTTTCTGTGCAGTGCAGGAGACAAGGTGGTCCTGCCGCAAGTCAAGGGACATAGGACGTGGCTTCAAGGTCGTTCTATGCGGTAGTCCCAGGACCACCAGTGGTGTCGGTATGATCGTCTCCGAACGATTTCGTGGCTCGATTGTAAGTGTCGAGCGCTTTGCCGATCGATTGAAGATCGTTGTCGCCGCTAAGGAGCGACTCTTTCACTTCTTTTCCGCGTATGCTCCGCAGAGTGGCTATTCCGATCAAGCCAAGGATGAGTTTTGGAGCCTGCTTGATGAGAAGACAGCAGAGGTACCGTCGAAGACGTCATCATTGTCGCTGGTGACCTTAATGGGCACGTAGGCGTTACGAAAGACGGGTACAGCTGTCATGGTGGATTCGGCTATGGGTTGCGTAACACAGATGGTGAGCGTATCCTTGAATTTGCGGATTCGCATAATCTCACCATAATGAACACCGTGTTTCATAAACGCAACTCCCACCTTATCTCGTTCTATAGTGGGAACACCAAGACGCAGATAGACTTCGTCCTTGTGAGAGATCGTGACCGAAATCTCGTCACAGACGCGAGGATCGTGCCGTTTGAAACGGTCGCCCCACAGCATCGTCTACTGGTCGGTACTTTGAAGATCGCGCCTCCAAGGGTGCAGCAGGTTGAGCGATGCGGTGCTGCAGGTGGTGGCGAATCAAGTGGTGGCGAATGAGAGGGAATGAAGCAGCTGTGATTTCTCGCGTGCGGTTACCGACAGCCACGACTGCCGACGAAACTTGGAAGAAAGCGACCGACGCGATACTTCAGGCTGCGAGATCAGAACTTGGCACTACGAAGCCTGGACAAAAAAGGTCGATATGCAGGCATGGCTGTGGACGAACGATGTGAAAGAAAAGGTTCGAGAGCAGAAGTCGCTGTACCATGTGTTTCTCGGTGACAGGACCGCCAATAATTGGCAAAAGTACCACGATGCGAAAAAAGCTGCGAAGAAGGCTGTGGCCGCAGCAAAAGCCACTCATTACAATGATGTCTACGAAAAGCTTGAGTCGCGCAATGGCGAGCGGTATTTGTACCGACTTGCGAAAAACCGTCATCGCCAATCCAAGGATATAGAGAAATTCTTTGGCATCAATGATGAGAACGGCCATCTTTTGACAGAGCGCAAAAAGGCCTTAAAGCGATGGTGCGATTATTTCGAGTGAATTTCGACTGAAGAGTTCCCTCATCCGGCCTTCCCTTCTATGGGTTCGTTCACGGTGCCGTTCACAAGCTCACCATGGAGGAAACAGAAGCGGCTCTGAAGAAGATGAAGCCATGCAAGGCGACAGGGCGGGATGATCTGGCACTCGATGTTTGGAAGTCGAAGCTCTGGTATCCTGCTGAGTGGTTGGCTCAGTTCTTCAACCAGATAGTGAAGGAGAAGAAAGTACCGGAGTGTCGACAAAACAGTACGACGATTCCGATTTGGAGGAAGAAGGGCAGTCCTGCGGACTGCTTCAATTACCGTCCGATTCGCTTGCGTTCGCACAGCATGAAGATCTTCGAGCGAATCCTCGATAGACTTCGTGAAATCGTCAAGCTCTCCGACAACCAGTGCGGTTTTTTGTCTGGTTGTGGGTCCATTGATGCTATACACGCCGCCCGCCTCCTGGTGAAGAAGCATCGCGAGAAACAGAAACCGGTGCATATAGCCTTTCTCGACCTGGAGAAGGCCTTCAACCGCGTACCGTGAGAGGTTATATGGTACGCCTTGCGACAACGCAAGAGGAACTGAGGAACTTATAGAGTGAGTGCGGATGCTCTACTCTTGCCCAAAGAGTAGAGTGCAAGCTGCAGCTGGAACCTTAATGGAGTTTCCCATCTCTGTTAGGGTGCACCAGGGTTCTGCGCTTTCTCCACTCCTCTTTGTTGTCGTCATGGATGCCATTACGAGAGATCTTCGGAAGCCTGTCCCATGGACATTGCTCTATGCTGATGGCGTGATGCTCGTTTGCGAAGATAAAGATGATCTCGAGCGGTAGGTGCAAGCTTGGTGCGAACGCCTGGCATGTTCGGACTCAAATTACACGTCAATAAGACCGAGTACCTAACGACTGACGTAAACGAGTCCGGCTCCATTAAGATTAACGGTACTGAGCTTGCACGCACTTCGGTGTTTAAATACCTGTGATCAGCAAAAGCGTCTGACGGCGGTCTGATGGTTGAAGTGATGTCACGCGTGCTGAGCTTGGTCCAAGTGGCGTTCGCTGACTGACGTGCTCTGCGATAGGAAGATACCAGAGCACCTGAAGTCGAAGATCTACAGAGCAGTCGTCCGGCCAGTAGCGATGTACGGCGCTGAGTGTTGGCCTGCCATTAAGGAAGTTGAAACGCGCCTCAGCGTCATGGAGACGAAGTTGCTGCGCTGGACGGCTGGAGTCACCCGCATGGACCGCATTCGAAATGATGCCATTCTGCAGGAATTCGGTGTCGCACAGATAGCAGACAAGATGCGCGAAGCTCGCTTACGATGGTACGGCCACGTTCTACGTGGAAAGGAAGACAGCGTCCGCAAGGTAGGCCTTGAGTTGGAAGTGTCAGGAAATCGGCCTAGAGGATGCCCAAAGCAGCGTTGGTCGGATACGTTACACATGGACATGAAAGTAATTGGCCTCCACCCTTATCAAGCGCGGGAAAGGTGGCGTCATGACACCAGAAGAGCGGACCCCGCGCGAATCGGGACAAACGCTGAGGAGGAAGAAGAAGAAGAAGAAGTTGCCTCCATGGAGGCCTTAGAGCTAGGATGTATGTGCCATTTTCACGACGAATTGAACATTTTTACAATCAAATTGGACTCCTATAAGCAAGCCTAAGACTTTTGAAATCAAAGCGAACTCTTTCAAATTGAAATGAGATTCTTCCACATTAAACTAGAGACTCTCCAAAAAGGTAAGAATATTTTTTTGGGCAAGCAAAATTTTAGTATAGCTTTCCCTACCTAATAAGTAAACACATTGTTTGAAATTTTATAAAAATTTTATTTTTCGAAATAAACTATTGGTTTAAAGCTTGTTTTGGAGAGCAAAAAGGCGCCCATTTTTTAGTGCTAGAAAACAGAGATTTTTATTGATTGAATTTCTGCTTGTATGGGATTTGACAGCTGTTTACGATACAACAAATACAGCTGTTAAAAGTACACACCCTCACTTTGATGGTTTAAGCGGCATTTACACTATCAGTGAAATAAAAGTTGCGGCTAACTTTTTTGAGTGCGCGGCGCGATCTGACCTTTCAATGCGATTGCTTCTTCGCAGTGCTTCAAGACAAATTTTAATCAATTTCTTTTTCTTTAAAAATTTTTTTTTATAAAACTGTTACATTTGTTGGAGCAAGTAAACAAAAAACTCAAAGAAAGTTATACCAAAAACTATTCTAACCATCTTATCGAGTCTGTAGTTGCCTGAAACTTACTTCGATTTGGAAGAGCTGATTTCAAAATAAAGCTTAAAGATAGCTTAGCCATCTGCACTGAAAAGCACGATGTTTGTACCCATTCAATATGAATAGAGAAGATCGAATATCACGGGATGCCAACGCCTGTTCTGCACTTATCCATTGTAAATTCGAAGCCCCTCAGAAGATGCTGCTTGAATTCTGCTCCACCAAGTTGAGTTTCTTCCCAGTTCGAGCAGCCATCTTACCCGTTCCGTCAGCCTTCACTCATACTTGGCTGCCTCCGCTTGGCGCTGCTGATTCCTGTCGGTCAAAGGGTTTTCGCATACTGGAGGCGTTGTCCCAGCGGACCCGCCCCTTATTCGACTTCCTTCGCCACGCCCTTCTTCCAGCTGCCTACATTCGGGTAACATAGCTATATCATATCGACTTTGGAGAAAACTTGTAGCCGACCGGCTTGCCGTTATTCTTAAGCTTCGCTGGACCGCCATCTCGGAGCCTATATCCAGAGTTCCTCGCAGGATCAAGTGCAAGGCACTACTCCCTCATGTGTTAGTCATGGTTGAGCTGCTGGGCCGGAACACTTCCCGGCTAGTTTGATATGGTCGGAGAGTGGTGAGGAGGATCCTGCCCGTCCTAGAACGATCTGGCGGCCCCAGATATGTCCCGGACCGCTTTCGCCGAGGGGTCGTCGACATCCAGAAGAAGCGCCAGCAGCTCGGCTTGTCAGTTTCGACATTTATCATTACGCGGGGCATGTTTTGGGCGTCGAAGAAGCCTCCAGCCGCTATCCGGGGCGGCTGCAGCGGCGGCCCGGCATTCTCCTCTTTTGTTTGTTGTCGGAATGCCACCGATATCCTCCTCTTCTTTTCCTCTTCCTTTTCTCCAACTTGCCGCGACATCGATCTGCCCGCTTATGGTGTAGGTCAGACGTCAGAAGATTTCTGCAGACGTAGATATGAGACTATAGATGTGTGCGCCACTCCTCTTTCGGCATAGGTAACGACGGGCGACAATTCACCGTCGCTCGGAGCTATCTATGGCCCTGAAAGGAGCATCCCCTGTTGTTCTCCGCTCCGATGAACCCGCGAATCGGCGACTTCAGTGCTGCCGAGCCAACGGGCCACTTCTGAATCTAGGCCCTAGCTAGGTCTGCAGGCCCGCCGTCGCTGTGTGTATTTTGTTCAAGTGTTCGCCACTTTTTCGGTAACTCGCGCTCCTATTTTACTTCCGAAACCCGTGTGAATGCAGGTGATGTGGAGATGATCCAGCCATGCGTGGGCCTACTCCTTCTGGCGGGGTTTGCTGCCTGTATGGGACCGGTAGTGCGCCGTGATAAAGCCCATCATCGGGTGAGTTCGTGTCATTTTTCCGATCATGGAGGCATTACATTGCTTCGCTCTATTTATTTATTTCTTTATTTATTTATGTCGGGAATTATGCATCAAATCACAACGAAATTAAGCGCATAAGATGGGATATGCTCTTTTTTTACGCCGCATCCGTGTAGTCTAGTGCTCACAATATGTAGAGTGCAAATAAATGAAGGAAAATGAAATATAAACAAACGGCTCCAATTATTAGGAGCTTAAACATCCAAATGAAGGCCAAGCAATCTATATAAATCTACGGCGAACTAGCAGAAGTTTGAAGTAAAAAAGGTCAAATCAAGGAAGTTGGATCTATTCTAGTGGGGTGTGGTTGCGTCATTCTGTTCGTTTGGCAACGGATTGAAAATGGGAAGCAGATTAATTTGCAAAGGGGACACAATGAATAAGCTCACAAAAGAACCCTCCTTTGCAATATCCTAGCCGTAACAGGCCATGCTGTGTGTTTGTCTGCTTATTAGGCGGTGCTCCTCCCTTTAGGATGGATCCAAAAAGTCTTCATCCATAATTAAGCTGAGATTCCCAAGGTGTCAGGTGCCTGTAAGTGGGAAAACTAGACCTTCAGTGGAATGTTGGGGAAGTAGGTCGCGGTATCACAACGTGGAGGGCTCACTAGTTGGAAAATTTGTCATGGTAAGAAGATTGGAAATTCTGTAGGAAAATTAGACATGTATGAACTACTACGGTCTTACTATCATCCACAGTATCCTTCTGAAGCTTCAGCCCAGCATTTCTTTATTCGCTTGCGTTGCAAATCCTAGTCTATAAACGATTGACGTTTTTACGTCGTCGAAAAAGCAATGAGATCGACTGAACTTTAGGCCTGAAAAGGCTGTGGCTATAGCGCCACTTTGAACGTCCTTGGGGGAATGGAGTTC
The DNA here is from genome assembly GCA_947359475.1 of Heligmosomoides polygyrus bakeri. Taxonomy (NCBI): domain Eukaryota; kingdom Metazoa; phylum Nematoda; class Chromadorea; order Rhabditida; family Heligmosomidae; genus Heligmosomoides; species Heligmosomoides polygyrus. Next base: position 24,860,257 of record OX375868.1, read on the forward strand.
TGTTTGATTTCATGTCACATCGCTGTGTTGCATGAAGAATAGTATTCCCAAAAGAACACTGTTTGGGATGTGAGATTCAACAATGCCAATTCACTTAGAATCGATAGTATTTAACGAGAAGAACCGGAAACCGAAAAGCCGGAAAAACGAGGTCAGCGAAGATTCACGTCATTATTATATTAATCCTAACCGGAAATTTCCGCCGCTTTCGGTTTTAAAATCAAATCATCATAATATCGGCCAGAATTCAATTTAAGTAAAAATTATTTTCGCTCATCTGCCAGTACAGGCCAGAAGGCTTTTGATGAGAAATTTCTTGTTGTGAACTAGTTGGCAGTTAGGCCTTACGAACTGTCGTCATAAAACATTTCTGACATCCTCCTCTTTAACACGGTGAGATTTCTTCTCTTTACGTTTTCTTAAAAACTCGAGAAAATAACGCTACGAAATGTGTATAGTATGTTTGTAGATAAAGCTGCATAACAGAGTCTTTCAACTCCAAATCCTACAGTTCTTACACGTTTTATATAACAGTTGACGAGGTATCATATGAAAGTTGACGTTCGGATGGGTAAGAACTCCTTACTTACCAGAGCACGGTATTTTCAGAAGATTTTCGTGCTTTGTTCCCAGATTCTCGTCGACTTATTCTGCTATATTCTGCTATAATCCATCAGCTTGCCTTCTGGATTCGTTTGTGAACTGTACCACCAAAAGATTATGAAAAGCCAAAAGCGATTCTCTTTGTATGCCTAGAAGCTTTGCTACGGTTCCAGAGGCTAATTCTTTTTTTGAATATTGTTGTGGTATTGTTTATAATCTGTCTTGTAGCTATCTTGATGGTGAGCAAAAAATTCCTGTTGTTCTTCCACCAAAGAGGTCGCTGTTGGCACCCGTATCCGTCAGGGCCCCAGAGTACAGATTAGAGGAACCTCTTTGATTTTCTTGTGCAAGGAGGCGACTTGGCTTTTTGTGCCTTAAACCTTATTCTTCGAGTCGGTTGTTCACTCTGAGGAAGGCTATCCGTGGATTTAGGGTTCTGTATCTCTAGCTCGAAGTACCTTATGTCAGTACTTTAGTGCTGGATTTATCAATTCCTTGTAGTATATGTAGCACACGAGTTTCGATTCAAACTTTTCCGAATGTTAAGTCACAAAGCTCTAGAAAACGAAAATCGTGCCTTTCGCTTTTCACGAAAAGGGTTTAAATCTTAAAAAATTAAAAATTAAAATTAAAAATTTAGATCTTGATTTTAAAAAGACTTCTTATTTTTAAACGTTTTGAAATTGTGCATATTACCCGGCTTGCTAACGGTACCAACAACTCTTATCTAAGCTCCTGTAGTAAAACACTTGATCAAATGGGGGAATATTCGAACTATTAGGGGGGGGGGGGGCAAAAGTAATGAGACACCCCATGCCGTGTCCACATATCTCGTGGATGGAGTCTGGTTTCGTGCTTGTCGTATTTGTATGTTTGTATGCTACTTACTGAAGCCCATCTGAAAAGTTACCACTTCCGCCCTTTCCAGAAGCATGCCAAAACCCCAGTCTGCCTTATGCCGAAACCCCGGTCTGACGAGTCGACCTGTGTCGCGCAAATCTCGCCCAATTCCCAACTCCGAGCAGCCTCTGCTCTCAATCTCAACGCAGGATGATAAGTACGTCTTCTACCTTAACCCTGTCAAGCAGCGAGTCTGGGTGAGGCCTGGTGACCCGTTACCGACCTTCGTTCGGCGAGATGCTCACGGCGAGAAGCACCTTCAGAGCTTTTGGTTCTGCGCCCATGGACCGGTATACTGGAAGCTGTTTACCAAAAGCACGACAATGGACTCAAGGGCCATGGTAAACGAAATAAAAGAGATGGACCTCTAGAAGAAAGAAAATAGAAGAGAGAAGAACTTATTCTGTCACAGCGCGTCAAGAAGGTCCTCCTCTTCGACAACGTCGCACCCCATCGGGAACAAGTAACCATGGATAAGCTTGCCCAGCTGGGCTACGTTCACAGGCTTCACCAACCGTATTCGCCGGACATCTCTCTATGCGACTACCACTACTTCTTGAGCCTATAGGACTTCATGGTCGAAAGGGACACAAGGACCCAAGCAGACCTCGATAACCATAACGAGCAGTGGGTCAGTATTAGTCCCAAGCAGTTCTGGAAGGATGGGATCAGGAAGTTGGCTGAGCGATGGCAGCAAGGTCATTGCCCTTAATGGCAAATACATTACTCAGCATCGTTGAGTTGTAATTGAGTTATAAAGAGATAAAGATTTTTTTCAATTTGTCTTATTACTTTTGCCCACCCCCCCCCTTAATAAGACGACAGAAGCTTTCGGTTTTACCGAAGTGTGTGTTTTGTTCCCACGGATCTCCCTCGATAGAGAGCCTTCGGGCTCTCTTGTTAAGAGGGATCTCGGGCCGCTTGTCGCAGGGCCACGTGGCGCGTCCCCGGGTGGTGGATAGGGGAATTAAACGCGAACCAAATGCGACCGTGTACTGCCCAGAGACGCAGGTGGGATGCAGGGGATGGACTCCTTGCTCCTGCTGTGTCGGGTCGATGCGTTCCTTGTGCGTGGGAGCGGCATGTTCGTGCACTGTGTGCGTGGATGTGTCCGTGACTGTGCGGATTGTAACTGTGTCGGCTCGGCCAAAAGCTTGCACTCGGTAGACTGGGAGTACATGTAAGGCGATTCGAGGCCGCCTTAAGTCTCGCCCCGTCCCTTCGGGCAGTCTGGCTGGCTGCCCGGAGTACCCCGCCCGCACGACAGAGCCTGACTAGCTACCCGTGTTGTATGGAAGTCAAACACAGCAGCACTAAAGGGCCTCATTCCCCTGACCCCGAAAGAGCCCCCATTTCTGCAGCGATGGGAAGGACGAGTACGGAGAGGCTGCTAAAATCTCAGGGCCTAACCAGGCTGCGCAAACTGAGAAGGACTAGGATGACGATTTGTACTTACAACGCCCGCACGCTTGCGTCGGAAGCATCCGTCGAGGACCTGATGATGCAAGCCAGGAAGATCAAGTACGACGTCATCGGACTGACCGAGACGAGAAGACACCACCCCCTACACGCCGCCTACGACTCCGGAGAAGAACTGTTCCTCGGAACATGCGACAGCAGGGGAGTAGGCGGCGTTGGTGTCCTCGTCAACACGCACTTGGCCATGAACATCGATTCGTACGAGTCTCTGACAAGCCGAATAGGACGTCTGCGACTGAAGCGATGTGGCTCCGTGCCAGCCTTGACTGTGTTCGTCGCGTATGCCCCAACATCCGACTACGACGACGAAGACGTCGAGGCCTTCTACGTGGAGCTGGAGAAGTTCTATAAGGAAGATCACACCTTCTACAAGGTGATCGTCGGCGACTTCAACGCCAAGATCGGGCCACGAAGGTCGCCGGAAGAACTTCACATCGGAACCCACGGTTTGGAGTGGAACGATCAAGGTGAAAGGCTGTCTGAGTTTATCATGTCGACCAAGACCATCCATGGAAACTCGCAGTTCCAGAAGCCTCCCTCCCTACGATGGACCTGGGAATCCCCCGGTGGCCAGTTCCACAACGAGATCGACCACATCATCTTCAATCGCAAGTATTGCCTGACCGATGTCTCCGTTGTCCCCAAGTTCTACACGGGATCGGACCACCGCCTCCTTCGCGCGAGGTTCCGCTTTTCGCGTCAAGGAGAGAAGGCCGCGAAGTTCAAGAAGAGGAGTCCCAGAACGACCATCAACTGGGACCTTTACACCTCTCTTGCCGGCCTTTGGGAAGATGCCGTCATGGACAACGTCGACGAGGAATACGATCGCTTCGTGCACCATCTCCACGATAGTGCTAAGGGAGCCGAGAGCTTGAAGACCACCAAGAGACGCCTGTCTCCGGAAACTCTCGAGCTGATACGCCAGCGTGGAGCAGCACGAGCGTCAGGCAACTATCAACTGACGTCCGAGCTTGCAAAGCTATGCAGAGCGGCGATAAAGGAAGATCTGAAGGAGAGAAGGGCGGAAGTGTTGGCTGAAGCAGCAGAGGCAGGGCTGAGCATCCGCAATGCCCGCCGGAACTTCGCCAACTTCAAGACCAAGATGACCGCTCTCCGACGTCCTGACGGAACCGTCACCTCTTCCAGAAGGACCATGGAGAAAGTCATCCACGACTTCTACTCCGATCTCTTCGATAGCCACGTCCACCTGCCCCTACGCCATCTTCCGCAGGATGGATACGTCATCCCCTCTGTTCTCCCTTCCGAGATCCGACACGCCATCTCGTCGGTGAAGAAACGTACAGCACCCGGTTCTGACAGGATCAGAGCTGAACACCTGAAGAACCTCCCGCCAGCGCTCATCAACACCTTGGCGCGGCTCTTCACACGCTACCTGTCCGAATGCAAGGTTCCATCTCAGTGGAAGACCAGCAAGACCGTCTTGCTGTACAAGAAGGGAGACGTGCACGACATTGGCAACTATCGCCCGATCTGCCTGTTGTCCGTAGTCTACAAGCTGTTCACTCGAGTCATCCTGAATAGGATTAGTAGAACGCTGGACGAAGGACAGCCATGCGAACAAGCAGGATTTCGGAGAGGATTCAGCACGATCGACCACATACACACCATTACGAAGCTCATCGAAGTGTCGCGAGAGTACAAGCTGCCGCTGTGCCTTACGTTCATCGACCTGAAGAAGGCATTCGACTCCGTCGAGACTGAAGCGGTCATGGAAGCCCTGCTCACCCAGGGCGTTCCTACTCAGTACATCAGAGTCCTTCGAGAGCTGTACAGTGGATTCACGACCAAGATCTCACCATTCTACAACGACGTCGTCATTGACGTGAAGAGAGGGGTTCGACAAGGGGATACCATATCCCCGAAGCTCTTCAGCGCCACCCTCGAAAACGTCATGCGCGAACTAGAATGGGATGACATGGGAGTGAAGGTCGACGGCCGGCAACTGCACCATCTTCGCTTCGCTGACGACATCGTTCTCATAACACCGAGCATCAGTCAGGCGGAGCGAATGCTGGCCGACTTCGATCGTGTATGTGGAAGCGTTGGACTGCAGCTGAATCTTACGAAGACGATGTTCATGAAGAACGGATGGGTTTCTGATGCCCCATTCTCGCTCAACGGAACGAACATCTCCGAATGCTCCAGCTATGTGTATCTGGGTCGCGAAGTCAACATGGCCAACGACCTAGCACCAGAGCTGAGCAGGAGGAAACGAGCGGCTTGGGGAGCTTTCAAGAGCGTCGAAGAAGTCGTGAAGAAAACGAAGAACGTCCGACTCCGTGCCCACCTATTCGACTCCACTGTTCTTCCTGCCCTAACATACGCCTCAGAGACCTGGGCTATACGAAAGCAGGATGAACACGCGATCAGCGTCGCGCAGCGTGGAATCGAGAGGACGATGCTCGGAGTGACACGACTCACGCAAGTGAGAGAAGGCCTCCGGAGTTCCGAGCTTCGCCGACGTTCGAAGATCAGAGACGCTGTCGCATGGGCCAAGTCGTCGAAAATTAGGTGGGCCGGCCACGTAATGCGATTCGCAGACACCCGCTGGACGAGAGCCGTCACAGACTGGATTCCGCGGGATGTCAAAAGAACACCAGGACGCCCACCAACGCGTTGGTCGGACTTCTTCGTGAAAGCCCTGAACGACCGATATGACGCTCTTCGTGTCCCTCGAACGAGGAGGATCCATTGGACCACTCTGGCACGCGACAGGGACGAATGGAGACGCTGCTGGCACCCGCTCGAGCAAGTCGATGATCAACGGGACGACAGGTGATACAGGTGATACAGGTGTTTTGTTCGGCGAGTGGTAGATGAAGACACTCAGATGACAAATTATGCACAGCCGACGTGAGTCTTCTGCATGAACTTGTGGAGCTTGTTTCGTTTAATAATTACTTCTAGAAGTCTCTGTGCAGGCGAGATGTTTTTTCTGCTTTCTTGTGTCAGCTTTACTTCAGTGATGTAGCTGCGTTCATTACACTGGTGTAGCTGCCTTCATTACACTTCGTACATATCCGGTCCTTCATCAATAGTGGTTAAGTGCATTTACGACACAGTTCGTTAAGACCGACTTTAAATTTTTAATTGGATTTGATTTTTTCGGGATCCTTTTGGGACGGCCGCCACAGTTTGTCTGCTGGACAGCGGCATTAAAATTGAAAATGAACGCTTTAAAAAGGGCGAAACACTAAACTAGTTTGGGGAAAATCATCCTGCCGTATTTATTTCGCTGTTTTGCGATGCCTCTCCCATTAGAGCTGATCTTTTTCCTTCAGCACATACTAGAACATACTTAGAATGGAGAAGGTGCAAACAACTTTACTCGCAAACTTCTCCGTCGAACTTTAGGTAGCTTCTTGTACTCGCGAATACCAAATGTTCCAATTAGAAACTAATATGAAACTAATAAAAAATATATAATAAAAAATGATTAACATATTCTGGTACACTGATTCTGGAATCTCGCCGCAAAGTAATATTTGATGTACGCCTTGTACATAGGACGCTACGTATCACTCCTGCTTCTGGGCCTTGTAAGTTCTTATAACGAAAAAATCTCTCACGCGCGGGAAACCTGAAAAGTCTAATCTGAAAAGTAGCCAGGATACTATCTCAACGCTATGTCGGAACGGCGCAAGTGTTGTATATGGGCAGGACCGCCTCTTCCTGGGAAATAACAAACTGCAGGTATCTCGACCCCAATACAACTCTGCGCAGAGTTAGGGGCGACGGAAGTCGCCTGTTGGCGCCCTGTTGATTCACGTGTTCCACAGTTGACGGGCGCCTGCGGGATGAGGGCTCGTATCACGAAGTGGCGCAGTGCACAGGTGGCTTAGTAGGGAAGCGCTCGGGCTCGTGAGCGATAGGTCAAGGGTTTGGATCTCGCAGACTGCATTTGTTTCGTACTTTTGTAAAGTCCATGTTTATCATATAGGTAATCCAACTAGGGGGACTATAGTGTGTTATAGAGCATGTTTACATATAACATATGCTTCAAACTACAGATTAGCTAGAAAGTTCACTTCTGTGTGTCACTTATTTGGAGCCTATTTTGTGTGACCGTGGTTATGTAACGATAGATATTTTGTGGCACTAGTTAAATGTTCTGACTCCACCGACAAGACTTCGGTCAAAAAAAATTCCGCCAAAACTTTGTCTAGGGGGTGCTATTTGGGGTGCTGATCACAAATCTGACATCCGTTTTTCACGATTCTGTCCACCTGCCGTCACCGGCAGAAACTTTAAGAATGTAATCCTGTGCCTTCCTGTATCTATATTATCCAGCCGAATCGTGAAGAACGGATATCAGATTCGTGATCAGCACCCCAAATAACACCCCTAGACGAAGTTTCAGCGAAATCGGTGACCCTGCCTGGACCACCATTGTTAACGGCATGGGTGGTATGTTATATGTAAACATGCTCTATAAACACACTATAATACCCCTAGGTGGATTACCTATATGATAAACATGGATTTCGTAAAAGTGCAAAACAAATGCAGCCTGCGGGATCCAAACCCTCGACCCTTCGCTCGCGAGCCACGAGCGCTTCCTTACTAGGCCACCTGTGCGCTGCGGCGATCCGCGATACGAGCCCTCATCCCGCGCGCGCCCGATAGCTGGGAGCACGTGAATCAACAGGGCGCCAACAGGCGACTTCCGTCGCCCCTAACTCTGTGCAGAGTTGTATTGGGGTCGAGATACCTGTAGTTTGTTACTTCCCAGGAAGAGGCGGTTCTGCCCATATACAACACTTGCGCCGTTCCGACATACCGTTGAGATAGTATCCTGGTTAGCCGACCCAGAACCAGACTGCGAGGAACGCTTTTCACACAGCTGGCAACTTGTACTTTAAAAAACTGTTTGGGAGGTGGTAATTTTGCTAACAGTAAAGGTACAGAATAAGTTAATGGCTCATAGGAAAGCTAATGAGAATGGGAATTCCCTGACGTATGAGCAGTATGAAATGCGCCATTGCGCTCGTCTGAATCCTTGCATTTTACGGCATACTCTTGCTCGATTATTTTTTACCTGAATACTTGCTAAAATTTCTTAACAAAGTGGCCATATCGAATGATTTGCGCTTCTTCTAAGGTATAAAACTTAAAAACACATAATGTCTTATCAAAAATGCAGGGTATCGTAAAAACTATTTGAAAGGTCCTAACAGTGCTGCTAGTGAAGCTATTGAAGATGTTTGAGATTCATATGAAAACGCAGGGTAACGAGATTATTGTGGCATGCAAATAGTCAAGATTGCACCATGCTCGCTTGGTACCTTGCATTTCATACTCGATTGATTGCGCATGAGTTGAATGCTTGTTACAATCTTGCTACTACTTGGCCACACTAACCTGTGCTTTACATCTTTTAACGTTTAGAACCTGACAATCACGTGAAAGATACGTGACATGCGAATTTCCAAGACAATTTCTGTGGACTGATGACGCAACATTCAAGCTGAATGGAGAGGTTAATCGGCATAACTGCAGCTACTGCACGACGAAGAATGTTAAAAGAAGCACAGCGCAGGTCAATCTGGCCAAGTCCTAAAAGGATTGTAACAAGCATTCAGCCAATACACAATCAATCAAGTCAGAAATGAAGTGTTTCAGACAAGGGCATGGCGCACCCTTGACTACTCGCACGCCACAGAAAGCTCGTTATCATTTGCCTTCATATGTCTCAAACAACTTCAAAAGCTTAACTAGCAGCAATGTTAGAGCCCTTCAAACAGTACCAGCATTTTTAGAATACTCCTGCATTTTTCGCGAGCCGTAGTGTGATTTTAAGTTTTGAACTTTAAAAGAAGTGATACGGCCACTTTGTAAGAAATTATAACAAGTATTCATGCGAAACACAACCAATCGAGTGCAAAATGGAAATTTCAGACGAGTGCATGGGGCGTTCCATGCTTCTCATATGTCGGAAAATTTCTATTTTCTTAAGCTTTCATGTGAGCCCTTAACTTTTTCAGCACCTTCACTGTGAGCAACGTTATCACCTTTCGAACAGTGTAGACATTTTTTGTGAGTCACCCTGTACATCTAGTTTGGTTTGAAGATTACTCAGCTTATTTTAAGATCGTCGGTTTCAAATAGGAAAGTGTCAAATTCAAAGTAGAGATGGAATATTACGGTCATCCGGTGCGGGGGTGGATGCTGGACCACGAGTACAACTAAAGCACTAAGAATTTTTTCGTCAAGATAAAAGATATGGATGAGTATAAAGATAGCTACTATACTTGTGCTCGAATAATCGAATTCGAATAATTATTCGAATAATTTATTCGAATTCGATTTTCGATTATTTGATTATTCGAGTTTCGTAAATTCGAATAATTATTCGAATTCGATTATTCGAGTTTAGCAAATTCGAATAATTATTCGAATTCGATTATTCGAGTTTTGCAAATTCGAATAATTATTCGAATTCGATTATTCGAGGTTTGCAATTTCGAATAATTATTCGAATACGATTATTCGAGGTTTGAAAATTCGAATAATTATTCGAGTTCGATTATTCGAGGTGCGAAAATTCGAATAATATTCGAATTTCGAATACGTGGTTGTTTAGAATGTGGCATAGTGATGATTTTTGTGAGCGGCGTTCATTTCGGTGACGATTGTTTTCGATAGCACACTGTCGAGGAGCTCACCGTAACGAAAACGCATTCAATATCCTACTATACATAGAAGGGTAGTGTGTGTTCGCGTGCTTGTTTCTATACTTGTGCTTTTTTAAAATTTTTCGAACGAACGAATAATCGAATAACCCCATTTTTTCGGTTTTTCGAATTTCCGAATAATTGAATAACCCCATTTTTCGAAAATTCGAATGAGCGAATAATCGAATAACACCATTTTTTTAGTTATTCGAATTTCCGAATAATCGAATAACCCATTTTTCGTTTATTCGAATTTCCGAATAATCGAATGACCCCATTTTTTGGTTATTCGAATTTCCGAATAATCGAATGACCCCATTTTTTGGTTATTCGAATTTCCGAATAATCGAATAACCCCATTTTTCGTTTATTCGAATTTCCGAATAATCGAATAACCCCATTTTTTGGTTATTCGAATTTCCGAATAATCGAATATTCGAAAAAATCGAATAATCGAATAAACTTTATTAAAACTCAATACACCCGGTGCAAAATAGGTTCACCCCTGGTTTGTCCATTGGTACCCGAAGAACCCGCTGCCGGGGTTCAGTAATGTTACCATCGTATTCCTCACTATGGAAAACTTCTGTAGGAGAATTCTAAGCAGTTTATATTATCAGTGCAGGATACCACGAACTTTTATTGAAAATTTAAGAAATGGAGACCGGTGCAAAATATAAGTTCGCTTCATAGAAAATCTGATTAATCACAAAAGTACCTACAAACAAGGTAAGATTAGTACTTCGTCACATCACCTTTGTTGCAACCATATCGAAAATTCTATTTTGCATGCTACTGATTAGGTTATCAATAACAGTTCGCTCAAAATTGGCCCATGCATGAAGTATGGCGTTCTTCAGATCAGAAACCGATGTCTCAGCGGTTCCATTTTTGTACACTGTGTACAAGAATGTCCCACAAGCTTTCTAGTTTCGGGTTGAGATCTGAAGAACAGCTAGGCCACTTCAAATGTTGAGTTCTGTTGAGTTGAGCCAACCTGTAGTTGAATGCGATACCTGTATGGATGCATTATCTTGTTGGAAAATAAGGCTGTGCCTACGAAATCTTCTGAAATATGGCAGAAGGTAATCTCCGAGCAATTTCTGGTAGTCTTCACTGTTCATCCTACGCGAGACGAACTCCAAGGCAACAAGTTCGTATCAGAAAACGCAGCCGAAACCATGAGACTTCCACCGACAAAGTAGCCCCTGTAGAATACTCGCTTCTCTCTCTCCTCAAATCTCTCGAATAGTGTCTGTACCCGTCGGGCCCATCAAGATTCCACTTCTTTTACACTACTGGAGAGATCTGAGAGAAGAGGTCGAGTATCCCCTAGGCGCAACTTTGACGGTGAAAGTCTCATGGTTGGGCTGCGTTTTCTGGATGCGGACTTGTCTCGTTCGTTTCGGAAGTTCGTCTCGTGTTGGATGAACAGCGAAGACTACCAGAAATTGCTACGAGATCACCTTTTGCCATATTTCATAAGATTTCGTAGACACAATCTCATTTTCCAACAAGATAATGCATCACGTATCGCAGTCAACTGCAGGTTTATTTATTTACTTATTTATTTATTTATTCAATACGCTCGCGATAAGCGCAAGCGCCAGAAAAAAGTATTACAACAACACAACAACATGAAGACACACCTAGAGCGAGTCAAACCAATGTCCTATGAGGAGAAAGGGCCACCTTCAGCTTACTCCTAGGTCGACTGATAGGAAGCTTCTCAGACTCCCCTTTTGTTTGAGACGCACGCAGATCAAAGAATTTGGAGCCTACAAAGCGCGAGAAGTGGATTAACTTATAAACCCGACAAATATCAAAGAACTTCCTGCGAGAAGCCAATGTGTGAAGACCCAGGTATTTGTTCCTTATCGATGCTTTAGGTACCATAGAGTAAAGGAACCCGCCAATGCGAATAAGAACCTTGTAGTTAGTTATTCTGTACCTTTTCCACAAGGTTTATAAGAGGTTGGCTCAACTCCAATACAATTCAACTTTTGCAGTGGTCTAGTTTCCCTCCAGATCTCACCGCTGATAGAGAACTTGTGGGGCATTCTTATACACAAAGTGTACAAAAATGGAACCACTTCCACTTCGGTTTCTGATCTGAAGAACACCATACTTCATGCATGAGCCAATGTTCAGCGAACTGACCAGTAGTAAAAAATAACCTAATCAGTAGTACGCAAAACAGAATTTTCGATATGGTTGCAACAAAGGTGATGTGACAAAGTACTAATCTTACTTTGTCTGTAGGGAATTTGTGATTAATCTGGTTTTTTATGAAGGGAACTTATATTTTGTACCGGTCTCCATTCGTTACATTTTCAATAAAAGTTCGTGGTATCCTGCACTGATGAGATAACCTGCTTAAAATTCTTCTATAGAGACTTTCGATAGTAAGGAATACGACGGTAACCGCTGAGCATAGGCAGCGGATCCTTCGGGTACTATTGGACAAATCGGGGTATCTATAATTCTGCACCGGGGTGTATTAATAAGGACGATGTTTTTGTGTTAGCCAATTTCGTTTGATACCGTTTACTCACTCCAAAAGCGCATTGTGTAGGCTCAAGTAAATGTAGTAAAGTAAGTTCAACGACAATCGACGGAGACAAAATAAAAGATTTGAATTCTTAAAAAAAACAAATAATGAAGATATTCAATATCTTCTCAGAACCGTTGACAATAATCGTTAAATGGCAAGACATGAGAACCTTTTTCCTGCAAAAAAATTTTGTTCATTCCATTATCTCACAGGAATCGTCAGCCAATCAAATTGTAGAGTTATACGGCATTTTCAGTCGAAATTCAACGTTTTTGAAATAAATTTCAACGTTCTCCTGGAATCTCCCCCGTGTAACAACGTTGAATTTGATTTGAAAAACTTTGAATTTCAACTGAAATTGTATATAGTCGTGTCATATATGCAAACTGTGAACTTCAGTCCCAAAGTAATCGAGGTCGCTGAACACGAATCTTAAGTTAGTTTTTGCAGTAACGGTTGCCATCAAGAGATATTAATCAAATTATCGATTTTTCGTAAATATCAATCAACAAGATCGAAACTTCAGGCCTGAGGTAATCGAGGTCACTGAACACGAATCTGAATTCATTTTTTAATTTTCCGTCGAAATTTGTGTTTGTTGTGCAAATTCCGTAGAGTATTCAAGTGTATGACATCGATGACAGTCGTGGTCGAAGAGAACGCAAATGTGAAGTTAGATTTTGAAAATATCGACAAAGACCGGTCATACAATTGATTCGCCTCAACGAATTCCCATAGAAAATCAATAGCTCGATCAACTTCAACCGATAATTTCAAAAACGAACTTCAAATTTGTGTTCAGCGAGACCGAGGAGACCCCAACGACCGAAGCTTCGGACCGCAGTCGATCGCCATCAACTGCGGTCAGTATCGCCAATACGCTATTTCCCCACGCCAGTTGTGATGGACTGATGGAAACACGCACGCACACACACATCACCCTTCTATGTATAGTACTGAATGCGTTTTCGTTACGGTGAGCTCCTCGACAGTGTACTATCGAAAACAATCGTCACCGAAATGAACGCCGCTCACAAAAATCATCATTATGCCACATTCGAAACAACCACGTATTCGAAATTCGAGTATTATTCGAATTTTCGCACCTCGAATAATCGAATTCGAATAATTATTCGAATTTTCAAACCTCGAGTAATCGAATTCGAATAATTATTCGAAATTGCAAACCTCGAGTAATCGAATTCGAATAATTATTCGAATTTTCAAACCTCGAATAATCGAATTCGAATAATTATTCGATTTTGCTAAACTCGAATAATCGAATTCGAATAATTATTCGAATTTACGAAACTCGAATAATCGAATTCGAATAATTATTCGAATTTACGAAACTCGAATAATCAAATAATCGAAAATCGAATTCGAATAAATTATTCGAATAATTATTCGAATTCGATTATTCGAGCACAAGTATACTTGTTTCCATCAGTCAACACAACCGGGCTGGAGGCATGACATGTTGGCGATGCTGACTGCAGTTGATGGCGACCGAGTGCGGTCCGAAACTTCAGCCCTTGGGGTAGTCGATCTCGCTGAACACAAATTTGAATTCGTTTTTGAAATTATCGGTTGATGTTGATCGAGCTATTGATTTTCTATGGGGAATTCGTTGAGGCGAATCAATTGTGTCTTCATCGATATTTTCAAAATCTAATTTCACATTTGCGTTCTCTGCGACCACGACTGTCATCGATGTCATACACTTGAATACTCTACGGAATTTGCACAATAAACACAAATTTCGACGGAAAATTAAAAATGAATTCCGATTCGTGTTCAGTGACCTCGATTACCTCAGGCCTGAAGTTTTGATCTTGTTGAGTGATATTTACGAAAAATCGATAATTTGATTAATATCTCTTGATGGCAACCGTTGCTGCAAAAACTAACTTAAGGTTCGTGTTCAGCGACCTCGATTACTTCGGGACTGAAGCTCACAGTGTGCATATATGACACGACTATATACCATTTTCAGTTGAAATTCAAAGTTTTTCAAATCAAATTCAACGTTGTTACACAGGCAAGATTCCAGAAGAACGTTGAAATTTATTTCAAAAACGTTGAATTTCGACTGAAAATGCCGTATAACTCTACAATTTGATTGGCTGAAGATTCCTGTGAGATAATGAAATGAACAAATGGAGTGAACGGTTTTTTCGCAAAGGTTTGCACTCGTGCGTAGATGTTTTGCACACGTACTTCTGTATGATTTTTTTTGTAGGATTTTGTTTGCAGGAAAAAAGTTCTCATGTCTTGCCATTTAACGAGTATTGTCAACGGTTCTGAGAAGATATTAAATGTCTTCATTATTTGCTTTTTTTAAAGAATTCAAATCTTTTATTTGCCTCTGGCGAATGTTGTAGTTGAACTTACTTTATTTATTTAACTTATTAACTTAACTTATTTACTTGAGCCTACACAATGCGCTTTTGGAGTGAGTAAACGGTATCAAACGAAATTGGCTAACACAAAAATCGCATCGTCCTTATTAATACATCCCGGTGCAAAATTGTAGATACCCCCGATTTGTCCATTAGTACCCGAAGGATCCGCTGCCTATGCTCAGCGGTTACCGTCGTGTTCCTCACTATCGAAAGCCTCTATAGAAGAATTTTAAGCAGGTTATCTCATCAGTGCAGGATACCACGAACTTTTATTGAAAATTTAACGAATGGAGACCGGTGCAAAATATAAGTTCCCTTAGTAAAAAACCTGATCAATCACAAAAGTCCCTACAGACAAAGTAAGATTAGTACTTCGTCACATCACCTTTGTTGCAACCATATCGAAAATTCTGTTTTGCCTACTACTGGTTAGGTTATCAATAACAGTTCGCTCAACATTGGCCCATGCATGAAGTATGGCGTTCTTCAGATCAAAAACCGAAGTGTAAGTGGTCCCATTTTTGTACACTTTGTGTACAAGAATGCCCCACAAGTTCTCTACCAGCGGTGAGATCTGGAGGAAAACTAGACCACTGCTAGACTACTAACTAACTACAAGGTTCTTATTCGCATTGGCGAGTTCCTTTGCTCTAAAATATCTAAAGCATCGATAAGGAACAAATACCTGGGTCTTCACACATTGGCTTCTCGCAGAAATTCTTTGATATTTGTCGGGTTTATAAGTTAATCCACTTTTCGCGCTTTGTAGGCTCCAAATTCTTTGATCTGCATGCATCTCAAACAAACGGGGAGCCTGAGGAGCCTCCTATCAGTCGACCTAGGAGTAAGCTGAAGGTGGCCCTTTCTCCTCATAGGACATTGGTTTGACTCGCTCTAGGTGTGTCTTCATGCTGTTGTGTTGTTGTAATACTTTTTTCTGGCGCTTGCGCTTATCGCGAGGGTATTGAATAAATAAATAAATAAATAAATAAATAAATAAGTAAACCTGCAGTTGACTGCGATACGTGTGTGGATGCATTATCTTGTTGGAAAATGAGGTTGTGCCTACAAAGTCTCTTTAAATATGGTAAAAGGTGATCTCGGAGCAATTTCTGGTAGTCTTCACTGTTCGTCCAACACGAGACGAACTTCCGAAACGAACGAGACAAGTCCGCATCCAGAAAACGCAGCCCAACCATGAGACTTTCACCGTCAAAGTTGCGCCTAGGGGATACTCGACCTCTTCACTCAGATCTCTCCAGTAGTATAAAAGAAGTGGAATCTTGATGGGCCCGACGGGTACAGACACTATTCGAGAGATTTGAGGAGAGAGAGAAGCGAGTATTCTACAGGTGCTACTTTGTCGGTGGAAGTCTCATGGTTTCGGCTGCGTTTTCTGGATACGAACTTGTTGCCTTGGAGTTCGTCTCGCGTAGGATGAACAGTGAAGACTACCAGAAATTGCTCGAAAATTACCTTCTGCCATATTTCAGAAGATTTCGTAGGTACAACCTTATTTTCCAACAAGTCAATGCATCCATACACGTATCGCAGTCAACTACAGGTTGGCTCAACTGCAACAGAACTCAACATTTGAAGTGGCCTAGCTGTTCTTCAGATCTAAACCGAAAACTAGAAAGCTAGTGGAACATTCTTGTACACAGTGTACAAAAATGGAACCGCTGAGACATCGGTTTCTGATCTGAAGAACGCCATACTTCATGCATGGGCCAATTTTGAGCGAACTGTTATTGATAACCAGGGATGTGCGGAATTTCTGTTTCCGTGTTCCGAATTTCGGTTTCCGGCAATATTGAGCTCTTCCGCTCCGTTCCGTGTTCCGCATATTTTTGGACCGGAAGGCGGAAACGAAAATGGGCAGTGTTCCACACTAGTTTTATAGTGAACACAATCAGCTTACCAATTAAAAAGGGTTCTTCTTCATATAATTGTGAAAGAAATACGGTTGGACAACTCTAGTATTAATATTCTTGAAATAGGTTAGACTACCAAGAAACACTTAAAAATGGCAACGGCTTGATGCAGGGCAAAACTAATGTGCCACAAAGGCTATGTATGCATTGTATGCTAAGGAAATGCACTCAGCATTTGAATGGTCATAAAATTCTTGATCCAAATCCAAATAGTTACAAATAGCTACAATAACTTTGTAAGCATATAGCGCAGTATTATAGTCAAAGGTGCAAATTTCAATTTTTAATTTCGTTAGTGTAATATTCATCGATATGGAGTTATGCGAATCATTTTTTAATAAAGCATCACGAATATCTACCATGAGCTGTTATTTTGGAGACTTATTGAATTCTGACATAAAACTATTGCTTCGAGAACCATGTAGGAACTGTGCAGCTATGTGACCTTCATATCAGCAAGCTTCTAGGCTGGTACAGATTGAATATTGTGGAAGAGGCACACCATGATTAATCAGTCGTCTTGGAACACAGAGTGAATTCTGAGTACTAGTTTTGGTGATTACAATGTAACTGCTGATGTTGAGTATGCAGATATCTTTGCAGTCACCAAATCGTCCATGATGCCACAGGTTTTTAAAAGTGTTGAGAGAAATCTCTTTCCTGGTAAGGAAATTATCTAAGTGGTTACTCCAGTCTTAGACATCACCCGAGTCAGTTTTTTTTTTTGGGGGGGGGCGGTCTGTAAGTAACCTAACCTTAAGTGGTTAAGTCAGTCAAGCCTAACGTTGAAAAAATAGCAGCGATCAAAAAATTCAGCGAAAACCCCGTCGCAGGAATTAGGTATGGAAAGACTGCATGCTAAAATAGAAATAGGAAGATAAGACCCTGAATTTGTTTTCGTTTATTGCTGTAACCATAGCTAAAAGGTTGTCATAACAATATTATGAATTCATGCTTCGTTATGTTATGTTATGATGAGGATGAGCATTAATCTGTGGAAGATTCTGCTGCTCGCAAAGTTCTGAGCAAGAAAAAGTGCAAAAGAAGCCGCTTCTGGCGCCGTTTCAGATGCACTTTTGAAAAAATGGCGAACGTGTGTCATTTCCGTTTCCGCGTTTCGTATTCCGGTTTCCGGCCATTTTTGAGCGTTTCCGTACCGTCTTTCGTCTTCCGCTTTTTCCAGAAAAATTTCCGCACATCCCTGTTGATAACCTAATCAGTAGCATGCAAAACAGAATTTTCGATATGGTTGCAACAAAGGTGATGTGACGAAGTACTAATCTTACCTTGTTTGTAGGTACTTTTGTGATTAATCAGATTTTCTATGAAGCGAACTTATATTTTGCACCGGTCTCCATTTCTTAAATTTTCAGTTAAAGTTCGTGGTATCCTGCACTGATAAGATAAACGGCTTAGAATTCTCCTATAGAAGTTTTCCATAGTGAGGAATACGATGGTAACATTACTGAACCTCGGCAGCGGGTTCTTCGGGTACCAATGGACAATCCAGGGGTGAACCTATTTTGCACCGGTGCATTAAGTTTTAATAAAGTTTATTCGATTATTCGATTTTTCGAATATTCGATTATTCGGAAATTCGAATAACCAAAAAATGGGGTTATTCGATTATTCGGAAATTCGAATAACCAAAAAATGGGGTTATTCGATTATTCGGAAATTCGAATAACCAAAAAATGGGGTTATTCGATTATTCGGAAATTCGAATAACCAAAAAATGGGGTTATTCGATTATTCGGAAATTCGAATAACTAAAAAAATGGTGTTATTCGATTATTCGCTCATTCGAATTTTCGAAAAATGGGGTTATTCGATTATTCGGAAATTCGAATAACCGAAAAAATAGGGTTATTCGATTATTCGTTCATTCGAAAAATTTTAAAAAAGCACAAGTATAATAGCTACTATATCTGGGAGTCATATTTTGTGATCACAGCATGTAGGAACTCGCAGCAGCGTGAGTTTTCGTATTCTATTCGTGATTCGTAGCTCTATTCATTTATTCTACTCACAAATAATTCAATACTGGGCAGGTTCGTTTTCGTAGGAGAGCGTAATTAGAAGACGACTATTGCCAAGGTCAAGGCAATTAAATGCTACACAGATTCATTGCTGCCAGTTTTCGAGTCGCTGGCTAAGCCTCGCGTACTAAATGATTAAGTACGGGAAGCAAATGATTTCCTTGGGAAAATCCTGGCATGGGAAAAAGTAATGGGGATGGCAGGGACAAGACGCGCTTGTTGTGTCGCAAATGTTTACAGGCAGCAGCTTGAGAAGACAAAATTTGTTTCAGCTCGCTCGCCGTGGTCCACGCTCACCTCACCGGACGCACATCAACGGGGGTGATCCTCCGTCGTCGACGGGCTCCGACGTTAACCAGACCGTAAGCGGCGACGAATCGGCTCCCGCCAGCCATGACGGGGAGCTGCCGATGGAACGAATTCGGCGTGCGTTCGGCCGCAACGACTACCTGCTCCCGGAGAACTTCAAGACGCTCCGGCGGTCGGACATCCCGGTTACGTATCGCCTGCACGACGATTTGCTGCGGTACTACAGGTCAGTCGGCGGCGGCCAAAGCGTTCTCCGATCTCTCTCCGGAAGACTGCCTTGATGGACTTGGTTTTTGAGATCTGCTCGCTAGCTGCTTAAGGATGTCTCGAGCACCTCGAAGATCAGCCCTGAAGTGCTGGCGCTCAGTCTTTGCTCTCCTGGCTCATTCGAGTGGGCACCGATCTCTTCGCATGCGATGTTCTCGCTGTAATAGAACCCCGACCGACGTTCATATAACGTCCTGAGAAGGCCTTTTTGGGCAGCTTGCTGGGTCAGTCGGTGCTAGTGGAAATCTGGTCTGATATGTGGTTTACATTTTCGCATTCGTGGGCACTCGCGGCCTTATTAAACTCCTCATCTATGTAGGCTAACAAATCCCATAAAAATTTGATAGTACTAGTAATAGGATGCAGCGAGGCTGTGGTCATTACCTAAAGCTTGCAAACCACTGCGCCGGCCAACTACAACGATAGAAATGTCGAATATACGGTTTACCCGCCAGATTTTTACGTGCCGGAAGCAAGTGATCGAAAGCACTGATTTTATCAATTTTTGCGCAAATTAAATAGCTCCAATAATAGTAAAAATTGCATTTCGCTTAGGTTATGCTTTTGGTGAATCCTGGCATGTTGTAAAAGAATAAAAATAAAGTTCGACACCCTACTTGGATACGCCACGTATTTTATTTCTGTGAGTTTCGTGGAAGCAGCTTGACTACTTGTTGACCTAAACAATTAACAGCAGATGGGTAAGCCAGTGTTTGACGTCTCATACAAGTGCGGTAGCAATTCAGCAATCTCGCAGTGATGAACGGCACGGGGTAGGAACCGAAATCTCGAATTGATCCAAGAGACACGTGACAAACGGCGCCTCTCCGACTGCGCTGCACGAGGCGTTGGCATTATTCAGATTAATGCAAAGACTTCTATGATACTTTGGCCACAAAGATATGGTGCTTTACGTCCGCATACCTTTTGGCGCCTTGGCCTTCATCAGTGAGCCGGAAATCCTATATTAAAGAGTAAAGGATAATGGCGTTACTCATTCCCTTTCGGTGTGCTCCACGCAGTCTACTTCTACAAAATGTCGTGGATGCGATTTGAATGCGTATTTGGTCATACTATGAATTGTGGTGTCCAGTCGAGTCGGTTTAGCGCTTTGTTCTTCCCAGGCAAGTCTTGTGCCAATTCACCGACCCCTGAGGTATGGAAGACTTGGTTGTCTGGGCAGAAAATCCGAACTAAGAACCTGGTATCGGGTACACGCGACAGTAAGCATCTCCTCCGACTGCGCTACACCAGCCCATCTTTGCATCCATTATTCAGATGTAGTCTTCTCTGATTCCTCGACCACGAAGTTATGGTGCTTTAGTTCTGCTTACCTTCTGGCGCCTTTGACTTCTTCGGAGAGTCGGGTTTACTAATAATAAAATCCTTAAAACACAGATCATCCAGAGAACTAATCCTTCGAAAGGAAGAAGCACGCTCTGCGGCCAAACAGCGCCGGTGGTGTAAGGCGAACATCGCTGCCCGGAAAAGATGCGGGTTCGAGTCCCGCCTGGCGTAAGAGTTTTGATCGCAATAAAACATCCTGTAACAACATATAGCCTCTCTACCAGCGGCTCCAGGCTTAAGCAAATGTGTTAAAACCTACCATTATCCACAGCTTTTACTACACCAGGAAACCTTTATGAAGCTTATAGTTGACATGCTAGTCAGTCTCACGCACGGTTTATGGAAGAAAATGTTCCAAATTAATGCGCGTGGAGCGCCAGAGGCGTACACCCGGTGTCAGTTCCTGGTTCGACTTCTCCGCCCAGTCCAACCAACCCTTCTATCCATCAAGGATCGATTCCACGCTTGTCTGAGGAAGATAGAACACTGACTTATTCATCGGCTGGCCACCGCCGCAAGTCATTGTATAGACCAAAGGCGCATCCAAATTGCCTCCACGACATTGCTGAGTGGAATGCGTGGCACATCCCAAAATGGTTAGTTAACGCTGTCCATTATCATTTGTCCTTGTGCTTGAGGGCTATGCTATGTACTTACAATCAGTCCACATAGCAGTGTCGCTATCTTGGGTGATTATTCGCGCATTCAGAACAAGCAATAATGCTAAAATGCTTTGAAAAAGGCGATAATCTCTTAGTTTTTGCAGTCTTCACCGGCAATCTTTTATTAGTCGATTAATTGATCAATTAATTAATACCTTGAAATCGCGGCTGTTAACAGAGCTGAACTGCTTGCACTCTAGAAAGTGGATTCTGGCTCAATATGTAAAACCGAATTAAATCTATTGCAGTGACGCAAGGGAAACGTTACTTCCTGAGACCTATTACTCGCCTTCTTCATTATTTTATGTGTGAATCCCAGGAGTAGAATACTTGGCGCACTCCTCCGATATAGCGTCTCTGTTCCCTTCCTCAGTGTCTTATGTTGCCATTTTCGAATTGTTTTCGTTTTGCATAAGCAAACTGTGTGTAGGTACAGGTGGCGTATCCGGAAGAGGCGAGGGCTCAAGAGATGAGCTGTCCTGGTCTCACCCAAGCCAACCAAGTCCTCCAACTGTCCAGTGGCCACCACTTGTCCTTTTGTAGACCAAATATGCATCCAAATTGCCCGTACGAGAATAATACATGGCGCATCCTCGAAGTGATTGGTTAGTTTTGACATTATCTTTCGTTGACTGTGCTTACTCGGTGTTTTTATCCACCTTTAGGTGGAAATTTAGAAAAAAATTAATTTAAATTCCGCGTTTTTGTATATCTCAGGCGAATTATCAACAAACCTTTGGACTAGATGGTGTTCGTACTGCCAGCTGCTTTAACAAGGTCGAGGTGTTATCCGTTGCCCCAAAAGATACACTTTTACACGTCGCTGCCTTCCCTTTGATCCCAACTTGACATTTCTTTTGTGCTGGAACATTCCTTTGCAAATGGTAGACATTTCACGTTCAAGGCGGTGTACACCTACTCGGCCATGGTTTTCCCTAGCGGAGCACGTCACGCTTGCACCCGGATGCTTTTCCCACGTGATTCATCTAGGGTAAGGAAAACACACGGTATCGTCAATAGCTTTTCTTGGAATGCGCCGCTAATTATCTGCAGTATTTTTAGACTTCAGCTGAGCAGGTATGTACGAACTCCCCAGAGCCGTTCGTTGGCTTCGTGTTCGTGTTCCTGAAGTGTCGAAAGAAGAGTCTATTTGCTGTCGGATGCCACCACGCGGAGCGAATCCAATTCATTGGAGATTATCTGGCTTAACTTCTAATTAACATATAACCCTTTGCACGACGCTGATTCAGTCCCTGATCGTCCCCGCTAAAGAGCAGCTACATTTTGAGGAAACCAGGAACTACCAGCCTTTCATGAAGGCGTTGAGCCTCTAAAGCTGACAGAAGGCAGGGTGAGGCTTCGGTAGTTTGAAGGCACATAATGCTTGGATTGCAGAGGATGAAGGTCCAATTCCTACTTTTAGCCTTCTTGCTAGAAAAAAGCCTAGAAAACTCTACGCAAATTTCTTGCTCATTTGGGGATCAACGTTTGTATAACAGATACCTGGCGCTAGATCTCAAAAAAGTCGAAATAGTGTCGTAACCAAGACCATTGAGTGCTGTCCTTCGATGACTACAGCCTTTAGGAAAATGTGCGGATTTTCTTTCAGTGGCCGTTCTATTACTGTTTGAAGGTCATAGGAGTTTACCTAAAGAATATGAGGAGATGGGTCGGCGTCAGTCTTTCCCTTTTTTAGAGGTTCTACCTCTGCTGGATATCGTGACGGCGATTGAAGTGTGTATTTTGGCTTTGCAAATACTTTTTGCTGCCAGCTGGTGGACATGTCAGTGCTGTTTGGTTTTTTCCTCGGCTAGTCCCGTATCAATTCACGGTTCTCAGGAGGGATATAGGGCTTGGTTGATCTGGGCGAGACCCAAACTGTGATCCTCGATTCGAGGAACTCTCATTAACTTTCCTTCCATATGCTTGGGATCTACATATTTAACCTGCTAATCGCTTCCAGAGGCAGAAATCGCCAGGAGAAGTCCTTATTGGTGACCCATTTAGTGCTTAAATTAATCACGAGTTCTTTCGAACTCATATGTGCAGCACGAGGCTCGCTTGGACAATCGTGACCTCAGACCACCTTCACGAGAAAGAGCGCGGGTGAGGAATGTGTGGCGTGTGCTGATGATTTGATGTGCGCCGACCTTTCTTTTCATAAGTGACCACATAAGGACAGTCTTCAGTTAATGGGAATGCCTTTCTTCTAATTCGATGCTGAGCTTATTTTCCCTTTTTTCGTTTGAAAGTTGGATTTTTTTATCGCGGCAAACACACAACAAGAGGACATGAAGCAACGGACAGTTGAAAGAAGGGCACTTTTCCTAATCATTTAGGAACTCAGAAATGCTCGTTTTTGTGTATTGTAGCTGTTTTTGTTCCAGACGTTGGGAAGGAACATGGAGCTCTTCTTGTCCAATACTCGTTAGTTATTCCGTTCAGGCCTACCAACCTGCTATATATAACATGGCTATAAATTAGGCTCTACAAATGGGCGACTTGCTTCAAGACCAGCTTTTTCCGGTTTTTCTGCAACTAAAGAGTCGTCGAAGGTCTACTGTCTTGCGATGACAGAATCGCAGGTCGCCGAGAGCGTTGAGATTGGTTTAGCGCCACCGGTGGCCGTCAGAAGACTGGCCGGCGCCGGCATCGGCGACGTGACGGATGACATCGCACCCGCACGAGCCATCCCCTGAGGGATGTCGACATGACCCATTCGACGATGCATCGCAGCACTTCAGTATTAGGCACTGAATTCCAGCGTCGCGCTCACGTTCTCGAAAAACAAGAACTACGACGACGACTACTCGTCGCCGAAGTCGCCGGCGCCTTGCCGAAGGGGACGAGAGGGACACGGCCGCTTCAATGACGTCGTTGATTGCTCTCCAGCCGTCAATCTCACTCCGTGCCGCTAAATCACTGGATTGGCCTCCGCCGGCAGACCATTTTTGGGCGGTGATTTATTGGCGGGCGATTTCCGGCTGATGGTCGTCTTCCTGTTGTTGCCCCCGTGTCGACGAGACAAATCCGATTATAGTTTGGCCGATTGTCTCAGGAGAGCGAGGCCTCCTGCCTCGCAGTGTGTGTATGTGTATGCTGGCCAGCGACGCATATGGGCCCGCGCCAAATGAGCCCCGCTTCCTCAAGGAGGAGGTGTGGACGACGAACAAGACTGATTTGCTGCAGTGCTTCGGCTGGGGAAGGGATACGTAGTGCGTTAGGGACAACGACTCCCTAACACCTTTATCGCAAGTCAAGAAGTCTGCGTGGGACCCTCAAGAACTTCCATCCTTTCGGGGAGGGGCAGGGGGTGTGAGAACTTTAGACGTGGGTTCGGAACAAAATTTCCGGTACAATTCGGAAATACGCAGCGCAAGGGTGTGGGAGCTCGCCGTTGCTCCTACCTTTGTGCACGCCGGCCGCATTTTCTTACACATTGCCGCACGTTTCCGCACCTCTGCGGTGCGTACTTCCGACATGTACCACATTTCCTTATAGTTCAGCAATTTCTTGCACTCGGAACCATCGTCAATTTCTTTGAAAAGACGAAATAATTCCCTTTATTGAAATCTTGGCGCGGTAGCGCAGTCCAAGGAGGCACCGACTGTCGCGTGCACTCCGATTCAAGGTTCCTGGCACGAATACCCTGACCAGGCTTTCTTATTAGGCATTCCATTCCTGCATAGGGGTTACTTGACACCAGACTTATCTGGGCCCTAAGGCACTGACTAATCCATCGGCTGGCCACCGAAAGTCATTATGAGGACCAAATACTATCAAAGGCGCGTGTAGCGCACTCGGAGGAGGTCTCGGCTGTCGCATGCACCCGATTCCAGGTTCCCGCTTCGCATTTTGCCGCCCAGGCCGACCAAGCCTTCCATGAAGGTGAATTGGTACCAGGTTCACCTGGGAAGAATAGAGCTCTGACCTGTTTATCGGCTGGCCATCGAAAGTCATTGAATGGCTAAATAGGCATTCAAGTTGCCTCCACAACATCACGCAGAAGTGGATTGGCGCATTCCAAAAGCAATTGAGTAACGCTGTCTTCTGTCCTTGATCCTCTAAATACGTACCTAAATCTGCCCGTGATTTCCCGCAGAAGTGGAAAGCCAAAAACAGATTGACCAACGCCGACCTTTATCCTTTATCCTTTTATCATTTATTATCGTCTCACTGTCGGTATCTTCGACCTTTGAGAATGGAAAACTTGAACCTTTCCTAGTCGGAGGAGGCACCGCTATAGAAGCAAAAGAAACAGAAACATGGTGGTTTCTCTTGGCTCGGAAATTCCCAAAAGTCCTCTCGTTGGCTACTTCAATGTGTCGCCTTTACAAAATATTTAATTTTCAAATTTGCTCCATTTTTTGCTGCTAAACAGACAGGACAAGCATGACAAGACAGGCAGACAAGTGTGCCCCATCCCTCGCTAGGATATGTTCGAAAAATTTCTTGTCATTAGTCTGGTCTATTTTATCTATAAAGAGCTAAATTAAATGGGCGTCAAGAAGGAAGAACAAACGACGACTATGGTTCCGCTGAAATAAATAATTGTCATGTCAAAATAGACACTTCCCGAACAAAACTGAATACTATACTTGTGCTCGAATAATCGAATTCGAATAATTATTCGAATAATTTATTCGAATTCGGTTTTCGATTATTTGATTATTCGAGTTCCGTAAATTCGAATAATTATTCGAATTCGATTATTCGAGTTTAGCGAATTCGAACAATTATTCGAATTCGATTATTCGAGTTTTGCAAATTCGAATAATTATTCGAATTCGATTATTCGAGGTTTCCAATTTCGAATAATTATTCGAATTCGATTACTCGAGGCTTGAAAATTCGAATAATTATTCGAATTCGATTATTCGAGGTGCGAAAATTCGAATAATATTCGAATTTCGAATACGTGGTTGTTTCGAATGTGGCATAATGATGATTTTTGTGAGCGGCGTTCATTTCGGTGACGATTGTTTTCGATAGCACATTGTCGAGCAGCTCACCGTAACGAAAGCGCATTCAATATCCTACTATACATAGAAGGGTAGTGTGTGTGTGTGTGCGTGCGTGTTTCCATCAGTCCATCACAACTGGCGTGGGGAAATGGCGTATTGGCGATACTGACCGCAGTTGATGGCGATCGACTGCGGTCCGAAGCTTCGGTCGTTGGGGTCTCCTCGGTCTCGCTGAACACAAATTTGAAGTTCGTTTTTGAAATTATCGGTTGAAGTTGATCGAGCTATTGATTTTCTATGGAGAATTCGTTGAAGCGAATCAATTGTATGACCGGTCTTCGTCGATATTTTCAAAATCTAACTTCACATTTGCGTCCTCTGCGACCACCACTGTCATCGATGTCATACACTTGAATACTCTAGGGAATTTGCACAATAAACACAAATTTCGACGGAAAATTAAAAATGAATTCAGATTCGTGTTCAGTGACCTCGATTACCTCAGGCCTGAAGTTTCGATCTTGTTGAGTGATATTTACGAAAAATCGATAATTTGATTAATATCTCTTGATGGCAACCGTTACTGCCAAAACTAACTTAAGATTCGTGTTCAGCGACCTCGATTACTTTGGGACTGAAGCTCACAGTTTGCATATATGACACGACTATATACCATTTTCAGTTGAAATTCAAAGTTTTTCAAATCAAATTCAACGTTGTTACACGGGGAAGATTCCAGAGAACGTTGAAATTTATTTC
This sequence comes from Heligmosomoides polygyrus bakeri, assembly GCA_947359475.1. Taxonomy (NCBI): domain Eukaryota; kingdom Metazoa; phylum Nematoda; class Chromadorea; order Rhabditida; family Heligmosomidae; genus Heligmosomoides; species Heligmosomoides polygyrus. The sequence continues at coordinate 24,887,174 of OX375868.1, forward strand.
AAAAACGTTGAATTTCGACTGAAAATGCCGTATAACTCTACAATTTGATTGGCTGACGATTCCTGTGAGAAATGAAATGAACAAATGGAGTGAACGGTTTTTTTCGCCAAGGTTTGCACTTGTGCGTAGATGTTTTGCACCGTATTTCTGTAGGAGTTTTTTTGTAGGATTTTTTTTGCAGGAAAAAAGTTCTCATGTCTTGCCATTTAACGAGTATTGTCAACGGTTCTGAGAAGATACTGAATATCTTCATTATTTGCTTTTTTTAAGAATTCATATCTTTTATTTTGTCCCTGGCGAATGTTGTCGTTGAACTTACTTTACTACATTTACTTGAGCGCTTTTGGAGTGAGTAAACGTATCAAACGAAATTGGCTAACACAAAAATCGCACCGTCCTTAGTAATACACCCCGGTGCAAAATTATAGATACCCCCGATTTTTCCATAAGTACCCGAAGGATCCGCTGCCTATGCTCAGCGGTTACCGTCGTATTCCTCACTATCGAAAGCCTCTATAGAAGAATTTTAAGCAGGTTATCTCATCAGTGCAGGATACCACGAACTTTTATTGAAAATTTAACGAATGGAGACCGGTGCAAAATATAAGTTCCCTTCGTAAAAAACCTGATTAATCACAAAAGTCCCTACAGACAAAGTAAGATTAGTACTTCGTCACATCACCTTTGTTGCAACCATATCGAAAATTCTGTTTTTCGTACTACTGATTAGGTTATCAATAACAGTTCGCTCAACATTGGCTCATGCATGAAGTATGGCGTTCTTCAGATCAGAAACCTAAGTGTAAGTGGTTCCATTTTTGCACACTTTGTGTATAAGAATGCCCCACAAGTTCTCTATCAGCGGTGAGATCTGGAGGAAAACTAGACCACTGCAAAAGTTGAATTGTATTGGAGTTGAGCCAACCTCTTATAAACCTTGTGGAAAAGGTACAGATTAACTAACTACAAGGTTCTTATTTGCATTGGCGGGTTCCTTTACTCTATGGTACTTAAAGCATCGATAAGGAACAAATACCTGGGTCTTCACACATTGGCTTCTAGCAGGAAATTCTTTGATATTTATCGGGTTTATAAGTTAATCCACTTTTCGCGCTTTGTAGGCTCCAAATTCTTTGATCTGCGTGCGCCTCAAGCAAAAGGGGAGCCTGAGAAGCTTCCTATCAGTCGACCTAGGAGTAAGCTGAAGGTGGCCCTTTCTCCTCACAGAACATTGGTTTGACTCGTTCTAGGTGTGTCTTCATGTTGTTGTGTTGTTGTAATACTTTTTTCTCCCGATTGCGCTTATCGCGAACATATTGAATAAATAAATAATTTAAATAAAATAAACCTGTAGTTGACTGCGATACGTGTGTGGATGCATTATCTTGTTGGAAAATGAGGTTGTGCCTATGAAGTCTTCTTAAATATGGCAAAAGGTGATCTCGGAGCAATTTCTAGTAGTCTTCACTGTTCATCCTACACGAGACGAACTTCCGAAACGAACGAGACAAGTCCGCATCCAGAAAACGCAGCCCAACCATGAGACTTTCACCGAAAAGTTGCGCCTAGAGGATACTCGACCTCTTTTCTCAGATCTCTCCAGTAGTGTAAAAGAAGTGGAATCTTGATGGGCCCGACGGGTACAGACACTATTCGAGAGATTTGAGGAGAGAGAGAAGCGAGTATTCTACAGGTGCTATTTTGTCGGTGGAAGTCTCATGGTTTCGGCTGCGTTTTCTGGATACGAACTTGTTACCTTGGAGTTCGTCTCGCCTAGGATGAACAGTGAAGACTACCAGAAATTGCTCGCAGATTACCTTCTGCCATATTTCAGAAGATTTCGTTGGCACAACCTTATTTTCCAACAAGATAATGCATCCATACACGTATCGCAGTCAACTACAGGTTGGCTCAACTCCAACGAACTCAACATTTGAAGTGGCCTAGCCGTTCTTCAGATCTCCACCCAAAAACTAGAAAGCTAGTAGGACATTCTTACACAGTGTACAAAAATGGAATCGCTGAGACATCGGTTTCTGATCTGAAGAACGCCATACTTCATGCATGGGCCAATTTTGAGCGAACTGTTATTGATAACCTAATCAGTAGGATGCAAAATAGAATTTTCGATATGATTACAACAAAGGTGATGTGACGAAGTACTAATCTTACCTTGTTTGTAGGTACTTTCGTGATTAATCAGATTTTCTATGAAGCGAACTTATATTTTGCACCGGTCCCCATTTCTTAAATTTTCAGTTAAAGTTCGTGGTATCTTGCACTGATAAGATAAACTGCTTAGAATTCTCCTATAGAAGTTTCCCATAGTGGGGAATACGATGGTAACATTACTGGACCTCGGCAGCGGGTTCTTCGGGTACCAATGGACAAACCAGGGGTGAACCTATTTTGCACCGGGTGTATTAAGTTATAATAAAGTCTATTCGATTATTCGATTTTTTCGATTATTCGATTATTCGGAAATTCGAATAATCAAAAAATGGGGTTATTCGATTATTCGGAAATTCGAAAAACCAAAAAATGGGGTTATTCGATTATTCGGAAATTCGAATAACCAAAAAATGGGGTTATTCGATTATTCGGAAATTCGAATTTTCGAAAAATGGGGTTATTCGATTATTCGGAAATTCGAATAAAGGAAAAATGGGGTTATTCGATTATTCGGAAATTCGAATAACTAAAAAAATGGTGTTATTCGATTATTCGCTCATTCGAATTTTCGAAAAATGGGGTTATTCGATTATTCGGAAATTCGAATAACCGAAAAAATGGTGTTATTCGATTATTCGTTCATTCGAAAAATTTTAAAAAAGCACAAGTATACTGAATACCTTTCAAAGCTGGGTGACGCCTTTGAAGTTAAACTGAGCCTCTTCCAAATCAGTACTATCGTTTTTTGGATAAAAGTAGGTTTGTTCTTAGAAGGTTAAAATAATTTTTTCTCTAAGGAAAATTTAGCATGCCTTTCTTTGAAATTTTTGGCGCACCATAATTTTATCTTAACTTGTATAACTCAATCACAAAAATGAATACACCATTTCAGATTTTGTAAAAATTTTATTTTCCATGAAAGAATAACGATTCTGCGCTTATTTTAAAGTGCAAAAAGACAGTAATTGCTTGCGTGTTGAAGGAAGAGGTTGTCAATCAAATGAAATATTGTGACAAGCTAGGTAAGTGTATGGCACGATAATTTTTTTTAAGCACTCCAATAGACTTCCATTTTTCTTCGTCCTAAAAGGAACTTTAAACCATTCTTTTTAACTGAAATTTTCTATTAAAATTTTGAATGTAGCTGAAATGAAACTTTTCAAGGAAAGTCGTGCTGCATTTTGCTTGGACGACAAATTTTGACGTTCCCTGAGTCGACAAGTTATTTTAACCTTCTCTGAGTCTCTTGTGGGGTGTTGAGGACGCTCGCTTTGATTTGGAAGATGTTCTGTTCGATTTCAAAAGCGTCAAGCTTGTTTATGAGAGCGCCCAGCTTGACATGAAAAGGTGTATAAAGAAGGTCACAATAATAGCAGCTTGGCTAGAATCTCCCAATCTTTGTTGTGTACATAGCTTACTCGACACTGACGATCGTCTATACCCGCCACAAATTATATCAAGGTGTCTTCAAACGCATGCCCTTCTAAACCGCAACTGCGTTTTGGAGCTTTGCCAAAGCAGCTCTCAAGTCCGCGTACGAGTTCGAGCTTTGGGGAAAGGCTGAACAACAAAGGCTTTCTGATGGGTGTTAATAGTTGGCCGAGGAATGGGCTTTTGAATGAATAAGTCGATGTTCGATCCCTCGAATTTTGGAAATAGCGAGAGTTCTGTGATTTTGTGAAATCCAAATTGACACGCCTACTCTGAGGACTGCCCCTGAGGCCTTCGAATAGTCTGTAACTGCTGGAAGTCCTTGATAGAGGCCGAGGCTGCGCCTTCAGCCTTCTCTCCGGACGTGAAATGAAGCGTGGCGGCGTCAACAACCGAAGTTGAGAATTTTGGGTTGAATTCTCGCCTTAGAAAATGGCGTTGGGTGGTGGAATTGCCACGAGTCACCTACTTTTGCACTTTGTCATCGACTACTTTCCTAAGATATGGATTGCTTCTTCTAGGTGGAGACCCGCATTTGACTTTACGTCTAGCATAGCATTAGATTAAGTGATTTTTTAGCATCGGTTCTTTTGTGATGCACCATTCTCCCTTTAACGTCAGAGCGCATAGCAAAGTACAGGTCTTCGTTGCAAATTCTGCCGATTAATATTATTCGTATAGAATCAAGGATCTACGAGGGCCCAGTTAGTCCTTTTCATGTTCTGAAGCGGTTGTTTTGACCAACACGTAATACAGAAAATCATAGCCTTAAAAGGAGACGCGCTTTCGCTGGCAGCGTTTGCCGCTCATGAATATCATCATTCCGCCCAATTAAACTGAGGTCTGGAAATGCAAATCGGTCGACTGGGCTCGGATATAGGGCAATTACGCATTAAAATTGCCTCCACGATATCTTGCAAAAGCAAAAAGTCGTGGCGCATCCCATAAACGATCGATTTCAGTTTTCCCTTTCACACTATCGGCTTTAAAATACTGTGGCTATCACCCCATGTAAAAGTGTCTTGAGAGGAATAAGAATTGAATGACCGACCGGTGCGAGGCATGTGGTTCATAAGTACCCTCCAAAGTTTCAATCTCTAACCAGGGAAGGGTTTCGACCTCCCATGAAACCTCAAGTTGGAACCAGGATCAATAGAAAGAGCTCGGATTGCTGATTGCGAATATTGGTGTCAATATTGCAAAATGAAACTCCTGAGCGAGTTGAGAACCTGTCTCAGTAAGTCTTATCAGACCATAGCAAGTCCAATCTCCCAATGTTCCCTTATTTTCGTTGCTTTGTCGAAAAGAATATGCATTGTGTTAGGTTGGCAACTAATTCTATGCACTCTAAAGCAACTTCAACAAAAGCATTAACAAATAACAAATGACAATTATGATCAAGGTAAAATCCTTTGGAATCCAGGACTACCTCCCGTTTGTTAGGTAGCTCGTCTATTCTGCAGCTATATAATTCTAGTGCCTTTAAGGCCAACAATCCTTTGAACTGAGTTTTGACCTGGTCCACATTAACAAATCATCTTCCAACCAAAAAGTGCTACAGCGAGCTAACAAGGTGGTAGCCGCTTGGCGCACAGTCTGGGCTGTAAGTTGGATGAGCTAAACGCTCCCAATCAAGGTCTTCGATTTCTTGAAGCGTCCCCTTCGCGACGTCTTATCTGGCCTTCTTCCTGAAGGACAATTCCACTCTTGAAAGGCTGTCTGAACCGATTCTGGCGGAGTTTAGCCTGCGCGCGGTTAGATTGGGAAAAGTGTTGTAGATTTCAGTGTCAATGATGGAACTGTTCTTGATGAGCTCCCATGAGATAACACCTACTTGACGCCACCAAACGGAGAGCACGTCACGCTTCAAAAATCACACCTTGATCGGGAGCGTCTAACTCATCCAACTTACACCCCAGACTGTGCGCCGAGTGGCTACCACCTTTCTAGCTTGCTGCTACACTTCTTGGTTGGAAGACGATTTATTAATGTGGACCAGGTCAAAACTCACCTCAAAGGATTCTTGGCCTTAAAGGGACAAGAATTATACAGCTGTAGAATAGACGAGCTACCTAACAAATGGGAGGCAGTTCTGCCTTCCGAAGAACCTTGTTTTGATATAATATGGTTATCTGTTTTTTGTTAAAAAATACTTTTGTTGAAAATGTTTGAGTCCACGAAATCAGATGCCAACTTAACAAATTGTGCACTGCAAAAAAAGAGTTTTTAGCAAAACCTCCGCCCCAAGTGTGAGTCATGCTTTGGGCCAATTCATGGTTCGCAACGGGAACGTCTGCTCTCACAGGCCTAGACTACTTACGGACTTTTCTGTGCGATCGCTAGGCATTGGTGGAGTCCGATTGGTGTGGAAATCTCTGCTCTCACAGGCCTAGACTACTTACGGACTTTTCTGTGCGATCGCTAGGCATTGGTGGAGTCCGATTGGTGTGGAAATCTCTGCTCTCACAGGCCTAGACTACTTACGGACTTTTCTGTGCGATCGCTAGGCATTGGTGGAGTCCGATTGGTGTGGAAATCTCTGCTCTCACAGGCCTAGACTACTTACGGACTTTTCTGTGCGATCGCTAGGCATTGGTGGAGTCCCATGCTTTACACGGGCAACTCAGTAGCTCTCGTCGTTGGCGTCGTGAATTATGAATAGACCCTTAGGCCTCGTGCATACTTCCCGTCGCCGCGATGGAATCGCGGCGATGAGTTTTGCAGAGCGACGCGATCGAATTTGAATTTATCAGTGCTTGTCGCATCGCTCATCGCTCTGCAATGGGGCGCGACCGCGATCCGTCCAGGACCAAACGCTAAACACCGCGCGCGGCGCGAAAAAGTATGCCATGCCCGCGATGGGCGCGGGAAGCCATCGCGCATGCCGACCGTTAAGGCCCTCTCAGACTTCTGCGGCATTGCCGCTGCCCTATCCTTCATCATAGGGCAGAGACGCAGAGCTCGCCGCCGGCGGCGTCCCTGCCCTATCCTTAACCATAGCGGTGAGCGGCGTTGCCGCAGAAGTCTGTGGGGGCCTTTACTGTTGCGGCGGCCGCGGCGAGGTTTCCTTTGACTATTCGACCGCGTGCGGCGGAATGGTCATGAACTGAGCGCCGCGATGGCATCGCGGCGATGGAAGTATGCCCCCGGCCTTACGATTAGTCCGATCACGTTCCGGATTGGGGTGTTCGCCTGTTATACGCTGTAACGCCCATAGAGTATTTGTAGTAGAAATAGAATTTCTACTTTTTCTGTGTTTTTCTGTGCCATCGTCATAGCCTCTTTTTGGTACGGCTGGCGCTGCAGTCTAAAGACTTTTCTTCGGATGGGATGTTTGGGGCTCTTTCCTCTGACGGGCAAGCGGCTCTTTGGGTCCTGCCGCCTTCTTTCGCCGGCTGTGTGTCCGAAGACCAATTCCCCTTGCGATCCCTCATTCAGATTTCACATTTCATCGGCCCGGCGGCATCGGTGACGAATGCCGAACGCGAGCGAAATCAGGGGTCAGAATCCGGGCCGACTATGAAGCAGGATGCGTACGTCGCTTCAGTCGGCGGACGTACGAACGCGAACACCCTCGCGTCGCTTCCCTTCGAGCCGAATGTGATTTGGCTCGGTCTATAATGCGTGCAGAAGTGTTTCAAATGGGTCCATTTGCGAATACCCCGGGGACGAGGTCTCGGCGCGGCTTCTTAGACGAGAGCGCCACTTTCTTCTAGGGGAGCCGCCGGCCCCGCGTTTTTCACAACGAACACCTACGAAGCCAGAGGAAGGCGCTGCCCGGAAGGGACCACTGCACTCGCTTCTTTCAGGAAAGGCACTCGGCCGGTCACTCACCCGAGCAAGATCGTCTCCGTCTCAATGAGCGTCTTCCTCTACCAGATCGTCAAACTGGTAATAATCGTTTCTTTATTAAATATAGGACGAAGAGCAAGGTGCACACACTAGAAGCATACTCCTACGCAAGACAAAATACCCGAACATCATTCAAACTTCGTATTTTACAGGACGCAGTGAAGAACACAATCAGCCTGTCCGGAAGCTTCGAACTGGTGGGTGGCCGTTTACTTTCGAGGCACTTTCCGTCATTCGCTCTCAGTCCTTCTTCGCTATGTCCTTGTCTACGGGCACGAACTCCTCCAAGTAATTGAACGTTCGCTTGAACCTGAAACGCGAACAGTTTTCGAATTTTAACGTCATCCCAATCAGAGTGGGCCATCTCACATGGCATAATCACAGGCACCACATCACGTCATGTTTTTTCCTTGACTCATCTTGTTCTTATGGCCCATGACGACGCCGTGTGGCGTTGGACTCTTCAGTTCTCTCTAATTTTTTTCTACATCTTCTGTATTCTTTTAGCACTTTGGATGTTCCACGGTGATTTTGCCATTCCGTTGTGGAATTTTTTCTAGCACCTACCCCAAATGTGATATGAGTATCCGTAGGAATAAACGCAACACTTCGCACCAGAGATACAGAGATCTGGATCAGATCGGCTCTCCCTTCTTGATACGGATCCGAAAATCAAGTTTCCTTTAGACAGTAGAGGATTTGCGGTGCTCAATATTCATCACCACTCGCTTTTTCCTTCGGTCCGAATTTCGAATTTCTCGAGCGCGTAAAGTCTCCATTACAACTCTTGCGTGCCAGAATTGCCCAACGGATTTTCCTTGCTCTAAGGAACACAGAGCGTCATATGTACTGTTCGTTTCGAGCTTCCACAAGCAGGTTCCATCAAAAACAAGACATGAATCGTTCTGATCCTGTTCTTCTAACAACCCATGGAGTGAAATCGGTTGCAATACTTGCTCTAACGCTCGTGGCAGCGAAACAAATATGACCGGTCCACCTAATTTTCGACGTTCTCTGATGCAAGCGACAGCATTGTCTCTGGTCCTCGAACGCTGAGAAATCTCAGAGCTTCGAGGGCTAGAAGCGCTGTCTCTTAGGACAAGTCGTCCGAAATGGGAACTTAGTGTTAGATCTCGTATCAAGAGGAACCCTTTCATGAAAAAATGTGCATTTTAAAGAATTGATTGTTCCTTTTGGAACTCCTACGTCGGACTAATTCGATGACTATAGTGCTTGGATATTTTGCACTACTGGGATAAAAAGGTCCTAATTCACCCACCGTCTTCGTTTTCCAAAGGTATTTATTATTTTTCTGATCTGCTTTCCTTTTCCTTTTTCACTTTTTACTTTCGCTGTTGGCTATAACTCGTTGCAAATATGAAGCTCCACTGCAAACGCACCTCTTGAGCCACTTCTTCGTGACGCCTTGCGCATCGGTGATGATGACTCGTTCCTCCAAGATGTCCGGCCTCACCAGGATGAACATCCGCTTCGCCTAAATGTGCATGCAGCCCTTTAGCGATCGAGAATTTTTGCAGAAGGGGTATGAAATCTACTGACCGACTTGAACGTTCGACTGTCACCAAAATACGACCGCTTGTATGTGGTCTCCAGCTTGATCACATTTCCTCGCACCACACCCTCTTCTACGAGCATCAGCCCTTAACAACGAGAAGGATAAAGTAGAGCGTTATTCAATTTCTCTGAGATGCGCCACGCATTCTACTTTTACGAGATGTCGTGGAGGCGTTTCGAATGCGTTCTTGGCCGTACATTACAATGAGCACTTTGAACAGCGCTTCGTCCTTCCCAGACAAATCTGGTACCAGTGCATCGACGCCGGAGGGATGGAAGGCTCGCTTGGGCTGGGCTGAAAATCTGAACCCAAAACCTGGTATTGGGTGCGCGCGACAGCCATCATCTCTTCCAACTACGGTACACCCGCCCATCCGTCTGTGAGACCTCAATAACGATGTTTTTCTTAACGCTTGTTTTCTGATTTTATCTACTGCAGAGGTTGGGCACAGCCATAGCGACCGCATTGCTCCATTTTACAGATGTCGTCGCGCATTGCGTGCCAATTATCTTATAGTTGTGGTCGAATGACCTATTCGAATAGGTATTCGAAAGATTTTCGTTAGAATTTCTAAATTCGAATTCGAATACTCAAAAAATCGCGTTTTTCGAATGCATTTGAATTCGAATATTCAAAGAATCCCGTCTTTCGATTGCATTCGAATTTGAGTATTCGAAATTTGGTGGGCATTGAAACCATTCGAATATTCAAAAAAATTTGAGAGCACAACTATAGTGCCAATCCATAGCTGTTGGTCGATACGTGGTGTGCGACAATGAAGACCCTAACGAAATAACATTGGATTTTCTACCATTTAGTATTCGTGAACAGTTCATTGCATTCGGCTTTTCAGGAGGTATGAATTCCTTGTTCTTCAGTGGTCTTAAATGAAGAAGAAACTCAAAACTTTTAATTGGAGGTGTCCTTGTTATCCTATATATTTCTGTGCGGCACTGGTGTGATCTCCTGAAGATGCACCAACGTATATTCGGGATTTTACAAGCCGAAAGAAACTAGCATAATTAGGCAGGCAGCTACGCTAAGTCTGAATTGCTGGAATGTTTTTGTTCAGTTGTGGGTTTCTCTCGTCATCTGACGAGCAGCAGCCGCTGCTGAAACTTCTTCCAGTCGTTTCTCGGCGGCGAAAACAATTCCTTCAAAGGTTAATCGAGTTGGATCTACTCGGCAGCCTTCAGCGAGATGTCCCGTAGGACTATGTGAATGTGCCCGCACGGCTGCCACACAGAATTCTGGAGTCGCACTCCTGAAGGGGCCTAGAAGATTGCTTCGACGATTCGCAGCCGAACATGGACCAGGACCAGCTCGAATCTCGTTCTTGCCTTTGTGCTGTTCATGGAGTTGCCGCCATCGCGCACCTCGAACTGATTGGTCAAGTTTGCGTGCGGCATTTCCTCCCGCGACCACTGCGCCATCGGCGATTATAGTGTTCCGACAACGAGCTGCCGCTTCCGCTTCTCCGCCGGCACCTTCTCGGTCGCTCGGAGGGCAGTCGGCGAGCCGAGCAGCTGCAAACGGCTCGTAATTGAATTCGGGTCGGTGAACACCACATCTAACTGGAAAGGGCACGACGGGGACACCGGTCGTGTGTGAGGGAGCGCGACGCGAAATTCCGGTCCGTCAGCGGCTGTCGACTTCTGGCTACAGGATGCCTGAAGACAGGTCGAATGATCGCTAAGCCTAGGGTTTGGAGCACAAGGTGTTGGGTAACATTCTTACGGTAAGCGACTCTGTTCACTATTATCACTAACTGCTAAAAAAGGAGCATTGTCGTAGAGGGCCATTAGCGTGAACACTCTTCCATCTCTTATCCAGGTAACAGTCACTGGGGCACCGCTAGTGCACGACGTATGTGGCTCATGTCGAGATGAAAACGGCCCTTTTGTCTTCGTCTTGCTTCAAAGCTGCAACAAGGGGGAATGTATCCGTGAAAAGCAGTCAGCTACGGCTTCTACCTAAGTGGCCCGCTAAATTTTCCACCTTGGTCGTGCGACGCGAAAGCTTAGAGCTCTGGAGGCTTTCCTCTCAATTACGTGAATCGTGTGACTTTGAGAACATTTCTCGTTTTGTGACACCGGTGATATTCTTCTTTGAATCAATCCTAGTCGTGAGGGGCAAGGGTAACGTGTCAGTTCCATATGCCGTTCCATGACACACAACCATGTACCCTGAATTTAAATGAAAGCCTCGCATGATGGAATACAACTGGATCTCTCGTAGAAAGTCAAGCAAGGGATTGGAGACACAAAACACTGCATGCTGCCCCTCTCCCTCTTCGGTTAGGATTGGTCTCTTCTTCTTCTTTTTCTTCTTCTTCACCTCCGTCTTCGCTGTATTCATCCTCGTCATCTCTGACGAGCTTTCTTTGTCTTACTCTACGTCGAAGTTCTCGTCTTCTCCACAGGTTCTGCAAAGCTCTTCAAAAGCCACCGTGATGCCTCTATGCAGTTCCAGCACTAGTTCGTTGACCATTCCTAGTGCCTTTGGAGATTCTGTTCCTTCCGAACACCGCTCTACAGATGTTCTAGACCTTGCAATACCGTCAGTCCTCCCACAGTCTGATGTGACAGGACATCACTTCTGGTACTGGCTCTATTAGTGCCGAATGTAGTTGAGGGCTAAATGTCCGTACAAGGCCGGATTTGAACCCGCCCTCGCGTCCGATTGTTTTCGCGCGACCGGAAAGAGCTGGCGCTGGCCGATTGAAGGATTAGAATAGCACTACTTCGCACTCGGGGCGGTTGTCATCTGGGGCTGTCAGCTGCGTCTTCATATTCAAGTGAAAAGTGGGATCGAACACGAATCGAGCGCTTCTATGTACTGGCGGGACATTTAAGAGCGGCAAGGAATTCAATTGTACTTCAGTTGCAGAGCAGTTTTTAACCATAAATTATGAATTTTACGGGCATTGTCCAGACAGAAGAGGTGGATTACAGAATCGGTCAATGAGAACAGCATAAACTATAGACGCCGTGAATTGCTTGAGGTGCGTCACATATAACAGCTCTATACTCCCGATGCCTAACTGTCTTTCACATCAGGAACCAGACGCGATTTTGTTGGCAGTGAGCTGCCCATGTTCATTTTGTGCACCGTCGACGATTTTTATTGCAGTGCTACCCGTTCGTAGCTGCTATCATCAAAAATGTGAAAAAATTGCTGAATTCTTTGTGAAAAATAATTTCGTGCATGATGCTCTGGGAAAAATTTATAGAAAAGCAGTATAAAAACAAGGAGCTATTTTTTCGAAATCGATCGAAAACCTGAGACGAATAGGTTGTTCTGCACCAAGACCTTGTCGTTAAAATTTTTATTCTCGTAAAATTTTGCATTTTGAAACTGTCCTCTACTCGTCTCTTACTATTGGATTTTAGAAGCGCAGGCGCTGCTCGTTCGGTAAGAAATCCATTTTATGATCAATTCCGTGGCCAGGCTAAGGGATGGGGGTTTTCATCTGTAAAAGACGTCATTATATTAGTAGAGTCTACAGCGAAGGTTGAGACACTGACCATTGCTGTTTTTACTTTTTCTTGAACCTTGAGCGGCTGCTATAGACGGTAGAACTAGTTTAAAAGATGTTCAGTTGCGATCAAACCTTTTGCGCCAAGCGGGACTCGAACTCGCTTCTTCTGCTTTCCGGGCAGTGATGCTACGTCTTAAACCACGCACCATATCTATCACATATTACATTCCTAGCTCCGCTCACCTCGATATCACTGACGAATGCTGTAGCTATGTAGTTTCTAGGAAGATATCGTGGATGTTCTACTCGATCAAACAGCGTTGGCAGTGTAAGGAGTAGCATCCAGCATCTCTGCCCGGAAAACAGAATGTACGGGTTCGAGTCCCGCCTGGCGCAGGGAATTTGGTCGCAAGTAAACATACTTCTAACTACTGACCACTGTGTTAGTTGGACATCGGAGTTCTCCCCAAAACCAAAAAAACACCCTCAGCTTGCATCCGTGGTAGTTAGTGTGGTTAGAAATAGAATGCTCAGCGTCTACGAAAAGGACGGCTTTTTGCTAATTCTTATCCTTGTGGGTTTCATTTGCGTTAGATTGGATGATAGCTTTGTTGAGGACAAAAGGCTGCGCTGTATAGTTTCTTTGGAATACGCCACGCGTTCCATTTCTACGTGCTGAGCTGGAGCACTTGACCCTTCTTACTCTTAGTGTTACTTCTTAGCAACTTTCAAAGATTGGCCCAAACAACGTGTGTGCAGCGCTGTATTCTTTTTTTTTCAAGATGTTCAACTTTGCTACGTACGTATAGGAGGTACCTATCGCCAGCTGATGAGGCTGAGTGGGTTGATCCCGGCCTAACTCTCGGTGTGAAGTGCTGTTTGAGGATGCAGCCGATGTATGCAAGAGCTTACATTCAGACTGCCGACTATTCAGCCTACTTTAAACTGCAGTGTAGGCTATCTGTGGGCTACAACTATATGGTTAGCAGGGCCTTCACTACGTGAAACTGACCATAGTTTCCGACGGATTCAATGGCGACCTGGTCGTCACCCTCCTTCGGTTTGTCGAACTCAACAAAGCCGGTGTCTTCGAGGAAGGGTTTGCTGGCCATGAAGCCGACCATAGTGTGCGTGTCACGACCGTCCGTCGTGACCGCTATTCGACTGAAATCAATACAAATCGATTATCGGTTTTAAGGACTCTCAAAGACATGAGTTCTAGGTGACATCTGAAGGATGGACCTAGGCGTTCAGGCGAAGTAGAGCTGACGCAGAAAGCACTTCGCCGTGGCGAATGGTTGCAGTTCTAGTCTAATGTGGCACTAGGATTATGCTAATGTCACGACGTCTACGCATCCACAACACGACGCGAAGTCGGAGCTTCAACGAGCTCCTGGGGACGCAACTGGAGAGAGTACTCGCCTCACGTTAACCAGCGGTCGGTCGAACATCGGCACTTCGGAAATCTGGACATCGAGCATCTCCCTATACGGTCCGGACAGCGGCTCGGGAAAGCTGAAGAAGAGTTTCTCAATAAAATGAGGGCAAGGGGATCCAGCCGTCGAGGTTTACCTTTCGCCTGCCATCGTCTTGCTCTCCCACCTGCCGACGAACCAAGCGATGTTGTCGAGAATCGGAGGCAGTGTCAGAGGCAGCTCTGGGTAGTTCATCGATCAATAATTTCAATAATTCGATTGCATTTAATCGAAAGCCGGATGGACTCACTTTTCCCGTTACTCTGGCACAGTCCACACGACAGAGCGCAGTTGTCACTGAAGAACGGCGAGATCGGCCTGGTCCACGAGCAGCGCTCTTCTTCCTCCCACCGCTTACAGCTGCGGTACACGTCTTGGCACGGTCCTTAAGATTGAAAACATGTTGCTAAAAACCGGCCGCTTTATTGTTCTGGTTTCCCGACGGAGCCCGGCACCTATTCCCATGAAACTGCTAAATTTTTGCGGCAACTAACTAGCTAAAAAGCAGTTAATCCACCAGTCTGTCCGACGATGACTCCGTCCGTTGTTCGGACAAAATTAATGGCCGCTCGACAACAATTAGACAACGGAATATAGGTCGGACTCAACTAGAAGGCGATGTTGTGCCTGTTGACGTTCCAAGGAACATCGAACGGCAAATAGTCCGAAATAGGCGCTAGGATAGGGAAGCTTATCAGACGCCCCTACAATAAGTTAGAACACTGTGCCAAAGTTGACGTAGTCTACCAACTCGGATGTGGGGCGCGCAGACAAATACACTTCTGAGAAAGTGGAAGGGTACTTGCACTGCCGCTTTAAGAAAGACTTGGCTGGAAAAAGGCGCGGTATTTTAGCTAGTCTACTGGGCAAGCACGTGGTAGAGGAGCACAGTGGTGCTGATGTTGACGTGAAGTGCAGAATGTGCTGATGTATGAGACCGACATCTCATCTAGAAAAGCACACTAGGCGTCCCGAATTTTTACAAGAAACCCTACGCGTAGTTGCCGAAATGAGAGTCTCTCTATCACTAGTGACTTTCTTTCACCATTTCTCTCGCACTGTGCGCTATAAAACGGCCGATGATGGTATGTGTGACCTTCTGAGGGCACTGGTACTGAACATCTATCCGATGCCGATTCGAATAACTCGGGTACATCAGTTTTTCCAAGCCCCGGTTGAAAGGATCCCGCGAACAATGCGTTTTTGGCAAGGCTGGATCTTAGGACGATTCAATGGGCTGATTTTCATCAAATCGGACTTTCGAATAATATTCAACTGATTTTGATCATAAATCTCGTGTCCAATCCGATTCGGATATCTGATATGAGATCTGCAGAGAAATCAACTATTTTGATTATACGAAAATCCGTTCTTCTTCAAGCTACTTTTCCTCGAATCATCCCAAGATCTGAGGCTTTTCAAAAATGTCATTATTTGCATTATCCTTTAACCGGGCTTGGAAAAAACGACGAATCCGAACTATCCGACTCGACGGCGAAGAAATACGGGTGCTACCCAATATCGATCGATTGCTGGGAGTCGCGTCAGCCACTGAGGAGAATGACTGTTGATTTTGTAATAGCCCAAAAATACGGGCGTACTCTTAGGCACAGAAGTTGGGGAAGGAGGGAGGACGCGAATGTAGGCAGCATTGGGAGGTGGGAGTGTGTCAGCCAATGAGGGTGTGCCAGTCAGAGAGGGCATTACTATACATTGGATCCGACGTAAATCTTCGGAGAATTGAGTGACTCGAATAACGCTAATTTCTCGGACCCAGGATTTCTTGGATGATTTGAATAACAGCTACTTGGCGAGCTCCGGACATTTGGATGATTTGGATCGGATATCCGAAAATGATTCACTCGGATCTAATGTATAGCCTACATGGGCGTAATCTGATTGGTTATGATTAGCTAGCGCGCTCAATCTCTCAGTGCTGCCCACATTCGCGACATGGACCGAGCCATAATTTTTTACACGTTGTCATAGCACCTGTTGCGGTCCGGTCATACGTAGCCGCTCTTTGTATGGTTTGAGAACCAATCAGTTGCCTGGTCCCCCGTGGCTCAGGAAGCGTCGTCGTTGCCCTTTGACCGCCCTTCGTGTTCGTGCCACCGCTGCAGGCTTGTTGTCTCATGGACGGTGTTCGCGCGCAAAGCCTGTGAGCTGCGACCGCGTTGGCTTCGTAGGGAGGTGCCCGTTCGGCGGCATTACCGCTGTGAAGCTAAGCCAGCGACGAAGAGAGCATCATTTTTCAAGAAGACCGAACGTGCGATCGACGGAGACCACGATGCCCTTTCCTTAAGGGTGGGCGAAGAAAAATCAATGCAAATTGGGGGAAAGGCGTTTTTTCGACGGTTTTTCCTCGAGAAATGGTAGCCGGCGATGATGCGAGGAACGTGTTGGATGCTGTGTCGTGCCACGACGGAAAGAGCGGGTTGACATGGGGTGACCGGGGGTAAGGCCGGATATCCGGGCCGATCATTCCACAAGAGGTCGTCAGCAGCAGGAAACTGGCATCGTTTTGGGATGAAACGCCGAAACGTTAGGCAGTAGCGCATTCTAAAAAATGTGCAGCGCATTTCAGCCCTGGGAATGTGGTAAGAGAGCATTCACAGTTAAATGATACTGGACTTCGACGCTCATTTCGAGGCGAACTCTACGAATGGCCTGTCCGAGAACATGAACTTAAGAGGTCAGAGATTCCTGCGGAAGATGTTTTCCAAATGATCGTCAATTTGATGGCATGAGAATCGTAAAACAAGGAAGGACAAAGATCGGTGTTAATAGGGCTCTGTTTGGCATGCACCACGCAATCTATCTCTAAGAGATGTCGTGGGAACAGAACGAAATGTGTTTGGCCTAGAATTAGTTGCGCTAGTCAGTCGATGGACAACACAGTGGTCAAGTTTGCTACCAAATCGTGGACCCTGAAAGCAACGAAGACAGGATTGACTAGAAAGGGAATAGAACCTCCGATTGACTCGTGGTGCACACGGTAACAGGACCGTTTGTGACTGGGCAGCGGACGTCTTAGGGGACACCTAGATAACACTTGCCTTTTCTAGCACGAACTCGAAATGATGTATCACCTGTATCACCTGTCGTCCCGTTGATCATCGACTTACTCGAGCGGGCGCCAGCAGCGTCTCCATTCGTCCCTGTCGCGTGCCAGAGTGGTCCAATGGATCCTCCTCGCTCGAGGGACACGAAGAGCGTCATATCGGTCGTTCAGGGCTTTCACGAAGAAGTCCGACCAACGCGTTGGTGGGCGTCCTGGTGTTCTTTTGACATCCCGCGGAATCCAGTCTGTGACGGCTCTCGTCCAGCGGGTGTCTGCGAATCGCATTACGTGGCCGGCCCACCTAATTTTCGACGACTTGGCCCATGCGACAGCGTCTCTGATCTTCGAACGTCGGCGAAGTTCCGAGTTCCGAAATGATGTAAGAAGTATAAATCCGCACCTTTTGTCTTAACAGGGACCCACTTATAGGTCTTTTTCTGCGATAAGAAACTTAAACCAATCATAGCGTAAAGGATAAAGGACGGCGTTACTCAATCGGTTCTAGGATGCGCCACTCATTCTACTTCCACGGAATGTTGTGGAGGCGTTTTAATGCGTGTTTGGCCATACAGTGACTTGCGGTGGCCAACTGATGGACAAGTCAGCGCTTTATCTTCTCAGACAAGTCTGGTACCAATTTATCAACACTGGAGGAATGGAAGGTTTGGTTGGCCCGGGCGGAAAATCCAAACTAAGAAACGATATCAGGTGCACGCCACAGCCGGCACTTCCTCCGACTGCTCTACACGCGCCCAAGCTAGTCGTAGTAGCTGCAAATACTACTGAATTGCTTCAACGCACAAGAAGAACCTCTTTAGTATTTGCTGACAAGGTGCTAGACAGGCAAGGACCCTATGTTGAACCTTAAATTCATTGTTCCTTCCGCATTTATGAGCGAGAATGCCTGCGTGGTGTAGAAGTCGGTAAGTACCAAATCGTTCCTTTTTAGAGGAAGGTTAACTGGAGTTAGGGTTGCCTAAGGGCCTATTTATAGGCCATAACAGGTCACCCGAGAAAAGGATACACATCATTTTTCCGGGCAATGGCTCGGCATTAATCGGTTCGCATACTTTTTCGCTGTATTCGTAGACTGTAAGCAGCCCTACTTTAGTTAACACCATGCTGGTGTCGTCTCTCCTAACCACACAAATCAAATCTGAATGCTTGGCGCATCCAGTTGTATATATCCAGACGCCTGAAGGGTGGTTAGCTGTTGGCCAGCATAGACGTACGGTAGTCCGCTGGCTTCCGAGAAGACGCCACGCGCCCACATCTTCATCTCTAGGGAGACGCCTCAATGGGAGAGTTTTTCTGCTAATAGAATATAGCGGAAAATGTACTCCACGAGTGTGCGATCGTCCATTTCCGCCGTTCCGTCGCTCCTCTTCTTCAGGTCGTCAACTTTTTGTCGTCTCTGGGGAAGGACTATATGGTGGATATGATAAGCGAAATTGAATAATGCTCGAAAATTGAGGCTGCGGATCTAGAGCTACCGAAGGGTGGGAGGCGGTTAAGTGTTCCACGGATTCAAACGGAAAATCTGGTATCGCTCTTTTCTTCTTCCAAAATTCGAGGCTGATAGGGCCTTTCACGTGGAAACGGCATCATAGAAAACCTTTTGGTGAGCTCTCATCTGGAGCACACACATCAACTTCTAAGGCTAAATTCTAGGCAAAACACCAAGTTTCGAAAGTGATCTGAATCGTTTGCTGCTTCCACGTAAATACATCTTTACCTTCTTCACACCCACACTATAATTTCTAATCTTTTTGCCACTTCCTGCGCCCGATCATCTGATAATTGAGGAAATTGGGTGCTTAAAGATTACATCCGTTCCAATGGAAAAGCAGATGAAACTCTGCGCCCATGAAAAACTCTCCAAAATCCCTTCCGAAAATTCAATCAGCGAGAAATTCGCTGAGAACCTTCGTTGTAGAACACAATTCAACGCTACCACTTTATTTGACTCTTTTTTGTTACTTTCAGATCATCCGCTGAACGTGAATCAAGTCTGCGTTATTCAACACATTGAAATGTACCTTTTGGGACTTGCACCTACCCTTTGTTTAGTTTATCCGCCAATTGATGCACCATACCGGAAGAACATCGACGACGTTTCAAAAATCAAGCCCTCTGCCCCTTCAAGGACCTTGAGCACGAAGAGGGATCTTCCAAAAATTTGAAGTTTTCCACGGAGGCGAAACCATCTCAGAAATGATTCCAATTCATCCCAAGATCTGGGCCGGATTCTATATCATTGGGTAGAGATAGTCGACGATCGTCGTGGGCATACCTGCATACCTGCGAGTATTCCTCGCCCCACTGACAACATGACGCTTCTGTGAGATCAGGGGCCAGATTCATCAACAATGAAACCAGTGGGTATGCGGGGTGTATTGGGTAGAGATAAGATTAGAGTCGGGTAGAGATGACGCAAGAGTTAAAGACGCATGCTTCTTCGTGGGTATCTCTACCCCCTATACCCGCGGGTTAGTCGTTGATGAATCCGGCCCCAGCCGTTCTCGCGGAGGTTAGTTCTACCTTACCCTTGATTCCTTCCATGAATACGAATAACACCCGCTACCCACCGCAGGTAGTAGGCACGATTTCCCTAGGGCATCTCTACTGTTGGATGAATTCATGAATTCAGGCCCAGACGGGGATATGCACCCAATAGCGTTGTACGTGGATCGGTCCCAATCAAAAACCTTTGAATAATTGCTACACTTCGGAAGAGTGAGATAAGCGCCGGTAATGGAGCAATGAGAAGCAGGGTCAAGTTTAAAGTTCGAGAAGAAGGGAGGTCTCCCTTGGTTTCGGAGAGGACTCTCGTATTTTTTCATCTTTTTTGGTGATGCTTTTATTGTAGAGTATCGCGGGAAGGTTCGTTCACTGAGGAAGATATGTTGTGGGACAGAATTGAATCCTTTAAAGTTTTGAACGATACTGTTAAAAATAAAGATTTTCTGGTAACAGTCTTCAAGTAAATTAAGACCGGTTCAATTTGTGTAGTTTTTTGGGATATCATGGACACGATTCATTTCTCTACCCGAAGAAGCGTCAATTACTAATGCTGACTTAAATGCTTTCCCAACAAAGAGTGTTTGAACCGCTCTTCGACTCGATGACGCAATCGCAACCAAGGATGAATTTGTCACGGAAATAATTTTCTCCCATTTTGAGGAAAGCCCTATAAGGTTTCTAGCCCTAATTGCTATACAGTAAAAAAGCTTTTCTGCACTGATATTCGATATGACCGCAGGGGATCGTACTCAAAATTTATTTATTTATTTATTGCCGATTTTCTCGAAAATAAAACTGTTTTCTACGTGAAGCAGACGATCCGTTCACGCGAAATTTTGTCGCACAAAATTATGATCCCTCTTTGATACATGGTGATAAAATGATGTTATTCTGAAACAATCTTCTCTATGATAAATGTTAACGATTCTGCATCACTTGCCGAAAAAATGTTCCAAAAATTAAAAAAATGTTCCAAAAACCTCTCTAATTACATAGAATCTGTCACTTTTACACTTGCTTTCTAATTTGTAGAATCCTTATTTCTTCTAGTTTTTAATACTCTAGTAATTTCTTAGAGGTTCCAAAACTGTTCGAGTTATGGCAGTTTAAGTGTAGGCAACCGCATTCTTTGATTTCGTTGGTCGTGCGTAGACGACTATTCGAGGAAATCATTTTCTTCTTTCTGAAGGAGAGAACGTCAGAAGGTCAAAGTGTACGCTACAACATTCAAAACCTGCGTATTTTACAACACTAAAAAATCAAGCTTATCCGCCCCGATCTTCCATATGATTAGTGGGCCATCATCAAAATGCTCGGTTTTTGATGAAAATAAAATTATTTTCGATCTGAAGCAGGTAACCTAAAGAGCTGAAACTCTTCCGAAAAACGACAGGTCATTATTGGCTATTAACTTTAGAAATTTTATATACATAGTGCAGGATATCTCGCTCCTTCAGGTAGAAAGAATGTGTCATGTCATGACAGCTCGAAAAATCTGTAGAAACTGGGCCGGTCGTGGTTGATTTGAGACCGTTACGACAAAATCTTTATTTTTACTGTAGAACAGCCTGCTTTCAGAACTTCGAAGGATTCAGCTCTGTGGTTATAACATGTGCCCTTCTGCAAACGAAGATGAGCGCTATTCTCTAATATTTCGTGGCCACACCTGGAAGGAACAATCCCGTTAAGGAGTACAGAGATCGCATTAAAAGTTTGAAAACCAGGATAGATAAGAAACAAAACCGTGACGAAAACGAGGGGGCCGTATCTAATGTGCTCCAGAAGTGGGAGGGGGTCGTAAATTTATAGAAAAATTAGAGCCGCTTGCTTGGCTCTGAGGAAAAGAGGTATGATATCCGCTCGTAATCCCAACCACTCGACTCCAATTCTTTGTCATTGCCAACCAAGCCTTTCGGCAGTCTAGGTCTGTAAACCTGACTTCCTCAGTTAGGACCAGGCACTAGATTTTTCTTGCTACTCATTGGTCGGTACCTAAGCGTAAAATGTTGGGAGCGAAGTGCGTGAAAGCTCTCATTGCCAAATCTTTTGGACCAAACACAGGTGCATCTGCCGTAATCCATGGAGTCTAGAGAATACGCACCTTCGCTGTGGAAGGCACTTAGGAATAACCACTGCATCTCAGGCTCTTCTTATCACCACAACTACCAAGTCGTCAAAAATTTTCTGGGTCGGCAGTAATACATACTTTCGCTGACTTCCGGTGGACCAGAGCCACAACCCAATCGGTTTTATGACAGTTCAGAAGAGCGTTAGAGCACCTCCACCACTCTCCATTACAGCGATTGGACTTCTTCGTAAATGCCATGAACGGAAGGTATGACGCTTTTGAGCGAGGAAGAGCCACTGGTCTCGTCTTGAGTAAGACGGGGAGAATAGCGGCGTTGCTAGCGCCTTCTCTCAATTTAACGGCTGATAGGTGCCTTCTTTTAAAAGCGATGCTGCCGCTCCATGAATCTTCTTTCTCAGTTTCCGTCCCAATTCAGACAGAATTATTCAGGTCAGTTGCTTGTGATCCATAACCCTTCATGAAATCATTGTGTGATCCCTTAAGCATATTCAACCTGACAAATTTATTGATTCTGACAGCGCTCTCAGCCGCCTAGAAATGGGTGACATTAAAAATTCGTGCTCAAATTGGATTCAACTCCACGTCGAGCTCATGTGTCCACTGCGCCGAATTAGTACCTAATTTGTCTGGAAACGGCGGAACTGTTGGCTGCTGCGCAAAACGGTTTTGAAGATACTCAAAGAGTCACAACGATTACCCAAAACTGAAATTCGTGGCTGGCGCATCCCCAAATGCATAGCCATAGCCCTTCATGAAGTCATTGTGTGAGCCCAAGGAGCTGCTTTATGTCGATATCTATTTGAAAGTCGATCTGCTGCCTCAAATTTCGAGCAGGGGCTTTTGATCTTGTTGCTTTTCTAAGATCTTCCTAGAAAAAATACAACTATCAGGCTGCCTGCTCTCGTAATGGAGGGCTGTTTTGCACTGTGATTTTGCCGTTGAGCTAGCAGAACTTGCTGCAGACGTTGTCAGGAAGTGAAGCAGAGCGGAAGGGAATGTCAGGGGACAGCCGTCTGCTGTTCCCCGGCACCAGCAGCGGTGTCAGACCAGTCCCTCGGCCGCTGAAAAAGCACAGTCGTCGTGTGCGAGGCTCACTCACTTGCACACTTCCGACCCATCCATCCGAGCGGACACTTGCAGCGGTTGCCCGAGCGATGGCGAATGCAAATGCCGGCGCCGCACGACCGCGGATCCGTCAGCGAGCAGAAGTCGATCACTGTAACAGTTTGGTATCAGAACTGGAGGAGCATCGCCATCAAATTTCCGTCTGCAGTTCAAGTTGGGTGGGCCAGACCTGTGTCGCTCAATTAGACGACTGCTCGAGTTGGCTAAGCCTGTCAGTTCTATCCTCATCTTTACCTTACACAACAGGTTGTACGGGTGTGCCCCGCCCAATTTGAACTGCGCCGAATACCATTTGAGGCCTTGTGTTGATCTTGGATTCTCCTATCGTTTGTTTTATAAACACGTAAGGAACGCGCGTATTGTCTTCAGCACGCACCACAGCTTATTTTGAATTTTGTCCAGTCTATATCTTTTGCTTGCTGCCATTTTCCTGAGCATATGAACATACACAAATATTTATGAATATTAATATTCTTGAACATTTCCTTGTTCTTATTCCTGAATTGGCGCATGTAGCACAGACGGAGGAGGTACCGACTGTCGCTGCACCCGATACCAGGTTCTTGGTTCGGATTTTCCCTCCCAGGTAAATCAAGCCTTCTATCTCTTCGAGATTTCAGATTCCCCTCTCAGGCCATCCAAGCATTCCATCCATCAGGGGAATCGATGAATTAGTACCAGTCTTGTCTGGAAAGGATAAGGTACAGAAATGTTCATTGACTAGCCACAAGCAGTCATCGTAGAGGTTAAATACGCATCCAAAAAGTCTTTGCAGTACGCCGTAAAAGCAGAATGCGCGGCGCACTCCAAAGAGGATTTAAAACCGTCGCCACTTGCCTTTTGTCCTTATATTTTGTCTCTGCGTAACTCCACGTAAATGGAGTTCTCAGCGTCAGTAATATAGAAGTGCCGACATACACGCAACCACATAGCACAATGCTTTCGGGGACCCTCGCAAAACGCTTATTTTCTGCAGTTCAAAATGGGGCTAAAAACGTTTCTGTGGCAAACGAGCAAGAATTTATGAATGCACAATAGTTTCTTTTTGTGCAAGAAAGCAAATTTTTGAAAAAGAAGTCAAATAAATTTCTAAATTGATAATTTCTTTTCCTTCTGAACAATCCTTGTTAAATTGAGGCGTCCATTTCAACTTCGAAAGTGTTTGGCTTGATCTTGAATGTATACCGTTTAAGGTGGAAATAATAGGAATTCAGATTCTTAGCCAGACAGCTGCCGCTGCTTTCGTCCAGGAGGCATCAGGAGAAAAATACCGGCCTCCATCCACGGGGACCACTCGGTGGTGATGCGGGTGGCGCGCGCAAAGGAGCTGAGCCTTTTGGCGTGAGTGATGGCCTTAGTTAGGGAACCACTTCTCTGCGTCGATTCACACGCATCCACCAGCCTGTCGAAAAACATCCATGTGGACTATATCGACAGAGCAATAAATTTCTCCCCCCGGGACTGGACCATCGCATGGAGGACCGAAAGTGTATTGGAAGGGGGGGGGGGGGGGGGAGAGCCTAGCGCTGTAGAACCGTCAACAATTCCTGTGAAACGACCTGGAAGGAAAAGCCTTGACTATTTTCAGCTTTTTCAGTGATACCTGGAAGACAAGCGCGTTAACATTTTTTCCTAGCGGAGGCATAAAAAGAACGACTGATCAGGCGCGAAATTGATCCAAATCGAATGCAACCACGAAGTTGGCGCCTCCTTTCCACTGCGCTGCTCGTGCAACAGTGGAAGCTCGTGAGTAGAAACAGGACGCATTGCACATTATATAGGAATTGAGTGTCTTCGATCGGATCTATCCTAGTCGGGAGGGACAACCGTTGAGTGTCCGTTTCGTATGTCATTCCATCCCATACAACCATGTCCCCTGAAGTTAAATGAAAAACCCTCACATGACAGGACAGCAACCAAACTCTCGTAGAAACTCAAGCAACGGATTGGAGATGCAAATCGCTACACGTCCCTTCCGATTAGGACAGTTCCCTCCGATCTTTACCTTCTTCTGCCGTCACAGATGACTTTCAAGAGCACTGCGCACGTGTTTTTGAAGAGCAACGTAAAAAGGGGATGTAGTTAAAGTTTGATGTTGGTTAATCGGCTTGTATACACCATGTATTCTGCTTCCACTTCATGGTGTGGCGGTGGTAAACTAGGCTTTTCAATAGTGGCAGACGTCAATACGTCCCCTACAACCCTTAATTTGGTCAGTACGTCGCCTTCTTAGGTTAGATGGTTTGCTACCTTCTGGGAATAGAAGGTTGGCAGGGCCTCGATGCGGAGTTGAGCCCAGCTCAAAAATACGTATACCAACGGCACCGCGTGCACAACGAGAAAAGCTGGAAAGTCCGGTTCGTACTGGACTTAACTGTCTGTCTACGCTCAACTTGGCTTTCGGTTTTCTGAAATTGACTCACATATGAGACTTTTTCGGAACCTGCCAGCTAAGATATATGCTCTTGAAGTAGTGCTGCTCGAGAATGGCC
This sequence comes from Heligmosomoides polygyrus bakeri, assembly GCA_947359475.1. Taxonomy (NCBI): domain Eukaryota; kingdom Metazoa; phylum Nematoda; class Chromadorea; order Rhabditida; family Heligmosomidae; genus Heligmosomoides; species Heligmosomoides polygyrus. Next base: position 24,912,454 of record OX375868.1, read on the forward strand.
ATCATTTTTGCATCAACGAACGCACACCGCATCGTGGAACGGGTCCGACTCGGAATTGTCCATGCATCAACTCAGCATATGGGAAAGTGACGTGCTCAGTCCTGAAGCCATGAACGGCCGCACTCGGCGTGCGGATGACGTCGTGCATCTCAAAGCGAACGCGGCGTCGTCGAGACAGATTTATGGAGTGTGGAATCGCCTACTGAGCGGCAGAGGCGATAGTCGCACCACCAAACGGCATCAGAAAGACGCTTTAGTCTAGCTCTTGGCCGTGATGAGTACCGCGTGAGTGAACGGCACTTCGCGCATGCAAAAATGAACGTAGTCGTGGACCTTTTGAAGAGCCAGACATCGTTAGACGAGTTCCTGATGCGCGGTAGTGGGGTGCGATGTTCCAGGTGGATTCACGGTATCGTATCTCACCTGTGCACAATATCGAGAGTAACTCCAGCCTTAGCCCACTTGTTCCTCGTTTGCCTCTTCGGAACCCACTTTTTGAATTCTCCTCCTCTTCCACCCCTGAATCGATGTATGGCTCGGGTCCTGCCTATCCAAACCATTATTATGATTATTTTTATTTATTACAAAGAAAGGCTAAAATCCATGTGAAGAACAATGTAATTGGAACCAACCAACCAAGCACTCATTTCACGTCTGGGAAGGGCAAACGCAGGCTTGCGCATCATCGCGATATCGAAAGCCATTACAGGCCAAACACGCATTTGCACCATCTTCACGGCAACTTGAACACTTTTCAAATCAAACTGGACACTTTCTCGTCAAATCGGACACTTTCCGAAAAATTAGACTCTTTTCACGTTTCTCTTCCGATTAAGCCCAAGCTTTTGAAATCAAACTGAACATCCTCTAAATCGAAACGTCTTTTTTTCGAGTCTGGAGACTCTCAAAAAGGTTGGAATAATTTTCGTTTAGAGAAAATTGTTTTCTTTATTTTTTACTTTTTTATTCTATTTTTAAAAAAGGCTTTCTTTGAAGCTTGGATTTGCCTACCAAATAAGTGAACACATTGTTTGAAATTGAATATAAATATACATAATTATATAAATTCTCACTTTTAAAGGAAAAACAATCGTACGGCCTCGTCCAAGGCATCACCATTTTTTTTTGATTAATAGCAAAACTCCTGTTTGCATAGAGTTTCACACCTGTAAACGATACAAAAAAAAAAGATTGTAAAGAACACACATGCCCTCGCTTTGATGCTTCATGTAGACAGCATCTACACTATCAATAAAATAAAAATCGCATCGAGCTTCTCGAGTGCGTGGTGCGATCTTGCCCTTTCATGCACTAAATGACTGCTGCCTTGCTACATCTTGGAACAATTTTCATTTATTTTTCTCAAAAATAAAAATTTTATTAAATTTTTACACTCATTCAAGATCAAAACCTTGTGCTTAGAATTGTCAATGATCACTTGGGTATTGATAAAAAGGGTCACTTCACTTTTTCCTCATTTAACATGATTACGAAAGGCACCATCTTAGAATCGAACTTAGAATTAGAACCGCAAAAACTGCTGTCAAAAAAATACAAGAACTTTTTTCTGTTGCTGTTGGGAAAATCTGGAATGAGCTTCGTACATCAATCCTCAATTCTTCGCAAAAAAAAACATTCAACTACAAGTTAGAAAATTTTTCTAAACAAAAGGGATATCTGTGAAGAAAGTTTCTGTAAAAGTAGATGATTTTTTGTTTGGATGTGTAGTTGCTTTTTCAGGGAATAAAATACTAAATCGCTTTGAAAAAAGAGTACGTTCCACTTTATGCAAATCATCGAGAAATTCACTTTTGCCCATATTCAACAAACCAATTTTTGCTGTAATCTTTTGTGCTTCACTGATTTTGTATCACCTTTGCCCCAATAAATGTTCTATGTTCTATGTTCAATCCTGGCAGCCGAACAAACAAATTCAAAGAAAGTTATACCAAATTTTCCTTGAACAAAAATTTTTCTAATCATCTTGGAAAGTCTGTAATTTAGTCTGTAGGAAGCTCGTTTCGATTTGGAAGCCGTGCACCTTTTATTTCAGAAGCATCAAGTGTGTTTAGAAGAGTGTCCATTTTGAATTTAAAAGTTTCCGATTTCACGTGAAAATTGTATAAATTATTTCAAAAATATGCAGCAGAGTGAAAAAGTAGATTGCGTGTTTCACTCCAAAAAAGTTTGAATAATGTCACCATTTATTCTTTATTTATCGACTTTGCCTATCGCGTGGCTCATAAATGCGTCACATTGAACAAAATTATGCCATTTACACACCGCCCACGAGGAGATGACCCTGTGGCCCACCGGTGTGTCATGCCTTAAAAGTAAAAGACATTCGCGCTACTCCTAACGACGAACGCCCGTATCGTCGAGGCATTTGAATGCATAACTGGCCTCTAAATGGTTGTGATGGCCAACATGGGCAGGTGTTACGCCTTTGCTCTCTACCGGTTGGGCTATTCCGATGGAACGGAAGATGGATTTCCTAGGCGCGACCCGAGCTTTCATTCAGTTCGGGCTACGCGAAAACCTGCGCCTCCTCCGGCTGCGCTACACGTGCTCCTATTTATTGGAGATGAGAAAAAACTAGACAACCGTTTTGAAAAGAAAAATAATAATAGAAACAACTATATGCAGCCCAAACACATCAAGTTGAAACTATTTGTTCGTACAGTTTTACCTCCGGAAGGCCTGGAAGGAGAAAACCGTCGACGTTTCCATTTTTTTCGTTTTTTCTTCCAAAGGTGACGCAAATTGCTTATGGATGGGAAGATTCGCCAGCTTACATAGGGCACTGCCTGTAAGTGTGATTGGAAGGAAACCGCTTACCGTCTTTGGTGACGACTTGTGATTGGGCGTGTTGAACGGCTATCGCTATGGCGATCACGGGCAGAAGCTGTCGCATGGTCACTGACGACGTCTTCGTCGTCGCCGGGGGCAAGAAGTCACCTACAAGGAAGAAGTTCACGCTGGCTAACATGGGACATCGCGAGACGGGATTTTTACGAGCGTGCGAGAGGAGAGACGTGCTGGATCGAACATAGCCCGTCGACCACGTCGACGGTACGAACAACACACACACAACACTAACAAGGCAACTGTCTCAACGGTACGCCGGAACGGCAAGAACGAATACTATAGGAGGAATCTCCATCCTCTAACTAGCAATAAAATATGAGTTGTCTTTGCCGAATCGTTGGGGCCAGGCCGAGTAGGAGGCACCAAATGCTTGTATTGGTCAAGGGTCCATAAGGTCGAGCTTATCAGAGGCGCAAAGAACTGGCGGCGTGACCAGGGTCGCGTAGGCGTAGAGGTGGACGTTCGGATCGCGTTTTCTCATGGAAATTCGATACTAGGGTAAACGTGCAAGAACGAAGCTTAGCTCAGGAATCGAACCACGACAAAATAACACGAAACGGCATCTCTAGACCTGCTCCACCCACGCCATGTCGCCAGCTCTTTGCGCTTCCATGGTAAGCTCGCCCCTACGGACTCTTAACCAGCACAAGCCTTCGGTGTCTCCTACTCGTTTGTTTCAAGAATTCGGCAAGAACAAAACATATTTTGTTGTTACTTGGAGGACGGAGATTCCCTTTTTGGCATTCTTTCTTGCCGTTCCCTCGTGCCGTTGAGGCAGTTCTCTTGAAAATTGTGCAAGCCCTGTTCCGTTGTCCCGTTCAGATGGAATATTCGCAAGAAAATATGGGAGATAAAGTAAGGAACCGGGACGCTTCAGAATACACGCTAGAAGCGGAATGACAGTTCGAAGGCCTGTACCTTCTGGTTCCCCTGAAAGCTATTAACGCGCTTCTTCTTCTTCTTCTTCTTCTTCAGCGTCTGTCCCGCTTCGTAGCGGGGTCCGCTATTCTGGTGTCATGACGCCACCTTTCCCGATCCAGCGCTAGATCAGGGTGGACACCAGCCGCTTTCAAGTCCGTATGTAACGTATCAGCCCAGCGCTGCTTCGGGCGCCCTCTAGGCCGCTTTCCTGTTACCTCGAAGTTAAGGCCTATCTTGCGGACGCTGTCTTCTTCTCCACGCAGAACGTGGCCGTACCATCGTAAGCGAGCTTCGCGCATCTTGTCCGCTATCGGCGCGACACCGAACTTCTGCCGAATAGCTTCGTTTCGGATGCGGTCCATGCGCGTGACTCCAGCCGTCCAGCGCAGCATCTTCGTCTCCATGACGCTGAGGCGCGTTTCAACTTCCTTGGTCGCAGGCCAACACTCAGCGCCGTACATCGCTACTGGCCGGATGACTGCCCTGTAGATCTTTGACTTAAAGCGCTCCGGTATCTTCCTATCGCAGAGCACCCCAGTCAACGAGCGCCACTTGGACCAAGCTGCACTCACGCGTGCATTCACTTCGACCATCAGTTTGCCGTCAGACGCGACTGCTGATCCCAGGTACTTAAAGACCGCAGTGCGTGGAAGCTCGATGCCGTTAACCTTGATGGAGGTGGACTCGGTAACGTCCGTCGTTAAATACTCGGTCTTCTTCACGTTCAATCTGAGTCCAAACCGCTCCAAGCGATCACACCAAGCTTGCAACTCTCGCTCGAGTTCTCCTTTATCTTCGCTAGCGAGCATCACGTCATCGGCATAAAGCAACGTCCAAGGGACGGGCTTCTGAAGATCTCGTGTGATGGCATCCATGACGACAACAAAGAGGAGTGGGGAAAGCGCAGAACCCTGGTGCACCCCGACAGAGATGGGGAACTCCATCGAGGTTCCAGCTGCAGCTTGAACTCGACTCTTTGGACAAGAGTAGAGAATTCGCACCCACTCTATGAGCTCTTCGGGAACTCCATGATGTCGCAAGGCGTACCATATCACTTCACGCGGTACGCGGTCAAAGGCCTTCTCCAAGTCGAGGAAGGCGATATGCACTGGCTTCTGTTTCTCGCGATGCTTCTCTATCAGGAGGCGAGTGGCGTGTATGGCATCAACGGTGCCACAACCAGCCACGAAGCCGCACTGATTGCTGGACAGCTGGACGATGTCCCGAATTCGTCCATCGACAATTCGCTCAAAGATCTTCATGCTGTGCGGAAGCAAACGAATCGGACGGTAATTGGAGCAGTCTGCAGGACTGCCCTTCTTCTTCCAAATCGGGATCGTCGTACTTTGGCGCCAACACTCAGGCACTTTCTTCTCCGCCACAACCTGATTAAAGAACTTCGCCAACCACTCAGCAGGGTACCAGTACTTGGACTTCCACAAATCAGCTGCCACGTCATCGGGCCCAGTCGCTTTGCCTGGCCTCATCTTCTTCAAAGCCGCTTCAGTCTCCTCCACTGCGATCTTCTGAACGGGGCCGTGGGTTGGAGCCGTTGAAGGGATGGCTGGATGAGGAAATTCTACCGTAGAGATTTCCTCAAAGTAATCGCGCCATCGCTTCAATGCCTTCTTGCGGTCCGTAAGAAGATGGCCGTTCTCATCATTGATGCCGAAGAACTTCTCGATGTCCTCGGTCTGGCGATGGCGATTCTTTGCAAGTCGGTACAGATACCGCTCACCATCACGAGACTCGAGCTTCTCGTTGACATCTCCATAATGAGTGGCTTTCGCAACAGCCACGGCCTTCTTTGCAGCTTTCTTCGCTTCTTGGTACTTCTGCCAGTTATCGGCTGTCTTTTCGCCGAGAAACACGTGATAGAGCGACTTCTTCTCTCGAACCTTCGCTTTCATGTCGTTTGTCCACAGCCATGTCTGCTTGTCGACCTTCCGTCGCCCAGGCTTCGTAATGCCGAGTTCTGACTGTGCAGCTTGACGAATCGCGTCGGTCGCCTTCTTCCAAGTTTCGTCGACAGTCGTGACTGTCGGTAACCGCACGCGGGAAATCACAGCTGCTTCCTTCTCTCTGATTCGCCACCACTTAATTCTAGCTGCACCGCATCGCTCAACCTGCTTCAGCCTCGGAGGGGCGATCTTCAAAGTGCAGATCAGCGGTCGATGCTGTGGGGCGACCGTCTCATACGGCACGATCTTCGCGTCTGTGACAAGACTCCGGTCGCGATTTCTCACAAGGACAAAGTCTATCTGAGACTTGGAGCTCCCACTATAGTATGAGATGAGGTGGGAGTCGCGTTTTCGGAAAACGGTGTTCACAATGGTGAGATTATGCGATTCCGCATACTCAAGAATGCGCTCACCATCGGCGTTACGTGATCCGTATCCGAACCCACCATGACAGCTGTACCCGTCTTTCGTAGCACCTACGTGCCCATTAAGGTCACCAGCGACTATGATGACATCTTTCGACGGTACCACTGCTGTCTTCTCATCAAGCAGGCTCCAAAACTCTTCCTTGGCTTGATCCGAGCAGCCAGTCTGCGGAGCATACGCTGAGAAGAAGTGATAGAGTCGCTCCTTAGCGGCGACAACGATCTTCATCAATCGATCGTCAAAGCGCTCGACGCTTACAATCGAGTCACGGAATCGTTCGGAGACGATTATTCCGACACCACTGGTGGTCCTGGGACTTCCACATAGAACGGCCTTAAAGCCACGTCCTATATCCCTTGACTTGCGGCAGGACCACCTCGTCTCCTGCACCGCACAGAAATCAACTCTTCTACGCTCCAGTGCTTCAACCAACTCGCACGAGCGGCCCGTCAACGTACCCACATTCAGCGTAGCCACGCGGGCCCTGCTTACGTTACGGGACTTTCGGACTAGCTCAGTTGCCCCCCGATGCCGTCCTCGCATCAGGGACCCTCGCATACTTCTCACACTCGCCGGGCTCTGCGAGTGCGCGTCGGCTCCCGCGGATGCCGTAGCACTATCTCGAAACACTTGAGCTGTCATACACCATGTGATGTGACATGGGTGTTCGTAGGCCGGCCTGTCACAAGGGCCTGTCGCCTGCAATCGAGTGTCCGTGTTCGGCTTAACTCGCAGAGCGAGTAGTTTCCAGTGGCACCACGTGGAGGAACGGACATCGCCACCGAAAGCTATTAACGCGCTACTTCGGAATATAGCCGTTTACTTTACGACCCAGTGGGTTGTCATTAGTCAGAGACGTGCGATTGTATGGAGAAACGCTCTTAGGGTAGAATTCTTTACCGCCACGACTTAAAGGTTTGCAAAAGTGCCTTCTGGCAGTTCATAAGCTTCAAAAGAAAAAGAAGAAGAATAGTCGGCGTTGATCCACTCTCACTGAGATGCGCCTCGCCTTCTGCTTCTACTTCTACGGGACCTGGGTGTTATTTGGCATACACGATCACCTGCACTGGAGCAGTTTTGTCCTTCCTAGTCAGAAGCAAATCCAAAGACAAGGACTTCTGAAAATTTCGAATTCCTTCACATCTCGTGTTTATCCTGTAAAATTTCTGCATATTAAGGTATTTAGCCTCAAGAAAAACTTGACCCGCTTCATTTTAAACCGGACCCTCATCACTTAGAATCGAACACTTCCTATCAAGCCTATCTGATCTTAATATAGAAAAATTTTATAATAATTTTTTGAAATTTTTAAAAAATTTCAGGAAAGCTCGGATACGAGAAAATAACAAAAGCACAGTGCATCTTTTGTTTTAAGAGAATTTGTGCTACGCTGGGTGTTTAAGGAAAAGCTATGCACTCTTTGAATGAGCATAAAGATCCTGCGATGTTTATTGATTATTCATTTTTCCTCCCCTTTTATTTTTTACTTTCGTTTTGTTTCAACGTTTACCTTCTAGGTTCATTCTTCAGTACTCTGATATGAGAAAAATTTTGTGAAAAGACTATGCCTTGCACTCATCCAGAACAAGATTGACATTGTAAATGCTGTTTAACTGAAATTACGCTGTAGAGAATATCGTTGCTTCTAATGTGATTGTTCTTCCTCTTGTAAATAGGAATGCGATGCATATAAGACCAGTGTGTGGCGCATTCTCTCCAAATAACACATCGTTAATTCCTTTGCTCGCCAGCTCCTTTGGCTGATTTTAAAAATCTGGCTTACGCTCAAATGATGGAAATTTTGTGTCTATTTAAACAGTGTATTTTTTCTTAAAACACTCTGCAAAGGAAAGTTCTTAATAAAAATTTTCTACGAAACAGATGATTTTTTACTTCATTAGACCATGTCTTAAGACATCGGTTCGTATTCATTTTTTGACTGTCCGGTTTTAAATTAAAAGTGTCCGTTTTGAAACGAAAATGGTATTTCTATATCTACAAAGTGTTCTGGTCCTTATTATCACTTAAATAGCTGTCTCCAATTGAATTACAGTAAGTGTTCGGGGCGCCCAGTAGCGCTGTCGGAGGAGGTGCCGATTGTCGCCTGCTCTGGATACGAGGTTCCGGATTGCATTTCCCGCCCAGGTCATCCACACCTTCCATTCCTTCAGTGTTGGTGAAGTGGTACCAGACTTGTCTGGAAAGGAGAAGGCGCTGACTTGTTCATCGGCTGGCCACCGCAAGTCATGACATAGGCCAAATACGCGTTCAAATCGCCTTCACGACATCCCGTAGATGCGGAATGCGTGGCACCCCAAAAGGGATTGAGTAACGCCGTCCTGTATCCTTTGTCCTTATCCTAATTGAAATAGGAAGCAGAAACCTAGAGGCGCGTCTCTGCCAGCTGCATTTAGGCGAAGTGTGGTTTCAAACTGCTTCCCACGACAACAAAGGAGTAGAATTTGTCATTTATGCGTATTTTCTTCTGCCGAAATGAACAGATACAGCAGAACGCTAAGCCTTTCTTATAGCTACTTCCCAAGAAAGCCCTGAAAGCGACAGCCGGACTTCTGAAGACAAATTGCCGTTTTCCTCGTTTTTACTCGCCCGGACATGCCCGATATCAATCGGACAATGACGAGTGATGATGGACTGGCTAGGCTGTTTCGGGCCTGGGCTCGTCGAGGAGAGAACTGAGTAACATGGAAGGGGTTCAAAGGTGATGTGCTTCTCCCACCTAGTCCCTAAAACAAAGGAAATACACTGGGGAAGGAAGATTCTCCAAGTCTCCAGAGGCCAGATTCATGAATGACTTTACCTAGGGTAATTGGGTAGGGGGAAGAAATTGAAGCATTACCTGGAGTTCACAAAAGCGTGGAGGTAAGTAAATGGTGTGCTATGATTATAGCATTCACCGAATTATATTGTGTCATATGACTATCAAAAACTTTCCCTCTGCCCACTATCCTCTGTTGGTAAACTTAACCTTTACCATTAAACCATTGTCCTGCCAATTGTAAATCCAGCCTCAGGATTATACTGCCATTTCCCGGACACAGGTAGCTAAAAATATACAGACGAATTCAAAGCCTTAGTTACAGATTCTTTAAAGCGTTGTGTTTTAGTACTGGGTCGACGAATTCCTGCAATGGAACCCGTCCAGCTACGAGGGCGCGACGGAAATCTTCCTCTCGTCGTCAGACATATGGATTCCCGAGTTCTCGCTCTACTACAGGTTTGTTCACCACTGTAAACTGTAACTGTAACACCACTTGACTTTAAAAACTGAACAGCAAAACAAAGGGTATCAGGGTGGTCAAGTTCACTTGAACAACTGCTTGCCTAGGATTCCCCGTGTGTTCCACGGACCAGAGAGGACGAATGACTCAGAGTTGTCACGCAAAGAGAACCGGGTTTCCTGGCCAGGCGTGAAGCTGTTCGCGGAAGCAGCCCTGGCCTACACCACGGCCGAAAAAATTTATGAGTCCAAGCGTTTTTGCTGCTGGTAAGAACGCTGACAGTCAGCTAGTACGTGAAAGAGTTTGTAGACCTAGTAACTTCTGGAAGAAAAATCTTCCCAATGATGAGCGCTGAAGGGAAAATGACAAAAAACGATCACTTGGACAAGTTTTCCTTCCTGGAGCCAGAGATACGCCCCTTGTTGTATAGTCACGCCCCGGCAGCCTAGAACCCACAACAGCGACCCCTTCTATACGACCTCAAGAGTCTTCCCGGATCTATCCTAATCGAAGAGGGCATATAGTGATTTGCGTCTTCAACGTTTTATTTTTGTCTCCACTAGAGCTTCAGCTGCTGTCCCACGAGGCGAGGGCTTTCGTTTAAGCTCAGGGGACGTGGTTGTGTGGTATGGAATGACAGACGAAACTGACACTCTACGGTTGCCCCCTCAGGATAGACCCGTTTTCCCTTTTTCTGGACAGCACATCCTCATTGGTGATTAAAACTGATATTGTAGGTAATAGAATTATCAAAGGAGGGATATGGAGCAGTAGAATGAAGGGGACAGAGACGACCACCGTCTGCGAGTTGGATATAAGCTTCGAGTTTGAATATTCGAATTCGAGTATTCGAAAATCGCATTTTTCGAATGCACTCGAATTGGAGTATTCGAAATGCATGAGCACTTTCGAACCTTTCGAATATTCGAAAAAACTCAAGAGCATAACTGTACTGGCTACGCAGCGACCTCGAGTCTCACGTGGCGCTAAAGCTTATCGAAACTATAGATCCATACTGCAGTTTATAACTTCTATAGCAGCTGCTCCAGGCTTCAACGAACATGTAAAACGATGTCTTTAGTGTTCGAATAGAGCGACTTCTCCCCATAACTGTGCAGTTTAGCAACGATTCTGAGATAATCCACGTGGAACATTCGATAACGAATTGCCTGTCCTCTAAAAAGACCTTTAAAAGCCGGTGCTCAGCTTCCGTTCGCTCAATTTTTATTAAAAACAAATAAGCTGTTGGATAGAGAGATGATGGAGAGCATTACCTCTGCGTACATGGATGGCAGAAATTGTAATAAATCAAACGGTAAATGACGGCGTTGCTCCATCCCTTTTGGAATGCGCCACGCATTCTACTTGTACGGAATGTCGCGAAGGCGATCGGAATGCGTAAGTGGCCATACAATGTGACTTGGGGTGTCAGCCGATGGAAAAGTCGGCGCTTTCTCCTTCCCAGACAAGTCCGGTACCAATTCGCCGACCCCGGAGAGATGGAAGGCTTGCTTGACCCGGGCGGGAGACCCCAACCAGGAACCTGCTATCGGGTCCACCTTGCAGTCGGCACCTCCTCCGGCGGCGCTACACGCGCCTAGATAAGATGGTACAAGGCAAATGAACGCTTTTCACCAGTTTCGGTGCATAATAACGGACTCCAGAGGGTTGAAAGACTAATCTGACGTCAACGGAGGTTCGAACCTGCGACTTGTAAGCGTGCACTAGAAAAGCACCTCTGCCGACTACACCTATCGCACCAATTTGACTTGGAAGTTCCCAGCATAGCTAATACTTATCTATAGAGTTTTCCTCATTTAGGAATGGGGTTGCTTAGGTGAATATTTATTTATTTATTTATTTTTGCACGCCAAGGTGCGCTTACAAAAGGAGGCACAGGCAAGTACAAGCTGACTAAAACCCAGAATTAACAAACACAAACAGGAAAAAAACATGCCTAAGAATAAAAACAGTGCGTCATCTGTAGTTTGTCCTGCAGGCAGAAAAAAGGAAAATTTTTATTTAATAAATTTCGATCAGCTATTCTTTTTGCATAACGGATAACGCTAGGGAGATCGTTACTCTTCAAGAGCGTTGTGCAAGCGTAGAGAATCCAATCTTGGACTTACGGCAGTTAGGTATTCCTAATTCCTGATTCTCTGATCTTCTGAGCACGGGTGGATGGACCCGTCGGGACAGGGTGCGAAACGAGGAGGGGCAGTGATGATGACAGCCCCAATCCAGCTGAAGATGAGGGAGCAGCGCTTGAGGTGGTACGGACACGTCCTTAGAAGATCAGAGGATCGCCCCATAAGGTTGGCGCTAGATTTCGAGGCACTCGGAAAGCGTCAGAGGAGCCCAAGGAAAAGGTGACAGGACGTCATTAAGAAAGATCTCGCCGAAGTCGGCGCCACGGCAGATGACGCCCTTCATAGGATGAGGTGGCGACAGATCACAAGAACAGCGGACCCTGCGACTGCGCGTGATTAAACGCTCAGGAGAACAAGAAGAAGAGGTAATCCTAATCCCTAACAATAATAATATCCGAATACGAGCTGCAGTTTCCACGAAGACGAGAATAGCACATGCGGTGATGCGTTTGGAGCGAAGAAAGAGGGTGACACCAGCGGGGTGCGTGAAACCAGATTTCAGAAGAGGCACGAAATGAGTAATACTTGCGTTTCAAGCCTGTCCGCTGAATGCGTCCCTCAGCGACGCGCGGAGTGCTTGGACGAGGCCGCTAATGGTGTTGGTGTGTGATGTGGTAAAGCCGCTGGGGTACGACGACAAGGGCCGAGATGGAACATACCTGGCTGTGGTTATAGCCCTCGATGTCGCCGCTGTGCGTCGCCACACAATGTACGAAAATCCGCCTGAAAACTGAAAACTGCGGGCGAACGGGGTGTTTTTACACGCTGTCCGATTTCACCTTGCCGTCGCGTCAAGGTGACGGAGACTGCGGTCAAGGCAGTGGCAGATGGCCGCAGCCTTGGCGTTACTTCACCGACTTCTGCTCACGCCAACTATGAGGGTAGTCTCCGCAATGGCCGAAATGGCCGAAACATTTCTGGACCAGTTTGCAGTGGATGGGTGAGTCTTCCCGACTAGATTCCGACGTCGAATTTCAACGCGAAGCGACAAAGTAAGCAGTCGGAAGTAGTAATATCAGGCGACGTATGTGTCCATGAGCGAAGGGCAAGAGATAACGAGACGAGAAGGAGAAACATGAAGCAAGTCTTGTGCAGCTGACAAAGGCACAGCAAAGGAAGTGGAAGAGGAACGTGCCCCTTCATGGGAGTTTATACTCCGGGCTCCTATGCGCTCGAAACCGGCAAGCACATCAAAAGCAACTGAGAACACGTGCAGTCAAAGAATAAAGGTGGAAAGGAATGCGCCGAAAGGGGAAAGTGAGCGAGAGCAAGAAAGCGAAACAGAAAAGCAGAAGAACAAGAAGGAAATGTCATTATAAGCGTGACACAAATTGCTTCTCGCGAGCGCTGCTTTGCTTTTTGTTTCGAGAACAAAACGCTAACGAATAAGATCAGGCAGCAGTTGGAAACTTGAACGAAGACAGTGAAGAAATTGGGAATAAAAGACAACAAATAAATAACGCAGAGGAAACCTCGTCAAGAGATTGGAACGCGTATTTTGTCTATGTGTCCATGAGATTGTAAGCAACGTAGAAGATAATTTTGAGTGATTGAATAAACGAGACAAAAAATGGTAGGAGCTGGACTCGACAAAGGAGTAGAGCAGTGAGCCGGGGAACATTTCGTGAAGAAATACATGGTTGAGTGAATGAATGCAAAAATGGATAAACAAGGGAAAATTAGGTCGGGTTGAAGGTTTCCGCTGTTTTCGACTTTCAATTTTAGCTGATCTCATCTTCTTCCATTAGTAACCGCTCTGAGTAAGTGACAGCTAGTACACTCAACATATCCCTGCCGAAAACGTTCGCTAGTAACCGTTTCCTAGATTGAACAGTTGAGCACACAAACTAAATGAGGTATGTATCAGAATAGATTTTTGACATTTTGTTGTATACAGCAAGATTTCTTTGCTGAAACCTTTTTGGGAAATACGCAAAAATAACGCTGTAAGTGTGATATCATTGTAGATTAGAAGAAAGGCAGAATCAAAAATAAATTTTAACTCTGCTTTCTGCTTAAATTGTACGGATGAATTTAGAGGCATGGTACCTGGAATGGCCTTTGGATGCATAGAATTTTTTTTCTTTGTACATTCTTCAGGGCACATTTTTAATAGGTTTTAATACTTCGTTCTTAGATCATTATCACCATATCCCACACGAATGCATTATTTTGCCCAATGACTTTCTATATGTAGTTTTCGGTATTAGTTCACCAAACAGCTGAACACTTGATCCTTTGAAAGGGGGGGGGGGGGGGGGAGGGGCGGAACTTTTACTCACTTTTGGCCGCGCCGACCGCCGCGCGCGAGCCGCGGGCGCGACGTCGCCAGCCATCCGCTGGCGGTGCGCACGAGATTTACTCACAAAAGTTCCATCAGAGAGTTTCTTGTTGTCTAGTACTGGATTAACGTGCGAACAGGAACTGGCTACTGCGAATTTTTGCTGTTGCTAGCAGCAAACTAATTAACGCTAACAGCTGACTATTGTAACTACTATTGTGATAAGGACCTTACTATTAGCAGGAATTTAGTAATATAAGAATATCCGATAGTCTACGATCATTGGTACCTTATTTATACGATTTTCACGTAAAATTTGACACTTCTCACGTCGAATCGAGAATTATTCTAGACAAGCATGATGCCTGTGAAATCATTGTGAACACCTTCCAAAAAGCAACCGTCTTTCTTTCAAACTACAGGATCTCTAAGGAGAGCAGAATAATTGTGTTCAAGGAAATCTTGGTGTAGTTTTCTGTGAAATTTTTTTAGTTGACATGCCCGAATGAGCGTAATAATTTTCTTAGACAATTTTATATTTTGAGTTTTAATTTTGTTTTATAGCGCAATAAGGCAGCAATCATTTAGTATATTAAAAAGAGATCGCGCCATGCATCCCACTAGCTCGGCGCGTTTTTAATTTGATTGAGAGTATGAGTGACGCTTACATGAAGTTTCAAGGTGAAGGTATGTGTGCTCGTTACTTGTTTTTGCTGTGTATTACAGGTGTGAAATTGCATACATGCAGAAATTTTGCTATCAGTCAACCAAACTTCGCGACGTCTTAGACGAGGGCATGGTCTCTTTTTATGGAACATAATCACTTTTTATGGAACGAAAATCGCCGCCTTCCTACTCTTTAGAACAAGCTTTAAACGGTTATTTTTCTCAAAAAAAAAAACGGAAAATCTGTAAATTTTCAAACAATGTCTTCACTTATTGGGCAGGCAGACTAAATATTAAAGAAATCATAGTGAAAATTTTCCTTGAACAAACATTATTCTAACCTTTTTGTAGAGTCTTCTGTTCAATGTGAAAGGAGATCATTTTTGTTTGGAAGAGGTTCAGCTTTTTTCTTTTTTTTTCTTTTCAAAAGCTTAGACCTGTTTAGAATAGTGTCCAATTTCGCCTGATAATGTACAGACTGCAACATGGTTCAACAGTAAACAATCAGCAAGGCCGGGACGACGATTGGCAATTTGCCAGCCGTCGATAATCGGTGCAAGACCCACGCGCACGGAGCTAGCAAACCGTACGCGTTTTCGCCGCGCCATCACGGGCTTGCCGCGCACGGCGATGTCGCGCCCGAAGCGCGCGGCCGAAAGTGAGTAAAAGTTCCCGCACCCCTTTGAAAGTATTCTAGAAGCCTCGCGATGAATTGAATGGATTAGTTCCCCATCTTTTTTTTTTCGCAAACCACTTTATTTTATTGGGCGTGATTCGCTTTTCAAAGTGCATAGCTACATTTTTATAAATTGCTCTTGCTTTTACCAATGAGGAGGGGCCGTAGGCAACCCGTTTGAAAGGATGCTAGATCGTAGAAAATGGACGGACCTCTCATTTCTGCTGTCATAAGGCCACTCAGGATCATATCCAAAAGACGATGAATTGAAAACAGAATTGTCTGAGAAAGATAAAACATTTCCATCAGCTGGCCACCGTTAGCGAATCTACTGGCCAAAAACACATTCAAATCGCCTCCATGATATCCCATAGTCCCATTGAAGTAGAACGCGTGGCGTACCCCGCAATGAGACTAACTAACGCCAACCTTGTCCTAGCTAATTTTTTCTCTTGGACTCGTATAGCGCCGTCGGGGGAGGTGCACCCGAATCTAGGTTCAAGGTTTGGATTTCCCGCCAAGTACAACCAAGCCCTCCATCTCTCCGGCGTAAGTGAATTGGTGCCAGACTTGTCTGGGAAGAATAAAGCGCCGGCTTGTTCATCGGCTGACCACCGCAAGTCACTGTGTGACCAAATACGCATTCAAATCGCATCCACGACATCCCCTAGAAGTGAAATGCGTGGCGCATCCCAAATGAGATTGAGTAACGCTGTCCTTTATCCTTTATTCTTATTTTTCTCTCAACTGCAGCAGAGATGAAGAACAGGAGAAAATAGCATGCTACAACTGGGAATTGCTCCAAGCACTTGTCTAGTACAGTGTCTACTTGATTGTGCAAATCAAATTTCCAGGGAACTTTTCAGTAACAGGATATTTCGCCTTTATATTGGCTGAGCCTTGGTTTTCGGCAGAAAGGTTAACTATCTGTGGTAACATGTGGAACATTGGAGCTGGACCACAATACCGCTCCTTTCCTTTGAATTTTAGACGGAATAAACCCAAAAACCGCCGTTTTCGCCATTTTTCTATAACTCCCTTCAGAATGGCTTACAAGAAAATTACCATCTGAATCCAATAGTGTCCAAAATCTGACGATGGCGACCCTCATCCTATAGCTCGAGATAATTCAACTAACAGGGTCCAGGTTTTATAAGTCTCAAGTCTATTTTTTTAAACTGTTGTATGATACCTACATACATCATTGGATAGACCGCCCACATTAGATTCGAATGGTAGCTTTTTTTGAATTTGCGCCGTTGAAGAGAGTTATGGCAAAACCGCGAAAACGGCAGTTTTTTGCGTCTGCTCCGCCCATGAACTAAAAGACAAGAGCGGTATTGTAGTGCTTCAAGGAGAAGCAACAATTAAGTAGTCACGATGCGGCCTCATAAAAAAGGAGGCTTCTTGACTCAGGCAATAAATTTTCTTTTTGGAAACTATGATCATTGGTCAATATTTAGATTCTTTTCGAAGCATTAGTTCTAGTCCAGACTACTAAAATAAAATCATTTGTAAAACAATTAGGCACTTAAGATTACTGCTCAATGCAAAAAAGCGGCAATGACAAAGGTCAAAGGACAAATTTGGCGCAGTTTTGCACGAAAATACATTTCTTTTTTATTTCTTTCCTCAAATTCCTCGAAAAAGTTCCTCAGTTCTAGCAAGTTGTGTTCCCTCTATCAGAAAAATCGAACTCATGAACAGTGAGTGAGCGCAACAGGCTAGAAGGTTGCTTCCTTCTCTATTTCTATTTTTATTCTATTGGCTAAATATAAACGTATAAGAGTGAGCTAATGAATGGATGAGTGAGTCCATAAGGATAAAGGATAAAGGACGGCGTTACTCAATTCCTTCTGGGATGCGCCAGCGCATTCTACTTCTACGGGATGTCGTGGAGGCGACATGAATGCGTATTTGGCCATACAATGACTTGCGGTGGCCAGCCGATGAACAAGTCAGCGCTTTATCCTTCCCAAACAAGTCTGGTACCAATTTACCGACCCAGGAGGGATGGAAGGCTTGGTTGGCCTGGGCGAGAAATCCGAACCAGGAACCTGGTATCAGGTGCACGCGACAGTCGCGCCTCCTCCGACTGCGCTACACGCGCTCTAGTGAGTCCATAGGAAACAAAAACAAATAAGCAGACGATTGTCGAGAGAAAATAGGGAATCAGTGTGTGTGGTTTTCTTCAACAGAAAACACAGCAAAAGAAGAAGGTGGTGACAAAAAACAGCGCAGAGCAAGTACGAAAATTACAAAGGGAATCAGTCATACCCATAGTGGGATAGACGCTGAGAGGAGGAGAGAGAGCGAGGCAGAATTCTGGAGGTTGGTAGGTTAACTTACTATGCGCACGCGGAACTCTGCTCTCCTAATCACATCATGGAACGGCACACAATTGGCCAAAGATCGGCGTTAGACGGCCACTTCTTTAGCTGCGCCACGCTTTTTATTCCAACACGATGTCGTGGGAGCACGTCGAATTTGTTCGTCGCTATGAGTTCATTTTCGATGGCCAGCCGACAGATCAGCTTTTTCTATATTACGCAGAAATTCTGCTACCATAGACCTCTAGAGGAGCGGAACCTTGAGTGACCCTGATCCTCGAGCACAGAACTGTCTGTGTTTCAGAGGAGGCATAGGATGTGTCGAACTACGTCGTGCGAGCCGAAGGAAGGTTGATTCTGGATGGAAGGACGAACCACAGTGAAACGGCCAGGGAAAGCGGGCTACTCCGCGGAGTACCACAGAGTCGAACCGTTCCGCTGGAATCGCAGCGCACGAGCGCGAACGGTTTTCTCGTCCATCTTGACGAGAGAGACAGAACCAGTCCGTCGGCGATTTGCAACGGGGAAGCGTCTCTACGACCACAGAAGTGAGTTTTTCTCGCCGACCACAACAAACCCAACCGAGGTCACGCATTGCTCTAAGGCGCCAAGCCACCGGACGACGAAAGCTCCAGCTCCACCATCGCCGCCACTCAGCCGGCCACAGCCAGCTGCAGCTGCTGAATCTTCTCTCGTCGCACTGCGCAGCAACATTACACACCAGACAATAACTGGTTCTTGCTTCGTTAACCGGTGTGGAACCTCTGCAGCGACGTCGTCATATACGGTCTGTGTTGTGGAATGCACGCACTCACACATTCGCAGAAATGGCTTTGGAGGAAAGACGAAGGCGATTAGGGAGACTGACCCGAAGAAGAAGGATGGTTTTCTAGAGTTTCACACTATTTCTTTGGGAATCGTCGAGTTCGCATTTGGCTGCCAGTCTCGGACAACCTCAAGAGAGCGCACCGCGCATTTCGATTCTTCCCGCCGTCTGAGAAACTGGATACGTGCGTATGGTCAACGCCATTGCTGGACCATTGCGCAACTTTAGTGGGTACTGAGGCCTGGTGATGCAAGCGTATAAGAGTGCGCCACGCATTCTACTTCAACAGGATCTTGTGGAGACAATTTGAACGCGTATTTGCCCAATACAATGACTTGCAGTGACCATGTGATGAACAAGTCAGCGCGTTACCCTCCCCAGAAAGCCTGGTATCAATTCATCGACCTGGAGGGACGGAAGACCTGGTTGGTCGGGCTGTAAATTCTAACCCGTAATCTGGAAACGGACTCACGCGACAGCAGGTGCCTTCCCGCTCCACGCTCCCATAGACAAGCGTATATCGTCAAAAAGTGACGCTATGTACCCTGAGGTGTGAATCTAGAAGGTTGAGTGGATGGCGCATTCTTGTATCATGAAGAGACGATGACTGTGGTATATGATTACCTTGTGATCAACAGGGTGACAGTTCATTGGCACACCACCGCAAGCCATAGGAAGTGTAACTGAGCTATGCGGTCAATTTGGGAGCGATCTTGAAAGCGTCCTTAGGTTGACAGTGATGACGAGAACTTCTTGAAGTTTACTAGTCATTAGATCCCATATCTGATCTCGACAAATGTCTGGAACTTGGAATTTCGTTTTTTCTGAAAACTATTCCCTGGACTATCGGCAGTGGCACCGACATTGTTGCTCCAACTTACCTATCATCACTATACTATGAAACGTACCGTTGTTCAGACTGATGTAGAAGTCCTTATCTGACGAGGGACGACTGAACTCGGTCCGGAGAATCAGGCGGAACTCCTACAACCAATATTCAGCGGTGGCAGGCCCGAACTAAGGATAAGGATAAAGGATAAAGGACGGCGTAACTCAACCCCTTTTGGGATGCGCCACGCATTCTACTTCTACGGGATGTTGTTGAGGCGACTCGAATGCGTATTTGGCCATACAATGACTTCCGGTGGCCAGCCGAAGCAAGAGTCAGCGCTCTATCCTTCACAGACAAGTCTGGTACCAATTCACCGACCCCGGAGGGATGGAAGGTTTGGTTGGCCTGGGCGGGAAATCCGGACCAGGGACCTGGAATCAGTTGCACGCGACAGCTGGCGCCCCCTACGACTGTGCCATACGCGCCCGTCCGAACTAAAGCAGTCATCAAATGACGAAGCACCCCAGTCAGATCTTAGAGCACTCAAAATTAAATGTTTGCCCTAAGCATCTCAAGCGGGAGGTCACTGAACTCGGTCCGGACATTCTGAACGAGACCTATAGGGTTTTTAGGGCATCAGACGAGAATCACAGAACTAGGTTTCGTTTTTGCATTTAGCCCCCAGGTGATCCAAAAATGGCAAAAAATGGTATCGTTTCAGGGAAGGTTGATGGAGCAAAATTGGCCCCTGGAATTGCCCTTTCGTGCTCAAAACTTGACCTTCAAAAGGTTTAGAGCTCAAATTAAAGTTTGATTATAGTATTACGACAATTTCCTACGCTTCCTACACGCACATTCAAGTGATTCATTCGCAACGGTGTCGCCGGCAACTTATTGGCCAAATGGATAGCGAGGCGGTTTAGAGGAGGGGTCGAGGGTTTGATTCTGGGGGTGCCCATACGATTTGCTTTATGGAGTGCTTCCGTTTTTGCAAATAAAGAACACATCTTGGCTACGGGAAGGTTACCGTATTATTGGGTAGTGGTGAATAAAGGTGACGAAATCGTTACTACCGATTTCGCCCAGACTTCGCCTATGGGAAATATTTAAGCTGCAGACCACGAATCTCTCACTCTTTTTCTAAATTATCACTTTGCTTGCTCTACTTTCCATCGATGGTTGAAGTTGAAGGATGGAAAGTAAGTCTGACCACATTGGAGAAGAAAGTGATCCCGCTGACTGGACAGTTTTACTCACCCATAGCTACCGTAACCTGCCGTAATCGACCGAAGATTAAAAATAGGTATCACCTGTATCACCTGTCGTCCCGTTGATCATCGACTTGCTCGAGCGGGCGCCAGCAGCGTCTCCATTCGTCCCTGTCGCGTGCCAGAGTGGTCCAATGGATCCTCCTCGCTCGAGGAACACGAAGAGCGTCATATCGGTCGTTCAGGGCTTTCACGAAGAAGTCCGACCAACGCGTTGGTGGGCGTCCTGGTGTTCTTTTGACATCCCGCGGAATCCAGTCTGTGACGGCTCTCGTCCAGCGGGTGTCTGCGAATCGCATTACGTGGCCGGCCCACCTAATTTTCGACGACTTGGCCCATGCGACAGCGTCTCTGATCTTCGAACGTCGGCGAAGCTCGGAACTCCGGAGGCCTTCTCTCACTTGCGTGAGTCGTGTCACTCCGAGCATCGTCCTCTCGATTCCACGCTGCGCGACGCTGATCGCGTGTTCATCCTGCTTTCGTATAGCCCAGGTCTCTGAGGCGTATGTTAGGGCAGGAAGAACAGTGGAGTCGAATAGGTGGGCACGGAGTTGGACGTTCTTCGTTTTCTTCACGACTTCTTCGACGCTCTTGAAAGCTCCCCAAGCCGCTCGTTTCCTCCTGCTCAGCTCTGGTGCTAGGTCGTTGGCCATGTTGACTTCGCGACCCAGATACACATAGCTGGAGCATTCGGAGATGTTCGTTCCGTTGAGCGAGAATGGGGCATCAGAAACCCATCCGTTCTTCATGAACATCGTCTTCGTAAGATTCAGCTGCAGTCCAACGCTTCCACATACACGATCGAAGTCGGCCAGCATTCGCTCCGCCTGAGTGATGCTCGGTGTTATGAGCACGGTGTCGTCAGCGAAGCGAAGATGGTGCAGTTGCCGGCCGTCGACCTTCACTCCCATGTCATCCCATTCTAGTTCGCGCATGACGTTTTCGAGGGTGGCGCTGAAGAGCTTCGGGGATATGGTATCCCCTTGTCGAACCCCTCTCTTCACGTCAATGACGACGTCGTTGTAGAATGGTGAGATCTTGGTCGTGAATCCACTGTACAGCTCTCGAAGGACTCTGATGTACTGAGTAGGAACGCCCTGGGTGAGCAGGGCTTCCATAACCGCTTCAGTCTCGACGGAGTCGAATGCCTTCTTCAGGTCAATGAACGTAAGGCAAAGCGGCAGCTTGTACTCTCGCGACACTTCGATGAGCTTCGTAATGGTGTGTATGTGGTCGATCGTGCTGAATCCTCTCCGAAATCCTGCTTGTTCGCATGGCTGTCCTTCGTCCAGCGTTCTACTAATCCTATTCAGGATGACTCGAGTGAACAGCTTGTAGACTACCGACAGCAGGCAGATCGGGCGATAGTTGCCAATGTCGTGCACGTCTCCCTTCTTGTACAGCAAGACGGTCTTGCTGGTCTTCCACTGAGATGGAACCTTGCATTCGGACAGGTAGCGTGTGAAGAGCCGCGCCAAGGTGTTGATGAGCGCTGGCGGGAGGTTCTTCAGGTGTTCAGCTCTGATCCTGTCAGGACCGGGTGCTGTACGTTTCTTCACCGACGAGATGGCGTGTCGGATCTCGGAAGGGAGAACAGAGGGGATGACGTATCCATCCTGCGGAAGATGGCGTAGGGGCAGGTGGACGTGGCTATCGAAGAGATCGGAGTAGAAGTCGTGGATGACTTTCTCCATGGTCCTTCTGGAAGAGGTGACGGTTCCGTCAGGACGTCGGAGAGCGGTCATCTTGGTCTTGAAGTTGGCGAAGTTCCGGCGGGCATTGCGGATGCTCAGCCCTGCCTCTGCTGCTTCAGCCAACACTTCCGCCCTTCTCTCCTTCAGATCTTCCTTTATCGCCGCTCTGCATAGCTTTGCAAGCTCGGACGTCAGTTGATAGTTGCCTGACGCTCGTGCTGCTCCACGTTGGCGTATCAGCTCGAGAGTTTCCGGAGACAGGCGTCTCTTGGTGGTCTTCAAGCTCTCGGCTCCCTTAGCACTATCGTGGAGATGGTGCACGAAGCGATCGTATTCCTCGTCGACGTTGTCCATGACGGCATCTTCCCAAAGGCCGACAAGAGAGGTGTAGAGATCCCAGTTGATGGTTGTTCTGGGACTCCTCTTCTTGAACTTCGCGGCCTTCTCTCCTTGACGCGAAAAGCGGAACCTCGCGCGAAGGAGGCGGTGGTCCGATCCCGTGTAGAACTTGGGGACAACGGAGACATCGGTCAGGCAATACTTGCGATTGAAGATGATGTGGTCGATCTCGTTGTGGAACTGGCCACCGGGGGATTCCCAGGTCCATCGTAGGGAGGGAGGCTTCTGGAACTGCGAGTTTCCATGGATGGTCTTGGTCGACATGATAAACTCAGACAGCCTTTCACCTTGCTCGTTCCACTCCAAACCGTGGGTTCCGATGTGAAGTTCTTCCAGCGACCTTCGTGGCCCGATCTTGGCATTGAAGTCGCCGACGATCACCTTGTAGAAGGTGTGATCTTCCTTATAGAACTTCTCCAGCTCCACGTAGAAGGCCTCGACGTCTTCGTCGTCGTAGTCGGATGTTGGGGCATACGCGACGAACACAGTCAAGGCTGGCACGGAGCCACATCGCTTCAGTCGCAGACGTCCGATTCGGCTTGTCAGAGACTCGTACGAATCGATGTTCATGGCCAAGTGCGTGTTGACGAGGACACCAACGCCGCCTACTCCCCTGCTGTCGCATGTTCCGAGGAACAGTTCTTCTCCGGAGTCGTAGGCGGCGTGTAGGGGGTGGTGTCTTCTCGTCTCGGTCAGTCCGATGACGTCGTACTTGATCTTCCTGGCTTGCATCATCAGGTCCTCGACGGATGCTTCCGACGCAAGCGTGCGGGCGTTGTAAGTACAGATCGTCATCCTAGTCCTTCTCAGTTTGCGCAGCCTGGTTAGGCCCTGAGATTTTAGCAGCCTCTCCGTACTCGTCCTTCCCATCGCTGCAGAAATGGGGGCTCTTTCGGGGTCAGGGGAATGAGGCCCTTTAGTGCTGCTGTGTTTGACTGGAATACAACACGGGTAGCTAGTCAGGCTCTGTCGTGCGGGCGGGGTACTCCGGGCAGCCAGCCAGACTGCCCGAAGGGACGGGGCGAGACTTAAGGCGGCCTCGAATCGCCTTACATGTACTCCCAGTCTACCGAGTGCAAGCTTTTGGCCGAGCCGACACAGTTACAATCCGCACAGTCACGGACACATCCACGCACACTGTGCACGAACATGCCGCTCCCACGCACAAGGAACGCATCGACCCGACACAGCAGGAGCAAGGAGTCCATCCCCTGCATCCCACCTGCGTCTCTGGGCAGTACACGGTCGCATTTGGTTCGCGTTTAATTCCCCTATCCACCACCCGGGGACGCGCCACGTGGCCCTGCGACAAGCGGCCCGAGATCCCTCTTAACAAGAGAGCCCGAAGGCTCTCTATCGAGGGAGATCCGTGGAAAATAAATCCGAAAAATAGGTATCATGTTCAAAAAATTTTCCTCGTCCTTTCCTCGATCTCTGGGTTCGTGAAGGGCAGCAGTGCCGATTATTCTGCGTATACACCCCTTTACTTACACATATCGTAACCTGCCATTCATCGTTTCACCGAAAATGGTTACCAGATTGTTGGTCTGCATCCCAAATAACCCTATAGATGAATTTCGAACGGAACTTTTTCTCGACCTCTAGAGTCGAGGGAGTGAATGCAAATTCTCTTATCTGCAATGCTTCCGAGCGGTCTCCCGTAAGTGTACACGGGAGTGACGAGGAAGAATTATATAGCAAGGCGTCCAATCACACGAGGTGGATAAAATATGCTGTACTTGGTAACAGCTGGCTTAAATAGTGAAAGTTGCGAGAAGAATAAAAAGCAGTCTGCAAAGGAGCTCGAAGAGCAATGAGCATTTCTTGATGATGCGTCAAATCAATACTTGTCGATCGTGTTCTTAAATGAGGTGACAGCGAGAAACACTTCCAAAACTAATTGAGAACATTCGAAAGCGGTCATATGGAGGTGGCATCTGACGAGAGCTTCCTCAGCGAAACAAGCGTGGCTTAATGGACGCTCGACATCACCCCACACGACAAAACCAGCTTCTTCCACATTTGACAACAGGTTGAAAGCGGGGTTAGGAAGCGGAGAATGTACCCTACCCCGAAGCCATAATGTACCCTTTATTTGCAAAAAAGGGAGCACTCCAGAAGAAATCGCATGGACACCCCCGGAATCGAACCCTCGACCCCTCCCTTAAGACCGCCTCGCTATCGACTCTGCCACCTAGCCGCTGCCGACACTGTTGCGAATAAATCATTTGAACGTACACTGCAGCTTCGTCGCGGGAACGTAGAAAATTACCATATTGCTATGATCTAACTTTAAATTGAGCTCAAGTCCTGAGCACGACAAGGCCACTCCAGGTGTCACTTTAGCCTTATCAACCCGCCCTGAAGCGATACAATTTTTTGCCATTTTTGGACCACACAGGCGCAAATAGCAAAAACGAAACCTAGTTTTGTGGTTCTCGTCCGACGCCCTAAAAGACCGTATAGGTCTCAATCAGAATGTCCGGATCGAGTTCAATGACCTCCTCGTGAAATGCATAGGACAAACATTTAATTTTGAGTGCTCTACGATCTGACTGGAGTGCTTCGTCATTTGATAACTGCTTTGGTTCGGACCTGCCACCGCTGAATATTGGTTGTAGAAGTCCCGCCTGACACTAGAGATTTGATCGTAACTAGGTACTCTCGGCCTTCACAAACATGCAAAATATTATTCCAAGTCACAGAGTTTTTCCTCTGCTTATACTGGTTCAAAGTCAGTTGCATTCCGCTAGCCCTTTTTTAGCGAGTGTGACTGGTGGCGGACGTTTCGTCCTCGTAAATAGGTTTTCGGCTCGTTTCACGACAAATCCCTCCGTCGGTTGTTGTACAAGTGGCTTGCTGCTTTGAGTTCAGCTCTCCGAAGATCCCTGAATTGTTCTTTTCCTTCGAAGTAAAAGGCGAAAATTTCATCAAAGATTCGTATCTCTGTTCGTCTGGCCTCATGCGCGTTTGCAAGAGATTGGGATGTCCGTCTTGACTTCACCAAGGGATTTCAGGGTCGAGGAATGTCAGATGTGTCAATCCCGTCGAGGAGCATTAAGCGACTATGTAAATATTTTCAGCTGCTAGCTCAAAAGCTGGCGCTAGGCATCACTTCCTTCGCATATTTATTGGAACGTTCATTAGTTCATAGCTTTAAAGCTGATCACTGCCATTGTTCCAAGTCCAGGCAACGAGTTATCCCCAGCATACGGCGCTGACCAGGGGAAAAAGCTGTCAGGGCCTTCAAAAGGAACATGCCAATGAGAGTTATAGCCGACAGGTGGACACCAAAGCGACTGGCTATGCGCCTATCTTCATTCGAATCGGCAAAGAAGAAACTGGCGAAACTCACGAGAAGATCGAAGAAAAGCCAGCGAGGTGTGGCCATCTGTTATGCAAAAATGTCACGAAATAAAAAAAAATCTCTGAAACAATGATGCTTTCGTGACTATCTCTTCGATTGTAGCATGTTGTCACTTCATCGCTTATTTATTTATTTATTTATTTATTTCAACCGTGGGTTACAAAATCATCACGGGCGTAAGAAAGCGAATGAAAATTTCAAGAAAATTTTTAGAGAACTACAACGACACAGCGCCTACAATAAGTTTTTACGAGCAACAGTGTCTAAAACAAGAAATGGACATGTTATTGGCATTTTGGTCACCACCTATAAATAATTTGAGCTTAACATCTCGATACATGAAAAGTTCGACCTTACTTGGGACCTAACAGCTCTGGGATGCAACCTATGTCTTCATGTCCTATTCCTGATCAGCGGCACACCAAAAAATTCTGTAGGGTCTATTGACCGTTTCTTAGATAACATTAAGTATCATGATTAGCTCCGCTAACTTCCGTCCATGTACTGAACAAGGAGTGCAAACCTAGTTGTCCTGTTTTATCAGTACCATTGGGAATGTGCTGATATGGCAACAATACCAGGAAACGGAACAGCCCATTCTAAAGCATCTCATAAACATCTTTCGCGTGTAGATGTTCCGCTAATTGGTTCGAGTGGGTGCCAGCGACGTATTCATTTGTCCCTGTCAGGTGCCAATGTAGCCCAGTGGGTCCTTCTCGTTCGAGGTGCCCGAGGATCGCCGAAATTCTCGATGGCGGCTCCAAAATACAACACGTTTATGGACATTTTTGCTCTTGTGGCATCCAGACCTGGCCATGAGAACAAGAACGTCGGATGGACTCCTGGGGGCGGATTCATCAACGACTAACCCGCAGGTATAGGGATAAGGATACCCAAGATGACGAATGCGTCTGTCTCTTATCCTATCTCTACACCTTATACCCCGCATACCCGCGGTTTTAATTATTGATGGAGCGTTAAAGAACTGAAAGCAATGACGGGAGCGAGGTGTGATTAAGCGAATTTCTGGCTGATGCGGTCACCTCGCTAAAGACCGATCAAATTTTAAGCAGTGCCTGTCACACGTTGGGACTCATCCTACAACCTCTTTCAGTCTGAACTTTAACGACGCCGTCAAACTGCAGTCGAACAACGACATTCGCGTGAATCACACCGGCCACGTTCGCTACTACATACCGTTCTCGTCGGAGAGCCTCTGCAAACTCGATGTGAAGTTCTTCCCCTTCGATACGTGAGTCGGCCGTTTTTCGAAGGTTTTCTGCAACAGCCTCAAGAACGGTTTCCTTCTTCTGATGAGTTCTGCCTAAACAACAGGTTCTATGGACTGGGTGTGTACCAGGGCTGTGTGCTGACTTGCCGCCGGAAAATTTTTTACCGCAAATTTTTAACGCGGAAATTCGCCGGTAAATTTCGGTAAATTCGGTAAATCCGTTATTTTTTTAAATTTAGTATTCCCTCAAAAGCAATGGTTTTAAGCGGCGGTAATGTAAAAAAGCGTAAAGCTTTTCACCGAAACATCACAACTTCAGACAAACCATATCATCTTCATTTTATCATGCATACGTCATCCCAAAGCAAAAAAAGCAAACGGAAGCCTAGCAATGCACAAGTGTAATTATCTATATTGTGAGTGCTTTAAAAAATAGAAACTTAATTAAAACTCAAACTTCTTTTTGGATTGACAGTTTAACTGCTTTTTGAAATTATCACAATTATCATCGTTTCATTCGATGAAGGAATGATTTACACCTTACGCTACCAGTTTTCTGAACTATTAAGATATACGTTGGAGCAAAGCCAGGCACTTCAGAAAGAAGAGCGATGTGTGACATGATAGCGAATTTCTGTCTCTTCTTATACGGGAAAGAGCTTAAGGCCGGGGCATACTTCCATCGCCGCGATACCATCGCGGCGCTCAGTTCATGGTTATTCCGCCGCACGCGGTTGAATAGCCAAAGGAAACTTCGCTGCGGCAGCCCCAACAGTGGCGATCGGCATGCGCGATGGCTTCCCGCGTCCATCGCGGGCATGGCATACTTTTTGGCGCGCGGTGTTTAGCGTTGGTCCTGGACGGATCGCCGTCCCGCTTTCTGGCAGAGCGATGGGCGATGCGACAAGCGCAGAGAGATTCAAATTCTTTCGCGTCGCTCAGCAAAATTCGTCGCCGGGATTCCATCACGGCGACGGGAAGTATGCACGAGGCCTAAGAGTCCACTAGATCAGGTAGACTAGCGGAGTACATTCCGATGCCTTACATCTTGGACTAAATTACGGGAACAAGACATGAGCGTATTTTATTCTTATTCTTCCTCTGGCGGTCGTCTATTCGGAGAGCTTTAATATCTCTTGTCCAAATTGTCTCATGTCGTGTGGGGAATGTCAGCGCGAGGTACAACTCCATGTGAGCGCGCTTTCACACTGGAGCGCACCATCTCCGTCTCCTGATATGGGCATGGATGTTTTAATGAGGTTGAGGACCAAAAACGCTAATAGCAAGTTGTCAGAGAAGATAGAAGCAATCACTTCTAAACTGAGATCGGTAGTATGCTTCCTTCTCCATTCGATAGAGAGGATCATGATTTTGAACGAAAAAAGTCGTTAAATTTTCCGGTAAATTTGGGAATTTACCGGAAATTGTTGTTAAAAGAATTGATCGCGAAAATGCCGGTAAATCCATCAAACCGGTAAGTCGTTAACCGGTAAACACACACCCTTTGTGTACAAGGGATGCGTGCCGGAGGCGAACCAGCCAATCACACGGGTCGATGAACCGAGCAAAAGTCGATTGGCCGATTCCTGCCTTTCACCTCTCCCTTGTCATTCGTCGAGGAAGAATTCACCGATAACATGTTCTCCTGAACTTCCTCTTGAAGCTCTCAAGAAATCTCCAGATCTGCTGTTCTCTGAAGCCCTTTCCTCCTTTATGTGTCTGGAGCACATTTCACCAACCGACTCCGATTTCTTTCAGGCAACAGTGCACTCTTCTCTTCGGCTCGTGGGCTCACTCGAACGACTCTATCAAGTACTCGCTCTACTCACCGAAACTGTCACTAATCGATTTCTACGACAATCAGGAGTGGGAACTGGACACGGTATGGCTGTCCTTTTCATTTCCGCTGGTCACACTGACACGGCAGATACACCTACGCCTTTATTTTCCAGCCTACATTACAGCTGTCTCTCTCTGTAGAATGCTACAATGTCGCATGCGGAAAAAGACTTCAGTGGAAACATTTTAGATCAGAAGCACGGTGAAATCGGACGGTTTCTTGTACGACTACTTGGATCCGCCGCTCTTCTGGGAGATGATCATCATCGATTTGGTCGTCGAACGACAGAGCTTCTACTACGGTAGGCACTTGTGTTGTTGGGCAGCGGTCAAGGTGCTTGATGAGGCTAAATTAGTGGTCGTTTTTTTTTAAGTAAAGGCCTTAGAAACCTGTTAGGAAACTATGCTGACAATTCAAATCAGTTTCTTTAAGCCTCAGTTGGCTGGTACCGGGGATGTAAGCTGTTACAACGATGTTTTGTTGCGATCAAAACTTCTAGCGCCAGGCGGGACTCGAACCCGCACCTCCCTCGGACCGGGCGGGAATGCTCGACGCCTTTACACCATCGGCGACACTTCTTTAGTGGCACCGTGTAGCGCAACACTTACCCCGTATGTTACCAATTCCGGGCACATTTCAGTGTTTTTGAGAGAATCCGAATTCAGCAGCTT
The DNA here is from genome assembly GCA_947359475.1 of Heligmosomoides polygyrus bakeri. Taxonomy (NCBI): domain Eukaryota; kingdom Metazoa; phylum Nematoda; class Chromadorea; order Rhabditida; family Heligmosomidae; genus Heligmosomoides; species Heligmosomoides polygyrus. The sequence continues at coordinate 24,942,100 of OX375868.1, forward strand.
TGAATTTTCGGCAACCAGTTCCATAACAACTTCTTCTTGCGAATCATGTTGTCTCATTTCTGCCTCAAGATAGTATATGTCATCTTCACCTTAAAGAGGACACATCAAATCAAACTGGATGCTTTTCAAAACAAAATAAATATTTTGCAGGAAAATAGATGTGTCTAACAAACCAAATATTAGGGGGGGGGGGCAAAAGTAATGAGACACCCCATGCCGTGTCCATATATCTCGTGGCTGGAGTCTGGTTTCGTGCTTATCGTATTTGTATGTTTGTATGCTACCTACTGAAGCCCATCTGAGAAGTTACCACTTCCGCCCTTTCCAGAAGCATGCCAAAACCCCAGTCTGCCTCATTCCGAAACCCCAGTCTGAAGAGTCGACCTGTGTCGCGCAAATCTCGCCCAATTCCCAATCCCGAGCAGCCTGGGCTCAATATTCACGCAAAATGAGAAGTACGTCTTCTACCTTAACCCTGCCAAGCAGCGAGTCTGGGTGAGGCCTGGTGAATTGTTACCGACCTTCGTTCGAGATGTTCACGGCGAGAAGCATCATTGGAGCTTTTGGGTCTGCGCTCATGGATCGGTTTACCGGAGGCTGTTTCCCAAGAGCACCGCGATTAACTCCAAGGCCATGGTGAACGAAATAGAGGAGATGGACCGGCGACTCTTATTCATTCGCAGCGCTTCAAGAAGAATCTCCTCTTCGACAACGCCGCACCCCATCGGGAACAAGTAGCCACGGATAAGCTTGGCCAGCTGGGCTACGTTCACACGCCTCACCCACCGTATTCGCTGGACATCTCTCCATGCGACTACCACTACTTCTTGAGCCTACAGGACCTCCTGGTCGGAAGAGACACAAGAATCCAAGCAGTCCTTGACAACCATATCGAGCTGTTGATCAACACCAGGCCCAAGCAGTTCTGGAAGCATGGGATCAGGAAGTTGGCTGAGCGATGACAGCAACGTCATTGCCCTTAATGGCAAATACACTCCTCAACATTGTTGAGTTGTTATTGAGTTATAAAGAGATAATGATTTTTTTCAATTTGTCTCATTACTTTTGCCCCCCCCGTAATAGTTGCGGTCCAAAAGAGTCAGAAGATTCGTTGTTCAAAAATAATTTGCTGTAAACATTTGCCTTTGAAGGATGCCTTAAGAAACCATTACACTGTTCAAATAAGCAAAATATTCTCACCCCTTCTGCTAGAACAATATTCTTAGGTTTGTTCTGAAGTGCTGGGAAGCAAACCATCATTTGTGATGTGTTATAAAAAGATCGCGCCGTACACTCTTTCACTGGTCTGCATTAATATAACGTAAATGGTGTTTACATCCACGTAAATTTAAGAAACGCAAAAGCTGCCGCAATAAAAGAAAACATGTCAGCAGTGCCACTGCGCAGCTTTAGGTAAGCAGCTTTATAACATCAGTTAAACGAAAATTTTGATGTTGTGGACGACGAGTGCACGGCGCAACTTCTCTAAGGAAAATCCTTTTGGTGAAGCAGTTTAAAATTAGCCCGAAAATATCGGTGTTGCCGCGATTTCATGTTCTTTCAAAAGTGCGGTTACTTTTTCAACAGGCGGTTGTTGAGTCAGCTTTTCTTTTTAAAAAACGGACTGCTAAACTAACGATAAGTCTAACTTGCACCTAGATACGTCTGTTTTTGCGTGAAATGTGTTCTGTTTAAAAAGAAATGTGCCCATTTGAAAGTAAACTGGTATACACCAGTTTCATTCTAAACTTGACTTTTTCACTCTAAAATGCACAACTTTAGCAGGTAGTCACACCTTTTCAGTGGTGTAAAAACTTTTTTTAGACTCGCCTACTCAGAATTCGCAGAAAAAATTAAGCTGATCATATCATAAGCATACATTTATTATCATTTTAAATTCATGAATATTTTATGCTTGTTTTGAGGTGCGGATAAGCACGAACTTTCTGCAGTTTCCTCGTTCGTGAAACAGCGCCATATGTTCATGCAGTGCATCTGAGTCTTCATTTGAATGATATTGTAAATGCTGCTTACAGGGGGTAGGTACGGCGGAGGGTTGAGTTTGTTTTCTTCGATCGTTCCCGCCTAACCATAAATGTGCTTGGCATCTTTGCATTAAGTGTATTACATTTTCGTAAACGGCATTTACACTACCAGAGCTTCGAAGAACACATTTCCGTAGCTCAACAATATATCTTGTGATCATTCGATATACCTGTTTTTGGAGTATCAGAAACAGTCGACTCTTTTAGGGTTAAATCTTAGATCAAAAATTGACTTTAGGTCATTAAAAGAGCAGTATTTCTACTCTGAAACGTGACCGGCTCAAAATTGGCATGCTAATAGCGGCAACGTTTCAACGTAGGGTCGAAGAACTATTAGGTTGAGTCATAAATTTTGCCACTAAAATTAGTATTCCGGAAAAAAATAACATTATGTCAAAAGAAAATAATTGACTTAAACGAGGTAATTGCCGTTATCCTCAATGAGTTTCTTCCACTTTTCATCCCCTGAGTGCATTCCATCTCTGTAGAATTTGGTCGGTTTCGACCTTCTATAGAAGTCTTCTACCACCTCATTGAGCTCGTCGACTTGGGAGAAGCGCCTACAACAGAGGAAATGATTTCTCAATCTTATCTAGGCTGTTTGACGGTGGATTGGTTTTCGTCCAGTCCAACTCCTCAATTTTTACCGGCGTTTGAGGTGTCGTATGGGTAGGGCGTTGCCCAGATGGAAGAAACTTCGGCTCGTGTGGGCTGCTTTCTTAGGAAAGAAGGCACGTGTAGAACAGGATGTGCCAGCAATCGCATGTACTCCATACCAGGTTCGGGTTTCCCGCTCAGGCCAACCAAGCCTTCCGTCTCTTTGAGGTCGATGAATTGGTACCAGCATGTCTAGGAAGGATAAAGCGCTGACTTGTTCGTCGGCTGGCCACCGCAGGTCATTGAATGACGAAATTCTCATACAAATTGCCTCTACGACATCCTGTAGAAGTGGAATGCGTGGCACATGCCAAAAAGGGATCGTGTAACGCCGCCCTATATTCCGTATATATCCTGCTTGAGTTGTTGACAGAAGTGAGCGTCGATGATTGCCTGACTAGGCGGAGGCAGTTCCCGGTGCACTTACACGTCCTACAAGCGCACATCAGGGCCTCCTTTTGAGGAGCTCCGGTTTCGTTGTCAGAATTCCCGGCTCGTTGCGTTCCATTAGTTATCGGCTTTACCATTGTCGCAAAGCATTCGCTTTTCATCGTTGGTAGAGATTCGATCCAGGCACCTCGCTTGAACCGGTGCAGGACCTCTCGGCAGCCGGAAGCACATCGATTTGCTTGAGTTTCCGTCAACGCATGGGACACCGTCGTCGGCGATTTTGGCGACCTTCCAATCCAGTGCAGTTGACGGGCGATGGTTCTCTAAGCAGCGAATTCCTTCCTCAGATTCCTAAAGAACTCCGGACAGAGACCTATGCCATGTAAAAAAACTTGAGACGCTGGAAAAAAATGAAAAATATGCAGACCTATCCGAAGCTCCAAGGCATTCCCTGGTAAGGGATGTGCGGATCGGCGATTATTTCTGGTGTGGTTTGGGAGGCATTCGGGAGGCATTCAACCCGATGTATTTGAGCAAGCGCATTTCGTTTACGGCAGTTGGTCGTTCCGGGAATCATTGTATTTTTTATTCTACGGGTTCATAAAGGAACATCTGATACTATCTTCAGCAATTTATTCAGTCGGGAGTGAACTTGTCTGCGAGTTCCTGAATACTCTTTGAACACATGAAAAAAACAGAAATGTTGCAATATTTATGACTCAACCCAGTAGCACCAACTCCTCACAGTGCATCCGTGTCTGAGCGGTCAGCCTCGCTGTCGCCAGGTAGAAGCTTAAGGTAGATGCCGTTGGAAGAAACAGAGCGTATCCAGAAATACCCTTTCTTCTTGCAGTGTTCAACTTGGTGATTCCCAGCACAATCATCACTCTGGTAGCCGTCATCGGCTTTCACACACCGAGCACTAGCGGCAGAATGAGGTGAGCGCTCTCAATCGCCATACATAGCTCCTCTCAAGATCAAGTTTTCGTTGTTTGCAGTAGTCCTGCAAGCTTTTATTGTTATGGTGTCACTGAGCCGATTTCCTGGGGTCATTCGATGCAGGGCTCAGTCGTCTTACCAAGAGAGTGTGCTAGCGGTAGGCTTAAACGGTGGATGTGATGTATAATGAGCAGAAGCGCATCAGCCCCTGAAATGCGAAAAATTCGAATATATCGACTCGAATCGTATAACGATGTTTTGTTGCGATCAAACTCTAGAGCCAGGCGGGACTCGAACTCGCACCTCCTGCTGACTGGGCGAGGATCCTCTACGCCATCACACCACCGCAGCTGTTTGATCGAATGCAACATGTAGTGTTTTAGCCGATTGAAGAAATACGAAAAATGGGTGGAGAGCCTGTCGTAGTTATTGCTTTGCCTCGTCCTCATCGGTGGCCTACATAGGTGGTAGGGCTAAGGCCCTTCAAAAAGGGCTTTGCTTTGCATGCTTATAAATCTAATGGTAAGGATTTTTGGATTGAACAGCACTTTTATCAAATTTCATTGCTTTGCTCCCAGTTTTTGTAGAATATAAAGTGTAACTCGACAAACCTCTTAGGGAAAAAATCCAAAAATTATGAAGGATCCTGAAAAATTTGCGTAAACAAGTGAGTGCCAGCTATTGGTGGTTTCAAATTGCATGCCTTAAAAAATAGATCCGATATTTGGGATCAGCATCTAACGACCTATTCAATGAATTGAAAAATGTGCTGTAAATAAAAAATGTTGATTCGATGATATTGATATTCAAAATGTGAACTTTGGCTGTCACCGACCAGAGTATGGCTCATTGAATCAACACTTTTAAAATTCGCCGGCCGTTTTTCTCTTCATCGGATAGATCATTCAATGCTGACTACAAACATCAGCTTTTCAAAGCGCGCAATTTGAAGGGCTCTACCAAGAAGCGGTGTCTCAACGTTTTTAAACCGTGTATAACTTATTAAATATTCTTTATCGAAGTCCCTTTCTTCAGCAACTCATTTAGTAGATGCAGAGTCCAAAATCCAGTGCCATTCTCATCGAACCCATGTATTACAGTTTTATGCATGCAAAACGGGATCACAACAGGGGGATTCGAATCCTCCACCTCTCCCTTGTAAGCTCACCACCATAACCCTAGGCCAGCTGTGGTCGATGAAGCGAACCCCTACATGCGAGGGGCTACGGCACCGAATCTTCAGTTTGATGAAACTCTGCCCTCTGCAGGATTCGGGTCAGGACACACGCATTTTTGTATTGCTGAGGCAGAGGCGCTCCTGCCCATATCCATTCCTTCCGCCGTTTACACCTGTCGTTAGAATAGTCTCCTGGTTAATCCTTGGCAAAATTTGCTACTACTGCCTTGGTTCTGGTTGCGTGGAAGGGTTTAGGCGGTTCGTCTAAATGACACCAGAAGACGGGCATTCGTCTTCTTTCTTTGTCGTCAGTACGTGCTTGAACAAAGGTGTTTTAATGAGTTTTGAGAAAGTCCTTCTTTTGGCCGACAACGGGCAGTAGCCGTTTGTTCTCTGATGAAATGCTTTCAGGGACGCCAAGTTTCGGCTGGGAATCATGACGCTGATGAGTATGTCCGTGATTCTGCTCGCCATCGTCGAGGACATGCCCAAGTTCAGCATGTCGGCAAATCGCAAGGGTCGTGGATCGTTTTCGGGAATTCCTTTGATAGGTACGCTTTTGCTCTCTGGCCGAGAAGCATTTACCTCACCTAATTCGACCCCTTACGGCACAATGTTACCGAGGTGGGACATGCTTCAATAGCTGCCTAAGAACTGACAGCCAAAAGTGCCTCATAGTCCTGCAGCTCTGCCCATCGCGTAGGTAGCTTTCTTCTTGAGCCTCATCCTCGTTCCAGGTCTATACTACTTCATTCTGCTGGCCATCATTGGTCTCTCAACGGTGACCACGTCGATGTTCGTGTTCCTCGAGCGCGACGTTCGCGTCAAGCACGACATCCCGTGGTACCTGCAATGGCTGTCTTTTGATGTCCAGCGACGACGAATCGGGAGGTACGCTAGTCGATTTCGTGGACGGACTCCATCGTCCGTAAATGATGGTGACTTCCAGGAGTATCAGCACGTACCGCCGGCATCTGCAGGACCCACAAGCAGAGGTATTGTTATCTCGGTGTAGCGCAGAGGTGTTTCCATTCTCCAAGCAGCCCCTTTCACTACATTTTGAGGATTGAACTGCAGCACTTTTACGTGAACAATTTCAGTGCAGTTCAAGTTGGATGGGGAACCTTTCGTGTCACTGTAGGCACGTTTACTTGCCTAATCCAGAGGATATATGGTGTAGGGCATAACCAACGCATTAATCTCCGAAACATGATCATAGAATCGTAGAGATAGGGCGTCTATGTGGGAAGTGTTCAAATAGAACGCCAGTGCAAGTTCTACAGGTCTGAATAGTGTGGTTCGCAACCGTACTTCTCACCGCTGCAGAGATCTTCCCATTTGGTACTCATAGGGTTGTTCCTGGGCGTGCGTACGTACAAGGGAGAAACTACCCACTCACATGCCTGCTCATCGTGGCTTGCGATTGGTTGGCACCAGGGGTGTGCGTTTAACGATTAACAATTCACCGATTCACCGGATTTACCGGCATTTTTTGTTAAAACTCTTTAACGAAGTTTAACGACAGAAAATTCCGTTAAATTGCATTAACAACATTTTGTGCACCATTTTCAAAATTTTATTTCTTTTTCATGTAAATACATTTTGGACGAATTTTTTAGATGAGCAAAAGCAGTATCGTTGCGATACCGAGAAAACTCTACTTAACGTGTTTCGAGAATTCTTGGCATGTTCCTTACTCTTTGACCAATATATTTGCGTGCACCCCACTTTTCTCCGCTGTTGCTTCCCGCTTTTCGACCTCATTGTCCGTTTTTTGCGTTTGATTGCTACATATTAGTCCCTCATAGTTACCACCCATTCAGTTTTTTCACGGTTTTTGTAATATTTGTTTCATAAGTGTGGTTGAAAAGACATAGAAAACGCGAAGAAAACGCTACAAAACACAAATTATGCGACAAAACATGGACAGGAAACGAAACAAGGGAAGTGAAAGGTTCCTTCCCCTTTTCCGCAAATTTTCCGGAACGTTAGAGGGATTTTCCGTGCGGCGGCCAAGTATTGTAGAACTTCGTTAAGGCAACGATGAGCCCGCTTAACTGATAGAACGTAATTTGTGGTACTGCGTTGCCAAAGACAAAATACTCAATACAGAAAAATTCGATTCGAGATTAAAATTTGATCAACGGTCCGTGGCTGTTTGTTTGATTCTCTGCCGTCGTACGCAGTAAGAACAGAACCTTTTGGGACAAAAATAACTATTCTGTGAAAAAGGCAGATATGGAGCTATGGACTTCGTTCGTATCTTCCAAAGACGGGCTGTACCAAAAAATTCGCCTTGTTCGCTGCTTCATTGAATTCTTCATTAAGCATAACATTCATTTCTGTAGTTTGCGAAACAATTATGGCAGTATAGAAGAACGTTGGGTCGTAAAAGTGTACTTAGCGAGAGCAAATTCTGCAAGGAGTTTTGCCAGGACAAATGAAAGTCCTTAAAAACGTTGAGCCGTGCTCTAGTGTATATCACTTTGGATCCGTCCAAAACCTGGACGACTTTCCACAAGCTGAACGAACTAGACATAGTAGGAAATTCCTTATCTTAGAAGTCCAGTTGTTACTGTTCGGTTCCAGAATCTTAATGGTTTTCTCGTGTGACAATTTTGTTGATGACAGATGGAGTTATATTATTTATTCTAGAGATGAAGACATAGTCATATAATTGTCATTGAGATGGGGTCGAAAAAATCAATAAAGAAGAGGATTTGGCTTTTTACATGCTAAAATATGGCCAAATTGACTGTGGCTAAGCGAAATTTTATCTAACGAATTTCCCTGATTTATCGATTTTAACGTAAAAACTAGTCGATAAAAAATGGTCGTTAAAAATTTACCGGAAAAATTTACGCACACCCCTGGTTGGCACGTCGTCTGCACCCACTCGTTGCACATGCTGGAGAACTAGGAATCCGATAAATATTTCCGAACGTGGTCGCCAGGAACAAGCCTGGGAGAATACGCTAGCCTTGTCTGCGTCCTCTCGCCAGTCACCCGCACAGTCACCCATGCGAGCCCACGAGGCGCGCCTCGCTGACTGCCAGGACTGAGCATGGGAAAACGGCCAGACAGGAATATTATGCAAAATTACATAGTGAGCGCGGGGGAGTAAGCTTCAGAATGCTAAACAATACATCTGAACGACGAAAAAAATAAATAATATGCGAAAATAAGGAAAAAGGACGGCGTTTCTCAATCCCTTTTGGAATGCACCACGCATTGCACTTCTATGTCTTCTATGTGGGATGCCGTGGAGGCGATTTAAATGCGTATTTGGCCGAACAATGGCTTGCGGTGGCGAGCCGATGAACAAGTCACTTTAGCACTTCATGCTTCCTAGAGAAGTCCGATACCAATTCGCCGACCACGGAGGGATGGAAGGCTTTGTTGGCTTGCGCGGAAAATCCGAACTCGGAACCTGCTATCGGGCGCTCCTGACAACCGGCACCTCTTCCGTCTGCGCTACACGCGTCCACGAGAAAATAAGGCAGGGAAAATAAAAAGAGAACATGCGACAGGGATGTAGGTAAGAGCGACAGGCGAGAAAAGGCAAGCGTTCACCGAAGCGCATGTCGTTGGTCAGCAAGATCAGAGGAAAAATAGCAGAGCTTGAGAAAGTACAGCGAATGCGCGTTGTGGAAAAAGGACGGTTTGTCAGGAAGGCTGAGGCACCATCGCGTCAGTTGATCGCCGCGCGAGGTAGGAACGAGACGGTAACGAAGGAATCGTAGCCGGAATGAGCGGAAACGTTGGGCAAAACCCGTGGCAGCTGACGTGACGAAAAGGGTTGTGTGTAGAAGAGTAATGCTTTTTGCTAGGCTGTCTGCTCTTCACGGAACCAAAAGGGAAGGAGATATAGTGTGAATCCAATACTAAATACAACTGCAACCCCCTTCGTCGTCTAGAAGCTGAGCACTTTTGTTCACAAGTCAAATTAAACAGTCTTTAACAAAGGCAAAGTGATCTTTTATTTTGAGAAAATATGTTTTAAAAACTCATCTAACCTTAGCTCTGAAGAAAAATATGTACAATTTTGGAATTAGCATAAAACTCTCATACCTTTTCCGAAAACAGTGCAAACTGCACTTAACGCCATTTTTGAATCAAGAGATTTGCACTGAGTGAAGAGAGACTCGTCAAACTTCCGGTTGACGGCGCGTTCGTTCGCATAATGCTCGGCCATCAACTGAACCGAGAGCACCTCCGCCTTCCCGAATAGGAACAAAATGGCTAATTCATCGAACCGCGTTAAGATTAGGTCGTATATAATCAGTGCTGTGTTTTCCCATCCAAACTGAACTGCAGTCACGTTTCACCTTAAATCAAAGGATGGAAGCGCCTTCGCGACAATATTTCCAGGTACTTTCCGGTATGAGCGCACAGCGCCGTCGCGAGATGGAGGTTGTACACGCCCCTCGCTGGCCACCAATTATATGTAGAGTCGCTTCCGTGCCACGCAACTGTGACTGCCCGATCAGCGTGGTCGCCTTTGCTGTGCGCCCATCCCTGAAAGTACCGTTTCCGTTGTGCTGTCAGCTGAGCTGTTCGCTTGAACAAAGAGAGGAGCCGGCGTCTAAGTGTGTGCTGTCTGCAGGAGCATCTGCTGTCGAATGGCCACGTGCGGACCGGTCTGCAAGACAAGGCCAGAGGCGTGGCGGTCTCGCTGCTCGGCCTCATTCCCCGTGCCAGCGTGAATAACGCTTACCAGCTAAACATCCCGCCACCTCCACCGTCGCAGGTATAGTCGAGTCGAGTCGTACCCGTTCCAACCGATCTGAGACGCCGCCGCTTCCTCCTCCTGCATGTGGCGTAGTCGAGTCAAGTTCGTTGCTCGTTGCTTCATCCGTCTCTCTCACACGTCTCAGGCAATGGATCAGCGCAGCAGAGCGTGTTGGAGGGCTCGCTTGACTCGACTATGCTCTCGGAAGCCTCTTCGGGTCACGGGCGAGAGCAGCTAATGGGGGAAAAGGTGTGGCAAACGACCTGTCGAGGTGGTTTTGCGAGATGCTTCGTCTGCAAAGGCTTCTCCTAGAAACATTGCTTTTGACCGTGGCTTGGAGAGATTTCCAGACAGCGTTCAAAAATAAACATTTTTAGCAGCTTGGTCGAAATCAAAAGTTTTCCTCTCAAATAGTTTTTGAGGGAGCGAAACAAATTGTCTATGTAAATGACGTGTGTACGACATGACACCGGTGTGTGACATGTGATTTTGTCGTCATCAGTAATGATTGTACGACCAGCATGAAAGGCATCTTGCACATTCAAATTTACAGAGCGAAAGCGAGCCAACCAACACTGACATTGGCATTCAGTAAAACGGTTCTCACCACAAACTTCACATAATTTCTTACGAGCTTGCACCGTATTTTTGCTATTTCGTAAGTGAAACAATAAAATATGCCGACAACACTCTCTTTGATTGTCCATTTTCATCCTAATTTTTTACCAACTTGTTTTTTGACTAGTGGTGCTTATTTCTGAAAGAATACAGTCTAAAGTCCAACCTTTAAAATATATGTAATAATGTAAGCCACGCAATCACTGCTGTATGAAAATATCCATTTCACGCCATCTATGGAAAGAAACGACATTAATTATCGAACAACCCAGTAAAACGAAGGCTCAGCTACATATTACAATTACCATTTGTTTTCAAACTGTTTTATTAGATTTTTTCTCTTTTTTCTTAGCGAATTTGTTCTCTCATGTTAGATCCACTTAGTTCTAGTTATTCGTTTTATAACCACACCCTAACCTGCATAAGTGTTACGCTGATGCAAAAATAATAGCCGTTTTCGTACTCGCTATGTCTCAGTACGCATCTCGACATTTTCCTGTGCGACAAAAGCTTACAAAACCAAGGCTATTCAAAAAAGCATTCCACGATTTCGTCGTCTCCGGAACTCGAGAATTCTACGCTGCTGAAATATCTACACTAGTCTCTCGTCGACGAAGATGTATTGGTTTTTTGGTGGTTATCCCGATTGAAAAGCTTTCCTTTAAGGGGAGTTGTAGTATTCCAAAGCGGTTACTTCAAAACGGCCATTATTTTTGCACCACCTTAATAATTAAGATAAAAAAGAACAAAAACCTAAGCGGCATTTGAAAAGAGAATTTTAGGCCAGAGAAGTGCAAGATTTTATGCTTATGCAATCGGGGGTTGCGACTTTCATTGATAAGATTGCATAAAACTCTGAACAGCGGCGAAACTTTCGGGGAGTTTTATACTGATTTCGCTGTGCTAGGCCGTAGTACGATAATGACCAATATCGATCTGACGCGCTTCCTAATCGATATGGGTGATTATCATTCTGCCACGCCCCACTGCAACTAAAGTTTACCTTACACAGCCGTTACTTTAAACCTTTAGGTACCCTTTAAGCGAGAATCCTATGGCTGCCACTAGCAGAATCGCATCCATTTTAAATAACGCCGCCAATTCAGGAGACGACGCCTCCACGACAGAACCTGCGCAGGAGGCTGAGTGTCACCCAGTACGACAACATGGTCCTGTACCAGTACTTTGAGCAAGTGCTCGAGGACATCATAACTTGTGCTATGCGAATCGAGAAGAGCGTCGGAGGGATACGGTATTTGTTCTACAGTATTCCCTTACCTTACGTCGCCTCACTAGTATCTTCCTCCGTTGCTTAAGGCAAGAGATGAGCACACTGAAGCCGCACGACGACCTAAACAGCAAATGGCAGACGGTGATCCGGCGACTCGAGATCATCTCGCTCGTCTTCTACGTGTCGGTGCTCTTCATCACGATGTATCTGTTCTTCTACCACGAATGGTAAGTCTCTTCCAAGCGTCCCGTCGACGAGGAGAACTCTTAATGAGCCGCGTATCTCTTCTTCGTTCAGGTACTGTGCCGTTGGTCATAATCCGTGCGGTCAGATGAATCTGAAGTGTCCGTGGATGGCTGTGACTCCGGAAGATCCTCAGTGCGAACACAACTCCTACAACTAGATGTATTCAGAAGTATTCAGAAGAAGAAGGAGAGGAAGCGATCTCGACAGCTCTTTGCCAGTCCTATTCTCTACGGGTTCTCCACTTCAAGACTTCTCCCTCAAACACTATCGCTTCAGATTGCTCACTACCATTATATGAAGATGATTTATCCGTTAGGTGCTCTCGAAAGCAATGAAGTTCCACAGGTGGCGCAATTGGCAGAAAGCTCCAATCCCGAGTGTACTAACGAGGGAAGGGTCTCAGGCGTGTGTCTGAACGAAAGGAGAGAAGTGGATGGTACTGCGAGAACCTCCACCCTTCATACAGTAGAAAAACATGTTCCGTTTTTGCTGAGTCCTTGAACCAAAAGAGCTACGGGCCCTCGAATGCGGAGTGCAGTAGCGCACCGTCAGCATGTGTCTACGTGCATACCTTCGCGCGCTGACGTATGGGACGTGGCGAAAGGCGTTCAGGAGTGCGAATTGGTGGCTCAGCAGCAGGGATGTGCGGAAATTTTTCTGGAAATAGCGGAAGACGAAAGGCGGAACGGAAATGCTCAAAAATGGCCGGAAAACGGAATACGAAACGCGGAAACGGAAATGACAAATGTTCGCCATTTTTCAAAAGTGCATCTGAAACTGCGTCAGAGGCGGCTTCTATTGCACTTTTTCTTGCTCGGAACTTTGCGAGTAGCAGAATCTCCCACAGATTAATGCTCATCGTCATCATAACATAACATAACAAAGCATGAGTTCATAATATTGTTGTGATAACCTTCTAGCTATGGCAAGAGCCATGGCACGAAAACAAATTCAGGGTCCTGTCCCACTATTTCTCACTATCTCAGGCAGTCTCCCCGCTGTTTCCATATCTAGTTCCAGCTGGTTTTCGCGGACATTTGTTGCTGTAATTTTTTCTTTGAACAGTAGAATTAATCGAATTGACAACTTTAGGTTACTTACAGACCAGCATTTAGAAGCTCACTCGGGTGAAATCTATAACTGGAGCAGTCACCTAGACCATTTTCCGATCAACAGGAAAGACGTTGCTCTCAACATTTTTAGAAACCTGTGGCATCATGGACGACGCGATGACTGTACGGATATCTGCATACTCAACATTAGCAGTTACATTGTAATCACCAAAACTAGTACTCAAAATTCATTCCTGGATCTAAGATGATAACTGGATGACTAGTCAGTCACGGTAAGTCCACAGTTCCGCAGGAATATTCAGTCTGTGCCAGCCTAGAAGCTCGCTGATATGAAGGTGACACAGCTTGACAGTTCCTAGACGGTTCCCGAAGTAATGGCTTGTTTCAGAATTCAATAAGTCCCTAGTCAATCAAAATAACAGCTCATGGTAGATATTCCTGATGCTTCATTTTAAAAAAATGAATTGCTTAACTCCATATGAATGAGTATCACACCTAAGGAAATTAACAATTGAAATTTGCACCTTCTATCAGGAGCACTGATGTAATCTTGGAGCAGACAAGCGTATGGCACAACCTTCACCGAACCTTTTGCTTCATGATACTGCGCTATATGCTTAGGAGGTTTTGTTGCTATTTGTAACTAATCCATCAAGAATATTATTCAAATGTTGAGTGAATTTTCTTAGCTTACTACGATACATTGCCTTTGCTGGCACATTAATTTTGGTTTGTTGCACTCATACGTTGCCATTTTTGCGCACTTTCTTTTGTAAGTCTAACCAATTTTAAGAATATTAATACTATAGTTGTCAAACAGTATTTCTCTCACAATTATATCATTATTATTATTTATTATTTATTGTTAATACAGGGTGCATAAAAAGTATTGACGCACCTACTTTTTGTTTCAGCTCCAGCTTTCTGTTTCTACCCCTCTAGGTTTTTATGTGTTATATTTGTTGTCTGTATTGTGCTCAAAAAAAACACTCACGAAAAAACTGAAGAAACATGATCGTCATCGTTACGGTGGCCCTTTTTTTGTCTGTTACCCAGACAGCTGAATACTTCCTTAACAAGAGAATTTGGCGCTGTTCGAAACGGTTGGTGAGGAAAGAGGTCAGCAACCCAAACGTCAGCCACGGCTCTGTCATAACAGATGATGATTACAAGATGTCCAAGCACGATAACGTTCAAATCAAAAATTGCCAACCTCTGTCCCATAACGGCAAACAGACAACGCGCGCAGGTGTGAACAGCTTCTCAGGCGAGCGCAGCTTAAACGTGAATCCGCTGGATTACTCTTTCTAGGTGATTTTGAAGAATGCGGTCTGTGCTACTTTCAACAGAAGTGACCAGTCGCAGAAGGCTACCCTGTTCGAAGCACGGAACAAAATGCAAGCGAATAATTGCGGCGCGTGCTCATGAATTTTTCCGCCGTTTTCGCTCCTGTATTCACAGAAAAGGAGCCGATGTCAATTACGACTTATTCTGTCGTGTTTGCAAGATCATTTTCCATATTTCTGAAATAAATATTTTAAAACTTACTGCGCAATACTTTTTCCACAACCGCCATTTACTGCGTCAATACTTTTTACGCACCCTGTACACCCATAGGGATATGCCAACAATGATCAAGAACAGACCACAAAAAAATTGCTCGGAAAGAATAGGAAAAAACTCAGAACTCAGTTAACAAATAGCGAATGCGCTAAAAAAACTATCGAGAACATTGAGGAAAGGCCCACCATCTATGAACCTGCGCATATATGAAGGAGAAAATAACCAGAAAAGGGTAGGACAACCAACCCACAAGTAACATGATCACTACAGAAAACCAGACGAGCTTGCCCATGGCATACTATGGTGTCATTATGCACCTCAATAAGGAAAAACAACTGAGCAATAAGTGCTATATAGTGCCTAGGAAGACGGCTATCCATAGGCCAGTTGTATGTATATGAGAGACAGCACTTTTGTCTGTTGCCTGTAACAAGCTGTCAGAAACTGGCAGTATTACTATGATAGTGATCCTTAGGCACATGAAGATCTGGCAGTAAATAAACTATTTCAAAGTGATGGCGCTGCAGACCTCCATAGTATTAGAACTACGGCAAGGTGCCTGATGGGAAAACGTAGTGAAACATGAAAACCAATAGGTGGTTAACAAACCTAACCCTGACACCTCACATCGCGCTCATTCACCGACAGTATCACCATTTCCTCACAGCCCCTACAAAAAAACACGAAGAGAGGGCACCAAGACATACAGAGCATATAGAGAAGGAAACTCAACTCCTTCAACGCAGAAAAACAATCATTGTCAAGTGGAGAGTACACATATATGTAGCAATTCATCTTCAATCAAAACAGCCAGAAAATATACACGAACATAATCACGACTATCAAGCTGTAATGATAAATAGATCTGGAGTACTAAGGCTACGAAAGTTCAGCCTTAAGATTTACCAGCCATACCTGAGCAACTTAGATGCATTGAGTCACAACACTGCCGCAACCTGAATCGTAGCTCTCATCAAATACTCAGAATTATTAAGAAATGAAAGGAGAATATGAAGGAGAACTCTTTTTATTTGATAAGCTGATTGTGTTCAACAGAAAACCAGTGTTTAATGGTACCCATTTCCGTTTCCGCCTTACGGTCCAAAAACAGGCGGAACACGGAACGGAACGGAAGAGCTCAAAATGGCCGGAAACCGGAATTCGGAACACGGAAACGGAAATTCCGCACATCCCTGCTCAGCAGGGTGCGACGTTGCTTCACAGGTGCTAGGGCAGATGTTCGACTGCCGTGCTATGCACTATTTTTGCATTTTTTCATGACCTTGACCTCCTTTACCAGTTTGCTTCCACGAGGGCACGCGCTGACGGTGCGATACTGTACCCCACCTTCGACGGCCCTTTTGGTTTAAGGACTCAGTAAAAACAAAGCGTGTCTTTCTACTAAGGGTGGAGATTCTCGCAGTACTCTCCATTTCCCCCGTTCAGACCTACGCCTGAGATTCTTCTCTGGTAAGAATCGACCCATCGGACGCGAAGGATTTGTGTTCCTCCTTCATGCTCTCCTGACAAGATCTCCAGGAAGTCTAACAATGCTTGACTCAGAAAATTCATCCGTATGTCTGCACAGCTGTCCATCCGCGCAAAATTGACGGTCGATCGAATAGGTCTACACAGCACTGGTTTCACCACTACAGTTGGATAACTCCTACCGTCAGTTGGGGGCAGTGATGAGCGGAAATGCTGGACAACTCCCCAGAAAACAGAAAATCGAGTTCGTCAGAAAACAGGTAAGCAATAATAAACAGTAAACAGAAACATCAGAAAGAGAAAGAGGTGACAGAAAATCTCGATGTTATCGCTCTAGCTATCTATTAAATATGCATTTTTAGCAATAACCATCTATGCCATTTCACGTCAAAATGGGCACCTATCGACGAAAGCCGGATAGTTTCGATATCAAACTGATCACCTCCAAAATAAAAGCGAAGATACATGTGATCGAAGCAGGTCATCTATTTTTTGAAAATTTAGAATTCACCACAATAAATTGGGTGCAGGGCTTGAAGTTTTATGAAATTTTGGTGCTTGCTGTGAAAATAATGTACATACATCATTTCAAGGCGCCGTAGTGTAGTTTGTGTGAAATTTATTTATTTATTTATTTATTGAATACGTCATAAGACGCGCCATATAACAAAAAACAAGCCGAAGAACATTCTCAAGCAATCTAGGCAGATTTTCCATGCAAGCAAGCGTCGTCCACATATCAGTATTGTAAACGCTGACAACAAAACTTCAAAAGACGAGGAAAAAAAGGGGGTAAGTAGGAGGTGCCTAGTGCGGAAGGATGGATATGTAGGAGCTTAAGAAAAACCCCTAATTTTTGAAAGACCTGACGGTGGATTTAAGGCCACCGTTAGAAATTTGTAGACTGCTGGTTTAAATGGATTAGGCAAACCAGCCTAACGGGCAGCGTACATGTCGGCGAGGCCAACGAAGAGCATGTGAAATGAAAATATCACACCGTATCTTCGTCTGGCTCGTCACAGTATTCCTTTAATTGATGGTGATCGATTGAGCAGTGATAGTATTGAGATTCGTCGAATCCTTTTTGTAAAGCGTGAAAGCTGCTACGAAGAAATTGTACGGCAGTAGCACTTACTCCACCAATCAAACGAGTCTGACAAGTGCATGGTGCGACGTCTAATGAAAGGGACTTTTTTCAGCTTTGGAATAGCCCAAGAGCATTTATGGTAGTAAAGGCTATGTTTTGTGACACAGATTAAATTGTGGCAGTTGGATACCCCTGGCAACATTCAAAGGTCATGATATTTTCTGTCCTCTGACCATTTTTGGGCATTTTCCCAGAGAACAGAAATTCCGCCCAGCCCTGGTTGAGAGGTTGCGTTCTTCCTGGTTCTCGGCAACGCATTGGAGACGCAAAAGTCCTTGCCCGGCCCTTGACTGCATCACTCACAACACGCAACCTACTCGGTGAATGCACATCCTAAAAGTCTCCACGATTTCATGCACATATGCGACCTGGTAAAAGGTTAGGAGTGCATGTCAGTGCGCCGTCTGTCTGCTCGTCCGCGAAAAGTATTCGCTGCTTTGAGCGCTTTACAAAGACTGCGGATATTGTCGTTACAGGGTGACTTGTTACGATCAAAACATGTGTCGGCGGGACTCGAACCCGACCCTCCTGCTTTTCGGGCATCGATGCTTACGCCCTAGACCACCGGTGTTGTTT
Organism: Heligmosomoides polygyrus bakeri; assembly: GCA_947359475.1. Taxonomy (NCBI): domain Eukaryota; kingdom Metazoa; phylum Nematoda; class Chromadorea; order Rhabditida; family Heligmosomidae; genus Heligmosomoides; species Heligmosomoides polygyrus. The sequence goes on from OX375868.1 coordinate 24,959,982, forward strand.
CACCGCGCGTAACACCCGCGATATCATCGAGGCCAGCCAGCACCCACCCCTGCTATCGGGATGCCGATATCAGGCCGTCATTTTTGGGATCGTTTGGGGTGCTGATTACAGAAAATCAGTCGTCGTTACACGAGTATCCAGCCAGCAGTATGAACCGAGTATTAAACATTGACCAGCTCCAACGGCTTTAAACTCCACTTGACTGCTTCAAAGTTACGTGATTATGATGAAAGACGGGCATCCCTCACTATGGTGTAATAACCTTCTCCCAACAATAATCGACTGCCTTCATCTACCTTTTTACAAATTGCTCCGCTTGAAATGCTGAGACGCAAAGACGATGGCGCGCACAGCCTCACAACAGCTAAGCAGCCCCGAATCGATCGATTTTATTGATTTTTCTACAAATTATCCGTTCGAGTTGAAAATCCCTCGTGCTGATGTAGCAGCAGTATACAGACTTTAACATGGACCGACAATATGAATTGGAGTTTTGATCGCAACAAAACATCCTGTAACAACATATAGCCTCTCTACCAGCCGCTCCAGGCTTAAGCAAATGTGTTAAAGCATTGTTACTAGTATGAATTTTGTTCAAATTGGAACATTAGTGGTGAAAAGCGTGTGAATCTGACGCTGACGACACCGTCCGCAATACAAGATGTCGATCGATTTTATCGATTTGTGAGCAAACTCACCTGTTTGAAGTGAAAATCATGCGAGAACGACCCGACAAAAAGCTTCACAACAGAAAGTATCGATCGATATTACCGATCTCTCTCCAAAGTTGCATGTTTAAGGCGAAATCATGCGGGCATGACACGACAACAGGCGCCACATCAGCCCTCATCGACCGTGTTACCAATCTCTGTAGAAATCCGAGTATTGGAGATGAGAGCCCTGCGAATTCAACACCGCCGGACGCCTTTCACAAGAGAAAACACCAATTGATTTCTATCTATTTTTATCTCTTGAGAGCATTCCTTTCCTAGTTTGGCGTCGAAATATGCCCGCCCAATTACACCCTTCAAAGTTCGCGCTCCAAGCAATCTCTCCGAGTTGCTGCAATCAGCTGCGGACCTACACAGGCTGAGTAACAAATAAACAGCACGCAAGGTGCTTCCTACTTCCATCTCCACTCGACGTCCCACTTCGCATTTTCGCAAGACTCGGTGTGTTTTCTGTTCTTCTCGAGGAACGACAAAAACATTTATGTCATCATAATAACAACGCAAACAACAGACGCATACACATATCCACCAGTCTACTTCAAGTCGATGACCTGGATACCCGGAGGCAGCGACTGCTTCAGCTTCTCGGCCTTATCCTTGTCCTGAAAACGAAGTCTATAAGCGAAAAAAGATAGAAATAGTTAGCATCTCCTAAACCACACTCTATGTCTCGAAGGGCTTCACTTCTTACAAACCCACGCCGGCCCGGAAAAGGTGATCATGAAATGCGAATAAAAGTGAATGTGGGAAAATTACTTTCCACGGGACAGATATTGGTGCAAAGACAGGCTTCTTAAGGCGAATTTCTTCAATTTTTTAACGAAAAATACTAGCTGCATGGCATACCCAAAGTATAAGTCCGTTGTGGAATTAACAATTTTGAGCTCGTTTAGTTAGCAACTAATTCCCGACACAATTTTTACTGCATCTAACTCTCGTGCTGGATTTAGCCCATAAACCGGTAATGAGGAGGACATGGTGTTTATTTCCTGATTCCATCTAATCGGGCAGTGTTTATTTCATGATCCCATCTAATCGGGCATGTAGTGGCTCAATCGGAGGAAGTGCCGGCTGCCGCGACCACTCCGACACCAGGTTCTTGGTTCGGATTTCCCATCTAGGCTAAGCCTTCCATCCCTTCTGCGTTGGAGAATTGGTGGTACCAGAATCGAAGGCAAAGGATAAAACACTGACTTCTTCGTCGGCTGGCACCGTAGGCCACATCCAAATGGCTTCCACGACATCCCGTACAAATACAGGGTGAATCAAAATAACGTGGATTTTTTCGCCATAGTTATAAAACAGCCAACAATTCGAGAAAGCGTCAACTAAACTACAACAATACAAACAGCAGAGGGCCAAACGTTTCGCGAATTTTTCGACGATGGGCCGCAGGTCGTACCTGGGAACAGATTCTGTTCACGGATGAGAAGCTGTTCACCGTGGAGCAGACGCACAATCGCCAAAATGGTAGGATGTGGTCTACAGAGGCTCCAAGCACCTCTGCTATCGTCCAAAACCCACAATCTGTCATGGTTTGGGGCGGATTCTGCGCCAGCTGCAAGATCTCTGGTTTTCGTGGATAAGGAGTGAAAATCGACGAAGATGTGTACCAGCGAGACATTCTCGAGTCCGTACTTCTTCCTTGGGCCCAGCAGCCCTTCGGTGATGCCATTGGACGTTCCAACAGGTCTCTGCACTCGCACATAGTGCGAAGAGTGCGCAGGCGTAGGGCAAGGCCAATTTCTCCGACATCATCACGCCTTCGGAATGGCCGCCGTATTCTCCGGATTTGAATCCGATGAAGTACAGTGTGAGGGGCATTTTAGAGGCTAGGGGCAGCGTCAAACGCTGGAGGAATTTCGAGTCCCTGGAGGAATCCTTGCGCCAGGCGTGGGAACGGTTGTGTACTGATGACCTGCGGCCCATCGCCGAAAAATTCGCAAAACGTTTTGCCTTCTGCATCCGCTCCGAGGGAGGCCACTTCGAAACCACTTGAACATGATGTGCCCTGATGTTTGTATCGTTGGAATTTAGTCGTCGTTTTCTCGAATTGCTGGCTGTTTTATAATTATGATGATATGGGGGATAAAAAATCTTGCCCACGTTATTTTTGTTCACCCTGTAGAATGCATTAACGCATCCCATAAACGAATTGACTAACTCTACCTTTATCCTTTTCATCTTTTATCCAATTAAAAACTATTGTTCGTGACAAAACGATATAGCCACTCAAGAAAATCAAAACGTAACTTGGAACCAGGAAGGCTCACCACTCCGCAAAGACCTCATTACCTTAACTACCTTCATTCACACGCTACTGCTCAACTTTTGGATTGTACTTCGGTATATTTCGGTCCACAAGACCATGACAATGACCTCCGTAGACATGCGGTGTTGCTGCGCTTGCCAGTAGAGAGCGCAGAATGGGTAATTGCTTAAGCAGCGCTTGTCACTGCAGTCGAAGTGGGAAGATCGTTAGCTGTTTGATCCCGCCAATTTCAAACACTGTGCTCTTATTATTCGGTTAGGCGACTTTCAAAAAATCAGAGAAAGTCGCCCTAAATTTTGGGTTTCACAAAAACTATTCTAGCCGTCATCGCGATCCTCTATCTGGAAGACGCCCGGAATTGATTTTTAGAAGAGTGAAGAGAGGAAGAAAAGGAAGATTGAGAAAGACAGATATTCTCTAGGAGTGAAGAATAATGTTATAAACTAAGGTGCAACTTACAAGAGAGGTCAATGAACATCCCGTGGAATTCTTCAAGGTGACCTTTTAAGGGTTGTAGGGGACTCTGAGGAGCACCGTAATGGCTTTCAAATTTCCTACGGGCATCTGTATAGGTAAAAAGTAAGGCATTTCAGTGCGGGTTGAAGAGACCAATGTTACACCTGGAGTGGCCTTGCCGTCAGAATACAACCTACAAACATTAAAACTAAGACAGCTAATCATGGCTATGCGAGTTTGGTAGGGTTCCAAAAAGAAGCTCCAGGGCACACTTAGATCATTCATTCGCAGCAGTTGCCGTAGACTGGGTGGTCGTGTAGATAGCAACGTGTTTGCTGGAGAGTGGTTGAGGGTTCGAATTCAGGTAGAGTTTGTGGACTGCAGGGATTCCTTGTAAATGTAGAGAACTTTTCGACCTTGGTGGGTATAGTTTTCACTTTCTAATCCTGTTTTTAAGCTCTTCTCAGATGTTTTAGTTTTCGTTGCGAGGAGTCACACGTCCCCCATTAACCCTTCCTTTCTCGCTGGGCAAGCTCTCATTTAGCGCTATCCCTATACGACCCTTCGTAATGTTCTGTGTTAGCCTTGAAGTGTTCGTGATGCAACCTTATTTGCGAGCGACCGACACGCACTGCTTTAACCCACCACTGAGATGTGGAACCATTTTCACATTTCTAGAGAACGCAATTCTTCACTACTTTTAACTACACTAACTGTTACGAATGGAGAACATTTTATCCAACTCGTGCTAATTATGCATACGGCCCGAGATGTGGCGGGTATACCAGACGAAGCAAAGCGAGACTCGTGTGTCGACGATGCGGTTGCGGGGCGAGTTGGGCGCAGACCACTCTTGCCCTAGAATTTGGCACTACCTTCCTATTTAACCTAATTGTCGTTGTCATGAGAACTCCAGGGAATTAGGTTATAGAAGCCTTTAATGACCTATATACAGGGTGGCCCATAAGTCCTGCAACAAAATTAGGAGACCCTATTGGTTGTCTTTTTCCAATTGCAAAAAAACCGCATACCAACAGTTATGTAGCATATACTTAGTGCTATACTTCTGGAAAGTATCATGGTTGTAGCTGCTCTTATTACAAAGTGATGCGCTCTCACGTAAAACTACCGAAAATTCTTCTCTGGCCCGTGGCGGGGCGCTTCCGTTCCGATGTGACTAAATTTCGGAAGATTGGTTGTTGAACATGCAGTATGATGGTATTGTGTAGGACAGTGCAAAGGCTTCTCAAGAGTGAACATTGGATGAACGGATCTGAACTACAGTAGAAGAACGCTATTAATTTTCTGATCATACAGTATGCAGCAACCAGCTGGAACAAATTCAATATTCAGCCGTGTGCGTAATCTATTACTAAGCAATATGTAGTTTCTAGAAAACACCAAGGAAAGCTCTACAAGTCCACAAGTGAGATGAAGACTCAGCTATGAGGAGAAGAGAGTAGAAGGAAAAATTTGTAAGCGCAGTTGGAGGGCGTCGTTCGAAGTGGGTATTCAGCCTCTGCCTCATTTGATGAAAAATTTCTCAAAGTTGAGCGATCCCAGAAAGGTCAAAATAATAGTGCGTTTAATGCTACCTTTGCAGGAACCTGATGATATAAAAACAACGGCCACGCATGGCAAGTTTTTGTCATACACGATTTTCCAAAATGTCTCCCCGCACTCCATAATTTTTTGTGTAAAAATAGTGAAAATCAATAAAAAATGTTCGTTTGATAGGAACAAAAACTTAACACCATATATTAGAGACTCAATCGCGCTGTTTAAAGGCAAAATGCACAATCTGGTAAAGCGATTCCTGTAACAGCAAAAGAAAAGGACGTGGTAGCGGTTCTCAGTCCATCTGCAAAATATTGCACCTGCGAAAGACTAGCTGTGAAATTCCTAAATCTTTAGAATTTCAATCTTTGTTTATTAACCATCTTAAAGAAAATGTCTTGCTCTATAAAGCCTGGGAAAACTATTGTTCAATATCTTCTTTGGAACGAATAAGAAGTAAAACTCCGTAAGAGGGGCTGCGACGTGAGCTGCAAAGCGACCCACACGATCTGAAGGCTCTTATCAATCCAGGAGTGGTCCCTTATGAATAGTATCGCTCCACCATAATCTACAAACCATGGGCAAACATGGTTTAAAAATGTACCAAATTTAGTGCATTCTTAGCCTTTTTATACGCCTATGTTTTTGTTGCAGGACTTATGGGCCACCCTGTAGTGAACTAAACCTGCACTGGCGCTGCTCATTCGTGAGTGGTTTCTTACAAGGGAACTGTCTCAACGGTACACCGGAACGGCAAGAACGAATACTATAGGAAGAATCTCCATCCTCTAAATAGTAACACAGCATGTTTTGTTTGTGCTGAATTCTTGAAGCAAACGCGTAGGAGCGTGTAATGGTTAAGGGTCGGAGCGTCGAGCTTACCACGGCTGCGCAAGCAGCTTATCTCCCGACTTGGGTGGCGCAGTGGTAGAGGTACTGCTTCATGGTTGTGACGTCACGGGTTCGGTCCCAGTGCTACATTGCGTTTTCGCACTTTTACCATGGTATCGGATTTCCTTACAGATTTCCATATCTGAACTTTTTTTGAGTTTGCCGATGTTTTCACTATATATTCCTTGTCTGTATCTCGTCGATGTCCCAAATATGCAAAATACGATGATACATGAAACTTTCACGTCAATCAATGGTTCTCATTGCCGGTGAAGTAAGTGCCACCACAGTGTACTCACAATGTAGGAGGGTACCTCATGATCTTCAACTTGACCTATCACCTCAATGTTGGTGATACGATATGATAGGTGGTGGTACGGATGTGCATAGTTGAAAAACTAGCACATATGAAGGCGCAAATAGACAGCCTTGGTTTGTTGTAAGCATTGATGGTCTAAAATTGACTCCTGTGATCATAAGAAAGCGTAATAACAACAGACTAATACATGCAAAAATCATGGTAGCGCTCGGACTCGAACTGAAAACCCCGCCGGTGTGCTCTATGAAGCGACAGTGTTACCGGCTGCGCTACTATGCACATCTCGGGTGTCGTACGGGTTGATAATAGGTGCGCGCACGCCATCAGGCCTCCTTTTCAGGTCTCTAGAGAAGCGTTCAGCAAAAACTGACTGCGGCTCTGGACTCCACTCACAAGGCCCTACATCCTGCCAAAATAGCATCGCAAAAGCTCACCATGAGTTGGGAACCTTTCCTTGTGAGGGGCATGCTGTGAACTTCATTCTCACGATGATTATAGGTCTGAACTAGTTCGGAATCGTCCAAATATTTCATGTAAATCCCGTTCTCGCTGACAAGCGACCTAATTGTAAGTAGTTTCAGGTTTTCGTCGACGAACTACGGAACTTCTCGAATAAAACTAGGCAAACATTTTCCTAGTCCTCTTTCGATGGGCTTTCGTTGTCACAACATCTCCATCCCCACTCTTCGCTGTAGCACAGTTAAACTTATTATCACGAATTGCCTGCACCAGGACGAAAAGAAGGTCAAGAAGAAAACTAAATAAATGAACTAGTTACCGGGATGTAAATCAATCGTCACTTTGTCCCATTCAATATTTCTCCTCGAGGCTCTTACATTCTACTACGGAAATGTCATGAATGAGAATAATCCTGTACCGCGACATGATGATAATAACGCCATCAAACAGCGAAACGTCAGAAGAAGATGTTTGCCAGCCTGCACAACTTCACTCGGATTTCGTGGAATCATAATTAACTATGCGTTCACAGAAATACTTCCAGTTAGATAAAAAAAACGTAGCAGTAGGTCGACACGGTAATGTTACCCTAATCTGCAATGTGTGGGGCACGCCCTGGTTTAATAATGGTGAATTTATTACATTTTATGTCAAGGTAGAAGCTGATCCAGCAAGCAAATTTACACCTAAAAATGGTTGTAGCCATTCTTCGAATTCTGCATTGGCACATTCTAGGATGCCATGAAGCGAAGATATTGGGTTGGCCGGAAAGTTCTGGCAGTTTCTGTGCGTCCGCTTTTCCTTCGTTTATTACTCAGTCAATATTCACTTACTTGGCATCTTTATGCAAGTCTAATACGAACTCTTCGCTCTACCTGATAAAATAATTTGTATTTCACTTATGCTTAATAATTGTTTCTTCGACGGCTTACTGAGATATGTCGAAAGATCAATTCCGAACGATATTTTATCTCGATTTCAAACTGGGCCAGTCCGCCGTCAAACAGCCGGAAAATTAACTGAAGGGATATTGGGCGCGGATATTTCAGCCTTGAAGATGCACCCCGAAGCGGCGACCTTAGGCAATCCAGAACGATGGTTTGAAGGCCTTCGTGGCAAATCCACCGCAGAAGTCCTCGACAATGGAGGTTTAGGAGTCAGTAAAACTGCTGTTACGAATGGTTTGAAACGCCTCGGTAAGGTGAAAAAGCTCGAAAAGTAGCCCCTACCCCCAATTTGAGTGATGGCCAAAAATCGTCGTGTTACGGAATCCGTTCTTCCTCGCTTCTCCGGAATCAAAGCGAACCGTTTTTGGATCGAGTCACCACATGTGATGAAAAGTGGGTTCTGTACGGAAACCGAAGACGATCGAGGCAGTGGGTTGATGTTGACGAACCCCCCCCCCAGGCACTTCCCAAAGCCGAATTACCCCAAAAAAGACGATGGGATCAGTGAGGTGGTCAGCGACTCGCGCTGCACTAGGCACTGGCTAACAGAAGGGTTCTCATTCTTCTACATGACAACGCCGCCCACAGGTTTCGCATATCACCGTGTGAAAATTAGACGAACTAGGAATTGACGTTCTGCCTCACCCGCCATACCCATCAGACCTTGCGCCAACTGACCACCATCTTTTCAAGCATTTTCACAATTCCCTCGCAGGTAGAAAATTCGCAGACCATGACCACGCAGGTCTTTCTAGGATTTGTAGAATTTCGACCACCGCGTTTGTTGCTGACGGAATTAGTCAACTAGCATCGCGCTGGAAAAAAAGTGTGGTGGTTCGAATGGTGCTTGCTTCGAACGAATTCTGTGAAAATGAACAAAGAGTTTGGTTGTTTTTGGAGGATTGTTGAGGTGGACTAGTCAAAACCGCTAGAACATTCCGGCCAACCATTACAAGGTAGTCTGTAGTCGTGCGAAACAAGCACGTGAACACTACATCCGTTTAAAAAAATCCTCAAGCGGTCGCAAATCTACTCAAACTGTTCAAAAGACAAAAAATGTCCAGCGGAGCGATACTGCTGAAACGCACGTTCGAAAATCCGCTCTCCAGGGGATACCGAAATCATGCGAAGGCAATGTTGTGATCCTACTGTACTTGCTGAACTCTTGGAAAGTAAATTACTTTTCACAAACTGTTTCTAGATCTCTTAATAAAGATATGGGTCGATTACTGAAGCAAAAGGGTCTATCCTCACGGATATCCCGTTCCCGTGAGCCTTCTATTGCATGGTTGTGTAACTCTGGCTTCAGACCTTCAGCAAGAGCGTTTATATTCTGATAGTTTTCATTTGCTTGCCAAGATTAACTCTGAGCGCAGGTTGTTCAATTTAAATGCAGCGGATTATATTCGACAGTTCTGGACCAAACTAATAGAATAACGACCCCGAAACGGGTGTGTTTCCTTGGAAACGTGGATTCTAAGAGAAACGCATGAGCAGAAGATACACATACACTCAGCAAGCAACTGAATTTCACAATCGCGGCCCACTTAACTGCAGTTCCCAAGTCAATCCCATAGCATTTCCCATAAAATACCGGTGTTGTGAACGCACAACATCGCACGCTTGGTTCGTATTCGATTCGATTTTTGAAATCCGGCAGTGTTTTCGTCTTTGCGTCAGAATCTTGTTAGATGTGGTGGGGGAAATATGGTGTGGAAGCACAGCCCATGCTGAGACAAGTGATATGAACCAAATAAGAGGCACAAGAGGACAATAATATGAAGAAAAGAACTCACGTTTACAACCAGAGTGAAAAGGTACTTGCTGCATCGGACCTTGAACTTCACGTTTAGTGCATTCTTCTTGATCTTAACGATCTTAGCATCCTTCCGGCGTGCCAACACCAAGAAATCCTTAATTTCAGTGATCTGCTTAGGCATGGTGCTGTATTACCTGAAACAAAGCGCAAATAATCCACAGAACACGAACCAATCGATATCTCGCGAGAGGGAATATCAAGGAGACCGACAAGCGCATTCGGAGGAGCATACGCGAAGGTTGAAACGTTCAGAAGACGAGGATCGGTGAGAAAAAAAAAGAACATGAAAACACCTGCGCGCGTTTACCAGTGGGATTCCTGTGCTCCTTTCAGCGCCTCCAAATTTCAAAACAACAGTCCCAACAACAAAAAAGCCTTACAACTCAACTTGCAATAAAACTGACATGAAAATGCACATGTAAAACACGCCAAAAGCCGATTAAGATCATAGGCCACTGATAAAGAAATTGCATTTGACCGAGTCGGTGTACGGTGGTTTTCGTTTTGGGACGCGACGGACACTCCCGCTCTTTCTCCCCGGCGGGAAACTCGTCCCGTTGCCGCGCGCGGCCGCCATCCTGCAACGCGTCCGCGCCTTCTCCGACGTGATCCGCTCTTTTTCCTCATTCGTTGTCACGAGGATATCTTTGATGTATCTGGCCCCTGCAGTTGGAGACGCCATGCAAGGCTCGGCGAGGATCTCCACCATCCGGAGTCTGCCTTGCGGCGATGATGGGCTGGCTCGCGTACGAGTTGTCTTGAATGGTCCTTTAATTTGACTTGGAGCGCTGAATCTTCGCCCCTTCGTGGAATGATTACATGTGAACTGGTCCCCGAAAAGTTCCGTCACGCGCGAGCGGCGAGAGTCAGACGAGCAGAGTGAGTCTCCAGATTGGGCTAGGGAAGGGACTCCGGGGTGTGGCGAAAAGGGAGGCGTGGAGTGCACGAGACGACACGGCGAAAAACCGCGCGCCGCCTCGGCACTATGCCAAGCGGACCAGTTCTCCGGCAACGTCGTGGAATGCTTGTGATTGACCGCTTGGGCCTCGGACTTAAAGGCAAGTAGTTCATAGTCTTAGCAAGATTGGAATCTTCACATTCTCTTGTTAAGTAGACCCAGTGAACCTAAAATGGCGAAGTATCTTGCCAGTCTCACTTCTTGGCGCAATTTTATTAGGTTGGCCGGAAAGTTTCGCCGGTTCTGACTGGTCCGCTTCAAACGATCATAACTTTATCCATCCTCACCGGATTCAATCGGAGTAAGCAGCACTCGAGTAAGTATACTTCTTTCAACGCGATACTTGTTGATTAACTCTTGTATAACGAAAAGAACGGAGGGAGCGGACGGTTGACATTTCTTCTACCGTAATCCACGCGCAATATGTGTTTGTGGTGCAGTCACGGACGCCCGAGATGACGTACGAGTTGACTCCTATACTGCATTTTTGTGGCGATAAACACTCAGTTGTGGTGTGCGAGCCAAATCTGTACGAAGAAAAAATTTTCGCCTGTCAGATAAATTCAGTGTGGTACTTCGAAAGAGGGGACCACCTTCCAAGAAACTTTAATTACACGAACAAGGAAAAACGAGGCATAAGGTTAATGAAGAAGACAAACAAAAAACAACGCTGGTGTTTTCTGTGCTCTCCTCCGCTGAGGCGATTGACTGATGTGAATTCCGTAGGAAACCGTATCTATCTAGGACAGTAGAATGAGCATGTTCGAGATTGCTTGAGACATGACAAATAGAACGGTGTTCATATGAGATGGTTAAAACCACTTCTGAGTGATCTGTGAGCCAAATGAGTACAAAGAAAAAACATTCACCGGTCAGTTAACTTCACTCTGGTACTTCGCGGAGAGGGGGTCACCTTCCAATAAACCCTAGTTATGCGGACAAGGAAAGGGAGACATGATATTAATGAAGGAGACAAACAAATAATAAACTAATGTTTACTGAGCCCAGATTTGGACAGAAGGACTCCTTGGTGTACCCTGACTAATCCATCAATATTGGAATTACCTACATCCTGGAGTTCCTTCCCTTGCTAAAATTTGGAGGCAAACTAAGGTGCTCCCAGCAATCGCTGAGTTTTGCAGTCTGTTTGTTGCGTCAGCGTTTTGAGGGCTACGAAGATCATTTGCCTAGTCAGGTGGAATGTACGATACCAGAATGTTTCAGAGCACGAACTGTTTCTGAGTACCTGTGGTGCATCGAAAGTGTTTCGTGCGGTTTCAATTTCATTGCAAAGAAATCAGATTTTCGTTTGAATGCCTTGCGTCTCGTCTAAATTCTTTCTCCGTTTTTTGCCAGCTTGTTTACCTGATATTTTTGTCACATTATTGAAACAGTGTGGTGTTTCCTTCGTTTTCCTATTTCTTCTGTGCCAACGAAGGTGGAAGATGAAAATGTTTGTTTCCCACTGGTCTACTAACGTAGAGTGGCAACGACATCGCTACACTCTGCGATGGGTAGCCGTGCAGACTACGAAACGATTGAAATGCCAGGCGTAAAATGAACGTTTCCACCTACCATCCTTATTGGCGCAGAAGACATAACAAAACTGAAGTGTGAGTACCTAGGTCCATATGATATTACTTGATGCCTTTCCATAAGCTGCGACCTCGCCTCTCGATCTTACTCTTCAGAAGCTTTTTCCCGGAAGGAATCCAATATTTGGCGCTAACGCAGCCTTCATCTCGGGCGTCCGTGACTGCACCACAAGCACATATTGCGCGTGGATTACGGTAGAAGAAATGTCAACCGTCCGCTGCCTCCGTTCTTGTATAACGTATGAATTGTTAATGGTAGCTACGCATCAGTACATACAGCGTGCAATACAACATGCATGCCTTAACTTATCGTCGTCGCCAACGATATCGTCGTCGCCCACGATGCGTCCTTTGTCGGCCCGTCCCGATCAAGGGTGAGCCTGGCACTCTTCCTACTGTCCTGAGATAAACACGTTCACTGCCAGACCTATCTCGTGCTCGTTTCCATAAAGCCACTGAACCCCGATTCCTTGGACGCTAAGTCCTAATTTCCCCCATTGGTATTAATATTTTGGTGCATCGGCCTAACAAGCCTAATCTAAGTCTCCCGTGTCAAAGTATGACAACTTTGAGACCTGGAGCATAAAGTCGATTAAAGATAAGATCGCATTCTCTGATTCAAGAGAATAAGTCGTCTCGTATTCATTACCTAGACGCAAACAATTCCTCAACGGAATAAATCTCCCGTACGCGGTACCTGGAGTAAAAGCCCTCTCGTATTCATTACATAGAGGCAAAGCATTCCATAAAGGAATAGAATCTCCCGTACAAAGTACTTGGAGTAATTTCTCTTAAATTTGAGAGAAAAAGTAAGTCGCAAAAAATGGCGCTTTACTTCCACAAAGCACCCATTATGCTGTGCTCAAAAACGCTTAATAAGCTAGTAGCACTCTATAAGGGTTACCTATTAGTCGTGGAATACCCAACGGCTGATGAAGAAAATTATGAAAAATCTCGTTCGAGAATAGCACTTTTGCTGAGCGCATTAAAGCAAGTCAGAGAAGGCAGAGGAAACCTTCAAAAACTGTACAACGAGATCAGAGACTAATATAGGAATTGTAAGAACAAATCCGAAAAAAAAGATCTTATGGCAGAGACCGAACAAATAGAACAGGAATCGCAGATACAAGTAGCGATTGCTGACTCTAGCGAGTTGATCTTTAAATTGACAGCTAGGTACGACGAGTCAAGAAGTGCCCGAGAAGGAATGGGCATTAAATTAGGCTACATTTCACAGAAAAATAGCACTGACGAGACAACGAACAATCCTGACCTACGGGTTGTCCATGGACAAAGCCAGATCAGGACCGACAATCCTGAAGCAGATGCGTATCTCTCGTCTCTTGCGGAGCCGAGCCACACTGCACAAAGAATGCTTCGCTCCATAAACCCTCCGCAAGCATCGCTGCCCAAATTTTATGGAAAAGCAGAAGAATTTGCTGAATATTGGGCAATCTTCGAGACACTAGTACATAAAAACGAGAGGCTAGACGTTGTTGAGAAAATAATTCTCTTGAGAGAAAGTTTAAAAGGTAGAGCAAAGAACGTCATTCAAGGAATTCAGCCTCTGCCTGAAAATTACAGCTGGATGATAAAACCCCTACAGCGACTACTCAGTGAATCGCTCCCAGATAGTTCAGAAGCTTGTGAACATGAAGTAGCATCCAATTTTGTCGATAACTGCTCATCTTCAATCGATGGTAATTTGCGAAACGTGTGTGCGGGCGTTGGGGTTTGCCATATATCACCTGTCGTCTTCCCGCTAATCATCGAGTTGCTCGAGCGGGCGTCAGCAGCGTCTCCATTCGTCCCTGTCGCGTGCCAGAGTGCTCGCTCAAGGTACACGAAAGGCATCATATCGTTCGTTCAGGGCTTTCTCGAAGAAGTCCGAGCAACGCGTTGGTGAGCGTCCTGTGTTCTCTTGACATGTCGCGGAATCCAGTCGGTGACGGCTCGCGTCCAGCGGGTGTCTGTGAAGCGCATTACGTGACTCACCTAATTTTCGACGACTTGGCCCACGCGACAGCGTCTCTGACCTTCGAGCGTCGGCCAAGCTCGGAATTCTGGGGCCTTCTCTCACTTGTGTGAGACGTATCTCTCCGATCATCGTCCTCTCAACCCCCGTTGCGCGACGCTGATCGCGTGTTCATCCTGCTTTCTGCTTTCGTATGGCCAGGTCTCTGAGGCGTATGTCAGGGCAGGAAGGACAGTAGAGTCGAATAGGTAGACACGGAGTCGGACGTTCTTCGTCTTCTTCTTCAACGCTCTTGAAGTCATGTCCTCAGTGAATATTCGCCTTGGTAAGAAGGCACATATATGTCCAATTACATCAGAAATGGCCTAGCTCTGTTCATCATAGGGGAACCTCACACTGACTGATGCTACATAAAAATTTATTGATTTTTTACAATACAAAACGTTATATAGGGCAGTCCTAAACGGTGACCCCTCCGAGCCTATTTGCGCCAGTACCGGCTGCAGCTGACGCAATTGGTTCCAGAAAGTTGTACTGAATCACGCCAGCCATGACCACCGCAGTACTATCGTCGTATTTTCCTGGTGGGATCACTGCCGTGGTCTTCCTCGGTTATCGTACAGAATCCACTTTTCATCGCATGTGACTGCTCGATCCAAAAACAGTTCATTTTGATTCCTGAGAAGCAAGGAAGAACAGATTCCGAAACGCGACAGTTTTTGGCGACCACTCAAGTCGTGGGCCCTACTTTTCGAGCTTTTTCATTTTTCCGGGGCGTTTCAAACTATCTGTAACAGCAGTTTTACTGAAACCGTCTCGTACCTGTATCTGTGTCTCTGTGTACCACTTACTACGTAGGCCGATATGGTGAATCCGCCGTGAGATGATACCGACGGTATTGTTGGTGAATCTGGCACCTCGACCTTCCGCAATCTCACGGACGGTTTGTGATGGATTAGCTTCCCGGAAGATCTTAAAATTGTCGTCCTGGGTTGCTGCAGGTATGCTGCTTCGGGTGCATCTTCAAGATTGAAAAGTCGGACAGGTCTAGTTACTCACTGTCGTAGTAATCTTCTTAGTAATCTTTCTGTAGGTGGAATCGAGTCCGATATCCAGCGCTACTACAGTTCCGATGCGCGAAGAACGACAAAGGAATACAATCTATTTTAGACAAAATCCGAAAGATACAAATAAATCTAGAACAAGGAGCAAAGAGGAGACTAGGTGAGAGCTAAGCCAAGACTGAACCTAGTTGCTTAGATTTATTTATTTATTTATTTATTTATACGTGGATATCCTCGCAAAAAAATAGAACAAACAGAACATGCACATTAAGAACCAGAACAGAGCGAGTAAAAATATACTGTTATAATGTATGTATGTATGTTATACTGTTATAATAGGTACAAGCGACAGACAGCGGCAACAGTTGGAAGCAAACTATTAAGGAACATCCTGGAGATACCTGTCAATAAGTCTCTAGTATTGCCTTAGCGATTTTGGTAAAATGTTTTTCTTCGAAAGCTTTTGAAATTCTAAGATCAAGATCTGGGAGCTTTTATGGACTCTCCTGGAGGCGTGTCTACCGTGTGCTCCTCGGACTCTCCGTCCGGTACGGTCTTATGGCTCTGGGCCGTTGCTGGCATATCCGCAGGAACAAGTCGTAAACCTCCCCTGGATACGTTCCGCCACCTCATGCTCTTAGGCCTTTGTCATACCATCGCTCACCCCGAGCGACACCTAATGATATGCTCCCATATCGATCGGGCGGCGCGTTGGAATCGATATGGGTGCATATCATTTGGCGTCGCTCGGGGTGAGCGATGGTATAACAAAGGCTTTAAGGAACACTTGCAGAATACACCGGCCCGGTATATTCAACAGAAGTCTTCAGAGCGAAATTTCTTGAACCACCGTAGCACGGTCCTTTCTCCAACACTATTCGGCGCCCACACGTGGTGAATGTTCGGGGCTGCTTCAACGGCGGACTCGCCCAGTTTGAAATTGAAATAAAATCTCGTTCGGAATTCCTCTTTCAGCATACTTCAAAGATACACATTTGCTAAATATAAGTGGAACACAAATGTTCCGTCAGATAGAGCGAAGATTTCCACATTACGCTTCACTAGAATGCGAATTAAGTTGAATATTGATTCAGTAATAAACGAACGAAAAGCGGTTGCACAAAACCTCCGTAGCTTTCCCTCCAACATAGTGTCAAGCTTTTGGAACCCTCGATTACCCGTTCACAGAAAAAAACCCGATATCGCCTTGGTGAAGCTCAGAAGCTCCTTTCACTGCGTCCTTCTAGATATGACCACGTTCGAAAGCGTATAAGAGTTGTCCTACTAGTGAAGAAGCAGGTGCGCTGATATGGACACGTCTCGTGAAGAGCCCAGACGTAAACAGCATTCAGTCTGAACGAGAGGAAGAAATAGTGTCCTCAATTCCACAAATGTAGTGCACCTACGACTGCTCTACGTTATACGAAAACCATTAACAGGACAACAAAGAAAAATGAAAAGGCTTTATGTCTGATATTTACACTGGTCCGCACGGCAAAACTTATTAGAATCGGGCTAGAAACAGTTCTCTCCGTTCATCATCGGTCATTATAGACTAGCACACACACGCACACAGATAACAGTCAACAACAATAGAACTACTAGGCGAGTGCACCCGCCAAGAAAGAAAATCCACTCAGTAAGTACAGTAAGAAGCAACGTAACGCAAGGCAAATAGTGAGCTAATACACACAGAACGCTTTGCTCCTAACACAAAATCTTAGCGGCTGTGAATGCCGAACAAGGATGGTTAACGAGAAATAAAGCAAAGGAACAACACATCTCATATAGGCGATTTTAACCGCTGTGAAGGCCAACAAAGTTACCTATAATATAACCGTAATTATGCTAGTAGCCAGAAATGAGTTAAGAACGCGCAAAAGCGAGGGAGATGGAGACGAAGAGAGTGGAGGATCGGTTCTGTCGAGCAGATCATCATCATCATTCTTGTTCGTGGGCCGATGAGATAGGCGTCGTCGATGTTCTTGAGCGGGCAGCGCCTGAGACCCGGCTTTGCTGCGGAGATGCGGTGTCGTGACGAGAAAGCGAACTGGAATTCGGGATTCTTTGACAGAAACTCAAACAGATCAACTCTCGCTAAAAATGTGGAGCGGATAAAGCTCGCAACACCATCGTACTGGGGATGGGACCCTATAAAAATTAGGTACCAAAGGACAGCATTATTCAATCTCTTTAGGGATGGGCCACGCATTCTACTTCTGGATGCCGTAGAGGCAATTTGAGTACTTATTTGCCGTAATGATTTGCGGTGGCCAGCGGTCAGTACTCAAATAAGCACAAGTCAGCGCTTTATCCTTCCCAGACAAGTCTGGTACCAATTCATCGATCTGGACGGATGGAAGGCTTCGTTGGTCTGGGAGAGAAAGCCGAACCGAGAACCTGGTACCGGGTGCACACGACAGCCAGAACCTCTTCCGACTGCGCACGACGGGACCGCAGAGACTCTATGCGTTTCCTGGTGTCGGAAAAAGGAAGCTGTTGAAGGTACTGGCACACAGCTCCGCTATGGATCAAAACAAAACAAAGGAGGGGGTTTCTTCCTGCCGTTTTGTCGTTCCTCGTTCGAATCTCTACCGATGCTATGTGACAGTGGTCTCGTCAATTCCCCGAACTGTCACTGTGGGTGTTCTTCTTGAGCCACCAGTAACTGCGCCAAGTAGCTCTTGCATAATACTCACCTGTGAGTCGTGAACGAACTAGCCACTGACTGGATTTCTGACGCATCGTCTGTAAACTCGGGTATCGGCGACTCATGGCCATCCAGTGAGTACTGCTCCAAGTACCTAAGGAGAGCACATTGAGTAGAGTAATTCCAGCCAATGATGGATATGTGGCTTACCGCTGAACAGCGTCGAAGGCGTCGGACAGCCTGTCCAATTGCTCGTTGAGCGTCTCTCCTTTGCGAGGAGGTTCCGCTGCTGCGGCCAGAAGGTCCTCCACTGATACGGACAGACAACCTTTATTCTGAGATCTGTAACGTTCACCGTTAGGGGCTTTACGCCCAGACATCACGGCGATCTTTGGAACGCACCTTATCAACTCGATACTCTTCTTACACTTCTGCGACAGCATGTCAACAGCTCGTGCTAAGCCGCTTAGTTGCTGAAAGTAACAGACTTGGAGATGTCGGCTAAGCTAGGATTTGAGAAATACACACCTTGCCGGTTGCCCGACTGCTCTGCTGCGAGAGGCGCGATATGTCCTGTACCACACCGCGAGAGTACTCAGCCAACACTCGCTGACTGGCGTGCTCCGCTTCTTCGACAGCTAAGGACTCCTGTGAGCGGTTGCGTGTGATCTCTCCGAATCCGTCCCTCTACAGTGACAAACGAATTTGGCAGGGATGAAGGTTTAAATGGACACCTACTCGACATACCCTGATTGGCTTCTGCATCACTGGTCCAACATGGAAGGAAACAGATCGATTCGACATGAACTGCTCTCCTCTGGAATTTATCTTCATAGCATATGACATCTCCCCTTGAACAACAATCGGAACAGAACCGCCTGTACTCTCGTCAAAGAGCGCTATAGAGTATCGTTTAAGGAAAAATTAACAGCATGCCCACAAGGAACAGCATGCATCTCAGGGGAAGTATATAGACTGACGAATAAACGAAATATGCAACACATGCGCAGGAAAGAAATCCGTTTTCAACTTCAGTTTCAAAAGATTCAGCAGCATAGAGGAGATCCCGGTGGTGCCCACGCTTGGAGTTATCTTAGCCTTTGCCATAGTTTGTAGTTGAAGTCCCTTGCCAAAATCTTTCGTAAGTTCTTAAGCGAATGAACCGGCTAGCCCAAGAGAATGAGCATTCCCATTAGTGACTCGCCGCAACTCTGATCATGAGAACGCTAAGAGCAGGAAACAAAAGAGCATTCCAAGATCTCCCTCTTTATGAAGAAAGAACATCGGTCTTTTAATATCTCCACGCATGCTTGACTCTGTCTTAGCTTAAAGAACCGGAAGAATACGCTGGAGCAGGAGAAGCACGCTCGTTCAGTAATTCATAGAAGTGTACTTCCTCACTTAACACAACGCACAACCACTACAATAGAACCTACCGATCGGCATCGCTGCTATTTGAGAGTATTGAAAGATTAGTTTGGCTGAAGATACTCAGTCAAGTGGCAACTCTTTCACCTACGACGCTGTTTCTTCTTCAGAAATAAAGACGTACGACACAGAACGAACGAGCTCACCTGGCTTTGAGTTCTTTTGCTTTTCGCGCTTCGGCAGCAGCTTTCATGGGATTGTAGTCCTTTCGTCGCAGCCACGCATTCATCTCTTGCTCCTTCTGTTGAGCTGGGTTCACGCCCTGAACTCAATGGTGACGGTGAGGGGTAGGTGGGCATGAATGAAGTCACAACGTACAAAAGTTCTCACTGGGGCGGCACCGGCTCTGAAGGGAGGCCGTTTGGCGCTCTGCTGCGGACTCGACGGAGCTACTCCTGGAGCCTGACCTCGCATGGAGTACCGTCCACCATCGCCTCTTCTGAAAACCACACGGACATCAGATAACAAGCACAACGACACTGGGTAAATGGCGCGGCTATACTTCACTCGCCGCGCGGTGTCGCAGTATCTATCTACACCACTGATATCGATTAGGCAGGGAAATCGATATCGATCATAACCGCACTGCTGCACCGCACGATGGCTGAAGTATGGAGACCACTTATAGCACAACAATATATAACAGGATGACACGCAGAACTGAAATTTTCTATGGAAGACCTAGCGTCGAAGACGGGGATGGTCAGTACTTCAACGTACGGAATGAAACACATTCTGACATGCGTTCACACCGAAAACCAGACCAAAATGGACGTTCATTCACGGTTTCATGCCTCGTCATTCACGCTTTTAAGTCTCCTTGATTCTAGCTAGGAAAGTCCGCTCTTTCCTCTCGGTAACGCAGCACTACATAAAGCAAGCACGAAGAATAAGAAGAGAGACGAGAAAGCCGCCCAGACATTGACGATTCCCGGCGAATAGAAGTGGTAGCAGCGGCAGAGGCAGCAATAGCAGCAGTAGTAGCCTTTCTTGACACGAAAAGAAATCGACAAGCAGCACAAAGGGGTCGGTCTAACGGTCGGCTAACGTCGTCAGACACCAACGACCATTGACCGGCGAGCGACCGACCACTGACTGACTGACTGACTGACACGACGTGCAAAAGTCGAAAGAAAACGGAGATAAACTTATCCCGCACGTACGTTTCGCTCTGACACCGCCACTTCCTGTGAAAACGTCACACAATCAAGTGATGATTTGCTTTGTACATTTCCCGTAGAGAAATGTGTGGTCTGGTAACAAAGAGAAGGACAATTTGCAGGGTCAATGATGGCCCGACGAACCCGGCGGGTGAATACTTGTGCTAGAACGTTTAGTTTCACACTATGCTTCAAATTGCTCACAAGAGCACTACAAATAATCGACGTTCTCGAAAATATGCGTGGGTCTATCCAAAGACCAGGACTGCCGCGCCGTGATCGCATCATGTCGATGTGGTCAACAAATTTGGCAACACAACCAATAAGAGGAAAAGAACAAGGCTATTTGGGACTGATCCGATTCTCCGTAAAATATCTACATAATGGAGGGGCATGTTACGCACACAATAAGGGGCACCAGGGATAGACTTTAAGTATAGGAGCGAAATAGTTAGCTGTCCATATCATTTGCAGGTCACTGTGGGTTCAAAGACGCATTCAACCCGCCTCCCAAGTAAAAACGGAATGCATGGGGTGTCTGGAAAGGGATCGGTTAAAGGCGGGGCTTACATCTTAGAGACTCTCAAGGAAGGGTTCACAACACAAGGTGGGCTTTTGCGATACTATTTTGACAGGATGTAAGGCGTGTGAGCGGAGTCCAGTTAGTTCTTGGTGAATGCTTTTTAAAAATCTGAAGAAGAGGTGCGAAAACGTGTGCGCAA
The DNA here is from genome assembly GCA_947359475.1 of Heligmosomoides polygyrus bakeri. Taxonomy (NCBI): domain Eukaryota; kingdom Metazoa; phylum Nematoda; class Chromadorea; order Rhabditida; family Heligmosomidae; genus Heligmosomoides; species Heligmosomoides polygyrus. The sequence continues at coordinate 24,980,985 of OX375868.1, forward strand.
AACTTATGAACCCCTATGACACCCCACGTTGATATGGCTCAGTGGCGCAGTCAGTAGGAGTGCCGCCTCATAGGAGCACGCCGGCGGGATTTTCAGTTCGAGTCTTGTACTGCCAATATTTTTGCACATATTAGTCTGTTGTAATTACCCTTTTTCATGACCACATAAGTCAATTTCAGACCATCAATGCTTACAACAATCAAGGGCTGTCCATCTGTGCCTTAATATGTGCTAGTTTTTCAACAAGGCGTATCTGCACGATATGTAGTCAATGGTACAAAACTATGGAAAAAAGTAAAACACACGCGCATGTCCCACCAGCAGCATCTTACAAAAGCCATTCTTCGTTGAACGCGTAATCCTTGGGTGTAGAGAATGATCCTGGTTGAACATCGACGTAACCAACTGCCACCCACGAAAAAAGCTAGCACATATTAAGGCACAAATGGACAGCCATTGTTTGTTGTAAGCATTGATGGTCTAAAATTGCATCCGGCGATCATGATAGCGCGTAATAAGAACAGACTAATATGTGCAAGAATATTGACAGTACGCGGATTCGAACTCAAAAGCCCGCTGGTGTGCTCCTACGAGGCGGCCCTCATACCGACCGCGCCCCCGAGGCAGATCTCGTGGGGTGCCATCGGGGTTGATGAGTGTTGCACACACGTTTTCATACCTCTTTTTCTCCCTTCAAAAAGCGTTCGGCAGAAACTAACTGTGGTTCTGGACTCCGCTCGCACGAGCCTAGATGCTGTCAAAGTAGCATCGGAAAAGCCCACCTTGAGTTGGGAATTTCCTTGTCAGTCATCCACAACCGGGTTCACCTTAGAGCTGTGCCTACAGGGTCAACAGTTTGTGATAGTATATTCGAAGAACTTTTTTCGCTCACAGCTAGTTCGTGCCAATAAGCTATGGCGATGTGGAAACAGCTTAAGCTAATGTCACGAAGTCAGGAGGCGGCGCCGCTTTGAGTAAATGTCTGCCCCAGTCCCCAGTGTAGATGTTCCCAACCCACACCTGCACAACAGGCCGAAGTGCGTTTCGCGGGTGAGTGCTAGGCACCTAAAGGACGTGAGAGCACCAAACAAGCAAAACGGAAACTGAGATACCTGAAGGGAGCGTTCGATGAAGTGGAGGATCCACCACCACCTCCTCCACCGCTTCGCGATGCAGCGAGCGAAGATCTGTTGGACGGCTGAGCACTCAACGATGTCCGTGCTGTGCATGGACGTGGCAGTTGCGGAGGTGTCGCTGGGCCCGGGCGCGAGTTGTCATAGGGACCCGATGGCCGAGAAGTGTAGGATCCTGGAAGCAATCACATATGTTATCGTTAAAACTAGCTGACAAATACAAAATCTATTGACCTAAACAAATAAACACGCATTTTCACGTCTTCGAGACCTCTCAAATCAAATTGGACACTTTTCTAAGCAAGCTTGACGCTCTCGAAGTCGAACTGAACATTCTTCAAATGAAAGCGAGCTTTCTACACATTAAAACAGACTCTCCGACACGAATACTTTTTGTTTAGGGAAAAAGTAGTATGATCTTCTTTAAAATTTTATAAATATTTTAGTTCTCAAGGAAAAATAATGGCCCAAAAACTGGTCTAGAGTGAAAAAATCAGCAATTTTTTGGCGCACTAAAATTGAAGATCGCGCCATGCACCTGTCTAGATCATTGCAACTTCATTTGATTGATAGCGTAAATGCTGCCTTCTTGAAGCAGAGCAGTTTTTTATGATTTTGGTGTAGCGTTTCTATTTGTGCGACTTCACGCAAACAGAATTTTTGCTATCATTCAGACGAGATCTAATCGGTGGTTGACATAATCTATCCTTTTAATACACTAAATGATTGATGCCTTCCTGTGCTCTAAAACACATTTGATTCACAATTTCCCTTTGAAAACAAAAACTTTTAAAATTTAGAACAGCGTATTCATCTATTACGGCAGATGAATCAAAAATTCCTAAAGAAAGTCATGCCAAATTATCATTTAACAAAAAAGTATACTCTTAGTATAGGAGTCTTTACTTCGGAAAATGCTCGTTTTCATTTGGTAGATGTTCAGTTTGATTTCCAAAGCGTCAGGCTTGTTTTGAAAAATGTTCAGTTTGGTTTGAAAAGTTCACTTTGATGGAAAATTGTGTCAAGTAATCGATTATCTTCTTGAACGCTTCCAAAGACAGCACTACCTAACCAAGAGCCGTTTTGTCGCGAAATAGTGGCCGCTTTATAAGCAGTCATTGTCCCACTTCAAAAGCAGTGGTCGTTTATGGTTTGAACACTTAACTCCTACAAACACAGCACCCCACCTCCAATACAACAAGCGTCATATTTGCTGAATTTCTTCTCTAATGTGAACCATTCCTGATATAGTTACATTTTACACAGTTCTAGGTTCTCTTCAGTTCATCTTATCCAACCTCGCTTTAATTAGTTAAAATATTTGTTAAATACAATAAAAGACGATCGTTTAGATTACAAACTGCCAAAATTCCACCCAAACCAGCTTCATACTGAGTACTCTGCGACTGCGAAGGCCATGAAGACGACTCTCGAACCAGCATACCTTACGCCTGGCACCCCTCCACCTTTAGCCAGTGTCAAAGAGTAGAATTCGTCCGACACATCTCTAGGGTAAGTTTATACTTCCCCCACCACGCGGCACGGTATTATCAGAACTATTGATATTGACTGGTACGGCGGAGGATCGATATATACCAATTTCACGTCAAACTCGACACTTTTCATGTCAAACTGGACACTTTTCACGTTAAATTGGACCTCTTCTGAACGGCCTGATGCTTCTGAAATCAAAATGAACGTCTTCCAAATCTAAACGAGCCTCTTACAGGTTAAACTACAGACTCTCAAAGACGGTTAGAATAATTTTTGTTTAGGGAGATTTTGGAATAATGTTCTTTGGAACTTTTTACTTTAACTGCTCGAATGAGTAGCAATTTTATTATTTAAAAAATTGAGAAAAATAAATTACATCTATATCAAAGCGCAACAAGGCAGCAGTCACTGAGGGTATTAGAAGACTAAGTCGCGCCATGCACTCAAACACTCGTCGCGATTTTTATTTGTTTGATGGTGTAAATACTGCTTACATGAAACATCAAAGTGATGTGTGCTCTTTATAATATTTTTTGTTTTATCGTTTACAGGTGTGCCTTCATGCAAACAGAAATGTTGCTATCAATCGAATAAAAATCGCGATGTCTTGGACGGAGGCGTAGCCCAACCACTTCTTTAGCACTAAAAACGGCTACCCTCCCGCTCTTCAGAACAAACTTTATACGATCATTTTTCCTCAAAAAAGAGAATTTTAGAATTTCAAACAATGTGTTCATTTGCTGGGTAGGTGAATTAAAACTTCAAAGTCATATTAAATTTTTTCTCGAATAAAAAATTGTTCTAGCCTTTTTGTTTGGAGTCTCCAGCATAACGTAGAAGCCATTTTTGATTTAGAAGATGTTCAGTTTGATTTCAAATGCTTAGAAAGTTTACAAGAAAGTGTATTTAGTTTAGCTTGAAGAGTGTCCAATTTGACGTGAAAATGTATACATAGGTGGCGTTCTTTATGCCGCTTTACGTTGTATCTGAAGTATAAGAGCCAAAATTAAGATTCTGTCATGGTTATTATTTTCACGACAAATAATTCTTAGCCGAGAAGACATTATAACCCAGTGCTGCCCACCACGCGATTCAGCCGGCGACGTGGTCGGGCGCATGCCGGCCAGATTGCGTAGTTTGGCCATCTCCCTCACGAGGTCACTTCGTTCAGTGGTTGTGGTGGTCGACTCCGGCTGAGCAGGAGCCGCCTTCTGAGTGGGAGACCTCGGCGGCGGTGCGGCGGCGGTCTTCTGACGTGGATCTGGTGATTCATCAGATCTGGAAGAGGGCACTGCACTGCGATCGTCTACAGCTGGACACGAGTCGGGGTGGAGGAGGAAACTCACTCGCTGTCGCTGCTGCTGTCGGAGGAGGAGTCCGAGTCCTCGATGATCTTCGCCGCCATCAGTTGACTAGCGGGACCAGGGCCGACACGCGTGCTCATATCGACCACGTAGGTACCGGCCTCGCTCGACACGTCGCACTCCTTCCGCTCCTCGACTTCAGCGCCCTCCGGGTTCTCCTCGGAGCTCTTCCCTAGAAACACCATTGCAGGAGTGGACATAACAACGACGGTCTGGATGTGCTCACCTTCACCTTGCAGCAGCTTGTTCAGCAGGTAGCGCTTATTGGTGGATTGGGACTGCGGGAGGTCGCTGGCGCGATGGCCACTGTCCTGACTACCTGATGAGGTAGCCGAACCTCCTCCACCAGAGCGGCGACCGAGAATACGGCGAGCCTGGAATCGAATGCTCATTGAAGTAGACCATATTGCAGCCCCCAGACCTTTGTTGACTGTCAAGGTGTTACCATGCTAGGACATATGGACTAAAAATGTTCGAAAATTCACTTTTGACTTCGGCATTCCGATGGCTCTCAGAAAAGCGAAGAGGCCGAATGTTAGCCGAATAAAAGCTACGTCTTGGACTGGCTTCACACAAACAAGGAAACAACTTGCATCAAAAGTAAGACCGACACTCATCGAGGGTCAGTTCTGATCTATCTCCTGAAGAGTACTCCCCCTAACCTGTGCCGATTTCCTAGCCGCATCTTGAAGGGAGAGCTCTTCCTCTGCAGAGTCGAAATTGACCGTGAACGCCGTGGCCGGAGCGCGTGATGGAGCTGAAAACCGGTTCACATTGCTGACACGCCGTCGTCCTTCAGACCGTTTGAGAACGACCAAGTAGACAAGTCTTCACACTGGGTAGAAAGGATCGAGTCAAGGTTCTTTGGACCCATAAGGCAGTGGAAATGCTTAGAAGAACACAGAACATCTCAAACGAAAGAGTTGACTGCATTTGTGTCCTAACTGGGATCGCTTTGGCACGTGAAGCACTAAGGACAGACACGGTATTGTTTGACCCCAAAGATGATAAGCCCATGTAGACCACAGTTCCCACAATCCACTGAACAACAAGTACTTCACAAAGTGGTCCAAGGAGACCTTAAGGATGTCCATACTTCCCAAACGAGGCGTAGTTGAGCCGACTAATCCCAGATCGCGCGAACTCACAGCGATTTTCGCGAGGTATGGATGCATCTCTGGTGCGAATACAAAGGTAAGAAGTCCATAGGTGAAGGGAATCTTCATCGTTCTGTCGGTCCGCCGGTTGCAAACAAAGTCACACAACAACAGTATATCAGTACTGGGCCGAAAGATGAAAGCGCACACGACCGTACCTTTCTTCTCCGTCACCTTCGTCTCATCCGGTAGCTTGCTAAGGTCTATATCCATACGAACGGACCGCGACGTGGTCGCTGAACACAGTCAGGTGAACGTACATCACACAAGCGGGAAAACATCACAACAGAGAAGTGCAAGAGGGAGTGAACGCGACCAACGGGGAATCTATCACCTGCGGCTAAAATTCCAGGAGTAGGGACGTCCGTCAACATGAACGATTGACTTTTTTCGTACAGTCTCAAATCGTTGCAGAGCCATAGGAACGCTTCGTTCGCTCCAAGGGAAAACGACCGCTGACGACGCCATTGCCTCTACTGATGAAAGGAAACGGAATGTTCTCCTGGCTTTGCAACCATCTTTTGAGAATGTTTGCGAAACTCGCTCAACCTGACGGACAGCTCCTCGCTGCCCCTGGAAATTTGATCGCGAGTGAGCTTTGCATTATCAACGGTGTAGATGACCAACGTTTTGGCTTCGGTGCTTCGTCCTCTCCAAGTTTGCTGAAATCGATGTCCATCCTAACGGCTTTAGCAGGAGCCGGTCGTGCACGGCCCAATTCTGATTCCGAATGTGTGCCGCCCGGCGGAGATGACCGCGGATGATGACGAGGACTGTAACACGTAACTTCTGGAATAGTCAATCTTTGAACAAGATTTAACAATAAACGCATTTCCTTCTACTCTTTCCCTTACCCCCCTCAAGATGGCTGGCTGAAGGAGTAAGGGAAAGAAAGCCACGCATGGACTCTAAGCTTGGTTCGGCCCTAGGCCAAATCTAGGGTTTGTCCGCAGACTGCCTCCTACAATTTATTATTTTGATAAAAAGAATCATTCTAAGACGAAGATGATGCAGCATCCTCGAGGTATCGACCCATTTTGTCTTTTTGTTCAGCCAACGGAGAGCGATTCAATTCACTTTTGTATTGGTCTTCCTAAGAACACTCACAAAATGCTAAGGGTCGAGCTCAGTTTGGGTGGCACAAAGCTCTAGAACTGGAATGGCAGCAAGTCCTGTGTTTGGGCACACGCGACATAGTCGCTTACTAAAGCGAAGCTGCCCCACTAAACCTTAACTGCACCTGGCTGGCTCCAGATGGCATTCAAGTCAACGCTTCTCTGGTGTAAGGGCGGCTGTCATCCTCTTGTTATAGGGGGCACATCGACTATCCTCCCCAAGCTAGAGCGAGTCGAACACATCTCGATCACCCCTTTCTTCGGCACCCATCGGTGATGAACACTGCCTTCCTTCCCCCCCTCCCTTTTCCAACATTCAGGAAATGGAATGTCGAAATTTCGTTGGAGACTATGCCATCTCTTCCTGAATGCAGTGCAAGCCCTCGAAGGTAAGAATGATGAGAAATAGCAGATCTCACACCTTTCGGCGTCCGTCAGCGATTCGCTCTGCTCCTCTCGATGCCGTCCCCACCACGGAGGCGGCCCTCCGTACCGAGGAGTGCGTTCAGTCTGCCGCGCTGCGTCGACGTTTCGGGCAAAGTTGGGACCGTCTTCATTGCCGCCTCGGAAGTAGCCGTCCGAGCTCCTGAGGCTGTCGCCGTTTCCATGTCGAGAGAAGCTGTCGTTGGAACGGCCGAACTCGCCGCTACCCTGCCGACGGAATTCACCGGAAAGCCGTTGGAATTCAGCACTGGACCGAGTGACATCTCTCCTGAAAGTTGAAATAGTAGCAGTTGCTGCGGCTGATGTGTGACTCCACTGACTGCACCTGAAGCCATCGCGACCACTCTCGGGATCCTCGGGCTGGCTGTTTGGGCTGCTACGCTGTGGATTCTGATGATGACTGAAAGTTGGCGGTGTGAAATCAAACTATTTTCTAAGACAGCATCCATAGCTCTCAAAGGAATTTACCGATACTGCTGAGCAAACGACGTCGTTGATGGAGAAACGAAGCTGGCTGGGAAGAAACCGGACTGCGACGCCATGGAGATGGACGGCGACGACGGCGGCGGATCTTCTGAACGGGTATTTTGAAGCTACTCGAGCAGTACTGATCGAGGAAATGACCTAAGGATCAACCAGATCTCGCGATTAGGTTCTGCTTAAACTTCCGGCGCGAAGATCTCACGGTGATTAACTCAACAAGTGCAAGACAGCCTCCGTCATGGGAAAAGCGTCGCGGGCAGAAGCATGTTCACCAGCAGCTCCACGCAAACTTGCAACGCTTGCCCTGATCATAGTCCGCGAGAGCATAATGACCCGAATCGACCAATGCCAAGCCCATTACCCAGAAAAAATCTATTCGTATTCTTCGCCCAAGTGACGAGTCTATCTCATCACTGTCGCTGCGGTCTGTGAACGACGCTACACGTCCTTACGTCCATGCTACACATTTCGCAGAATTACTGAGGCGACAAGCGTCAAATTTCGTCGCACAGTGATAAGCGAAACTTGCGACGAATCACCGTCGTTCTGCAAGACTCACTGTGGTAATCGCGGCGATGGAAAGCACGAACAAGGTCTTAGAAAGACCGCGGCTGAAGGCAACACTTCGGGCCTGATCGCCTCAACATCGGGAAAGTGTGAATCTTGCTACAGGCCTGGGTAGAAAAGATTCAACTCGTTTTCTTTAAACCCTAAGTGGTTGATATCGAGGTTGCAAGCTCCCATAACGGTGCTTTGTTGCGATCAAAGCTCTAGCGCCAGGCGGGACTCGAACCCGAACCTCCTGCTGACCGGGTACTACCGGCGCTGTTCGATCGAACGCAACATCCACACCTCGTGGGACCCGTCAGTACTCACCCGTATGTCGGGATGTTGCGTTCGATCGAACAGCGCCAGTGGTGTAATGGTGTAGAGCAATCCCGACCGGTCAACAGGAGGAGAGGGTTGGAGTGCCGCCTGGCGCTAGTTTCGATCGCAACAAAGCATCTTTATAGGAGCTTCCTACATGCGTTTATCGTTTCAAAGCTGCTGTTCAAACCATGCGAATCAACTGGTCACTGGGAGCTGTTTCGAATGAAGTGCTCTTTTCTTGTAGTCGCCATGCTTAGCGTTCGAAGTATAAACTAGCAATCACTGCAAACTAACCAAGTCTTCGATCATCGTCCCTTCTGCTAACATCCTCACTGGAAGCGGTGCTGTGCGCGTAACCCGGTCGATAGCCGTATGGCCGCTGCTGGTAAGCAGCTATTGGTACAGAGTACTGGGCCTGAGGTGGTGCCGACTGCATCACATAACCTGAAACGTCCTCACATTGAGCTGCGCAAAGACGTCTTTCCAAGCATACAAGACTTGGACGACTTACCCTGTGTATGAACTTGGCCATAGGGGTAATAAACCGGAGCTGGTGGTGGCTGGAAGTACATCGGCTGGACGGACGGTGAGAAGAACGTCGCCTGTGGCACAATGTAGTGCTGTCCGGTGGCCGGGTCGACGAGCACTTGTCCCTGGATGGGAATACCTAAATCGGACAATTAAAGGTACACAATCGCTAACAACTTAAGGTTTCAAATCAGTTTCTTTGAGCCTTAATTGGCTGGTATCGAGGTTGTAAGATGTCATAACGATGCTTTGTTGCGATCAAAACTTCTAGCGCCTGGCGGGACTCCAACTCGTACCTCCCTCTGATCGGGCGGCAATGCTCTACGCCTTTACACCACAGCGCCGTTTGATCGAACGCAACATCCACACTTCGTGGAACCGATCAGCACACACCCGTATATCGGGATATGCCGGCCGCCGATATCAGCATGGAATTAGTTAAGGTGATGCTCGTGATAGAAACGATTCAAATCAGTTTCTTTGAGCATCAAATGGCTGTGTGAAGGCGTAGAGCATTCCCGCACGGTCAGAGAGAGGTGCGGGTTCGAGTTCCACCTGCCGCTAGAAGTTCTGATCGCAACAAAACATCGTTATGACAGCTTACAACCTTAAAGGTCTGTTCGTATCCTCAACGGCGGCAAATGGTCGACCGGTCAAAGCATACAAACGTACTTTTTCCGGTCCATCGCTCTGCTTAGTCGAGCGAGATCTATGAACAAGCCCAAAGGTGCAGGAACCAAAAAGATCCACACAGAGGTCGAAAATTCCGGAGATTTTACGTGGGCCAGAAAGGACAAGAAGGCAAACCCACTTCCTTGTGGAACCATATGCGGCTGTGAATGGTGGTAATTGACATCGTCCCTTTTCGTGGATGCGACACTCGGCGGTCCTCGAGGGCTGTCTTGGAGCTCGGAACCCTGAAGGTAATATGAATGAGGGACACAGGACACAAAAATACTTTCGAGAATGATTTTCCGATCCCTAGGCAGGTAGATAACTATAAAATGTTTGAGGATTTCTCTGACGGAAAACCGACGAAATGTGCAAGAGGAAACCTGAAGCGTCTAAGGAAAAACATGAGCAAGTCAGTGCTTGAATTCATAATGTGACTCCTCAGCTCATTTACTCCGTTGATCTTTTGCTTGCTGATTGGTATTAGCTGCCACAAATTCATGGCTGACTTGCTGGTCAATTATGCAGATCGAATTTCTGCAAAGAGGAAATGAATGTCGAGCCTTTTTTCAGCATGTTGTATTGTCAACCTCTATCCTCATTCTGAATCTTACGAAGACGACGTTCATGAGGAACGTACAAGTTTCTGATGCCCCATTCTCGCTCAACGGAGCGGACATCTGCGGATGCTCCAGCAATGTGTATCTGGGTAGCGAAGTCAATATGGCCAACGACCTAGCGCCAGAGCTGAGCAGGAGAAAAGAGCGGCTTGGGGAGCTTTCAAGAGCGTCGAACAAGTCGCGAAGAAGACGAAGGACGTCCGACTCCGTGCCCACCTATTCGACTTCACTGTTCTCCCTGCCCTAACATACGCCTCAGAGACCGGGACTATACAAAAGCAGGATGAACACGCGATCAAAGTCGCGCGGCGTGGAATCGAGAGGACGATGCTCGGAGTGACAGGACTCACGCAAGTGAGAGAAGGCCTCCGGAGTTCCGAGCTTCGCCGACGTTCGAAGATCAGAGATGCTGTCGCGTGGGTCAAGTTGTCGAAAATTAGGTGGGCCGGCCACGTAATGCGCTTCCGGACGACAGCTGTCACCGACTGGATTCCACGGGATGTCAAGAGAACACCGGGACGCCCGCCAACGCGTTGGTCGGACTTCTTCGTGAAAGCCCTGAGCGACCGATATGACGCTCTTCGTGTCCCTCGAGCGTGGAGGATCATTGGAGCACTCTGGCACGCGACAGGCACAATTGGGGACGCCGCTGGCGCCCGCTCGAACAACTCGATGATCAACGGGACAACAGATAATACAGGTGATCCTCATTCAGGAGTAAGCAGGTGCCCGCTCATGACCTCCCATTAGGGTAACCTCAGGTTCGTGCAAGTTTAAAGAGGCCTTTGAGACACAGGGTGCCCGCCATGGTTAATGTTAATAGCGATCCTATGGACGTGTATCAAGAGGAGATTTTGCGCTTTCCAGCACTCACTCAGCAGATGTTAGCCATGAAAGCACTCTGCTTTTGTTTTCTCCTTCCTCTGTCCTCTCACTGACGCATTTTTGTTTGTTCTTTTCCTTTTTACCCTATGGCAGAGTTGCTCATGTTGTATGATTGTTTCTCTTTGTAATGCCAGTCATCCTCATTCTTTTGTTAGCCACTTTTGTTCAATGATTGATTGCACTGGCGCGAATAAATGAATGAATGAAACGAGGTAAATCTCAGTACTGTGCATACGTATAGAAACGATCTAGAAAAACAATACGAAGAAAAGCAACGGACCTGCTGCATTGTGTCGACGCCGAGCTCTCGACGGCCACCGGCCAATGAATCGTTTGAACTCATCATCTCTCGTTCTGGTAAGGATGTTACTGAAATCGGTGGTAAATAAAATTTACTGCCCTTTGACAACTTCCTAATCGGGGAGGGCGGGACAAGAAGTGTCTGAAGCTTTTTTATGAAATTCTGAGCAGACCGTATTTCTGTATGGACCTTGTTCCAGGTGCAGTACCAGGTAATCATCCCTTGCTTGCCTCGGCGAAATACAGATGGAGCAGAACGACAATGTAACAGAGGGAGAGAGAGAATGACTAAAGTCCCTACATACAATCAGCTATAGATTTAGATTTCTTGCCAACAAAACTATAAGAACCAATGTAGGAGCCCGCACAATCAGTTCTAGAGCTGACCGCTAACAAATAAAAAATGTATGAAAGTAAGGGTGGACGGTCAGGAGGCACACCCGCCCCCGCTGGGGGGCGTGCGATCCTCCTCTCATCCCCCTTGCTCACCCAACCCCAACCCCCTAGGCTTCACCGAGAGTCTAGCGGCTGCCTTATGAAACCTTTGACACGCAAAACAAAAGTTTCCGGCTCGCAGAACAGGGGCTGTACCTCCTACGCCACGCCCACTAGCAGGGGCGGGTGTACCTCCTGTCGCGCTGCCGAAAGTAAGCCACGACGACACAGCACCTACTCAATGCAATGCAAGAAAATTGGAATACTCAGAAGGAAACTATAGATTCAAAGGCCGGATTCATCAACAATTAAACCCGTGGGTATGCGGGATATGTGGGGTAGAGATACGGTAAGAGTCAGAGACGCAGGCTCATCGTGGGTATCTTTACCCCTAGACCCGCGGGTTACTCGTTGATGAATCCAGCCCCAGCAGATTTGTAACAAAATTTGAGGCGAATTTGGTGCAGAGCATCGTGAATTCATGGCATACATTCAGGCTGGCCCTTATCCCGAACAGAAAACATTGATGTCACAGAGAAATATGCCCAACTTACATGGAAAGGCGGCCGACCAGCGTTTTCTACCACCACATCTCGTTGACGCGACTGACGGTGGGCGAGATTGGTCGCTCTGGAAGTTCGAATATGTCACTCGGAAAGCAATCGAGTTCATATTGAAAGAGAAAAAATCGTTAAACCACTGTCAGCAACTCCACAAGGGAGGAAAGGAGGATGAAGAAATTAACAGGAGTGATAAGATGAAGGGCGGTTAGAAGAATGAATCAGGCAGCAAACAAAATGGATTTCTGGATAATTTTCAAGAATGTGCAGTTTCTTCAAAAGGCCGAAAGCAACTGTAATATCAACAGAATAGAATAGGACAAGATGGAATGGAACACCACTAGGTTAAGCGGCTAGGGAGAACTACGCCACGCATTTCACTTCTACCCTTTATTTCTTCTACTTCTACATATAGCGAGAGCTGTGTGCATGAGTATTTGAGCTGCACAAGAATTCATGGCACGTGGATACAGAAACATCATCAGCAGCACAGTGGATGAAGGATAAAGTAAGGCGTTACTCAATCTCTTTTGAGATGCGCCACGCATTCTACTTCTACGGGATGTCTTGGAGGCGATTTGAATGCGTATTTGGCTATATAATGCTATACTTGTGACCGGCCAGCCGATGAACGATGTGAGCACTTTATCCTTTTCAGACAAGCCTGGTATCAATTCGCCGACCCCGAAGGGATGAAAGGTTTGGCCGGCATGGGCGGGAAATTCAAACCAGGAACCTGGTATCGGGTGCACACGACAGTCGTAACCTCCTCCGACTGCGCTACCATGCACTCACGGAGCATAGAGCTGGCAATTAGGTGAATTTATTAAACTTTGTGCACACACCCTTATGACCATCTTCGTCTTGGTCCACAGAGAGATAGCGTGCAATGAAAAAGAAAGAAAAAGAAATAGATGAGAGACTGCTAGAAAAAGACAGAAATGAAAGAAAAGTCGAACAGTTCAGGAACCGTCCAGGAAACGTCCGGGGTCGGATTCATCAATGATTATATCCAAGGAAAAGTTGGGCATAAGATAGAAGCCTACCCGTGATATGGCAGTCTAGCTTGCCTACCCATTCACGTGTATAGTGCAATGTGGAGAATGCTCGACAATCCTCATGAGTATCTCCACATACGGACGAGGATTATTTACCTCTCCCTTGAGACTGTTGAAGCCGACTCCTGCTACTACGAAATGGCCCTTGAGAAAATGATCCAGTGGACTGCAGAGGAACACTCAACAGGATGGCGCGAGAGGTGTGGGAAATGCAAAGGGCTCTCAGAAGAACAGCACTTATAGGTCTCGGAGCAGCCCTTAACGCACCAGCTTATGGACCTCGTTATCTTCCCAATATGGGCTGGAGCGATGAGTTAAAGGACCACGGTCGCAGCTTGCTACCGGAGGAGAAGCTCTCTCGGGATGTGACCGTGTCCATGCAAGAGAACAGCGGAAGAGATCGGCTGCATCCATAGGCTGCTGCTGCACCTGATGCTCGACGTATTGGGTTTCAGCCGGCCGACTGCTTCCTCTGATTCGAAGAATTCGTGCTTCGTGCTCCGCACGCAAAGGTCGAAGAGTTCGACGAGACAGGCACATGGGAACAGTTGCGAAGGCGACAGCGAACGTCGTGTATCACAGCTCGGAATTCGGCCATCGAATGGCGCTTTTTCAGAGATAAAACCGTCGACCTCGGCCTATGGAACAAAGTCGTAATTTAAAGGAACGAAAACGACGACTCGGCTGGTTGAACGCAAAAAAAAACTCTCGAAGACAACAAGGCAGTGAACGTTGTTAAAACGCAATTCGAAATGAGAGGAAAAACCCAGAGCAGCAGGAAATAGGCCATCGCCCTCAGTTCTCTTACGAGATTGCGCCGCGCGCTCCAATTTTTAGGCATCTCCATACGGACTGGACAGTTTGTAGGCGGAACTGGGGAGCGGCACACACTCATCACATCAACGATTTCCTTTCTCAAGGGAAACTTCTGAAGCGTGCTCCACCAACGAACGCTAGTGCATCTTGCAAGGATAAAAGGTAAAGGTCGCCTACAGGCAGTTCCTTTGGATATGCCGCGCACCCATTTCAACGCAATTTCGTGGGGACGCTTTGGCCACACGGTTCATGTCAGGTTAAGAGGAATAGAAAGAAGAAAGAAACAGAATTTTCTGAACAAATTGTCCTGCACGAATAACGCTTTAACGTGTTACAATGATGTTTTGTTGCGATCAAAACTTCTAGCGCCAGGCGGGACTCGAACCCGCTCCTCCCTCTGACCGGGCGGGAATGCTCTACGCCGTTACACCACCGGCGCCGTTTGATCGAACGCGTGTTTTAGCTCGAGACTTGATCACAAATTTCAAATACGAGGTCTCTTAACAAGTATTTACACCGTCTGGATGACTAGAAGACTCCTACGAGAAGACTTAGGTTACGTTACAGCATAATTTAACGTGTAAAGAAACGAAATTATTCTTATTTGTTAAATATTTGGAGAGCGCCGAGCACACTTCAGAGGAGTCGTAATATTTACTTGATAGACGGCGAAAATTTGAAACTACAGGGAATTTGGAAACGCATTTGTAACAGCAGGCTTTTTTGAACGTTAAATTTGAGCAATAATTTGGATTACCTTCAGTCCGTGCACTTTATAGCACTTTTGTATGGGTAAAGAGATAAGGGGCGAGTGGTATGTCTCGCCGGTTGTCGCCTGCACTCCGATTCAAGGCTTTTCGCTCGAATTTCTCTCCGAAGCCAACCAAGTCGTTGTATGCACAAAATACCCATTCAAGTAGATTCCACGATACCCTATAGAGGTAGAACGCGTGGCGCACTCCGTGGAAGAATTGACTAACGCCAACCGCTATATTTTATTATCCTAAAAAGAAGTAAGGAGCGTGTAACGCAGTCGGATATGCCGGCTGACGCGTTCATTCGATACCAGGTTCCTGATGCGGATTTCCCGCCCAGGGCAACCAAGGCTTCTACCCTTGCAGGAATCAGTACCGGATTTGTTTGGGAAGAACAAAGCGCTGACTTACTCCTTGGCTGGACACTAGGGCCAAATACGCATTCAAATCGCCTCCACGACATCCCATAGAAGTAGAATACGTGGCGCATCCGAAAAGGGATTTAGTAACGTCGTCCTTTACCCTTTAAAAAGGAGTAAGAACGCTGTAGCTACAGAAGAAACGTGCTCATTTTTCGCTCTACATATGTATTTCCAGGAAAAATCCTGAACCAGCTCGAAGCTACATACAGCGTAATGAAGTAAGACGTGTTCAAAAAAATCGTAACAAAGGCATGATAAAAGACTTCATTCTCCAGTTTAAGAGCTTTAATCTAACAAAAGCGGCAGCCTATTTTTATAGACATTTTTTCTATTTTTTGGTGCAGGGTTAACCAGCGAACCAAAGCGACCGAATGGAATATTCCCTTGTTTCGATTTTAAACGTCTTATTTCCGAACTGAATTAGTAGCAGCAGACGCATAGAAGGGAGGAAGAACGGCAGCTGCTGGCCTTCCAGAAGTGGCAGGAGCATCAAGCGCGGCTTCACAGCGACGCGACGGCATGCAGAATAAGACAAACGGGTCGGTCGCACGCGTCTTCGGAAGCACTTCGCAATGCATTCGATTAACCTCGATGATGAAGTCGTAAATATCACTGGGAGACGGCGAAACGACGTCGCGACCGGAAAAATCCAGTTCGCTCACACGGCTTCTTACATCTCAGTTTAGATCAGCGTTTTACACTCTAATGGTAAGATCTGCCGATCAGTGACCAGGAAACGGTAGAAAATGTAGCAAACGCAGAAGTACAGATGTTGCGGAGTAACATAGGAGCTAGTTTGGCTCATAAAATCTTTTGGAAGGAGCTGGATTTGGTATGGCTGTTGCTAATTTATTATACATATATGTAGCTGACTACTCCTCCATGAAGAATACAGCCTTTCACGGATTTAGGAAAACCCGTTGCCTTTGCAAATACGGGTGTAGAAGCTTGTCGAAAAAACACGACACATGAAGCTTTGCACCGAGAGCAAGCTCAGTTAACATTCAGATGATAAGGCATACTCGAGCTGATTTTCGGGTTCGACTTCACGTCCAGGCGGATCACTTTCTGCACCTACATGTTGAAGAGCTCAGGCGCCAATCGTCTCCGGAAAAGCGGGAATGATAGCGTTTCAGTTGGTTAGACCGTCCTTAACGATGACAATCACGCGATCGTAACTCCTTCTCGATATTCCGTAGAAGGAGAGTAAACAGTGCTTCGTAAGCCAACTGACTAACGCTGGCCTCTAGTGTTTGCTTTTGAACAGTCCAAAGTAAAAAGAAAGATATAAATCAGAAGACGAAACGACGCGCTGAAGTTGGGCACGTTCTTCGCGGCTTTCACTGAAGGTGAGCGCACTAATAATAGGAGATAAATCTAAGATGATAGTGCGACAGTTTGAGAGGGCTTTAGCGGACGTTACGAATAGAAAATTAGATCACCGAATAATCTGAAGACACAAGAAATAAAAGCGACGGCTGATGTCCCCTCAGAGCCTCTTCCTTTCTGCTTTAAGCGAACGTGACAGAACAAAAAAAACTGGGTAGGGAAGCCTCAGGTGTAATGTCTACGGGTAACTAACTATTAGCACTGCGACAATCCTTCATATTGTAGAAAGGAATGTACCATGTTTGTAAATTTCTGGGCCTATCGAGTTGGAGGCTCTAAAAGCTTACTACAGAATCGCACAGCATCATAAGACAACTCCTTCCATACATCTAATATGCAGAAAAATGCAGAAGCACTGCAAGGTAAGGAATTGACCTTACTCCGTGCCTAAGAGCCATTTGCATGCTTTCTTCTTCGCTGCCCTACTGACAATACACTGCTGAATGCTATGCTCAACATTGAACTATTCAATTGTAACCAATAGTGGCTGGCTGTGGCACCATTGATGCCATACACGCCGCCCGCCTCCTGATAGAAAAGCACCGCGAGAAACAGAAGCCAGTGCATATCGCCTTCCTCGACTTGGAGAAGGCCTTTGACCGCGTACCGCGCGAAGTGATATGGTACGCCTTGCAACATCATGGAGTTCCTGAAGAGCTCATAGAGTAGGTGCGAATTCTCTACTCTTGTCCAAAGAGTCGAGTTCGAGCTGCAGCTGGAACCTCGATGGAGTTTCCCATCTCTGTCGGGTTCTGCGCTTTCCCCACTCCTCTTTGTTGTCGTCATGGATGCCATCACACGAGATCTTCAGAACCCCGTCCCTTGGACGTTGCTTTATGCTGATGACGTAATGCTCGCTAGCGAAGATAAAGATGAACTCGAGCGAGAGGTGCAAGCTTGGTGTGATTGCTTGGAACGGTTTGGACTCAAATTGAACGTGAAGAAGACCGAATATCTAACGACGGACGTTACTGAGTCCAGCTCCATCAAGGTTAACGGCATCGAGCTCCCACGCACTTCGGTCTTTAAGCACTTGGGATCAGCAGTCACGTCTGACGGCAAACTGATGATTGAAGTGAATTCACGCGTGAGTGCAGCTTGGTCCAAGTGGCGTTCGCTGACTGGGGTGCTCTGTGATAGTCGAAGATATATAGAGCAGTCGTCCGGCCAGTAGCGATGTACGTCGCTGAGTGTTGGCCTGCGACCAGGGAAGTTGAAACGCGCCTCAGCGTCATGGAGACGAAGATGCTGCGCTGGACGGCTGGAGTCACGCGCATGGACCGCATCCGAAACGAAGCTATTCGGCAGAAGTTCGGTGTCGCGCCGATAGCCGACAAGATGCGCGAAGCTCGCTTGCGATGGTACGGCCACGTTCTGCGTGGAGAAGAAGACAGCGTCCGCAAGATAGGCCTCCACTTCGAGGTAATAGGAAAGCGGCCTAGAGGGCGCCCGAAGCAGCGCTGGTTAGATACGTTACATGCGGACTTGAAGATTACTGGTGTTTACCCTAATCTAGCGCTGGACCGGGAAAGGTGGCGTCATAACACCAGAATAGCGGACCCCGCTACGATGGGGACAAACGCTGAAGAAGAAGAAGAAGAAGAATTGTAACCAATAGTAAATAAATAAGTAAAAATAAGCAAGAAGAAATATTTTGCATTTTCTCTGGATATTCGATATGTTGAAGGTATGTAGGGCCTGGTGCGAGTGTTCGATTCCATAGTAAAACGTCAGAACCACTAACTCGGCGGGTTCAAGGAGTTGTCAGCAATGAAGCATAATTTCCTTCTATTTGAGTCATGAAGATTCTCGCAGTGGTACACATTCTCGCCGCTCAGACGCATGCCTGACAAGTTTCCTTGGTGAGATCAATTCACGGTGCGTGCAAGGTTAGCCCGGTATACCGACTGCACTATACTCTATGTGATAGTGAAATGCGCCGCTACTGAAATGCCTCAGAAAAGCGAAGCGAAAGTGATAAAAACAGTTCAAAGTCAGGATCGGGAACGCAGAAACTGCGCACATATCTCTAATAACGGAGGTTTCAACTCCAAAATGTGAAAGCAACGTAGAGTTCCGAAGACGAAGACAAGTAAGTGAAGTCTTCCTGAAACCCAGCTCATACACAAAATGCTTCAAGATCCTACAAAGCGGACAGCTCTGGGCAACACGCAACGTCCGAGCAGCACAGCCACAGTGATTGTGGCGAATTCGCCGGCTCGTGTAGATTAGTCCAATCGACGGCCAGCCTGCTCACAGCGAGTAATAGCAGCTGGTTATAGGTCCGATCGTACTGACGGTCGTAATTCAGCGGAAGCGGCGGCGACAACGACTGTACACCGTCGGAGACGAGCGCCTCCAGGCGTCGGATTCGTCCGCAACGACGACGAGTTTTCCGCGCGCGTGGTGGCCGCTCTCGGAGAGGTTGCCGAGCTGGACGGACGGCCGCCGCGCCGCTGCTCTTTACAGCGAACGACACGCACACACAGCAGCTGTATGGATGCGTGTGCGGCGAAGAACTCGAGAAAGAATGAGGAGAATGCACTCCGGGCCCTTCAGCGTCCTGCACCTGCTGTCGCACACCGACGCCGTATGTAGTAGTGGGGCGAAGGGCTCCAAAATGGGAAGCAACGGATTGGTCCTAGTCGGGAGGGGGCATACGTGAAATGTCAGCTTCGTATGTCATTCTATGCAACACCCCTGACTTTAATTGAAAGCCCTTGGATCACGGGACAGCAGCTGAAGTTCTCGTAGAAATTCAAGCGAGGGATTGTAGAGGCAAATCACTATATGCGCCCTCAGATTACGATAGATCAGAAGCAACTTCTCCACAGCTAACGTGTCATCCTCTTCGCCTTCATCAGAGCCGCCAGCAAGCCAAAGTCAAGAGTGAACCACTCCATCCAAAACATGTTTCAGATAACAGATATATGATGCATATAAGAAGATCAAAGCGGACCATCAAGCAGAGGCTTTTCTCTTAATAGAGCTGTGCTTAAGAAACCGAGAAAAGCACACAATATACAACCTCTAGATTTGATGACTGCAACAAAACTCTCGTAGATAAGTATCTGACATATCTATATCGATTCTTGTTTGTTATTTTTTTCGCAAAGTGCGTAAAAAATAAATGCAATCAACAAAACTGAGTAATAAAAGGATAAAGGATAAAAGACGGCGTTATTCAATCCCTTCTGGGATGCGCCAGCGCATTCTACTTCTACGGGATGTCGTGGAGGCGACATGAATGCGTATTTGGTCATACAATGACTTGCGGTGGCCAGCCGATGAACAGGTCAGCGCTTTATCCTTCCCAGACAAGTCTGGTACCAATTCACCGACCCCGGAGGGATGGAAGGCTTGGTTGGCCTGGGCGGGAAATCCGAACCAGGAACCTGTCATCGGGTGCACGCGACAGTCGCGCCTCCTCCGACTGCGCTACGCGCGCCCAAAACTGAGTAATAAATAACAATAATATGAATGCGTCAGTATATTGAGCATATTCGACCCACCTCTAGAACCACTACGAATGGCCTAAATGAGTGAAATGAACTCGTGCATACGATCCAGATAACGACTGCCCTCATTAACCGACAAATAATGAGACACATGGAGTGGAAGTTGTCGACAAACGGTCCCAGTTCACAATGGGGCACATCTACAAAGGCATACCATATAATAACTTCATGCGGTACGCGATCGAAGGCCTTGCCCAACTCGGGACAGACGATATGCACCGGCTTCTGTTTCTCGCGATGCTTCTCCCCCACGGGCGGACAGCGTGCATAGAGCCAGGTGTACCAGGTGTCGCCTATTATTGCGATGCCAGACGTTCAGCGGCCTAGTGGCTGCCAATGCCTGGTTGGGGACTTTGCCCCAAACCCCGAGAGTAGAAGGGCTTGACCGTCTTCTTTTCTTCTTTAGGCCTTCTTGCTCTTATTGCACTAAAAGAACGGATTTTACTGTATACAATAGTAGAGCATAATATGGAAGGGCAGAATTTTCAAAACTGCTCATTTGACACCTGTCTACTCTCTATCGCATGCTCGCGATTCATTTTCCGGAATACTCGTTCTCTCCGTGGCGAGAAACAGATCATGAGTCTTCCATTCGGAAGTGCTTAATCTGCACAAGCATAAATGTTGTAAAATCAAATGGTATTGATCGACCGGCAGATACTCTATAGAGTCCGACGACAATAATAATCCTCCGGTTTCTGTAGTCTGAAGATCCAACGCATGCTGCGCAAAGTTTGATCTGTGTCACGTTTTCTGAATTTGATGCACGTTGCATAACGGCTGCGACACATCTACCGAGTCCGACGCTTGTGCCGCGACGTACCCACGACGTCTTTGACACGTCTTCCGAAACCCGAAACACGTTGTATGGTACGGCGAGATACTCGTCCACCCGTACTGGTCCTCCCCTTTACTGGTTTCCCTACCTCCCTTTGCCCCTCCCCCTCCTCCCTTATTGGCCACTTTACTGGTCTCCCTTTCACTGGTCCCCTTTACTTTTTCCTACTTTTCACTGGTCCCCCTTACTACTATGAACACTATGCATATTGGACGACGTCTTTGGCGCGTTTTTAGATTCCCGAAGCACGAAAAAAGTCTGCGGCACGTCTTTTGAATCCCAACACACGTCGAACGACGTCTGCGGTGTATGTATGTATGTACGTCTTCTGAATCTCGAAGCTCGGCACTTGATCACCATCCATACTCTGACGCCCGCTGAATATATTGCAGACTTGGGTGACCCGCTGAGAAGCTATAAGTCCGCCAGCAATGGCCCATGGTTAAGCTCAAAAAGCCTTCCATCGCTCTTTGGTTCATACTCCAGACTGTGGAACTCTACTTTTCTACATCGGCATTCTATAGACCAATTACGCAACTAGTAGTCCTAATGTACATGATATTCCTCAGACATAAAAGACTGCACATCCCGAAAGGAATTAAGTACAACGCTCTAGCAAACTAGCCCTGCACACATCGTGAAAGTTGCGCCGCATATGCGAACATTGCTTGCATACTTTTTCTTTTTTCCTCCAATTCTTTATATATTCTGTTCTATTCTTCTTATTGTTTTCTTTTTTCCTTCAACACTGCTTGCATACTTCGTCTATAACCTAAGCCTTTACATCCCTGAGCAAAAAAAAAATCATCGCTTGACTCTAAGGGAGAGCAGACCACTCCCTCTTAGCCCGTGAAAAACAACTCCCCAGGTGAAAGAAATGGTCCTAAAAACCGTTGGTTGGGCGCTTTGGAAAGCAATATGAATGATTGTCTGACCTGACCATCTCTGGAGAAAGCTCTGATAGATAATGAAAAGGCCATAAACCAAAGACAAAAAGAGGTCGATGTTTTCTACAACAAAGCTGCTCGCGAGCAAATGAATATTCTATCCTCTAAGCAACAGAGAACCTGTAGAAATCCATAAGACGGAATTATTTGGGAAATAAAAGGTACAACAAT
This sequence comes from Heligmosomoides polygyrus bakeri, assembly GCA_947359475.1. NCBI lineage: Eukaryota > Metazoa > Nematoda > Chromadorea > Rhabditida > Heligmosomidae > Heligmosomoides > Heligmosomoides polygyrus. Next base: position 25,002,959 of record OX375868.1, read on the forward strand.
AATACGGACAGTGACGAACAATTAAATAAATAAAAATATGGCTCTCTCATGTCTTACTTTATCTTCTCCATAATAACTTTTTAAACATAACCAACTGCTGACGAAGTACTGAGAAAAAGGAAAAGAAAAAACGACTGTAACACTGAAACTCGTAGGTGTACTTGTACAAAATGAGCTACAAATGCAAGAGATAAGCTAATTAAGAATGTAAATACAAAAGAATCGAAACTGCAAGTAATTACGACATCATGGGTGAGTGATAGCAAGAAGGATAATAAAGGATAGAAATGTGTATGTGAGGAACAGGAGGATGTTACGGGATTCAATGCCTGCGTCGACTGCTTGGACCTCTCAATGCGAGATACCGGACACATGGCGCACTCCGCAGGTACTGTACTGAGTGCTCTACTTAATCATTACATCATTGATCGTGATGAAATAACCAGCAGTACACTTAAGCTATCAATTGCAGGTGATCAATTATCAGTTTGCAAGGGCAGTGGGTCGCCCAAAAATCCGCTGAGAAGGAATGGAGGCACCGAAAAATGTAGACTACGTTGAGCCCGTAAGCGCTTCGCATACAAACAGAAAGGGGACTGGAAGAAGGAAAAGGTCGACTCGAAGTGGACGAACGGGCAAATCTTCGCCACACCTTGGAAAATGACCAAAGAGCCCTTTCAAGCGACTCATAATTGCATGGGGAAGAAGAAATTGACTTTTCAGATAACAGCCATACATCTGGGAAGCGCCGCCGACCGACAGGAAAGAAACACACGAGCAGGCTACTGTACTCGAATAACGACCTGAGAAGCGGTGCGTTTTACAGAAGCTGACTCTGAAGCAGGACCACTGGCCTACGGTAGCGATCGCGAGCGAGCGCCGAAGTGGATGGAGGAGTAGGAGCTTGGCCCCGTTGCCTAGGAGAATCGACGCCTCATGACAAAACAAGCGCATTTACAAGAAGCCTGGTCTAGTGGTCTGGAAACTGGAGGGCAAAATGGACGACAGAATTACGGTCTGTCTGTTCATAAGTCGCAAGGACGAGGAAGCCAAGGATCATGTGCATCGATTATAGACCCTTTTCACGTTGAATTGGGCACTTTTTAAAATCAAGCTGGACAGTCTTCTAGGCTAGCTTTAAGACATTGAAATCAAAGCGAACTCTTCCAAGTCGAAACAACCTTCTTGCAGGCTAAACTACAAACTCTCAAAGAAGGTTGGAATATTTTTTTGCCTAAGGAAAATTGGGTGTAACTTTCTTTAAAATTTTTTAGCTTACCTGCCCCAATAAGTGTGATAACCTTATAAAATTTTATTTCGAACAAAAAATAATAAACTAAAAAAATTTGTCAAACACAGCGAAGAAGAAAGCATATAGCGCACTAAAAGATCAGATCGCGCCTTGCGTTCAAAAAGTTCGCCACAACTTTCATTTGATTGATGGTGTGAATCCCACTTATATGAACCACCAAATCGAGGATATGTGTTCTTTACAGCTGTTTTCGTTGCATCGCTAATATGTGTCAAACTCCATGAAAACAGAAATTCTACTATCAAACGACTAAAAACCGCGACCTCTTGGAAGAAGGCATAGCGCAGTCTCTTTTTTTGGCACTGAAAAAATGGCCACCTTCCCTTTCTTTAGAACAAGCTCTAAACCATTGCTTTTCCGTGAAAAATAAAATTTTTATAAAATTTTAAACAATGTGTTCACTTATTGGGTAGATGAATTAAACCCTCAAGAAAAGTATACTAATATTTTTTAGCAAAAAATTTTCTAACCTTTTTTAGAGTCTCCAGTTTAATGCAGAAGAAGCTCATTTCGATTTGGAAGAGTTCGCTGTGATTTCAAAAGTTTCAGGCTTAGACTTAGACAAGTGTAGGTTGTCGGTTTAATTACCCAAGTTTGAGGTACTCGAACGTCCGCTGGCAGTTGACTCGATTCTGGCTTCTGCTGTTCGTTACTGGCTGACTTCTTCGGACTGTGGTATTCTGTGGCGGACTGAATCCGACTGCTGCTTCTGTGTTTATCTGTGGCGTGCAATCTTGTGGCAGGGTTGCAATCTATCTCGGTTCAGTTCTTGCCACTGTGAAAGGTCATTTGCTTCCTCTGCGACACCTGCCGCGCTTTTCTTCCTGTATTTAGAGACGGTGACGGTTTATTATGGCATCGACTATTTCCAACAGCAACTCGTCGCCCATGGACGCTATGGCCGATGTGGACTTCGGTATGGGTGCGTCGTTGGACAAGCACGTGCGACAACTCCTGAAGGCTAAGTCCATACCGACTTGTATCAAAAACGTCATTGAAGAACTGGTTTCGCAGATGTCTCGGTTGTACCGTGATAATGTAAATCTTCGATCTGAACTGGATTCACTTAAGACTTCTGCTGCACAGGTAGAAGGTCCTGGTCAACTTGTCCTGAGCATTGATCATAGTGATGTTAATTCCTCGCTACCGGTGGCCGCATCTCAAACTCATGTTCCAGTTGATAAGTCGATTGTCTCATATCATGAAATAGAGAGAAGGCGTTCTATAGTCATTGGTAATATTCCGGAAGTAGCGTCTAGTAACTTTAGAGAGAGGTTGAACTACGATTATCATAGTGTATGCAATGTACTAGATTTCCTAGGAGTTGAATGTAACCCTCTCACTGTCTACAGGCTAGGTAGGCCTCTCAGAGGGAAAAACAGACTGATTAAAGTTGTTCTACCGTCAGCAGTGTTTCAGAGAATGGCGGTCAGGAGGGCTCCGCGCCTCCGTCACTTCGTTAATGGTAGAGTTTTCCTACGGGAATCTCTGCCACCAGAGGTGTTGCGGAGGGGTGGGGTACGGGGTTCTACTGGCGGCAGTAATAGTGCTAGTGCTGGGGTAGTGAGTCCTAGTGACGCACCACCACAAGCCACGACTGCCGCCAGGGACTCCTGGGCCAGCCCTTCAGGCCTTCCACGTCCACGGTGATGCTGCTGAGGCAAATTCCTTCATCAAGTGTCTGTATGCGAACGTCAGGTCTGTATCTAGGAATAGACACTACATCAGCCTAATTCTGGGCAAGTGTTTTGATATTTATGCATTCACAGAGACCTGGCTTAAGCCATCCATTACCTTCTCCTCGCTTTTTGGAAATGATATGTCTGATTACGAGATAATTAGGTGTGACCGTGTAGCTAAAACCGGAGGAGGGGTTGCATTTGTATGCAATCGCTGCCTTAGGACTTCCGTTGTGCTGTCGAATTCAGTTAATAATGGGTTTGAGTTATTGTGTCTTGATGTACTTAGTGTAAACTGGGCGGTACGGCTAGTTTTGGTCTATCGGGCACCTTCCTGCGATAGGAACTTGACTGATCGTCTGTTTAATATCATTAGTGATCTAATATCCAATGATCTGGAATCGGTGGTACTGGGCGATTTCAACATGCCTGACTTCTATTATCCCGCTGACAGGGCCGTGGGTACGGGTGTAGCCTCAAGTTCTTTGGGGTTACAAAACCTTGTAAGCTCTCACGGCCTTCTCCCCCTCGTTCGGGAAAGTACTAGAGGCGACAACATTCTTGACCTTGTACTTGCCAGTATGGATGGGTTGGTAAATCACCTACGTGTAGGACCTCCCATTGGATCCAGCGATCACAATAGTATTTCCTTTGTCATCGCTGGGTTCAAGGGAGCCACCAAGCATAGTGCTCTTGTATCACGTAGACTGTACTCACATGCTGACTATGATGCAATTCGTATTTTTCTGTCACAGGTTAGATGGATTGATTTATTTGAAAGTCAACCCGATGTCAATTCGAAATATGAGCTGTTCCTCATGGTACTGCAAAAAGCTATCGATATTTTTATTCCCATTAAGAGAGTTTCGTCGGATAGTGTTGCCCACCTTCCAGCTTATCTGTCCAGTATGGTAAACCATCGTGAATGCTTATTCCATGAAGCTAAGCGAACGGATAATTGGGAAACTTTTGACAAGTATAACGCCGAGTTTGACAACAAACTTCGAAAATTTAACAACTACTTAGAAGCTAAAGCTGTTGAGTCTGTAAACCCTCGCAAGTTTTATAAGTTTCTGAACTCTAGACTTCAAGACAGAAAAGGCATCGGTTGTCTTAGGGGAGAGAATATGGATGCTAATACTGATCACACTAAGGCTGAATTGTTGGCTAAAGAATTCGCTAAGGTCTTTTTGAAAGATGATGGCATCTTGCCTGCTGAATCTCGCTGTGAACATACAGTGATGGAAAGCTTTCCATGGTTTGACGGGCTTACGTTGTTGCGTCTTCTCAAAGGTTGGCCACCCTCCTCCTCAGTCACTCCTGATGAGGTACCTTTTAACTTCATTCAGAAGATTGCTGATGTCATTTGTGCCCCTCTGGCTTATATTTTCAATCAGTCTCTTATGTATTCTCAGGTCCCAGCGCGCTGGAAGCACTCTTATGTCACTCCAGTTTTTAAAAAAGGCGATCCTTCTAAACCGGAAAACTATAGACCAATCAGTATCACTTCTAACTTATGTAGGCTCTTTGAGAAAGTTCTTAAGGAACACATACTGGAGTTTGCTTCCAAACATGGAATTCTACCTGCCGCACAGCATGGATTTATGCAAGGTCGGTCGGTTGAAACGAACCTTCTAGAATGTATCAATGACTGGGGTGAGGCCTTGGACAAGAATTTGAGTTGTGATGTCATCTATTTTGATTTCTCTAAGGCGTTTGATCGAGTATCACACAGGAAACTTGTGTCCAAATTGTCTATGCTTAACTTTCACCCAGTTATAGTGAAATGGATTGGAGAGTTTTTAAGCAATCGAACATTCCAAGTGCGTCTGGGGCAGTCCCTCTCTGGGGTCAAAGCCATCTCCAGCGGCGTGCCTCAAGGAGGTGTCTTATCGCCAATCTTATTCAATCTTTACACTGCTGATTTGCCAACAATCATAGAACCCACTGGGGTCAAGGTCAAGATGTACGCCGACGACATTAAGTTGTATAAGGTAATTGTAGATTCGGAGGATGTTGGAAGGCTTCAGGAGGCGGTGGATCTGCTCGTCCAGTGGAGTAAGAGGTGGCAGCTTCCGCTGTCTCCGAGTAAAACTGTGTACATGTCCCTTTACCAGGGCCGTCCCCCTGACTCTCGTGAGTACCATATTGACAATTCTCCTATTGAGGCGGTGAGTAGCGTCAAAGATCTTGGTTTCCACTATGACGCTAAACTGGATTTCTCCGAGCACGTGTCTAATTGTTGCAGGCGCGCCCAACATAGAACCTATCAGATTTTCAAAGGTCTGACTACCAGGAATAAGGCTGTTTTGATACGGGCTTATAAGTCGTATGTGCGTCCGTTAGTGGAGTCTTCCACTACGGTCTTTTCCCCCAGTAGGAAAAACCTGATCAATGCGCTGGAGAAGGTACAGAATAACTTTACTCGCAAAGTGCTTATACGTACTGGCGGCTTTTTATACTCCAGGGTACCTAAAGCCACGATAAGGAATAAATACCTAGGTCTCCATTCTTTAACATCTCGTAGAAAAATCTTTGATATTTGCATGGTCTACAAGTTACTCCATCAACCGCGTTATAGGGAGTCCAGGTTTTTTACAATGCGAGTTTCTCATACTAAGGGAGAGCATGAAAAGATTTTCCTTCCCTGCCCTAGGAGCAGGTTTAAGGTAGGCCTTTTTCCTCATAGGGCTGCAAGCGCGTATCTTAGGGCAGCGAAATGCATGCGATCCTCCTTTTCTCTGGAGCAGCTTAAGCGGTCAGCTCAAAAGTCGTTGCTGAGTTACGAGGCTTAGTACTGAGGTATCTCCTTTCTTTCTTTCTTTTCTTTAACTATAGTTTGCTCGGGTAGTGGGCTGTGTTGTGCTATTTTTGATTGCAGACCTGATGCCACGTCACTCGATTTGTGTTGTTCTACGGTTTTTTACAGAGCATGTCTCTCTATGTTGCGTTTCGGTTGTAACTGTCCTATTGCTGTGTTTGTTTATCTAACGGCCGCGCTTATCGCGTACGTATTGAATAAATAAATAAATAAATAAAGTGTCCAATTTCATTTTAAAAGCGTTCAATTCGACGTGACTATGTAGGATAAATAAATCTACGATGCAGCACACTGCTACGTTTACTTGATTGATAGTGTACAAGCCGTCAACTTCAAATTCTCTATGACTGCATGATTAGCAATACTCAGCCACCAGTTTGAACTAGCTTTAATCACTTCGCTTGTAAAACTTTTCAGAGACAGACATTGCACTCTCTTCTGAGGATAAAAATGGGCAGCTACGCTAATTCTCCTTCGAAGACAGCTCTTCACTGAAAAGGTTCCAAATTCTTACGGCAAGACAAACAAGTGTACATCCAGTATTAATGATATCCTCAATAGCATGAGCTTCGGCACAAGAAGCGACAGATAGCAGACAGACAGTGAAGTTGGAGATGAATGACCGACTGCGCCACGATCCATGAGACCGAAATGATGGAAGCTTCAGTCAAGAAGCTCCTCTCCTACCTTTCTGCTTGAAGCAATTGATCCGACACGGTATTAATGCGTAATCCCTTCTCGAAAAACAGAAGGTAAAATCGTTTCTCTACACAGAAAGCCTCAGGGTTCACCTATGTAGTAGATCACATGGGCTTCAAAGTCGTGCGGCTTTTCGTTGTTCACAATAACGAAAGCAACTGCAAAATAAAAGGATTCGGACGTTGAAACCATGAAAGACGGATTAAGAATGAGCCATGCACTTTTCTTTCACTAGTTTTTAGAAATAGTTTTGAGTATAAGAATAAAGGATAAAGGATGGCGTTACTCAATCCCTATTGAGATGCGCCACGCATTTTACTTCTACGGGATATCGTGGAGGCGATTTGAATGCGTATTTGGCCATTCAGTGACTTGTGGTGGCCAGCCGATAAACAAAGCGCTTTATCCATCCCAGACAAATCTGGTACAAATTCACCGACCCTGAGGGCTGGAAGGCTTGGTTGGCCTGGGCGGGAAATACGAACCAGGGAGCTGGGATTGGGTACACGCGACAGCCGGTGCCTCCTCCAACTGCGCTACACGTGCCCATAAGAAGGATGTAGTCATACAAATTAAAGAGAACAATGCTATAAAAATATGCCCGCGAACTTAAAATAGTGAAATAATTGAGAATGAGGTGATTAAAACTGAAACAACTGAGCGTCAGGAAAAACAAAAGTTCTAGCGCAATGGAGCTGGTTTTCGTTAGCAGATAACAATTACCTTGTCTATGTTATGGCGACACGTTTATCATAACATGCAAAAACAAAAAGAAAGAAGAGAAAGAAAGAAAAGGGAGATAAACGAATAGCCTAAGCCTTTGGCGTGATAATGTCCTGATCAATAAACTTGGACACTTCCCTTATGGTTTCGGAAGCCAATATCGAGTCAGTTTGTTCATAGAAGCACCAATTGAACTTGCAAAGGACAGCGTAGTTCAGCTGCTGGTAAGAATAAAAATTTCGTGAGCCTGAAGCACGGAAAGGGACCAGGTCGGCTGCTCGGCCGGGGATCTGGCTGCGGAATCCCGCTGTCGACACAGGTGTTCTCCCAACAGGGCATATCGATCAGAGCGGAGCTTCGAAGGCAAACATCGGAAATCGATGGTTCGGCCGGCGGTGGTGCCCATGGCGCTTCGTCGTCGCTGCACGAAGCAGCGCACGGCAGCCGAACCGGTCGGGCACAGGAAAGGAACAGCGGAGCGAGGTAGCCGTCAGACGACTGACGAGTTATTGAGTGCCGGATGGACACCATCGAGCGGCGAGTGCAAGTGGTCCTCGCCGTCATCGTCGTCGTCAAGGGTCGGCGACGAATCGATGGCGACTACATGGAGGGACAGCTGCTGCGCTGCTGCTTCTCCCCGTTATGGTCGCGCTGGCCGGAGACTGGACGCTTATCGCGACCGCCCGTCGCGAGCGTGTCCTCCCTGACTCAGCTCCGACGGACACTTCCACTGAACTCCCCGCCGAGGTGCGAACCCCCATCCGACGATGATTGTCCGACGGGCGACGATGACGCCGACCGGCGATGACAGGACGGGCCGTCGCCGAGTGAAACACTGGGATCGATGTGTCGAAGCGGGAGAAGAACCAGTCCGCGAAGAGGTCACCCTGACCGTTCCACACTCTCAGGAGCGGAGGAGACCCCTACGAATGCACTGAGATGAGAAGGGAGCTAGTGGAACTCCCGTAGAGAAGAAGCACCACAGGCGTCGCACTGAATGAGTCACTGCGGATCGATCGGAGGGCTCTTTGTGCTCCATAATGACGAATCGAGGCTTTTGAGATCAGGGGAACGGCACCCTCCCGCAATTAAAGACCCAAAGGTCTGGCTGGAACAACAGGCAGGTGACTGGGGTCAATCGGTTGGCGCACGGCCACTAATTGCTTCAGCGCGGGCTTGACCCAAAAATTATCCGAGTTTAATTCGCTAACTCCTGATTATGAGGACGTACAGAATGATAGGAACTTAGGCAACGTCTATACTTCCGTCGCCTCGTGACATGATGCCACATATATAGGATTGCGTCTCTCAGCGTCGACGCAACCTGGCCAGAGTGAATCGCGTGACCGCGACCTATATGATGCCACTCAAAGTCGGATCGCGTCTCAAAATGAGTGTGACGCGATTGATCGGGTTGAAAGCCGAGGTCGATGCGGAATTCTGCGCACTTGTAGGAGTACGCAGTTGTGCGTCATCGCGCGACCCTGCCGCCGGCTGTTCGGAGTGGTCATCGTTGTCCAGACCAGCACGGCACGATGGGAGGCATCGTTTCCTTCGAATACATCGCCCAGCGATGGAAGTATAAACGAGGCCTTACGGCGGCAGAAATATAACGATTTTGGGGCAGCACTCAATGTTCTAGTTCGAGAGCTTCCCAATATGAGAGCAAGCAAGCTGTCATCAAATCACCTTTAGCCCATAAGGTTGGAAAGATAATGTAGAGCTGCTCTAAAGCGATAAATGTTCCGGGTTGCTCCCTCGGGAAAAATATCGCGCTTCAAGGACGTCGTCGTGACCCAATAAGAGCGAGGGCGCCAGTTTTTTTTGCGGCAACGCCGCGCTTATCCTATTAACACGGAGGCGCGCTGGTTTCGCGACGAATGACGACAGCACTAACGATAAGGACTCGGATCCACCTGCAACCCTTAGCTGTCGGAAGTATAGAACTGGTTCTGGAGGAAGAAGCCAGACAATGAAAGGAGTTACGATTTGCTTTCTTATCCGTAGAAAGCGCGCTTCAGTTGAGTCGCTACGGCTAAGAAAGGTCGCACCTCTCGTTGTCTGCTCACACCAGGTGCTGAGTTCTGTGATATGTTAGGGAGAAATGCAGAGCACTGATAAAATTTGCAGCATTCAGATAAGGAATCGCAGCAGAAACGTTTGGTGCACAATCAACTGGACGAGTCATGTTGGCGTAAATAGGGTCGGGGGAGGGGGCTCACCATGTAGGACAGCCCTACAAAACGTCTCTGTTGTATGAAACTAAAAATTTTATGCAGCACAGGTGTGCACTACAGCTAGGGTAAGCTAGGCCATTTCTGATAACTGGACATACACGTGGGTTCAATCCCAATGGGGGGGGGGGAGGGCACGGCGGCCTCGGGACGAAACGCGTGTGTGCGCGTCGACAGGTTCATCGTGGCGATACGTACAGGGATGTCTGCGGGCTCCACGAATCGACCCACGCCGGCGGGCTCCACGTATCGACTCACGGCCACTGTACGGCTACACCTGTACGTATCGCCACGGTGAACCTGTCGACGCGCCTTTTTTCGGCTTTTCATCCGACGTTTTTTCGTTTGAATTTCCTCTTTGTTTCAGGAAGAAGACTGCAATAGCCACAGTAGGGGTTCAGGTAGGCATGTTATGTTGCAAGTATTCATCTCTATGTAGTGTTTGGACGTGAGTATAGAGTGGCCCCCCATTGGGATTGAACCTACACGTGCCTTCCTACCAAGGCGAATATCCACTGGGTACATGGTGACACCCCCGAACCTATTTGTGCCGTTATGTTCGCGTTTGAGGACTTTTCGTCAGACTATATCTCAAGGGGAGGTCAGAACGACTCAGGTGTTGTGTGTGTGAAGAGTTGCCTCTCTCTAAGAGATCAATTTGGCCACTGTACGCAGCATCGCGTCGCTCGGCGTCGAAGCATGGACCGAGCCCTATGCCCAACTTGAGTTATACCGCAGTCGGGATAAGCCGACCTCTCGCAAGAATAGCTGATATCAGTAGAGTGCCACTTTGCCAATGGTACGCGAAATTTTCGCGGGTATGCGGATATACCCAGGACGATCGTATTCTCCGCTCACTGATATACAAACGATGTGGTGGGTAAGGTTTATCATGAACGCATCATTGTGGATATGTCTACACCTATACCCCACATACCCGCGGGTATAAGCGTTGATGAGTCCCGCCCCTGAGCGCAAGAAACCCTTCCCTTTTGCACCTTAATTGTTTGGCAGACTACAGATAATTCGGTCGCCTTCTAAGAGAGGATGAACTCGTCAGGAGGTCTAACGAAGGTTGTTTTAGTCCGCACAAGAGTGGCATGAAGTTCAGATTTCACCTGAGGGGAGGGTTTTATTCAACTGTAACACTCCAGGCAGTACCGTACCATCCTACCCCTGCAGTGCGAAATACATACACAAGTGTTGCAACAGTGGCAGAAGTTATAAGAGACGTAGATCAGCTGAATGCAGAGCAAAACGAAGACAAAAAAGTGGCGCAAGTGAGCTGTTCTCAGAGATCTGGACACGGTGAGGTAGAACAGCGAAGGTCGTTAGGCCGGTTACTGAATCCCTGATGGAGAACGGCACATGCAGCAGCGGGACGACGCTGGTGTCCAGCTGACGACGGTGGGTGTCTCCGGAGACGGGCAGAATGAGAAACGTGTGATCGATTGTGGTGGTGTGCGGCCATCGCAGTGCGCGGCGACTAATCGAGATGGGAGGTGACACACCGCACACAATCCGCTTAGCCATAGCCGAATTCACTGGCCAGCAGTCCCTTCGAGGACACGAAGTCTAGGGACGAGCGCTGTCCTCCAGGTGAGGCTCAGGCCCAAGTAAAGGGGGCAAAGCGGTCGTCAGATGAGGTCAGAGCCAGTGAAAAAGTCTCGAGTGACATTGAGAAGACTCTACATTTCGCAATGCTCGAGGAAAAGGGACGAGAGCAGGGAGAGGGGAAAGGGGAACCGGATGATGACGGGTGGATATAGAAGGGCTTCGTCGCATATACATATGCAGCAATGAGGAAAAGCATATGATCTGTCATAAGAGATGTATGCTGTTCGACTTAGACGAGCACTGTACAGCATAACGAAAACAATCCTCAAAGACGACTTTTAAGACAATTTCTGCATATGTTGTCAATATTTTACATGTTTGCTTAATCCTGCAGCAGTTGTTATAGAGGCGAAAAGATGTAAGGTTGAGGTTTTGGATGGCGTAAGGCATAGCAGAGCGTGGGAGTTCGAGTCCTGCCTTGCGCAGAGTTTTGAGCGTCCATCTAACAGCTTACAAGTCTATCAATACTTGTGTATTTTCAATTGTATGAATCATTCTGGGGTCGATTCATCAATAGTTAAACCCGTGGGTTTGCGGGGTACAAGGGATAGAGATAAAATAGGAGTCAGATCAGTCAGAGATAAGACTCACGATCAGAGACACAGGCTTCATCGCGGGCTCTCTACCCCCTATACCCGTGGGCTAGTCGTTGATGAATACGGCCCCTGAATGAGAGCATTGACGCATCCGGGGACGGATTCATCAACGACTAATACATGGGTATAGGGGGTAGAGATACCCACTATGAAGCCTGCGTCTCTATCTCTTATCCTATCTCTACCCCTTATACCCTGCATACTCACGGGTTTAACTGTTGATGAGCTCGACCCCCGGTGTTTCCCAAGCTCCACGTCGACCTTCTGAGTCACTCTGGCACGCGACAAGGATGTGTGAAAGCCATTGATGCGAATCAACGACAGCCGATATAGGAATACTCATAAATACTGCTCATTTGGTAAGAATTGTTTGATGGTCTTCGAAGACTTGGGATGTATTGAGGTGGAAACCTCAACCACGTGGGTCACAAGGCGAGACATTTTTATGTCGCGGCAGCTGCAAAGCTCAGTCTTCTGTTCGTTTCGCAGGTTGCGCTTCAGAACGGTGAAACGCTCTTTGTGCAACCCTCAGCGTCGAGCCTATGGACACCTGTCCGCCCTAGTCTCTGCTTGCTTCATTCAGCGGCATCCATCAGTGAAGACGGCAATGTGTTTCCTTCCACAGTGAGTGATGACTCTCGGATTAAGCGAAGCTTCCTCGCAGCGCAGATCCGTTTGTCATCTGAACTGCTCGTTTTTCTTGCTTGCTTAGTCGCCTATTTTCTATACGTAACGTCAGTTGACAAGGCGATGGAACTTGTCCACTGTGGTTTGAGACTCAATGGCCATGGCACACGGCTTTGGTATGGTTCATCAGCAATCAGGCCACTCCATGATTTCTTTCTCACCGATGCAATGAATGAATGGCTTTTGTTTAGCTGAAAACGACTAGTCTTGAAAGAGATCTATTATCAGGACAGAAGGGCGCTTGAGCAGCAAGTCCATCCGAAAATATAAAAGAAAAGGGAAAGGGGAATCTGACTAACCACAGGCTCTGCTGTTTTTTAAACAATCCATACATAATTATTGCGTCCTTGGAAGGAATACATGCGAGAGTAAATCGAATCCAATTTCAACGATAGCAGAGTTACTGGAATAGCCACCAATTAGCTGATTCCTATGTCAGAGTAGACCACATTATTGGTCTTCCTCATAGAAGTGTCAGAATGTGGTGAGCCTTGGGAGTTGAATCCGCCAACTAATCATAACCAATCGGAAACCGACCGTAAACACCCTCTCTGACAGGCACGCCCATTTGATGCGGCCTCGTTGGCTTGCACTTTCCCACCTCCAAATGTTGCCCACATTAGCTAGCACTCCTTGGGCTAGCTATCGTCTTTCGCCATTGTAGACAGACCTATTAACTATGAGTGGTCTTGCAGTTCCTTTCCTATATTATGAAACGCATCGATGCTTCTGCGCACGTGTAGCGCAGACGGAGGAGATGCCGGCTGTCGCGTGCAACCGATACCGTGCTCCCAGTTTGGATTTCCCACCCAGGGCAACGAAGCCTTCCATCCCTGCACTGTCGGTAAATTGGTACCGCACTTGTCTGAGATGAATAAAGCGCTGAATTGTTCGTCGACTTGCCACTGCAGGCTAGGACAGCCCACAGGCCTATGTATGTATGGCCAAGTACGCATTCAAATCGCCTCCACGACATCCCGTGGAAGTAGATTGCGTGACGCACCCCAAAAGGATTGAGGAACGCCTCCTTTATCCTTTATTTATCCTTATCGATGCTACATAGATATACCAAACGAGGCGCAACGGTGTGTCAGAGATTCTCGCAATACGCCGTCCAATTCGGTACTTGTTACTACCGCACCGGAGTTATAACGACGGCCAACCGTCCTCCTTCTTGAGCCGATTGGTGATATCATGCAGTTTGGACGTCTTCTAACGTCTTCTACATCCATCAAAAAGCAGTACTGACGCACTCTATCACAAACCCTCTCTTCAATGCAATGCGCTTGGCCGTGTTTTCGAACGATTTTTCGTCCAACATTAATCGCAACCATGCGTTCATGACGCCTTTAGCCGGTCTACCCATTTCTCGCTCTCACTAGCCGAGGTGCATCTGATTCTTGACCAGCGCTGATGTTTGGAATATCAGATGTCTGCCCTCAGCTGTGTAACACGCACGAGATTATGCGCTACTCTCATAATCAAGGAGATATACACCACTTTCTCGTCGAATCGGACACTTTTCAAATCTAATTGGACACTCTTCTAAGCTGGCTTTGAGACTTTTGAAATCAACGCGAACGCTTCCAAGTTGAAATGGGCTTCTACGTTGAACTCCTGAGACTCTCCAGAAGGGTTGCAATAATTTTTGTCCAAGAAGAATGTAAGTATAGCTTTCTTTGAAATATTTTATCTTACCTACCTCAATAGGCGTGATAATTTTATAAAAATTTTATTTTTTGGAGAAAAATATCAGATTAAAATTTGTCTCAAAGCACAACAAAGAAGGAAGTGTACAGCGCATTGAGAGATCTGACCGCACCATGCGCCCAAAAAGTTCGTCGCAACTGGTGTTTGATTGATAGTGCAAATGCCACTTTCATAAACCAACAAAGTGAAGAAATGTGTGTTATTCACAGTTATTTTTGTTGTGCCGTGGATTGCTATAAAACTCCATGAAAACAGAAATTCTGCTATCAATCGAATAAAAATCGCGACTTTTTGAAAAAGGGCGTTGCACAATCTCTATTTTGGCGCAAAAAATGCCTGCCTTCTTGCTCAATAAAACAAGCCCTAAACCACTGTTTTCCCCAAAACTTTTTTAAAATATAATTTTAAACAATGTGTTCACCTATTGGGTAGATAAATTAAAATTTTAAAGAAAATTACACTAAAATTTTCTTTGAACAAAAATTATTCTAACCTTTTTGGAGAGTCTCTAGTTTAATGTAGAAGAAGCTCATTTTAATTTGGAAGAGTCTCCTTGGATTTCAATAGTCTTAGGTTAGCTTAGGGGAGTGTCTAATTTGAAGTGAAAACGGTAGATATTTTCTCTATGCTAAAAATAGCATAGAAAATATGCAGCCGCGAAATGGGAAAGCGCCGCCCGGAAATTTGGCGCGCCGTGGACCATGCACTGTTAGATGCGCAGAGACAATTGAATTGAAGGCCTTTACTTTAGCATGTGAACGAGGGATGATTGAACAGCAGAGAGGGCTATGGAAGCATGGAAAGTAGTGAAGTTTTAAAGGTAGAAGGTGGGGACTTGGAGGGAAAACCTTGTACGCCAACATTCCCAATCACTCAGGAAAATTTCGTATATGTCCCGGCCCGAAACAATGTCTAGCTATTTCTGAGATTCACTGCTCGAATCATAACCCGCCTCTTCGTCTTCTCTAGTCACCCATAGCTCACAGAGATCGCCTTATGCATTCGGGTAGCCACTAACCCATTCTTGCAGAATATATGCTGCACGAGCGATGAGATGACGTTGTCAGATTAAACAGGCAAATGGACATTCTACTTCGAGCTCTCAGTCGCTCGCCGGAAAAATCGTACTGAAAGCGAAACGAAGGTGGGAAGTAGAACAACAAGAAATACATGAAGAAGGAAAATAAAGAGGTAGGAACGTAGAGCAAAAAGAACGAGGAAGCGAAGAAGAGAAAGGAATATGTTATATATATATATATATATATATATATATATGGTAGGATTTCAGGAACCAAAAACTACTGCATCGGTTTTTTTTTTAGTGGAGCTGCGAGCGGCATTTCAAACGGTGTTTGGTGGGAATTTGTCTTCTCCTTACGAATTGTGTGCTTTATTTAATGACGGACGCAGATGACCACCACAAAACCATCGAGGAACAGGCGATTAGTGGCGCAGTCGGAGGAGACGTCGGCTTTCGGGTGCACCTGATTGGCTTCTTGTTCAGGTTTCCCCCCTGGCCGACAAAGCTTCCCATCCCACCGGGATCGATGCACTGGTACATGAGGAGGATAAAACGCGGACTACACTTAAAGGACAGCTTTCTGATAAGAACAGAGATCGCCACAGCAGTACTGATCATCGGTCAGCCACCATTGTGTGTACCAAATACGCATTCAAGCTGCATCAAAATGCACGACATCGCGCAGAAGTGGAATGCGTGGCGAATCCCGAAGGAGATTTATTAACACCGTTATTTATTCTTTATCAGTGGAAAGAGTTGATAACATCAGGGGAACAAATCAATAAAACAACGGTGAACCGATAGCTGCCTGAATCAGCGAGTTCTGCAGGTAAGGTTAATTCAAGGGGCTGTAAGCTTGATGGAGCCGAGTAGCAGCCACTATTCAAGCGCTTCAAGTGTATCTGCCCATCGTTACACCTTTCCTTTCTCTCTTGTCTTCTTGGCAAGGTCCTTTCTTGTCTTCAGCAAACTTGGTGGAGACAGTCACTCCAACCCAGAAGTTTGGATGAAGAAGAAACACACAGAGCGCTCTCACAGATATGAAACGAGCCCAGAACACTTGAAGAACTGCTTGTTGACAGCACGCGAAGGGCCGACGACTAGCGCAGCGGCAAATGAAGAAGCGTAATGCTCGTAAACGGTTTGTAACACTCTTAGGTATCGGTGTTTGCGGCACCACGACAGGAGCAGCCGTCGGTCGGTGCAGCACAGTGGTGGCTGGCACTCGAGCTGCCTTGACTGCTCTGCTGAAAACATCATCAATCACGAGGCGGGGTGTAAGCCCATCTGGCACTCGGACCTCTGTCAGTCACACTCCTATCTTGACAGGGAGAAAGAGCGACGGAGAAAGGAAGATGTTTTGCACTTTCATTGGGGTGCGCTACGCATTGTACAGCTACTCAGCATGCTTCTCAAAGGATTAGAAAGCGCATCTAGCTAACAAAAAGTCTTGGAGGGACAGGTAATTGAGAGGCTGGTATTGTGTACTTTGCAGAAATGAATGAGCACCCCAGTACGGAACCGAACTGAAGTCCATGCTTAATGACGAGTCAACACTCGCAGCCGGTTATACCACACAAGTGCACCGTCGCGCCTATCGGTGTGCCTCGCACTTATCGTTAGTAATTCTGGGGCCCGATTCATCAACGACTAACCAGCGGGTATAGGGGGTAGAGACACCCACGATGAAGCCTGCGTTTCTGACTCTTACCTTATCTCTACCTGACTCTTTATTTTATCGCCACCCCTTATACCCCGCTTACCCATGGGTTTAGTTGTTGATGAATGCGGCCCCTGAATTACTAGCGATAAGTTAAGGACAATCACATCAAGCTAGCTGCTCTGCTTATACAGCTTTCTTCCCTCCCTAGCGGAGCAAAAGGCAATATTTGAGCACCTTACTGTGTTCCAACCTTGCTCTACCTTCCTCAAGATCAGGTGAGTAGTTTTGCGGTATGAAGCCATCCAGCCCCCCCCCCCCCCTCCTCCCACCACTACGCTCACCATCGTCATCATCTTCAGACGGCTCAGTGATGTCGATTGAGCTATTTTCGCGCCCTATAATTTCCCCCCCCCCCCGATTTTGTGACTAATTTGTGAGTAAATTTCTCTTAGCGAATATAGCATGATGATTCGAATGACCAGAAACCGCTCCACTGTCTATGCCAAGAAACTGCTGCTGAGGATGTTTCGGACCAAAGGCGAAAAATGTGGAGAAACGGCAAAACCCCAAGGCCTAAATTCGCAGACCTACAAAATTGCACGTTCATGCGTAAGACTTAGGAAATAGAGAGTATAAGAGTAGAACAACAGAGTGAAAGTGCGTGGAGCATCTGCAACGGAATGACTCATGCCGCTCATAGATTATTTGCAGGATCACTTTCTAGTTGAAGAAAGTAAAAAAAAAGTAAATAATGGCATATGTTTCAGGTCGGACACCACTCTGGGATGCGCCACGCAGTGTACTCTTATCCGATGCCGTGGAGGCTCTTTGAAAACATCGTCATTCAACATTGCGTATCCACGCGTGGTTACAAGACCGGCATAGCGCGAGAGCCGAAGACATGACTGATGGCAGTTCGATGGACTTTGGAGTGTAGAAGGCTTTCTTAGCAGCAGCAGCAGGGAAGCGATGCTGTTCAAAGTCGATGAATTCATCGAGCAGCGCTTCCTGCCAACAGCGCTACATATGTGCGCCACAACAAAATTGAACATTCACAGATGCGGTAGATCAGGATGAGTTCACCTGTATATCGACTCCAATACAGAGTGAACTAAAATAACATGGACAAGATTTTTCGTCATAATTATAAAACAACCCACAATTCGAGAAAGCGTCAACTAAATTACAACAATACAAACATTAGGGTACGCCATGTTCAAGTGGATTCGTAGTGGTCTCCCTTGGAGGAGATGCAGAGGGCCAAACGTTTCGCGAATTTTTCGACGATGGGCCGCAGGTCGTAACCTGTTCACGGATGAGAAGCTGTTCACCGTGGAGCAGACGCACAATCGCCAAAATGGTAGGATGTGGTCTACAGAGGCTCCAAGCACCTCTGATATCGTCCAAGTCCCACAATCTGTCAAGGTTTGGGGCGGAATCTGCGCCAAGACCCGTGGTATTCGTGGACAAAGGAGTGAAAATCGACGAAGATGTGTACCAGCGAGACATTATTGATTCTGCAGTTCTTCCTTGGGCCCACCAGCACTTCGGTGATGCCCACTGGACGTTCCAACAAGACTCTGCACCCGCACATATGTAGAGCCAAGAGTGCGCAGGCGTGGTGCAAGCTCAATTTCCCCGACTTCATCACGCCTTCGTCGCCGCCGTATTCTCCGGATTTGAATCCGATGGACTACAGTGTGTGGGCATTTTAGAGGCAAGGGTCGGCGTCAAACGCCACCGCAGTCCCGAGTCCTTGAAGGAATTCTTGCGCCAGGATGGGAATGGTTGTCTCTTGATGACCTGCGGCTCATCGCCGCAAAATTCGCGGAACGTTTGGCCCTCTGCATCCGCTCCAAGGGAGGCCACTTCGAAACCACTTAAACATGATGTGCCCTAATGTTTGTATTGTTGTAATTTAGTCGTCTTTTTCTCGAATTGTTGGTTGTTCTATAATTATGTTAAAAAAATCTTGTCCAGTTATTTTGGTTCACCCTGTAAATCCAGAACAGCAGCGCGGTTGAAGAACCGCGACCTAGTGTAGCAACGGATAAAATGGAGCTATCCTAATCGGAGGGGCATATAGTGATTTGCGTCTCCAATCCCTTGCTCAAGTTACTACGAGCTGCTGTCTCATGATACCTTTAATTTTCCTATAAACTTAGGAGATATGGCTGTGTAGCATTGGATGACGTCTGCATCCAACACTTTACGGTTGCCCCCACTCCACTAGGATAATTCCGATAAAACCTTTGATCAAAAGGACAACGAAGCGGAAATGAGTCCGCCTTCCTTTGCTTGGGCATCTTACTAGTTTGCACTTCTGCACTATTACTAGTTTATGGGAAATTGTTAACTAGGCTGATTTGAGTTGAGATGCTAATGGTAATGTTTACTACGTCGCAAGAGGCAGATGAGAGATAGGTCAATACAAACTAACGAATATCAAACATCAGAAAAGTAGCACGATCAAGGAAGAACTAGGAGTGGTCAACCTCCTTGACTAGAGCCCGTCAAGCTTACGTGAAATTTTCGATGCATACCGCTTGAACTGGGGTGCGGGGTAAGCTTTGGACAAGTTTTTCGAGATACCCACGTAAGCGCTACCTCCTCCGTGCGTAAAGGAAGCGCGAACTGTTGTTCTCGGACAAGGCAATGCTATTTTCATCATACCATCTCTAGTTCAGGAAGGCATCAAACTATATAATTCCATAATCACAGCCACACTAGGTTGATGCAGAATTTGTGAACGAGAGAAACGTCAAAGACCTTGCGTCGTGATACGACGGATGGAAGATCCAAACGCCTATTTCTGAACATAGCGTTAGGGATATTGAAGTATAAGGAGCCACCTATGCGAAGAAACATTTTTCGAGTAGAATTATTTTGAACCTTCTCAGTTCTGGAGATTTCCGTGTTTGTTACAGGATGTTCTGTCGATCAAAACTCTTGCGCCAGGAGAGACTCGAACTCACACCTTCCGCTTTCCGGGCAGCAACGGTACGCCTTGCACCACCGGCGCTGTTTCACCGTACGTAACTGGATATATTTTTAATCCTACTAGGGTTGAATACTGCTGTGTCGTTGCTGTCGTTTAACTAATGGACGTAATTAGATCTTGTAACCCTTTACCAAAAGACTTTCGTTCCTTAAAGAAAGGCCTTTAAACATATGAAATGCATGCAAAAGCGCTATCTGGCCTCAGAGAAAAATATGGCTATATGCATTACGTCTGACTACTCCAAGAATTACCAAATTGCATCACCTCTTCGCCACGCAGTCGAAGGTGAGTTGAACACACGTCATTAGTCAAGGCCACCCATTCGTTCACCGTTGCAGGCGGTTCTGTTCTTCGACTGAAGCTGCAGCAGTCAGTCAGACCTTGACAAAGGGATCATTGCACCTCTCTTCGCTGGCGCTGTTGCGATGGTAAAAACCTACGCGCAGCGATAGGTCGTCTGAAGGGGAAAAAGGCAACGGATACAAGTTGCAGCAAAGACCGGGCATCTAAGCGCTGACCTTGCGGAGTGCACCTTGGCAGCAGCAGTGCCAGCCAGAAGTTGTCGCCGTCGGTTTTTGGCTGGCAGCGAGCGTCAGGCTGTCTTCACCTCACGACGGCCTTCGCCACAAAAAAGCAAGGGATCGACAGCGGAGCGTGGAGCGGAGCACGTTTTTTCGACTCTATGAGAGAACCGATCGCTTCGGGAGAAGTGGAAAAGAACAATGGCTGACGAACTAAGAAGAGTGGGGATGCTACTACGAAGGTTGGAACCAGTCCGTAGATAATCAAGTCTTCCTGACATGCCACTTGTTGGAATGGAATACCAGCAAGTGTGAAGGAAAAGAGGAGGCCGTACCAACGGACTAACGGAAATGTGCGTGAACAAAATAAATATCAGAAGTAAAAGGCAGCTGTGAAGAAATTGTTCTAAAAAATCGAGGGGAAGGCAAGCCCTATAAAGTTCCAGCGACAGAAAAGGTAGTCTTCAACAGCGGCTCACCTGTTCAAGTATTGCGTGATACTGATTGTAGGAGTAGATATCGGAGCCCGGTGCCGAGTACTGTAGCGGCTGAGAGAAGCGTTTCGGGCCCAGCGCGGAACCGAAACGCTCCCTGCCGATCAGCGATGTTAGCGTCGTCGTGGCTCCGTGGTACGAATGACGATTTGTAGGTGAAGCGTCTGAAGACAGTGATATCTGCATCATTAAGGAGCGACGGAACGTTGTCGAAGAAGTAGAAGGCGAAGGAATAAACTCGACATTGATGGGGATACGCCATGAACTTTCGCCTGAAGCTTTATTAACGGCCTGAGCTACACAGCCTATGAGTAGAGTCGTGTCTCCAAGGCAGTCTGCACAAATTGTGGACGCCTTTGGCGCCAACCAAGCCCGTTAGAGTAAGGCAGATGTATCACAACGCATAGCTGAAGCCCAAAATTCCAGCAGCTCTTCTAGCCTCAGCACCAAGAGTTCTAGCAGGCCACTGCTGGAGAAAAGATCTGAACACTGGACGACAGCCCGGTTCAGTTGTCGATCGTAAAGTGGGAAGAAGTAAACTGGCGATGGGAGAGCGGGCCCATAAAAGACGAATGCGGAGACCTGCAGCTGTCCTTGGTCGAAGTTAATCGCACAGAACATACTGCTCACTCAGGATCGTTAGAGTTGCTGAACCAGTTCTAAGCGTAATTCATCTTCCCTCCGTCCGGTGAATCCACTTTCACTCCTCACAAGCGATGAAGCAATGGGATGGAGTATGAACCTACACTGTAAACCTATTATTTTTGAGCGGTCAGCTTCACAATGTGGTATTTGGAGTGGCCACTCACAAGGGTAGGAGCTCTTTTATTGACCGCAGCAGCAATTTTCTTGAATAGATATTCATGTTTTTTTTCGGAATTTTCAGACTTTCGACCTTTGCTTTTATCGCACAGCTCGATTTCAGGGTAAATTATGCCCGCAATTTACCAACATATGCCAAAACCATTTCAAAAGTCACGTAAAAATTTCTAGTTTCTAGGGTTGTCCTGCCAATTCACGACCTGTGTTCCCCATGAACTTCCTGCACACCTTCCCAGTAGATATGTCTCGTTATGATTTCACCTCGGGCGGTGGAATGCCTGGGAGACTGATGTCTTCCACTCCCGCACCCTATATAAGTTGTG
Source organism: Heligmosomoides polygyrus bakeri (assembly GCA_947359475.1). Lineage (NCBI taxonomy): Eukaryota > Metazoa > Nematoda > Chromadorea > Rhabditida > Heligmosomidae > Heligmosomoides > Heligmosomoides polygyrus. The sequence continues at coordinate 25,024,882 of OX375868.1, forward strand.
TGTTGTTGATTTTAAATTCGCCTCCGCTAATAAATCTGCCACCGAGCCGAGCTTTCCGAACAAAGGTCCAAAGAGAGCGGTTATGTCTAAGTTATCTGACAACTTTTTAGCGGTATGGTATAGGATTTGTAGCTCATAAAGCGCAATCGTTAGCTTGAAAAAAGGTCGAACACCTTGGAGTGAAGAAAAAATCACTCTATATACTATCGATGACGTTGTCATTTTTGAAGGCGTCAGATCGTGCAATAGACTAGGCGAACTTTATTCTACTCCTAGCTGATTCAGCACATTGCTTTCTCATACTTCAGAACCCGTATTAATTAACAAACAGAACGCCGAGTCTTCACTTTTATTCGGCACGAGAAAGTCAGCTGTTAACTGGCTGCACATAAATCTGAATTTGTATTTGAAGCTGCTGAACCGACTACAGCAAATATAGATGCGAATGCAAAGAATTGAGTTTTAATATCCGACTTCGTTGTGCGGGCCGATTAAATGCTTTTGGTGCCTAGACTTTTGTCGCTCTTTCAGCGAGCGCACGCTATGAGTAAGAGTTTCTTCCACTCATTTCTTTCACTCTTAGTTTCTCGCTACTGCCTTCTTAGTCAACTTCGCCCTAATACCGCTCTTACATTTCCTCTTGCTTCTGACGTACCGTTTCCAAGAATCCTAAATTTCCTCTTGATTGCTATAGTCCGTTTCCAAGATTCGGAGGCTAATATTCGCTATAAGCAGGCTATGAACACCATAATATTCTCATCTGCCACAAAAGATTACTTAAAATCTTCAGTGTTTAGTAGGAAACCTTCATATTTTATATTTGCTTGGAACTGCATGACTTAAGGCTCTCAGTAGTACCCGAACCTCCTATCCAGCATGAAGAATTTAAGGAAGGGCGGGAGCTTTTGCTAGAATCTAACCATGAGCTCAGAATCTAACCATGAATTGTGTCGCGGACCAGTTGGAAACGGGTATTTGTTTTGAGCCCGACTCGAGATTGAAGTCGGCAAACTCCACGACTGAAGTAAGCTAGATGAAGAGAAGAGCAACTATTGAGATGACAGAAGGTAACGAGGGTCTAAGGTAAGCGACTGATAAGCTGTCTCTGGAAGTTCGTTTACCGTTGTAAAGTGTGACCTGTCAACATAAACAACCTCTACACGTCACGCTACGCCTTCTCACGCACACCTTTCGAAGTCCTTGTCCCGGTGTGACAGGAACGCAGGAGATGTCAGCGGAAGCAGAGCAACGCGAGTGTTTTCGTGGGGACTAAACGTCGGGCAGGGCCGGATTCATCAACGACTTACAGCAATTAACAGAGAAAATACAGCCGAAATCCCTGACAGCGCGGCGAAATGCTTCATCATGTCGCTTGCTAAGCCGCGCTATCAGGGATTTCGGCTGTATTTTCGCTGTTAAACTGCTGTAAGTCGCTAAAGAATCCGGCCCCAGAAGGCTGAACTTTACGAAGAACTGGTAGTGGGCGGAGGACTACGAAATCTAGAGAGAGTATTCGCCGAGGCATTTTCTGGAGGAACCTACCGAGAAAAATCGAATGGAATACGATAAGATGGTTCTTTGCGAAGTGTTAAAGACGACCTCACTAGCTGGCGCTTTGTCACAACCTGACGTACGCACTGAACCATTCCCTTCAATGTCCTAAACGTACTGCAGGTCTCTTCATAGTCCACTTAGCGACTCACAGAGCTCGACCTATAGCGGCTCTAAGCCGGGCCGAAACTTTTGACGGGTAGTCCTAGGGGGAAGGGCAATTCATCACATAAATCTATTACGTCCGAATGCGATCGGTGTCTGCTATTAAATGAGAATGATGGCCGTACAATTCGGTAAGTGTCCAGCTTCTCTCGCATAAACCTCGGCATTGCAGAGTGTGAGAATTTTTGCTGTGTACCGTTCAAAGGCGTCATGATGGATCTTTATTTGCCAGGTCTAACGTTTCGACGGGCGCGTGTAGCGCAGTCGGAGGAGGCGCCGGCTGTCGCGTGCACCCGATACCAGGTTCCTGGTTCGGATTTCCCGCCCAGGCCAACCAAGCCTTCCATCCCTCCGGGATCGCTGAATTGGTACCAGATTTGTCTGGGAAGGACAAAGCGCTGACTTATTGATCGGCTGGCCACCGCAAGTCATTGTATGGCCAAACACGCCTTCAAGTCGCCTCCACGACATCCTGTAGAAGTAGAATGCGTGGCGCATCCTAAAAGGAATTGAATAACGCCGCCCTTTATCCTTTATTAACGTTTCGACGCCCCGCCTTCCTCAGATGCCTGAACGTGGTGCAAGTACTAGACGTGCAGTTGGCCCCACAAAACGCAACCACACGTTAGATCCATCTAAGAAGTGCTTGAGCACAAATGTGCGTTTAACCCTCCTTGCCGGCATAGTGCCACTTGGTCTCCCATACGTACATACAGCTCACAGCCAAAATGCGAGTGCTTTTCCAACTTCAAGAATACCAGGTGGCTTCACTTGGTATTTTTCAATCTCCTTCACACCGCTCTGTACTCTGATGGGGATGTTCGATAGTTTGAAAGGCCTACGGGAGTCGAACACTGATCCCGACTTAGGGTGCAGGCAAGAACTGGCGCCTTCTCCTACTAATCTACGGTCGCCCACTAAATTGTTACTGGGCTCGAACCCTCAAATTGAGAAATAATGTAAAAGTTCTTCCCCGACTACATGGACAGACGTGTTGATATAATAGAAACAACACAATAAGACAATGGAGCACAGCAGAGAATGCTTTTTATTTACTACGCTATGGTACGAAAGAAAAATGCACACGGAGAGAAAATGGCGAACGGACAACAACATCCTTATCTGAAGAGAAGAAGTAAGAACTAAAGAATAGGCTGTGAAGTCAGCGATGAAGAATAGAAGAATGAGCTGCCTCATTGACGTCGTCGTCAGTTATTCATAGGAAAGGAGCTCGTCAAGGGTAAAACAATGTTGATGATTGGATGTTTCGGAATGCGCCTTTAGAGAGAGGGAGAGCGAAACTGTTTGAAGGGAACTTCAGCTGTATAGCTTTGGACGGATTAGTTGTGGGTCAAAAGCACAACGGCTGGCCGAAGATAAAGGAATTCTGAACCGACGAAGAGTTACTGCCTGGGAAGATGTACTATGCTTAACAGAAACGAAAAAGAAATGCATAATGCAGCTTCTCTCTATGAGCCATACACCGTATTTCGCGGCTATGTAGAATACTATGTTTTTATTCGTGTAAGATAAGGATGTACCAGGACATTATCTGATGTAGGAAATGGCGTTCCGAACTGACACTTGTAGAAGAAGACATGACGTCTCCAAGGCTCTGCTAAACGCCAACTGCTGAAGCGCTGTGTCGGAAAGAATGGCGCCGCATGGGCCGTGGCGACATCGGAGTGAGCCACGGGAGAGGCAAAAAGTCGTCGCCACGGAGACCACCCAGCGATCGCTTGGTATTTTGTACGGGCCAAGAAATGGCAAAGAGGTGTCTAGTGATGTGCAGAAATGGCAAGCTAATTTCATTTCAAAATTTGAATTTTATGCTTAAACTGAAGAGGGAAAACCCAAGACCTCATGGATCAATCACAGATTTAATTCTCACCCAAAGCAGCGAGATACTCTATCTCGAATGGATTTCAGAATTGGTGGGAGACCTAATTTGTAGTGATGAAACACCGCTTTCATCGTCAGACTTCCAAGCAAATCATAGTATTTGGGCGAGCTAGGCATGCAAGCTGCTCAACGAGATAAAAAGAAAGTAGAAAGTGAGGCACATCTCAAAGGTATGCAGTGCCAAACGCCTACCTTAAACTAAGCAATGGTATTTAGCAATGGTATGGCCTATTATTTGCCGTGAACATGTTTCGGCTGAAATAAGCAACAAAGAATTCCATTATAAATATATAAAGCTCAATCCATCCGTGGCCCGGATCTATTGAGCTTTATATATTTTTTCCCTATAATGAGCTCAACTCCTCAATAGCCTCGCCAGTTCCGGTTAAGAGGTCTCGTGTTAAGAATTCTCCACCGTCCTCTACTTCATCTGATCGACTACGTTCACAAGATGCTGAAGAAAATATACCGACGTACGTGTAATATTGGTCGACATTCTTTCCGACACGAAAAGGGAAATGGCCGACCTCTTCCGCCAACGCAGCGCCGTTTTTGCTGAGAATAGAGCGCTCAGGGAGGAAAGCCTCTCTTCGAAAGAACAGCTAGATAGTTTGATGTTGTTTCATCGAAATCAGATTCAGCCCCGCTTGCTTCTCGAAAAGTTTCCGTCACACCCTTTGCTGGTGACGATGTGACTTGAAGAGATCAGCAGTGGTATCTGGCGTTTCCGACACCTCGAGCTGATATCGGAAAACCGACTTGGATTACTGTTAACAATCCTTTCATATAAGCCTAGGGTTTTCTGGGCAGTTGCAAGATTCGTTGGCCGGAAGCGGGTGTGAACCACGAGTCTCCCGCCACCGAGCGGCAAGCGAATAATATACGGAAGTAACAATATTTAACCATTACCGCAAGATAGCAGAGCCGTTTGTGCTGCCGAAGTCATCTTGGTTGTCTATCTGTTGTCCTGTGTAGGTTTTAAACGGCGCAACAATGTCAAATCGAATCAACTCAAGGTTTGGTGATAGTAACGTCGTCCGTTTGGACCTTGATTTGCTCACTGGCTATCGGTTCGCATCGCAGAACTTTTGTGAATTGATAGGCTATACTACAGATCCAAATTTGGAACCTAGACTTCGGCGACAAACATGGGTAGTCTTCCAAATACGGATCGCTCAGAAGAGGACGAATAGTAATGACACCTTTTGAGATCTTCGTCAATGGGAAATCTAGCCGCCCACAAACGTTCCACGATTTGGCATTAAAATCATTATTTTCCTAGCTTTGCAATGCTCACAGGGTTGTAGAGAAGGAAAGCGGAACAGCACGAGAGGCCTGGGAGTATGCATACAAGACCCGCTTACTATTAAATTCTAGTCATAGTCAATCAGACGAGTCATAAATTTTGCAACAAAATTTGTCTTCCAGCAAAAGAAAACTATATCACAAAAGAAAATGATTAACTTAAACGAAGTACGTATTTGTATTTGCTGTTATTCTCTATGAGATTCTTCGCGCTTTTAATGAACTGAGTGGATTACATCTCTGTAGAATTTGTCGGTTTCGACCAGCAGAAGTAGTGTACCACCGGCGTGACTTCATCAACTTCGACTAAGCGCCTACTGTGGAGGAAGTGATCCATAGACTGAAGCAGATAGCAGTCAGACGGCGCAATGTCGGGGGTGTATGGTGGTTGTTTGATTTTGGTCTAACCCAGTTCCTAGATTTTTTTCCAACGTCTGAAGTGCCGCAGGCGGTCGGCCGTTGCCCTGGTGGACTAAACATTAGCTCGTGTCGACTTCTTTCTCCACTAATTTTTGCAGCAACTGGTCGAGTTGTTGGCAGAAGCGAACGTCAAGGATGGCTTGACTTCGTGGAGCAGCCTTCGGTGCACTGGACCAATGCATATCCACCAAACACACAGCAGGACCTTCTTTCAGTGGAGCTCCGGTTTTGACGTCAGAACACCCAGCTCGTTGCGTTCCAGCTATTGCTTTCCTTTCCACCTTTACAGCTGAAGTGACGCATCCGCTTTTCATCGCTGGAAACGATTTAATCCACGCTCGCTCTCTTGAGCCGGTGCAGGAGCTCTCGGCTGTCGGAAATCACAGGAGATTTACTTGGATTTCCGTCAACGCATGAGGCACTGACGAAGGCAGTTTTGGCGACCTTCCAATCTTCTGCAGCCGTCGAACGGTGGTTCACTGGGAAGCGTGGAGATCAGCGGTCAGTTCTAGCGTGATTCGGGATGAATTCGACTTGATGGGTTTGCGCAGACGCCCTTTGTTTACAGCAGTTGATCTTCCCGGGAGTAGTTTGTCTTCGTTGCCCTTCCAGGCAGAAAGGAACATCTTGTACCATCTCCAATAGTTTATTCGGGTAGGAGTAAACTTGCCGGCCACTTTCTGGATGTGCTTGACCTCCGTCGCTGGTTTGCTGCCGAGCTTGAACTAATTGAAAACGAAATCACACACTTTTTCACTTTGAGTGGTCATCGTTCAAGAGAATAAAACTTGCCAAAAGCGCAAGGAAAATGAACGGTTCATAACTCAAAATGATCGCTAGGAAACAGACTTTCAAGCAGAATATAAAACATCGGCGGGTTTATTTTGAATTCCAGAAAAACAGAAATGTTTAAAAATTTATCACTCAACCTAATAATATTGGGCATTCATTTCCAATTCATGGTTTACTGGATTGAATTATAGGGAAGATCTATGAAGTTGTAGCTCTTCTAGTAAGTTGTTACACCAAAGGCTTAAAGGAGCTATGGACCAGGTCGATGGGTTAAAACCACTTAATCGTTCAAAGTGTAGTCTCTTCTGATCACTCATTTACAACTCCTTCGACTTGAATGAAAAAAGAATCTCGTTCAATTCGAAGGAGTAAGATGAAGCACTTCAAACTGGACCGCTCTATGTTTCGCATAAGTCACAACCTTAGTAGGCTAAACAAGTCCTTAAAGTTTTTAAGGAAAGTTTTCCGCCACTTAATTTGACGTTCCACTACATTTTTGAAAAGTGTTCTGGAACCTTCTCCCAACAACGCATGTATAGGCCGGCCTATGACCTACATTTACCATTACTGTCGTCATATTCCGCTACGACTATGGCAGAGAAATTCGTTCTCGACTGCAAGCAAGTTCGCCTGCTTCTGCTTTACGAGTTCAAAAATCAAAGCAGTGCAAGAGTTGCGGTGGATAACATAGCGAAAGTATGTATCGTTCCAGAAGTTCAAGAACGGAGACTTTTGCTTGGAGGGCCAACCGGGGTCTGGAAGGCCGATTGCTGTGAATGAGTAGTGCCTTCTGGAGCTTGCACAGGGGGATCTCCGGCGTTGCACCTTAGAACTGGCAGAGGAACTCGAGTGCAGTCACACCACGATAGCTCAACACCTGCGTGGCCTTGGGAAGACCAGCTACAGGTGCATCAGGATGCGTATAAGAACTTCTTGCCTTTACGGCGGAATTTTTCTCGGCTCGAAAGATTGGTCAGTGGCGTCGGAAAGTGGGTAGTCTACGTTAACCACATGCGAAGGCGTCAGTGGCTCAGTCGCGGCGACGCAGGAATTCCCACGCCAAGACCGGAGCTTCACCCAAAAAGGGCAATGTGTGGTGGAATTGCGAAGGCTTCATTCACTGGGAGCTGCTACCTGCAAACACTACTGTCACTAGCGATGCCTACTGCAGGCAGTTGGATCGCGTTGAAGCAGCTCTTCGTGTTAACAAGACAAGACCTTCTTCTTTCACGACAGTGCAAGTCCACACGTTGCAAGGGAGGCAGGAAAAACTCCAGTGTTTCGGACGGCATGTTCTGGCCCACCCTCGAATTCATCAGATCTTGCTTCAACGGACCACCACCATCTGTTTGTTTCGTGCTCGAACCATTTGCAGGCGAAACAATTTAACGACAGCAAGCAACTTGGAAAGTGTCTTGCTGAGTTTTTTTTCGTCACCTGACAAATGGCAACATGTTGTGGATAGGAGTGGTGCATGTGTTTGTTAGTTGTTGTATGCATGGAACGAGAGGAATAAATTTGAAAAAATGCACCAGTGGCGGGACATTACAACATGGCAGAATGAACGAACAAAAAGGAAATAAGGCGTTAGACGAGAGGACAAGAAATATCGAGCAGTGGAGCAAATTTGAAAACAAAAGAAAAATTTACTGATGACGTAAAATAACGGAACCAAGCCGAAGGGAACAGCGAAGACAACAAACAATCCACTGGACCACTCTGGCATGCGAGATGGAGGAATGGAGGCACAGCTGGAGCACGTTTCATTAGTCCGACCATAAACGGAACAGCAGAAGATACAAGTTAGTAGAAATTTGGACTACATTTAAATTATAAAGGAGAGATTTATAAGCAGTATAAATCTGGAGGAGCGGTTGGAACACTTGATCAGAAGCAGAGTGATCGAGCCGAAGGCAACGTCTACCAAAGGGTCTCTGATGAACCGAAGCGGCGCGAATACTACCGATACTACCGAGCAGCAGCGTACGCAGGGGATTACCATAAATTAGAAGTCGGAAACGCCGGACAGGTGGCGTTGGATCATAACGGCGAATGGGAGCAGGATCGATGCAGTGGGTGTTTGGAGAGGGGATGGCCGACAAAAAGCAGGAAGCTGAACCGGATCCACAAAGCGACGTTGGGTAATGGCTGGTTTTTAGACGGTAATCACACGCTGTCGGGTAGGAGGCCCCTACTCCCTTCATCATCGTCGTCACATTTCAATAGAAATTCCAGTTTCCACGTACTTTGCAGTGAACTGTCGTTCGAGTCAACGATGTGATTGATCGGCGGATTTGGGAAGGGAAGACGGCGTTCTTTGGAGAACGAACGAATGAGGAGGAGAAACTCGTAACGAAGAACTGAATTGCGCGAAGCTATATGGGAATTGAGAGACCCACGTAGATGTTTATTTGTTTTATTTGTCAATACTTAGTCAATTGTCTAGCATAAAGATTGTAAGGTAACATAGAAGGGTGCTAGTCGCGAAGATGGGCATTTCGAGGCGGGAACGTGCCAGCCAATCACGCTTCATAGAAATGGATGGGCCACTTAGGGCGTGTACAGCCGGTAGCCGCATTTTATCACTTCTTGATGCTGCCCACATTCGCGACATGCACCTAAAGGTATAGATAAGTCTGGATTTTACTCTTATTCTGAATCACAGCAGTGTTCACCAAAAATAAGGAGAGTGGGTGAACTATCCAAAAAACATCAGAATGGTGAGCGACAGTATGCCGCTAAAAAAATAAGAAACTAGTCCATGGCACCCTCCTTCATGATGAGCTCGCCCAAGCAATTTAGTCATGACGAAAGGGGACCCTACCAACGTCAATTTTAGTCTATCTCGTCCCTCCACCTTTACCATATGCTATTCAGATTTTAATAATTTACCTTCCACGAGTTGAGGTACCGTCAGTCAGAGCTATATGACTAGTAGGATGGAACTATCCTAGTCGGGAGGGGCAGCGCTACGTTGACAGTTAAGTCGAGCATCCAACGACACGACACCACGGCCCCTAAGTCCTATAACCTCCACCTCATCATATATCATATTTTCGACGCATATACTAGCCGCTTTATATGTAGTAGAATGAGAAAGCTAGATCTGAGCAGAATAACCGTTTTCGCAGAAAGGGGCTCAAGAACGAGGAAGAAAGCTGAAGCTCTGCGCCCATGACCGCCTCATCGGCTGCAACGATCATTATCGTCGTCCAAAACAAATCCGCGCCAACTCTTTTTTGGACGGCGAAGTACAGAACGATTACGGAACCGGTACCTACCTCGTGCGGTGGAGTGTCGATGCGGTCGAAGGACGACGCCGTGCGCTGCGGAGTTGTTGCTCGGTGGCGAGCGGAGACGGAGCGACGTCTCGTCGGCGACGAACCGTCGCTCATTGCCATCCGACGCCATCTCCCCTCGCATGGAGAAGATGCTCTGAAAAAGGAAGAGAGAGAGTGTTGGAGAGCAGCGCCAATGAGCATGTATAGATGGTACCCTGGCGAGAGCACAAGGGAGCATCAGTCATCTGTTTGACGACGACCTTCACACGAGAGAATGTGAATAGAAAGAGCGAGGAAAAGGAGGAAGGCAAGCCCGCGTGACCACGCTTTCACAGACAAACGAGATCTATTCATAGCGACAACACCTTTAACCAATGGACGTCAACGCATTGGCAGTATCACGACTCATATGTACGAATTCGAGCACAGAAATGGTTGAGGTCTGTTTCGATTTTTGCCCTTGAATACGCCACGCTCTTCAATTTCACATGCACCTTAGCTATGCCAATGGGAATGGTGACCGAGCCGAATGAATAAGGCAGTGCAGCCGTCCCTGGAGAGGTCTTCTGACCTGTTCATCGATCCCTACTTGAATGCATTGTGCATTGGAGAAGATGTCTTCTCAAGATGACCATACGCCATCAACGGGTTATGTCACAGAGATAAATTCCACACTCAAGTGAAAGTGAGTTGCGGCTACTGAATACATACACTGCAATGCACAAAATAGTTGGAACATCTTAACGGCAATTTGCTGAGCAATCGCTACTGCGGATTGGTCAGCAAACCGGGAACTGCCGTTATCTGCGCAAAGGTCAGAAGTACTTCATTTTGGGCAACGTGATAACAAGAACAATCTTCTTGGAAACCATCTTGGAGACCCTCAATAGCAATACTGCTACCTTGTGCGACTTGGGTTTTGTATTAGAAAGAAGTCTTTCATTTAAGGAACACTGCGATCTTGCAGTAAAAAAGCTGAGCGGGTCGTGCATGGGTTATTCAAATCATCGCGGACAAACTCAGTTCTGCATTTAGTGTTAGCTTACAAGTCATACGTTAGGCCTATACTAGAATGTGTTTTCAGTCCTAAATGTAAAAGTGAAGTAGCGAGACTTGAGTCTGTGCAAAACAGCTAAGAAAGCTTTGGATATGAATTCACGGATATATTATAGTTAGAACATCATACCTTCCACACCACAGAAAAATTACCTAAGCACTCTCGCGTATCGTAGAAAATATGATTTAGTCGAAGTTGATAATCTTATTAGTTTATTTATTGAATACGTCACGTGACGTGCCATAGTCAGAAACGATAGATAGGAAAAAAGTTAGAACAAAACACGTAATTGTAGCTATCTAATTACAGGCAGAAATGTAGGCAAGAACGAGAAAAAACAAAATGGGAAAAACTAAAGATATAACGTAAACAAAAGGGGAAAACAGAACGCTAAAACACTCCAGAGTGCGCGATCTTCAACGGAAGCGAGCGTAATTCCAACACTAGAGAACACCGTTTGAAAACACCGGAACGGGTGCCATTACCGGGCGTGGCACCGGTAGACAGGTCCCAACATTAGCAGTAAATGCGAATTTCCAAAAGATACTTCATGGGTAGCATTATTGAAGAGAAAAACAATGAGGAGGTCTAAGCAATCTAGCCTGTATCCGGTACGAGCTCAAGAGTGACCTGACAGCACGACTCCGCGAAAGGTGCCAACGAATAAGCAGTCCTAAAGCGGGTAACTTCCAAAGAGAGGAAAAATATCTCTATAGGTATAAATTGTCCGTGAATGAGTGAGACGTGCTGCCTGTAGCTCTCGAAAATGTAGCGAAGCCTGATAGCCGCAATGCATAATCGACACTAAGGCAATCGTGGAAAATCCAGAGACAACCCTGTATTCCCTAGAGCTGCCAGACACATTTATGGCCTAAAAAACAGAAAGCAAAGAGAGGAAAACTATCTCTAGGTAGGTCTCTAAGGAATTGTCGATTGTCGTTCAATTCATCAGTAACTAGAGGTATGGAAACGCTCAAGTCCATTGAGGAGTTGCAAGGAACAATAGTCAAGAAGCTACTTTGTGTGAAAGAAAGGTAACTACAAAGTTACAGACAAAAAGAACCAAATTAGCAATGACGATTGCACTACAAAAACAAAGGCTATGCTTTCGCAAATCAGTAAGCTGCTCCATTCTCAACACCATCGCCCGGGTAAAAACTTATAAAAACTACTTATTAGCTCATTTTATTTATTTATTTATTTATTTGCACTGAAACGGTGAAAAGTATTAAAACAAAATGGACACGATGTAGCAATAATGAAAATCACTGCATAGAAAAAAAAAACTCAACACATTAACTTAGTGCTCCATGTATACATGAGAAACGAGAAAATCGATGAGAGACAACCTTCATTCAGGAGTGAAAGGAATAGATAAAGCTAAATGTTGTGCGGATGGATCTGGGGAATAGGGATTTTGATGAAGACGAGCAGTGGCCCGCCAACACTGCAAGTCGCTAGGCAGAACGGCTCCGGATACCAGCTTAGTAGGTCCGCCGCCTTCATCAGTACCCACGTGTCGGTTGAGACAGCAAGGTGAAATTAAATACTTTATAAGATAGAAAAGAACAACGAACAGAAACTATGATAAGAAACGCTGAGCAATGTAGGGCTCAAAAGAAGCTATAAACAGAAAATAATGAGATGGGAAGCTGATATTACCCTTGCAAAACTTCTAAAATTTGTAAGGAACACAACGTAAACTATTCTGTAGGGATAAGGTGTAGAAACACGATAGCATTTGAAAAACAGGAACGGTATCGAAATTATGAAAAGGCCTGAAAGAATAACAAAATTTCGTCTCTAGGTCATGTCAAAAATGTGTAAAGCTGGAAGCAAATCTATTTTCTTCAAACTCCTTCTAAAAGCACTAACATTTGAAGCTTCAAGTAGACTTGGGGGCAGCATTTGTAACCACCGAGCACCTCGACAGAAAATGGAGTTGAAGAGTTTCTCACGATTTCTCTTCTTTACCTCAGGATGTCGAAAACGGTAGGCATTGCGATGCCCCAGAGTTGGCAAAAACACCCAGTATTTGCTAGCTCTAAGCCTTGATTCACCTTTTAGTAGTTTATAACAAAATACTAAGTCATTGAATATGCGTCTATAGAAAAGACTTTTAAGGTTAAAAAGCGCGAGTCTTTCCTTATAGCTAGGAACCGTTCCAGCATAGAGGGATCACGTATGCATCTGTGATACAAAATTTTTGTGAAGATTTTCTGCACCTTTTCGAGTTTGGATTGGGACTTCTTTGTAAATGGGCTCCAAACCTGGCTGGAATACTGAGCTATGAGCTAATAATATGATGAGCTATGAGCTCAGAAGCAATGCACAATTCTCACTTTCCATTGAGTTGATAAGGTATGGTACGCCTTCTTCTCCAATTCTTCTATTTGGTCTTTGAAAAAAAAAGACCGAAAAAAACTTGAAAAATTCAAGTTCCCATAGCAAGAATCTATGTAAGGTCCTCATTTTTCATTCAATCGAGCAGTGGTTGAACTTCTGAAGCTTTCAAAGAAAAACAACCCATCGATCCATCTAAGGCAATTCACAAACTAGCTGACAGGCATCTCTAGGAAACTTCATAGTTTGCTGTTGTTTTTGAGGTTTGGCTTTTGTGGTATAAACTAGATTCACCTACTGAGTCTACCACTGTTGTGCGCAGAGTTGTATTTGGTTGCTTGTGTGGTGCTATTGTGTTTCTTAACTGCATCGCGTGCCTGTCCACATACAAAATAAATGATCTCCAGCCTGGTCGCTTACCTCGAAGGAACAGAGAACCGATGGTGCATGCGTACAAAGGGAACGGCTTCCAATGGGCGAGAATTGTCGTGAAGATCGACTGACAAGACAGCAGGCTCACTTTAAAATAGTTGAGAGGATCTGGGCTGTGGCATAGAATGAATCCACCAAAAACCTAACAGAATAGAAAGGCCGTAACCGCGCAATCATATAATGTCTGCCTATAGACCATTAAGGTGCAGTGAACAACTTAATTCAACTTCTATTTCAGAAGTGGTACACACCCCACCTCTGCGAGATATCGTGGGCACAATTTGAAGGTGTACTTAACTTCCCCAACGACTTGCGGTAACCGACAGACGGAAAAGTCAGTCAGTTCCATTCTACCTAGACAAGTCTGGTACCAGTTCAAAGACTTCAGAGGGAGGGAACGTTTGGCTGGCCTAGAGGAGAAGCGGTATTTCATTAACGGATTCGAGGTGCTTGCGAGAGGGAAACTCCTCTGACTGCGTTACACGCGTCCTTAAGGACCACAATACCCCGGATCCATAGGCTACTTTGTGCTGATAGTGTAGACCCTAGTGGACTACAGAGGTGTTGTGAAGAAGGCAATAGTGCGAAACGCCGACTGCTGTGTAAAGTTCATCACTAGGGGGGGGGGGGGGGAAGAGCACGACAGTCTAGGCAGTTTTGAGCTCACTGAGAAATCACGAGTTAATTTGCCGTAGCAGTTGTTGAATTCACGCAAAGCAGCAAGACGAAGGTCAAGACAAGATCCCGGAGGTATTGCTAGCCCTATTTTGGAGCACTTCGGTAAAAGGTATAGATGTGGAAACGTTGGAAACGGTAGACGCGAAGAACTACCATCCACCTCATCATGAATGTCTATATTGCCTCCAAAAAAGCTTAATTTCAGGAACGCGATAAGCGAATGCCCGGCAGCAACCCAAATTTTTGGAAAACACTTAAAACACTCGGAAAACAATTCGCTAAGCCAGTTGAAAGCTGCAGGCCATCAATATTATGCAAATAGAGCCATCGATTGTCGAAGCAGCTGCAAACGTCGGCTTCCGTTAATGTCCCAATTCGTCGCAAAATTGCTCCCTGGTGACGAAGTACTTTGGAAAAAACCAGATATTTCACTTTCGTTGACGAAGAAGGCATTCTGTTCGTTATCGTTTTGAAAGGATGCGTCAAATTCTTCTCCAGGAGTCGATCTTGAGATCAGATCCTTCCAAAGCGATGGAGTCATATGTATGTATATAAACCATGTTCGTGGCATACACAATCAAGTGATGGACCACTGTGTACATTCACGACATTCCACGGACATTCTGGAGGTACTGCAGTAGCTTTGTCCCTGGGTGTATGCAAGGATCAAGTGCATACATGGGAAGGACCGGCCAAACACAAGCGCCTGTTGATGACCGGTACGCGTGATTGTTTGATCCTTCTCTTGCACGCGTCACTTGTAGACGGTAGAAATTGGATCCGATGCCGATTTTTCGGATAATCTGTCAATTGGAGAACCATGTTTCAAACCCCAGATTTTCGTATGGTTCAGATAAGGGTAGTTTTGAAAATTCATGTTCTCCGGATGGATCAGGAAAACGATTCTTCTACGGATCGGATATCGAAAATTCGATTCGGATAACGACGGATAACGCAGTAGTATTAGAGGCAGAGAAATTGTTCAGTACGGATGAAAACGTTTTTAATTCGATTTACACGGATGAAAAATGTTCATCCGTGTAAAACGAATAAAAAACGTTTTTAATTCGTTTTACACGGATGAAAAATGTTCATCCGTGTAAAACGAATAAAAAACGTTTTCAGAGGTCTGCTGTGTCCACTTTAAAGTTCAAGGATGTGCGCATCTTGCTTTCCTATAAACCTTCTTTCTGGCATAGCCTGAAGAACAGGACGCAGCAAACATGCCTCCTATTAGTCTTCTAACCAATGATTGCAATTCTGCACTAGTGCACACATCTTTTAATAAATGATAAGGTGAACAGTCAAGGAGAAAGTACGAGTTCTTGTGCTCCATAGGCCGATCCGGCGCCGATTCGCCGAACTAGAAGTGATGTCAGATGAGGTTGTCCCCACGTCAGTGCTGTCTGTGAACGTTCCCTGTGCAGCGACTTGCCCACCATCAATCACCATATGAATCAACGACGAACGGGCTGCCGTGCCTTTTTTGATGAGAAGTTTTAGGAGCATTATCCCCAAGACTCGCCGTCTGCTCTCTTACAGCCCTGTGGCCCGAGATTCCTTAGCTGTTTGAAGACACCCTCACTTTAACCAGCAGAATTCAGTTAAGTGGTTGTCACACAGCCCAAAATTGACGAGGATGGTCAATGAAGTGACCGTGCGGTTACGCAAAAAGACCAATTGAGAATTGTGGAGCATTGTCTGGGATGAACCACAGAGGTTTTCAAATTTCCTGCGGACCTTCTGGTAGACTAAAAATGGCAAAAAATCGTAGTGCTTCGATGCCTGCTGATAAAGCAAAAGGCGACCCATGGATCCATTTTGTCGTGGTCGGAAAATAACCTGCAAATGATTTGGAGCTTCAATAATAGCCAGAACAACGGATTTGACAAATTTCTTATTGCAACGAAAAGGCACATTCCGAGGCTAGATTCGCAAAAAAAGACTTACAGCAATTTAACGGAGAAAATACAGCCGAAATCCTTGATAGCGCGGCTTATCAAGCGATATGGTGAAATGCTTCGTTTTGATAAGCCGCGCTATCAGGAATTTCGGCTGTATTTTCTCCTCTTAATTGTTGTAAGTTGTTGATGAATCCGACCCCAGGAGAGGCATCCATGGGGTCGCATGCGATGTGATAGTGGAGTGGCGAGCATTGTGGACTTGCGGAGGAGACATCTGAGATCCGATTCCCGGGGTGGTGTTTAGGCATTGCCAGAGATGATTTATGATTTTATTATCGGTGGGAAGTGTATTTTGGCCTCAGTAGTACCGTGTCCACCCTCCATCCCGTTCTTAGTCCTCTTCTTAATCCTTTGTCATATGCGCGTTCTGCAATAGGCTTGTATTCGTCAAGTATGCATCGCTGGCGCACTAAACCACTCTTGGAAAGCTCTTGTTAGATGATCATCCTATATGAACTGTGCCTCTTTCCAGCCTTGATCCTTCACCCCTCAGTTGTGTTGGTTACCCTTCGGATTTCTGTATAGAACCTTCTTCTTGAACACTCTACTAGCTGTGACCACATCTGGAATGTTTATCCACTTTGTGTTACTTGTCGCCTTGCCATCATTTTTGACTCGACTGCTCTCCCCACCTCTAGAGAGAGAGAGCAAAGGAGGTAAGCACTGTATAGGGGGCTTCCTAAATTTCGTTTAGGGGTGTTATTAGAATACCGATCACATCGGCAATTTTTCACCATACAACTTCTGAACGGAATTTTTCATTCCAAAATAGGGTCTTTAAAAAACCGGCCACGTGAAGAACATCTGCAACTGGGCCGCTCCCCCTTGAGTAGGGGAGAGTGAATGGCCGAAAAAATGGGCAACAAGGTGACCAATAACACAAGATGGATAAAACATTCCAGATTTGGTCACGGTTAGAAGAATTAGAAAAAGTTACAAGAAGAAGGTTCTCTACAGAAGGATGGCCATATCTGACGGGAGAAGGATCAAGGCAGTAGTTGCCGATCACGTTCACAAATGAGCTTTCTAACAGAGACCCTTCCAGTTGAGCATACTTGTACAGGGTTGAGGTCATATATAAATATCATCTAAAGAGAGCTTTCCAATAGGTACAAGTACCTTTTAATGCGTAAGCGATACATATGCGACAAAATCTAGCCTATTGCACACACGACAACGGACTAGAAACGGGGCTGGAAAGCGAAGACGGTACCCTACTGATTCTGGGCCAAAATACACTTCACAGTGACAAAAAACGCAGAAACCATCCATGACAATGCATAGACCGCACACCGGGATCCGAAACCCTAGTGTTTCTTCTTCGGGTCGGCGACGACATTCACTCCGCTACCCAAATACAGCCGACCTCATGGTGGATGTTATTCCTGAATGTGACTTCTCGCTTCTATTGAAATTTTTCCAAATCCCACGTTCTAACCATAATTGAAGCTCCAAATCTTTTGCAGGTTGTTTTCTTACCACGACAAAGCGCTTCCATGGGTTATTTTTGCTTTACCACCTCGCATCAAAGCGCTGCGATTTATTGCTATTGTTGGCATACCCAGAGGTCCGCAGGAAATTTGGAAACCACTGTGGCGCTTCGCAGACATTGCTCTACAAGGTCACTTCATTGAGTGCAGTTGCTATTCCGAGCAGTTACCACGGCGCAGCGCCAGGAGGCGCAGCAGTACGGGTATCGGTCTCGTCCCCTGCATCGACCGAATAGAAGTGAATCGTTTCACTTCAGAGATGATAAACCATGTCGAACCGCCTCTAGGGGTTTCTAGGTTGATCGGTCGGTACAAAGGCATGCCTCCACGAACAAGCCGCGCTCGTGGCGCACTCCAAAGAACGTCCAGTGCACATTGTTTCACACTTCCATTCAAACGTCAACCCATCTGTCCTTCCGAGCAGTTAGCGCGACCTAGAGAGCGTGTCCTCTCGTGTGAGCGGCAACTCGTTCTACTCTCCCAGTTGTTGGAGCAGTAAATCAGCGTCCTTAACGAGTTGGCACCCACTCTGCCGCTGTTCAGTGTAAATTGTCCCAATGCTGTGTAACAGATGGCAAAAACCTCAACGGATCGTCACCAGGTCTCGAAATGGGCCATCAGTCGAAGGCAGAAAACGAATATCAGTGATGGAAGAACACGCCGTTCAATCAAAGAAAGAGACGGATAATCTGATGTGACCAGCAATTCAAAGATCTATCGGTTTCGTGATTGAAGAGTGACCGCCATCGGGGAGTGGAGAACGCAAACCTGAAGTTTTAGGGCTATTTATAGCCACACGTCGGGGCGATTCATTGTGTTCATAGAGTTTTGCGTGATCACTGGATGACCCAGACTTATGTGGAGCACGTAGTAATAAAAAATACGTTTTTCAAAAAAGTAGAAAGTTTCTGGTGCGAAAATGAGGTGATCTGATGACTGAGCCCTTCAAGCTCAAGGTCTTGTCATTGTAAGAAGACTTCGTCTGTCAAAAGTGCTTGTCAGAGCGAATGAAAGCGATCGAAGGAACGGAAACTACAAAATCCAGGTAGCTCCCAACTTCTCTCTTTTCGAAGCTTCGGCATCGTATGTTGTTATTGCTAGTGCTGCACTGCGCCACAGAACGTTTTTGCGTGGACTTTCATTCAACAGTACCTGATCCTTCGACGTTCCGACGTCTTCAGAGGCCTACTAAGTCTATCGCTAGGGACGGCATTCGGCCTACACACTAATCGTTTAACGCGAGATCATTGCCCTAACAGGCATCTGGTGACGACGGAACGTCGAAACGTCAGACCCCGCTGAATAAAAGTCCACCTAAAAACCTCCTGTGGCACAACACAGTGCTAACAAAGGCCAAGGATGAAGTGGAGACGTAGTCGCCGTGCAGTTGAAGGAGCTCTGACTGGATCGGGTGTCCTTGTTCAGCTGACAATAGCCTATGTACATCTCACTCACTCAAGCCTTTACTGGTACCACAGCATAAACGAACAAACCTGAACATCCTACTTCTTTGGATACCTCTATAGGACCTAAAGATAGAGAGCGTTTAGTGCAGTCAGTGCGAGCGCCGGCTCTAGCGTGAACGCGAATCGATCCATGGTTTGAGTCCTGTCCAGGCTAGCCGCCCTTCAATCATTGAAGGTTGGTATCATACTTCTTTGGGAAGCATAAAACTGTGCCCTGATCATCTGCTCCCACCGCAAGCCGTTGTCTACGACAAAGGAGGATAAGCGTGAAGTTTGGCGTTGAATGAAATACGTCGAGCATTCTACTTCTACGAATATATTCGGAAGGTAATTTGAACTCGTGTTCGGCCTATACACAATGATTTGTGGTGGACAGCAGAAGGATGAGTCAACGTTTTTGTTCCCAGAAAGTGTACTAGAAACTCCACGGGATGAAGTCATGACTGTTCTAAAAGAAAGTTGGTACTAAACCTCGATACTGGTGCTTCTGGCGTGCAGGCGAAATTCAGATTCAAGTTTTCCTACGATAACCCGTGACAAAGGAATACGTGGCGCATCCGAAAGTGAGATACTGTCCTTTATCATTATCCCTATTTAGACATAAGAACTCAAACCAACACCAGAGCGATTCGCTAACCGTACTCTAGATGTCAAACACTTACGAACACTCACTTACTCGATGTGTTCTCAAAAGAGAAAGGTTTGGTAGGTAGGAAAGCGTTCCCACATGCGTTTGTTGTGTTCCCAGAGCCTCAACCTCCGCTCTGAATGAGGAATGCGAGAAAGCAGCCGCTAAACGCTCGATGTCACCCCAAGCAATCGCGATGTTCTCAGCAGAAGGATGCAATACACGGGAAATCCTCCAGCAGTGAGATCGCTGCAGAACAGGGTACACGGAATGAAGGCGAGCCAGTGCTGGAGAGCTGCACTTGTGTTCAACATTTTCAGAGAATCGGTGGATTCAGCAATGTCCACGTATCCTCAGAATTCACTTCGGAGCGGTTCCCTGAGATCGAAGCCACGCAACCCTCAACTTTGACGGTGCTGGCTGCCTTATCTTACCGCCAAGAAGAAGGTCGCAGTTAAAGGGTTTGCAAAAAAGGCATCAAACCGAGGAATTGCAACAGCCGAATGGTCGTACACTTGAGAGGAGTCTCGACGGCGAATGTTCAATCGATCGCAAAGGGCAGGAGAAATTGGTGGGTAAATAGGGCCAGTACCGAGACGCCATTATAGAACCGGTAAGGAGCTCTGTTATGACTCCGATCTCATGAAAACCGCCACCGCTATCGTTCGATCCGATTCGGCGGAGCATGACAAAGCGAAAGCACCCGTGTTGTTCAGGGCAAGTGTGACTGCACCGTGACCCACCGATGGGTCGTTCTCAATGACTAAATATTGGCTTCTGATACGAAAAGTATTCCTTTTCTAGACACTTAGGAGATGAAACATGAAGCGTCACTAGTCGCTAAGAATAATGAGGCGGGAGAGCTGTATTAGTCGTCTTTTAACAGAGCAGAAGGAAGGGTCAAACCATCAGACGGAGCAGAACGCATTCAAGCGTTACCCATGTTTAGTTGACGTAGAACATTTCGAGTCCACAGTGAAGCCTCACATTGAAACTGTAGCAGACAACAGGAGTGAGAAATACCGCATCTAACTCATCCTTTTTGAGCTTCTCGGAAGCCTAGTGAATTTCGCCAGTTGCAATCCTAGACGGGGGCGGGGGTGGTCCACGTTATACGGAAATTTAAATAATGGTTGAAATAGAAACCTATGCAACATATGTTGCTACAGGATGATTTGTTGCGATCAAAACTTCTGCGCCAGGCGGGACTCGAACCCGCACCTGCTGCTGTCCGAGGAGCGATGTTACGTCTTACACCATCGGCTGCTGTTTGTGCTGATGCGTCTGAACGATATCGCGGATGCTGCGTGCTCTCAAAGAATGCCGGTGGTGTAAGGCGTAGCATCACTGCCCGGAAAGCAAAGAAAGTGCGGGATCGAGTCCCGCCTGGCGCATAAGTATCGATCGTAAATAACATCCCGCAACAATATATAGCCTTTATATCAGCCGCTTCAGGCTTAAACAAATGTGACTTCCTTGCGATAACTGGAACAGATTATAAATACATTGCTATTATGAACAAAATCTTTCCTTCCGTAGGGATAAAGCTCATAATGAAGCATTCATTATTCCCATTACGAGATGAGCAGCACATTCTGATGAAAGAATCTAGTTCTGATCCCTTCGAGAAATCTTGCAGACAAAAGTTAAGCGCGTGTTTGACCTAGACGATGATTTACGGTGGCTAGCCGACAGAAATATCAGTGTTTTATCCTTTTTCGATAAACCTGGCACCGATTGATAAGCTGAGCAGCTATCAAAGACTCGGCAGTTGTGGCTGATCCCAAACCTCAGACCTATTCAGAGAGTGGCCGGAGCCGTAGCTTCCTTCTACTCCGCTAACGCTGCACCCTTTGAACTACGGCAAAGGATGAAGGAAGGATGGCGTTCCTCAATCCTTTGGGGATGCGCCACGCATTCAAATTCTACGGGATATCGTGAAGGCAATTTGAATGCGTACTTGGCCCAATGACTTTCAGTTGCCAGCCGACGAACATCTCAGCGCTCTATCCTTCCCAGGCAAATCTGGTACCAATTCACCCCGGGGATGGAAGACGTGGTCGGCTGGGCGGGAAATTCGAGACAAAGACCTGGTTTTGCTGCACGCGACAGCCGGCACCTCCTACATGCGCTCTTGAACACCGCAAGGATTGAACTACGACAGAACCAGTAAACGCAGCCATCCACTAGGACCTCCGAGCTGTCACTTAAATACGTCTTACCGCCAAAAACGCCTGGAGGAGGAAAGCCTATGGGCAGCTGTATTTCCATCGAAGCCCACGCAGCCCTTTAACTAGTCCTTTAACTAGTCCTTTAACTAGTCCAACTGGTGTCGCTCCGCATCAGCTACGAAGAGCAGCCCTCCATGATAACTGTGACGACTAATTTAGCTCCGTCGAATCGTTCACTCCGAGTCCCACTAACGCGCTCCTTTCTATGACGGATGGAGCCGAAGATTTTTTATAGGCTAGGAAAGGTTCTTGCCATAGAAGAAAATACGAAAAAACAGATGGCGATTCGTCTTGTTAGAGTTTAGTTGACCAGCGTTTTTAACATGTATGCAAAAAATGGGCGCGTGTAGCGCAGTCGAAGGAGGCGCGACTGTCGCGTGCACCCGATACCAGGTTCCTGGTTCGGATTTCCCGCCCAGGCCAACCAAGCCTTCCATCCCTCCGGGGTCGGTGAATTGGTACCAGACTTGTCTGGGAAGGATAAAGCGCTGACTTGTTCATCGGCTGGCCACCGCAAGTCATTGTATGGCCAAATACGCATTCATGACGCCTCCACGACATCCCGTAGAAGCAGAATGCGCTGGCGCATCCCAGAAGGGATTGAGTAACGCCGTCCTTTATCCTTTATCCTTTATCCATGCAAAAAATTGTTTAAAAGTAGTTTAAAAATAGTTTTGAGTATAAGGAGAAAGGATTAAGAATGGCGTTACTCAATCCCTTTTGGGATGCGCCACGCATTCTACTTCTACGGGATGTCGTGGAGGCGACATGAATGCATATTTGGCCATACAATGATTTGCGGTGGCCAGCCGATGAACCAGACGCACATTTATTGTGCGCATAGACCAAAGAAACTTCCCATCTTTTCGTTCGGCGAACTGGTCCTGACATCCAGAGAGAGAAAGCACAGATTTCTCTAAAAATGCCCTACATCATTTGGAGTACGCCATTTTAAAGTAATCAAAAGGTGGCTTGCGACAGAACGTGACGATGTGATTTCAAGTGAGTCGAGACAGAAGGCTAAGACTCGTTCAGCTTATTCGAATGCAATAAGGTAAAATACAGGAAAGATGAAGGAAAAACACGCAGGACCGAAGCGCTAAGCATTCAATAAGTACTCAAATCGGGCACGAATCATAGAATGGAGAGTATAAGGATAAATGATGGCTATACTCAATCCCTTGCCACACATTCTACTTCTACGGGATGTCGTGGAGGCGACTTGAATGCGTATTTGGCCATACAATGACGTGCGGTGGCCAGCCGACGAACAAGTCAGCGCTCTATCCTTCCCAGACAGGTCTGGTTCCAATTCACCGACCCCGGAAGGATTGAAGGCTTGGTTGGCCTGGGCGGGAAATCCGAACCAGGAACCTGGTATCGGGTGCACGCGACAGTCGCGCCTCCTCCGATTGCGCTGCACGCGCCCTCGTGAAGAGTATTCGTATAAATATTGGTGAGAGGTCAACGCTCCTTAGGTACCGAGGTTCTGTAATGTGGAGACAGGGACAGCGCTTCCAGCTCCGGATCCAAATCCAAGTGAAAATCGCGGGGTGGCCGGCGAGACTAATTATGTTCGCTGCTACGCCGGAAGATGCAAATGTGCTATTCGAGAAGAACAAAGGCTGGACTGGCCGCTGCGAGCAACGGCCGAACCTGCACCTCACCATCTACCGCTATGTGGGCCTTCACTCTAACCCGGGGGTGAACCGCTAAGAGGTTCACTCGACTGAGTTGGTGGAACCGAGCTAATATGTGAGCGGTTCTTGTGTTATCGCTAACGCTCGCTCTTCCCATTTAAGCATAAGTGGTGAAGCGCTATGGATACACACCATTTTCACGCCGAATTGGACACCTGGACACTTTTCAAATCGAAATGGACACTCTTCTGAGCTAGGTTTAAGACTTTTGGTTCCTATGCGAACTCTTTTTTTCATATCGAAATGACCTTCAGGCAGGTAAAACTACAACCCCTATTGGATGCTGAAAATAATTTTTTATTCAATGAAAATTTGGTATAACTTTCAATGATTTTTTTAGTTTCCCTGCCTATTTTGGAGAAAAGTCCTAAACCACAGCAGAAATTAGACATAGAGCGCACAAAAAGAACAAAGCGCACCACGCGTTCAAAAAGTTCGTCGCAACTTATATTTGATTGATAGTGAAATGCCACTTACGTGAATCATCAATGTGATCATATGTGTGTTCTTTACAGTTGTTTTTCTGCCGTTAACAGGTGTCAAACTCCACGCAGAAAAAATTCTGCTATCAATCGAACAAAAATGGAAAAGGTCGAATAATATCACTCGAAAAAATTAAAAGGTTTTGGATGAAGGCATGGTGCAATCTCTTTTTCGGCACTAAAAATGTCTTTCGCGATATCGGTCGATTGGAGTTGTCACTTTACGGAATATCTTATGCTTTACCTTGTAGCGAGGTAGAAAGAGTAAAGATATGAGGGGGATCAAAAGACGAAATAAATGAAGAGATGATCTTACATTAAATCTTCAAGAAAATGTTTAAACAAAAAAAGCACAAAGAAAGTTTTACTAAAATTTTGCTTGAACAAAAAATTATTCTAACCATAATTATCGAGTTTAACCTGCCTAAGGTTCATTTCGAAGAGTTTGGAAGAGTTCGCTTTGATTTCGAAGTCCTAAAGCTAGCTTAGAAGAGTGTCTAATTGGATTTCAAAAGTGTCCAAATTGATTTGAAAAATGTCCAATTCGACCTGAAGACGGCACATATTCGTGCTTATAGAATCGAAAAGCACATTCGAAACATCAGAGAGTAGAAAACCCAGAGTGAAAGATAGAAGCCAGCAAAGAGAAGCTAAACACCCAGAACAATATAAGGAGTCGTAACGCAGCGCTCGACGCGGGTTTATGACTGCCAGAACTAGTGAATGGAGCAGAAAGAACAATTGGGAAAGCCACTTTTCACGCCAATTTGTTCCAAGTCGTTCACAGCAGTCAGGAAGTAATCTCACCACTTCGAATAGGTTGGCAACAACAACAATCACTTTACATGTACAAGCCAATGTGGGAGTTTATATTAAAATACCAGCATAGCGCAAGGCAGTTATTCGCAGGATTATTCACTGACAATGAGAAGAGGGGTGGCGCAGTAGGAAGAAGGCGACGATCTCACGTGCATGACGAATCGGTTCTAGGTTCAATCCATGTTCGGACTGAGGATTTCATTTCAGCGGAGTAGGGCAAGTTGATTGAATGCGCTTACAGGTCAACAAAACATTGATCTTAGCAAATGTTATAAGGCAATATAAAAACTTCTGGACCGGTATCTTCAGGATGCAGCATAGTAGTTTTACTCGTTACTAAGTTGATTCTTTTGCTCGTTTTCTTCCTGCCTTCAATGACGTTAACTTATGTTCGAATAAATCCATATGAAAACACTTCAGTCCGAAAACGTAGTCAAAAGTACTCGGAGTTACCACTCAGAAGAGCCCTGGGCAGCTGCAAAACAATGAATACAGGGATCATTGTCGAAAGTTACCCTTCTTTCTCCAGAGTAACATCAAGAAAAATGACTATAGACGTAGGAATTCCACGGTTAATGGCAGGCTAGAAGGCACCCCTGGAGCCGAATTCACCAACGACTTACGTAACTTTAACGGAGAATTGTAAGCCTATGAAGCGATATCGTGAGCGATAAGCCGCGTTATCTGAGCTTTTAACGCGGCTTATCGCTAACCATATCACTTGATAAGCTTACAATTCTCCGTTAGAGTTACGTAAGTCGTTGATGAATGCGACCCCTGGGTGCATTGGAAGTTCGCGCTTATGCTCAGCCAAAGCAACAGTATTTTTTCGTAAACATAGTCACCTTTTCCATGGAAATGACATCCTTCGTGAAATGTTCGCAAGGCTTACACTCTTTATTTGTTTGCTTGCAGTTACTTCTCTAACAATACTCCTGCCTACATTTCATAAAACCGCTGTTCCTTGGTGTTCCAAACTACCACGAGCTTGACACTGCAAGGGACCATCTGGAGTAAGTTGCTTTCAGGTGATTCTGAACAACAACCACAAGGCTAATATAGGGAAAATGAACCCCAAAAAACACACTAAATGCTCAAGTTTTAAAAAAAACCTCGCTCAAAGTACAGTGAGAGTCCCGGAAATCAAGGAAATCCAGAAAAACTAAGTAAATGTTAGAAAAGGGCTGAAGGATTACGATAAAGATTACCTCGCACACTCCTATTCTTGTGGAACATTTCTGTTGAAATGTACATCCGGTTGCACTTAAGGGTAAGAAAAGAGCGACACTGAACCAATTCCTGTTAATATACAACAGCGTCTAATGTTAAATGGGTAGACTTATAGGATCTATTCTAGTGCGGAGGGGGCACTTCACTGGATCCTTTTCACAACGACGGTAAAATTGAAAGTGCACTGCTTTACAGAGACTACACTCTGAACTAGCCTGCTAGAGAACATTTCTACCCCATTTCCCATCGGGGATAGGATATCCTTTTTGTGTTTATTTCGCCTTCGTAACAGTCAGTGGGTCGTTGGCCAGAGGAACAAGACCAAGAGTTTCGCTCTTCTCGGATCACCATCGCCGTAATTCAAGCTCTCACAATGACACAGAGATGGAAGCTTTGGTGCGAACTGAACTTAAAATCGCCGAACTTTGATGCACGCCAGACTGAGGCCAGACTGGCACCTTCTGCCAAGTTCATCACCAGCGACTGCTTAGGTATGTAGTTCTTAATCCACTAAAGACGGCACATCTCGAACAGGTGGAATACAGGAAGTGCGCGAGGGTAAAACGAAATAAGGCATGAGAGAGAGAGCGGGGACGCGAAGAAGTGGTAGACTGAGTGAGTGCCCTCGGCGGCGGTACGAGGTCGTTTCGAAATTGCGATGGGGTAAGAGCGATTGCAGTTGCATAGAAAGAACAGCGATGTTGTTCTTCTCGAGGAAACCTGAGGGTGACTTCTAGAGTAACAGACACAATGCGTGGGGAGGAAGCCATATGGAGCACTGATAATCAGCCGGATGAGTCAGCGGTCAGAGACATTTATCAGTGCCTTTTTGGAATGCCGATACAACGTTTGGGGAAAGGTCGAGTTGTAGATCGCATTGGAAAGACCACTTTCGACTTCCAAAACTTCGTCAGACCTGTTTAGTAATACATCTGCTAATAAATGCCTTCCCATCAGTAGTGATAGGTATATGATTTGGTGTTCACGCCTTTAGCAATCATTTTGTTACTTTTGAGCAGAGGGACCAATATGGAATTAGCCACTTTATAATATCAACATCAAAACGAACACCTTTCAAACGAAACCGAACAGCTTTGAAACCGAAACTAAGCCCTTTCGAACCAAAGTGTGCCTATTCTCAACTGAATTGACCCACACTATAAAAAAGATAAATGAACTTCGATTTAAAAAAAAATCATTTAAAGGTATGTGGGAATATATTGGCCCCCTACACATGGGGACTCCAAAACGCAGATACACTGTTTGAGCAGTTAGAAAATTCTTTCTCCATAGTCTAGCGCATCGGAGGAAGCGCGACTGTCGCGTGCACCCGATACCAGGTTCCTGGTTCGGATTTCCCGCCCAGGCCAACCCAGCCTTCCATCCCTTCGGGGTCGGTGAATTGGAACCAGACTTGTCTGGGAAAGGATAAAGCGCTGACTTGTTCACCGGCTGGCCACCGCAAGTCAGGCCAAATACGCACTTAAATCGCCTCCACGACATCACGTAGAGGTAGAATGCGTCGCATCCCAAACGGGCTTTATAAAAATCTTATTAGTTTAATTGTGGTGTTTCTGGGCGTATTACAGAGTACAGAAAAACAAAAATTTGAATTTTTTTTTGAATGACTCTAATGGTGAGATTGCGCCGTGCTCTCGTCCCGCACAATACAGTACCGCCGCTAAACATTCAACCAAACGACGTTTGCGACGCAAAAACGCGTTTTTTGCGTCGCATCATGATAACTTTCTCCAAAGTAAAGCTTTTCTAACCAAAATTTACAAGGGCTCCTGCCATCATCTTACCTACTACTGGACATGCGACCGCCATTAAAAGGTGGATGGAAGCCTGAAAACCAGTGCCGCAATTAAGGAGGGTCCCTAATTACTGTGACCCCATCCAACACCGTCGCCGAGTCTCGCCTAATTATGTCCCCAGCAGAATTACTGCTTGCCCAGTTGAATTTTAAAATTCTTAAACCTAATTAAATTTTATTTCCCTGCCACCTATGATCTTCCTCTGGCTGTGACGATTCATTTGGTACCAAATTTGGCAAGAAGATATGCACTGAGAGTGCTGCTGCTTCAACCGATTTCGTTTTTTTTCCAACGGAAGAATTCTCACTCTAAAACCTCTAATTGGAGCTTGCTATCCACTCATCTTTAAGGGAATGAAAATAACATTGAAATTTGTGTTTTGAGTTCATTTTGAGCATTTGCGTACTGGTTGCAGTTCGTCAAAATTGCGAGTGAATCTTGGTAAAAAGCACTCTCTATCGCCGATTTTAGGCGCGAATATCAATGAACTAAGCGAATGAGATAGCCTAAAAAATTGTCGGCTAACCATACATGATGTAGAGACTCCAAGTGTCAAATGTCGAGAAGCCAGGTGATCAGATGGCAGAATTCCATCTGGTTAAAGTGACGACTTCTTTCAAAAGTGCGACTGAGCTTCTACAGCGTTTCATGTCCAGTATTCGCAGAATGAAAGATGGAAAGCCTAGTGTTGTAATTATGTAATTTTTCGCCCAAATTTTTCAACCAGTTCGCACGCCAATATTTTGCCGCTTCAGATCGAGCGCCGATGTGGAGGCCTTCTTCGATCATAATGACCTGACATGCCCTACAGAGACATTGCCCTCGGCCACATGACCAACGAATCGCTCATTTCTCTTTCTCGTAATTAGGGACCGGTTCACTTTAAGCAGCTCACCATTATCGATCCAGGTTGCCAAATCTTGATTTTTGGGTTTTACGGATTGCGTAGATCATAGCATGGTATTTGTTGGCCAATGCTTCACAAAAAATAAATTTCAGCAGCTGTTGTCAAGCCCGATCGACTCTTTTTATTTTTTCTATTTAAAAATATTTGTAGTGAAACAACGAGTTACCTAGTTAGTTCCTTACTACGAGTGGTAAGGCAAATTAGCATAGAAGCTGACCTTGATATACTATTTTCACGTCGAATTTAAAAAGGGCATCTTTCAATTTAAATTGGACACTTTTCCCGTTAAATTGTGCACTCTTCTAAGCTAGCTTTAGGCTTTTGAAACTAAAGCGAACTTTTCCGAATCGAAATGCGCTTCCTCTACACTAAACTGAACACTCCAAAAATTAGGAAAAAAATTTGTTTAAGGAAAATCCTAGTATAATCTCTTTGATGTTTTAATTGACTTACCAAAAAAGTAATTACTTCTTTTGATGTTTTATAGAATTCCTTTTTTGTGGAAAATAGTTGTTTAATAGCTTGTTTTAAAGAGCAAAAAAGCGGCAATGTTTAATGCCAAAAAAGTAGTGCGCCATGCACTTGTCCAAGACGTCGCGAATTTTATTCAGTTGATAGCAAAATTACTGCTTGCATGCAGATTCACGCCTGTATAACAAAGGCAATTAAAAAAACACATATTCTCACTTTGATACTTTATGTAAGCAGCAGCGTTCACACTATCAGTCAAATAAAAATCGCGACGAGCTTTTCAAGAGCACGGCGGCGCGATCTGGTCTTTGATGCACTAAATGGTTGTTGCCCTTTTGCGCTTTAAAATAAAATTTAGTTTAATTTTTTTAAACAAAACAAAAATTGCATAAAATTATTA